>OX352201.1:1802500-3052500 GCA_947086425.1 Xanthorhoe spadicearia
TAAAATACCCATAATAAAAAGCATTATCATACATTAGGGTCGTATTTCTCAACAGCGACTCCATCCACGAGATGGTACCGTTCCCTCCACCTGTAGCCAGCTATCTTCCCGTCTTCACAAGCACCCTCACAGGCGCTCCACGGTGACCATGGTGTTAGGGGACAGTCCTCTGTCGACTCCGGATCCGGGATGGGTACAGCTTCGGTGGTTACCACTGGTCTATGACTTTCTTCGGTTTCGCTGTTATGCAAGATGTGTTATTTGTTACTAGTTGCGGCGCTATAGTGAATAGTTCCCTTTGCCGTGTGAATAAAAGAATGTAAGAAATGGACTCAATTAAAACAAACTAGGCTAAGTAGTGTTAATCTAGGATATAAGCTATCCTGGTACTAAATTTCCTTCAAATCTGTCTTGCGGTTTGAGCGTGAAAGCGTACCTAACAAAGACAATTATAATTATCCATCTATAAAGTTACAAACTTTCGAATTTGAATATCCTTCCTAGAGATTGATGTGAAATATTAGTTAAATTGATATTTAAAATAAGTTGTATCGCGTTATGAAGTAGGTACCTTATTTACGTCCCGAAGTTTCGGCTGTTGCAAAAGGCTTGTTCGAAATCAAGGAAATACAATTTCCAATAAGTATTGAAACGGAGAAACCTAAAGTTATCCTAAGCTATGATGTAATGGTCCCAGAAATGGATGAATGAGATGAATAGTATTGAACTAAACCTCACCCCCCGATCTCTCCGGAATCAATTTCTGGGTTTTGGTACCTGGAAGGCTCTTCCGGTTCCGGTTGCTTCGATTCCTCTTTCCCTCCTTCATTTGTTTCCTCTTCACCACCCTCTTCTGTTGGTTCTTCTAAATTAAAAAAAAAATTTGTTAAAATTATAAAAACAATTCCTACAGATGCAATGATACCTAACCTACGTAGTAGGTAGGTTGTACCACAGGTTGTACCTACCATATATTAGGAGTTTATCTTGAATTTTAAAAATGTCTTTGAAAAACAGAAATACGTAGTATAGATCTTTAATATCATTATTATTAACCTCTTTATAAATGAAAATAAATAAAATATGATTACGACTGTACAGTAGTGATACATATTTCTCTCAGATATTTATGTAAATTTTAGATCCTTTTGACGATGACCTCTATATTGAGAATTTATAGTAAAGCATTATTTTAATCCTTCTGAAGATGACCTCTATAATAAGAATTATTATTAGTAAACCGTTATTTTATTACCTGTAGTGTCTTCACAGTCTCTGTGATAAGTTCGTATGAGTTGGATGTGTAGTTTCCCGAAGGGATGCATATTCTTCATATCCATTTCGAAGAACGGCGAGTTTTTATCGTAGGAGCTCATTTGGACACGAGTTACCGTATCTTGAGGAAAAGTTTCGATATTTGCTGACTGTAATGTACAAGAACTATCACTCATAGTGGCGATTTTGATGCCGCCAAAACTTAAACTAAACTATCTAGAGAGATGTTGCTGTCCCTTTCATAACGATCGAAAGAAAAAGGACGGCAACATCGGGGCGAAGCTAGTTGAGCATAAAAATTAGGTTCTTTCTTACCTCATATTGTACGCCGCTATCGGTCCCAGCGTCCCATGGATATAGATTCAACTCCCTTTCTTTCAACCAATCGTTATCCTGACAGAGTTCAAACCTCGAAACTCCCAGAAACCAATCAGGTGACGGGTATAACCCAATCGCCACCGTGAAAACATGGTTAGTTTTATCCGTACGGAAGAACGCGTAGGTAGGATTTCCCATTTTAGGGTATCCATGACCTTTCCCCATTAACATTGTCCTGACTCCATCTCCAACCTAAAAATATTTGATTGGACGTAATTGTAAGAATAATAAACATGATTTTATCAGCTCCTCAAAATGAATAGAAATAAATATAACACTGTCGACTCAGATGTTACAGAATAAGAACGTCTTGATTTAGACACCTTTCAAACCAAATAATTAAGTATGCACATTGCACACAAACAGACCAGACACACAGAAAACTTACATCAGTCATTTGGGGTTCAAAAATGTCAGGTAAAATAAAAGGTTATCTACTATCTACTATCTTTTACCACTTCTACTATCAAAAACTGAAGAATCAACAAACCTTTTCTCTGATTTCAGCCTCAAGCTTGCTAGAATTAGCATGCTCAGCGAGATCCTTCAAGCCGTCAGACGCGAGGGTGCCAGGGGTCCATAGAATAAGGTCTGGTGCGTGAGAGGCGCCCACAAGGTCGCTGTAGCGAGGGACCCAGTCGTTTTCAGGGTATAAACGTGGATGAGTGTTCCGTGACCATACTCCGGTGAAAGATACCTAGAGCAATCAATTTTTATAAGAAGATGTCTAAGGGGGTAGTCCGAGGAAGTTATATCCAAATACATATTTAAAGCTCGTGTTGAAGCTTTAATTTAAAAAAAAAAAAAAGGACTCAGGTACACCCTAGGTCAAAGACTAGAGAGAGTTACTGCATAAACTACTCACCTCATATTTAGCTTCGTCACAAATCTGACAGTCGTAATTCAACTGTGGAGCTACATCGTCAGGCTGTCTCATATCTTCGCATAGCTTCTGTGTCAGCGGCGCACCGTCTTCGAACCAAGTGACATCGCTTTCTACCACCATAGCGCGCAGTGTCACACATCCATTACCAGACGATGGAGCTTCCCAGTAAGCCTTAAAATATATTTAGGTCAATTCAATTCTTTAATCCAGGCTACACTGGCATTTAAAGCCAAGAAAGCCTTTATTCAACCTAACATACTACCTACGAATATCACCTCTTTCCCAAAGGGATAGGCAGAGACCACGGACCTCCGCTTGCTTTGCCCCATTCACTCTCATCACATTCTTCATACACACTCGTCGGCTTAGGGTACCTTCTTTTGACCTGGTCCTTTTCAAAAATGTTACCAATTTAGTCCAGGTGTGTAAAACTTTAACAATTTTCCAAACAACAAATATCACCTGCAAAAAGTTACCTCAACAGAAGTTTTGGACGCTCCCGAAGCTTGTTCGATAGAATACAAGCAGCGATCACTGAATCTAGCGGTGTAGGTGTGCATGGGCCTGATCAGTCCAGGGTACAGTACCACTGTGCGTCGCGGGTTCCTCGGATCAGGCTTGGTGTCGCCATCGACAGATATCATGAACCCAGTGAAGCGAGATATGTCGTCAGTGATTGATAGTCGAACTAAAAATAGGCAAATTAAACCACACTAAATCAATATCATAAAGGTGAAAGTTTGTGTGTCGTGAAGTGTGAATCTCTTTTAGGATCATACAGCAGGAGCAGGACGGATTTGAATGAAATTAGGTGCCAGGATAACTTACATCCTGGATTACTTTTACCGGGTAGGTACGCGAATTATTTACTTTGGGCGAGGTGTTACCTCAGTCAGGGGTCAGGGGCAGGGCGCAGTTAGTAGGCATTAGGTAATAAATAAATATCAGATCCAGATTATTAAGTTTAAAAACCTAACACAAACTTAGGAGGGCCTATACATTGCCAAGCAATATGAGTCGGATTGATAATGCCTTTTTAAATAAATAAATAATAAATAAATATAAAAAAATTGGGTATAAATGTGCGTACTCACCAGTATAAACTTGATTAGGGATATAGGCATTGTTATCTGCCTCTAGGACCTCCAAGTGGAAGCGGCCATCTGAAGCCGAGGCATGGCTGGAAGCACCGTACGGCCTGCGGTCACATCGGAAACTACTGATCTCCTTTAAAAATAGTATTAAAAGCAACGCGTTTAAAAGTTTTAAGTTACCCATAACTAAGGCTCAAGTAAAAATATTTGATTAGATAGGTTATTTTTGGTAATTTTCCAAAGTAGTAGGTAATTATGTAGGAACCCTAGTTTACGTCTGCTTTGTTCATAAATGTTTACAAAGTGGTATCACGAAATGAATTAATTGCAAGCTGCATTAAAGATAGGACAAGGTTTCAGGTTGCATCTGAGGAGGATCAAATTTTATTGCTTCGTATTTACTAGGTACCTACTTATGTAGGTAGAGGTACTATACTACGGAGACTGCCTAGTCTCCGAACTGAAATAGCATCCGCGTCCTAGAAACCTCTACTAAGCAAAACTTGTGTTCTTAACTGTACCTTCGAATCAAAACTTTTTATTTTCTCTACGACCGTGTATCGGACGGAACGTAACTATATGTCAAGATGACACTATTTTTGAGTTTGACATTTCATTCATCCATTGCTCATTGTTCACGTCTCGAGTTTATAATTTTACGATTACGATACGAGGTGTGGTGTGTTGTTTTGGGCGTTTGTGTATCAAATGTTGGTTAAATGTCTACAAAACCAATAAAAATGCCGTCGGCAACTAAAGAGAAGGATTCCACAATCCTCAAAATAGCTGTGGAAATGCTCAACGCGCCAGATAAAGTCCCGCAGTTAATCGAATTCGACCAAAGTCAACCCCTGTCTAGCATTATCCAGCTTCTCTGTAAGCCTTGGGGCCTGCCCGATCCAGAAAACTACTCTCTACAGTTCTCTGAAAGTATCAACCAGAACTACATAACAGAGAAAAATCGCAATGAAATAAAAAACGGATCCGTCTTACGTTTGGAATTGTCTCCCGCAAGGACGGTGCAAGACATCCTGGCTAAGATAAACTCCGGCTCTGAAAGCGACCAGGTTGCCGCTCTGACCAAGCTCTCTGTACTCAGCACCGATCTCACTTTCGCACTAGAATTTATTAATAAAAAAGGCTTGACTCTTATCATAAACAACATTGAAAATGGAAAATTCAAAGGAAAATCACTAAAGTACGCACTCGTCACTTTCGTAGAACTCATGGACCACGGCATTATATTTTGGGACATACTTGAGAACCAGTTTATAAATAAAGTGGCTAGCTTTGTTAGTAATCAAGCAAGTGCACAAGATCCAATTGTGATTCAATCCTGTCTATCAATTCTGGAGAACATTGTACTCAACAGCTCTAAAAACTCGCATGTTGAGAAGGAGATAACCATCCCGAATTTGATATCACATTTACAGAACTCACATAAAGATAGTAAAATTCAACAGAATACAATAGCTCTAATCAATGCTATATTTTCGAAAGCTGACTTTAATAAAAGAAAAGCTATTGCTGCAACTCTGTTTTCAAAGCAAGTCAGGAATGTTATTTACGAGAATCTGATTAATGGAGAGAGCAGGAACGGGACAGAGTTGGCTCACCAACTTTATTTTCTACAAACTTTGTTACTTGGCCTTTTGGAACCAAAAATGAGACAAAGAGCCGATTCACAGGAACAGGAATCTCAAGAAAAGATAAAAGAACTCAGAAAAATTGCTTTTGAGAATGACAACAACCCTAACTTGGAGGTAACAATGAGAAGACCAGTCGGAAGCTACTCAAAGGATTTTAAGAAACTTGGCTTCAAGTGTGAGATTGACCCAATAAAAGACTTTAATGAAACACCACCAGGTATACTAGCTTTGGATTGTATGCTGTACTTTGCAAGAAACTACCCCGAGTATTACACAAAGATTGTTCTAGAGAACAGCTGCAGAGCTGACGAGCATGAATGTCCATTTGGAAAGACGAGTGTTGAGTTGGTAAAGCAATTATGCGATATAATGCACATTGGGGATGCACCAAGTGAGCAAGGGCAGACTTACCATCCTCTATTCTTCACACACGACCATCCGTTTGAAGAACTCTTTTGTATTTGCATAGTTCTTCTAAACAAAACTTGGAAAGAAATGAGAGCTACTATAGAGGACTTTGTCAAAGTATCTAGTGTTGTCCGAGAACAGATAAGCAGAGCCCTCACATCATCACCAAAGGGTTTTGACAAATTCAGACAGAAGATTAATGAACTAAGTTATGCAGAAATTACACAGATATGGTTGCAAGAGCGCACAAATAGGGAGGTGTGGGAATCACATGCAAGGCCTATTGTTGAGCTAAAAGAGAAAATAACACCAGAGATTATAGATTTGATTCAGCAACAGAGATTGGGGGTTCTAGTGGGCGGAACAAGGTTTAAGAAATACTCAACTAGAGGGCAAAGGATAAAGGACAAATTCTGGTTTATCCGTCTGTCACCGAACCACAAAGTCTTGCATTATGGTGACTGTGATGAAAAAAGCACGCCAAGCTTGGAAGAGCTAGGTAATAAACTAGCTGTTACGGAAATAAAATGTGTTATCACTGGTAAAGATTGTCCTCACATGAAGGACTTGAGAGGGAGGAAAACCACGCCGCATTTAGCATTTTCCTTAATACCAAAATCTGCTGACTTAGTGTCATTAGACTTTGTAGCTCCGGATGAACAGGTTTTTGATTACTGGACAGATGGGATCAATGCACTTTTGAAGGAGAAGATGACAAGCAAGTCTTTTGAAAATGATTTGCAGACACTGTTGTCTATGGACATAAAGGTCCGGCTTTTAGATGCAGAGGGCATTGACATCCCTCAAGATCCTCCTCCAATCCCCGAGGAACCTGAAGACTACGATTTTTATTATGATAATAACTAGTGTATTTATTGATGCTTTTTACTGTACATAAAATCTATTGTTAAAAATCCATCACCGAAATCACTCATTTATTTTAAGCTTGGATTTGAGGGTTTTATATTGCTATTCTTACATTTGTAAGGGATTATAGACAGTATTCTGTTTGCATTAAGGATGGAATTGGTGTGCTGGAAATGTTTTAGATATGATACCAAATAGAGCATCATATTTCCTGTGTATGTGATTTGATGCCCATTGTAAGAGTTGGGTGGAACAGTGTTTGCATACTAATAAATGCAAAAGGTAGTTGAACTGATATCTTGACAAAATGTATTCCATTAGTAATTAAACATGATATTATTGATTAATGTAGCACAAAGTATTTTTAATTGTAGTTAATATTTTATTCTATTTAGATTACTGGATTCCAATATGCTGACTGAATTCTTAACTTCCATTTTATGTAATCTATTGTGGCCATAAACCAATATTATATTTTATATACCAAAGATCATCTCTAAAGAACAAAATATATTGTAATGTATAAATAAAAATTTAAATGTACTTATCTCTTTTATTTAATTACCAGGAATTATTTTGATAACAAATTAAAAAACCGATCATGTTATCTTTTTTATTCCACACTATAAGCGAAGAGAATAAATAAAAGCCGACATCACAGTTACAATAATACTTTATACACTTAATGTCTACTGCATTTTGGACACTTCGAACTTTGTATTGATTATTTCTTCGTCCGAATCTAGCAGTGGGAGTGAGCTGGTGGGTATGTTTTCTTCCACCCAGCGGAGATCAGATTCTAATGAGTTTGCGTTATCGGGTTGTGAATCTCTTTCCACGTCGCCATTATTGAGGCTCGTGCCGCGCATCTTCACTCCGTAAGCGTCATTCACGAATTGCTCTTCTTCTTCTGCAAAGAAAAATTTAACTTCTAAAATCCCTGTTTACACTTCTATAGAACAAACAAAAACTCATACCATTACCAACTAACTAAACAGTTTTGACTATTTCAATTGCAATGTATTACTAAAAATAAAAAGGATGAGTACTTATTGATCCACTGTATTTTGGCGATTTATCAACAAACTCTCGGGAGTTACTGCTAAAATATCTTGAGCAAGCGACGTTTTTGGACAGTATGCTTTTGGCGTAAATAAACGCTACCATGCTACAAAGGACACGTTAAATTTTCCGGCTGTAAAAATTCATGGTACATGAATTCATTTTATAATTTTTAGATACCTACCAGAAAATCATATATCATAATAAAACTTGTAAACTCGCGCGCGTTTTTAACTTATAATTTCTTTGTCATTAAAACTTACCATCATCATCCTCAGCATTGTCCAGCAGCGGCGTGAAGGCATACCGCTGGTTGTTGTTCGTAGGCCGCCACAGCACCATGATCACGCATAGAATACTGGCGAACAGAATGTGCCAGTAAGCTTCATCCATCCATACCTCTTTCCATTCCTGTTAAAATATTATAAATAAAAAGAATTGTCGCGTTAGTTCATTACATTTTTTTGGGTAAATAGCCTTTACCCACACTACATAATAATAATTTACTTTATATTTCATAACTACTTACATAAATAACTACTGAATGTAAATAGATATAACGATTTGGTGCCAAACTGTAATGTTATATTCTGTGTGTGTAAATAAATAAATTACAAACGCAAGTTCATTCTAGCCCGAGATTATTCTAAAACAAGTAAATGACGCAAGTGATGTTAAGTATGTACTTAATGTGATTATGTGATCGCGAAAGTTTAAGAAAAGCTTTCACACACTGCGACGCAGAAACGCATACAAATGCATTCTTTATAGCGCAGTATTAAATTTAAAATACAACACTTTTGAAAGTAGAAGCCTACTCAGTCAACGAATCTCTTGATCTTATTATCAAATTCTATTAAAATGCAAAAAAACAAATACTTAACCAACATTATAAGTCGCGCCACGCAAAAAGAACGATAAGGGAAACGGGGGTATGATTGCGGGTCACTTGCTCACGAACCAATAGCACGCGCTAAATCAATGGTGTGAAGTGCCCCACGTCACCACACAACCAATCCCATCTAAGATTCCATAAAATCATCTACTGCGCAGCTTTTTCCCTCAGCGTTCTTTTCACGTGGCGCGGCCTATACTTACAGTGATGCACGGTATAACTCGATAAGTCTTGATAGAGTAGAGCATGAAAACAACGGATGATATTACAGCGAATATCAACGTGTTCGTGAAATGGCGGTACAGCGACAACTTGATAGTATTCCTGTAACAAAAACAATGTTTTGTTGACTTCATATCTACATCTACATCTACACTAATTTATAAAGAAGTAAAGTTTGACGGAGGTAATCTCCGAAATGACTCAACCGATTTCAAAAATCCTTTACGGGTGTGTAGAATGGACTGTCCGGGAGATTACATATAGGCTATATTTTATCTCGGTAGCTTTATTAGTACACCCGTGCGAAGCCGGGACGTGCTGCTAGTAATAAATAAATATCCTGGGACATTCCACTAAGCATCATCTAGTCAACAAAAAAGAACATTTGTTGCATTAATATCTGTAAATAGATGGCGTTGTCTTTTATAGAACCATTTTCTACGCCCCGAGGTGTTACTTGCTATGAATAGTTCCCGTTTCTTGTGGGAATACCGGGATAAAACGCCTATGTTGTTAATCCAGTATTTTAGCTACTCTGATACCAAATTTCAACCAAATCGGTCCAGCCGTTTTTGCGTGAAAGAATTACAAACATTCATCCATTCTCTCAAACTTTCACATAATACTAGCTGCGCCCCGCGGTTACTATGTGTTAATCCAGGGTATCACCTATCTACATACCAAATTTCAACCAAATCGGTCCAGCCGTTTTTGCGTGAAAGATTAACAAACATACATCCATTCTCACAAACTTTCACATTTATAATATTAGTAGGAAGTAGGATGTATATAGATAGAGATTAATTTACCTTCGTAACTGCAACGTCCTCATAGTATGAGCGAGCGACACGAACACCCACCAAGAGATGGCGCTGTCAACTAATGACAGCGGCACCTCAGACAGCAGGAGATCTCTGTTGTTCTCACTATCCTTGTGGTGCAGGCGAAGCCACGCGTTGATCGCAGCGAGAATACCCCAGATAACGCCGGTGCCTACCACTCTTTGTAAGGCCGGGCCGAGACGGGGTCTGGAAGCAGTTAGTTAATTAGTATGACCACTGGTACGTCATCTCGAACATTGAAATGACTCCTTTTTTCTTTGGGTTATTTTTGGTGTTTGATTTTTGCGGCGTCTCCTTTCTTGTATGGCAAATCTATATCTTGTAATTTGTATACCTGTGAGCGCTATGTACACCAAAATTGTTTTATCAGAATTTATGCTAATATTACAGTGTTTTTTTATCAGTGTTTTCATTTATAAAATGTGTGTGTGCTTCAATAAATAAATATTTATTTATTTTATTTTCTGCCCATATTGTTCCACTGCAAGGCGAAGGCCTCCCTCCCTTCCTTCCAGCCAGAAAATAAACAATAAATAAATAAATAAAGAACAATGAATATGAAACTCACTTGACAATCCCGAACCCAAGCGAGACGATAATGACTAGCATTCGTGCCAGGGCGCGCTTCGCTATGGACACCCACTCCGCGAACATATACGCGTTCACGTTGAAGTATCTGGGAAATAGAAATATATAATTTTAAATCATATCACACAAACAGAGTTACTATAACCATACTGTTTTTTAAAGACTTCTGAAAAAGGAGGTTCTCAATTTGAAATGATAGCAGATTATCTAACTAAGGGCAATATTGCTGAGAAACTTTATATTGTTGTACGAAAATGGGATTGCGTCCCTAGGGAGGGTATTGTTTTAATATGGAACGCAATCTTTTTATGTCATTGTTATTCACTTTTTGGTAAGCTGTTGGAATAAACGTGTACAAATTATAATTTCTTACAGTTTTTCATTTACTTACCACAACCACGAAACTTTCCTTTACAATTCGAATGAATTTTTGTAAAGTAGGTTTTATAAATTTTACCTACTTTACCACAGAAAGCTTGATGTTACCTACAGACGCTATCTATACCGTCATGTTTGTCAGTTTATTCGTGATGGCGATCCATTAAAAGACAAATTAAGCTAAAGCGTGATACATACCCAGAGTTATTGATAGCGGAGTACACGGCATAGTAAGTGGCACTCTCCACCATACCGAGCAGTGCGACGCCGCCGATCCAGTACTGTATGCGCAATAGATCGCGCCATTGCAGGCCGCACACTACCAGCCAACAAGTGCACAGTAGTGTGTACACTGAACACATTGTACCGAAGAACTGGAACGAAATAGCAAAATTACTACCTGCAACCTTATGTCATAATTATGTGTTCATCATCAACCTATTACACACCAACATTAGAGGAGACTTATGTCCAGCAGTCCACTGCTGGACATAAGTCTCCCCGAATGTGGGTGTTACTCGCGGTGAACAGTTCCCGTTACCGTGAAAACCGTTATCAAAAATAGCCTATAAGACGTCACAGCGTCATCTAGTCCCAAGCTAAGCAACTTAATGTTTGTGTTATGGTAACCAGATGACTGATATAATACTTGGATACATTTATTACTATCCAACAAGGTCGGAATTTGGCATCTAAAGTTAACATCCAATTCAACCTAGGGTAGAAAGCTAGGTTGGATTGGATAATATAATTGGTCTTGTTAAGTTACCGGTAATAAGGGCCAAATGGCCGCGGACAGGTATCCATGAGGCGACAACATCTCGACATGCACCGCGCCGTTGTACTGAGCGCTGCTTCGAACAGACATTCGAAGGACGTAGATACCTTCAGTCGACACTGTCGCGAACGATGGAATTTTCTGGAAAGACAAGTGACAAAATTATAAAAACGGCTTCAATTTCATAAGAATATAGTAGTAACTTCTTGCACTCTCGAGGTACATTTCTGTTGATAACTTCGAAGATCCTCATTAGATGTTCAATTTTTTTTATTATTTTAAAACCGATTTTAAAAACTCCGTTGGTCCGTGATTTGCTCACACACACCCTTAGTCACAAACATTCGCATTTATAATATTAGTAGGAAAGGAACGTATGAAGTAGGCCATCCTACTGAATTGATTAGAATTTTGGCACCACATCAGAAAACCAGCGTCAGTGTCCTTACCCTTGCAATAGTCATTACAGAGTAGCCTTTTTTTACCTGTAGATGGCGCTAGTCGGTGCTTTAACCGAAATTATGATCTTACTGATGGTTTCGAGCTACGAGCCGAGGACGGCTTGAGGACGATCGCTTGTATCTCGCGGGTTCGAATCCCGTCGAAGCCCCAAACTTTTAGTCAGATTTTTCATTTATAAAAGCAGTTATGGGACAACATAGGTTAGGAAAAAAAAAAAGAAAAAAAAAGAAGTTAAGATAGACTTACCGACTGCGAAATTAGTGTGTTATCATCAGCCTTCTTGACCGTAGCCTCTAGTTTATCGTCTGTATATATAATGGACTCCTTGCCGTGGCATGTGTGCGTTTGAACGTTCCTAAGTACTGAGTTTGTGCCGTTATCTGCCGATCTCTCTACTCGTTTCGGACATTGCATTACCTCCTGTAACAAGTGGCAAAATTAAAAAAAAAGACGTGTGGCACTCGGGGACTGCCCCGGTAAAGCTATTGCATGCCACCTAGAGGCGAGTTGCCGAACTAAAGTGACAAGCGTTAGGTTTTTTCGTTACGGAATTTCTGGAGTCGGTCTCCACGCTCAAGGCTATGCAAAGTTACCAATACCAAAATCCAAATTGGTCACTTCCAAAATACAAAATACAAAATACAAAACTACAATTTGCGTACTTCCATTAAACTATAATTTGCGTTTCTATTCATAACTCCGAATTTCTTTATCAGATAAGTAATTTAATGTTTTTTTTATGAATGTAGTACTGTGGAGTCCCCAATCCCCACTATCCTCATGTATGAGCCCTGAGCCCTCAGCCACAAAAAGGTGATAGACTCTTCAAAAGTTTACTAACTTGTTCAAAATAATGCATATAATCAGGTGAGCATGGATTCTGCATCCAATCAATCTTGGTGGTGATATTTGTGGGCTCCGTGACATCGCAGTGCACTGTAACAAAAAGAATTTCAAAATAAATTATAAACACAACAGGAACACACACTTTAATATGAACTAGCAGCACGTCCTTTCTTGCACGGGTGTACTAATGAAACTAACGGGATACAATATAGCCTTAAACCATCCCATTAGTCCATTCTACAAAACAAATATCTGCAGAATATACAAAAATTTGTCCCGTAGCGGGGATAGAACTCGCAACCTCCGCGTCTCAGCCGGGCTTTCGCCCACTGCGAGACAGAGGTCGTCAATTAAGATCTAAGAACACAAGGTGTGGGCCTAGCATTTAAAAGGCATACAGTCTTATCTGTAGCTATAGGCAATTATAGGCTAAATGAAGTAAAATAACTGTCAGAGTTAGCAGTAGTTTTGCTATTGGTTAAAATTGTAGTGATAACTACTTTTATCAGTAACTTGTTTTGAGGTTGTGCTGATAAGGTTCAATTTGCTTAATGCAATAGCACTTTCATGGCACAAACATTCATAGCAATAGGGCACTAACCAACATTTTCAGATCTAAATAATGATACCTACAATTTTTTACAGAAACTAAACTACCTAGTTACCTACTATATCCCATTCTACTAATATTTATACAAAAGTTTGTATGAATGTGTTGTTCCTTCACACAAAATCTACAGAAAGATTTGGCAAAAACTTGGAACATAGTATTGTGACCTGAAAATGATGCACAGGCAATTTTTTATCCCGGTATGCAAACCACAAGTAATGCCGCAGGCAGGTAAACTGGTATTTACATTAAACAATTATTCAAAACTGTACAGCTGCAGTACATACATACTCTTGCAGTACATACTCCACTTTCTACGAGCCTGACACACCTCTTTTGCCTTATTCACTCTCATTACATTCTTCATACAGGCTCGCCGATTTAGTCTACTTGACCCTATAATAAAATATCACCAATTTGGTCCAGGTATATTCAAACAGCTGTAGTGTATTGATATAAATATTTAGGTTGATATATACCTATAGAAGACTAATGCCTCCTATAATTCCAAATATTTTCCTCTAAATTAAACAATAGTATCCCCATTCTGTTATTGAATAGGCACATTATGTATTTGTTAACTCTAAATGAAATACTCACATACAATATATACTTTTGTGTCCTTAAATAGTGATTTAGCTAAAGTGTAAAGGCAGTTATCCTGAAAATAAACAAAGTAAAGTTAATAATGTTATAAAGCAGAAGATGATAATAAAACTGGCAAATAGATTGTGTTTTTATATATAATATGTATCAAAATTGTATTCTTTTATATCACTTGTCTCTTTTTCCTTTCTGTTGTGTATTGTGTGCTGGCAAATAAATGATGTGTCTATTGATTTTATAGTTTTTCTATAGATATTCCGCAAAAACATGAGTAACTAACATAACCATGTCTCTATCAGCAATTTTGTAGTGTATACACAACAAAGCGACATTTTCCATTAGGAACGGATTTTCACATAAAATGATAAGTAATATGATAGATAAGATTGTATAGACGGGTATATTCAATTTATTACAAAAATGATACAATGAGTCAACTCAAGGTAGAGTGAATGCCTAGCAAATACGGCACTACAAATTGCCAAGTTTGAATCAGAATTTGTGTATTGATGGAGGAAATTACTAAATAATTTGATGATTGTTCAGCCAGTTTCATACCAAGTATAGTATTTTAAGGAAATACAGTTTCTCTTACCCCGCTCAGCGGCAGATCCCATTTTCCGATATCGGAAAAGCAGTGTGAAAATTCAAACAGAACTACTGCCAAAACAAGAAAAGTCTTAAACATTTTGGTTACTTGTATGGATGCAGCGTTAGTTATTTATTGATTAATACTAGTTTAGTTCCAAACCGCATGTTTACTACGAAAATGAATCAAAAACAAATTCTAAAACTGCACGGAAGCACATACGCACACACACTTGACTTGACATTCATTTTTGACAGTCCATCCATCATCCATTCCAAAAATTGACAGAGACTGGCTCATGGCTGGGCTGATTGATCGATTCGGTATCGCATCGCTTCACCAGCAGAACGTTCAGTGCCTACTTTCTTTCTACTTTATAAACAGTTAGATAATTCTTACTTTACGAAGAAGTGGGTTGTTTTGTTTTTAGAAATACTTAAATTAATTTAGACATACGTAGGTACTCCAGTTACATTTAGATCTACATTCTATTCACTTCACATCAAAGCCAGTTAGTCACCACATTAGTCACAGCACAGCACATGAGCACAGCCCCATTTCATTTTTTTAAATTTGACTGACATTGACATGAACAAACAGTGAACAGTCACGGGTAAGAAATAAGTTAGGTTCAATAACAAAAGCATGACGTTTTTTCATTTTGTCCTTTTCATTGCATGTACATGAGTTTGTTTTCTCTTTCTAATTATGCTACATTTCAATTTATTTTTAGAATCATCCAAGAATTTGACTTTGATTCGTTTGACAGATAGCCTAGCCACTAGCCAGTTAGTTTCTCTTTTGTCTGTCAGCGTTGGTGGTTTGGTTTGGTTGTCGATTGTCGTGTCAAAATATTTTTGTTTTGTACTCCCTGTTTTTCCAAAAACTATCAAAATAATGCCTCGTTTGTGATGTTTTGTGCTTATTTAGTTGCTTTACCACTTATGTACTTATTTATTGACCGGAATATCTATGATATTTTGATGTTGGATTCGTCATAGTCGCGGACGGTGTAGTCATGTCAGATTGCGCGCTGGTAGCCAATGTAAGCGAACACGATGCTAGCATGGACGTGGGGAACGACAAGTCTCTATTCGAACCCACTGTTGATATGATGGTAAATGATTTCGACGACGAAAGAACACTAGACGAAGAAGAAGCTTTGGCTGCGGGCGAGCAACACGACCCGAAGGCGGAGCTCAACAGTCTGCAGCAGGAGGGGGATATGCCCTTGGAAGAGCTCCTGGCGCTCTATGGTTACGACAAGACCATGGACAAGCCTGCGCCCGGCCCCGGTCCCGCCCCTGAGCCACTCCCTCAAATAGTTCCCGAGGAAGTGCCTGAGAAGCCAGAATCGGCTTTACAACAATTGTACAATGATAACGCCAGCTCTGAAGCACCCCGATACCTCAGGTCGGGCTCTCGGCCTCCTTCTGAAGAGGAGGAGGACAATGACTACAGTCCCGATGAGGATGATTGGAAAAAAACAATTATGGTCGGCAGTGACTTCCAAGCAGCAATACCAGAAGGGCTGTGCAGTTATGACGATGCATTGCCTTATGAGAATGAAGATAAACTGTTATGGAACCCCAGTATTTTAGATGAGAATGCAATAGAAGATTATATGAGTAAAGTATCAGCCTTGAATTCTGGAACAGGGATTGATGCCATTCCTAAAGGAAGGCAGTTGAGGGATGATGAAGAGGCTCTGTTTCTGCTTCAGCAATGTGGGCACAATATTGATGAAGCTTTGAGGAGACGGCGCATATCAGCCCAAACACCTCCTCATGCAAGCCTCTGGTCGGAAGAAGAGTGTCGCAACTTTGAAAACGGTCTCAAAGCACACGGAAAGGATTTTCACCTGATAAGACAACACAAAGTACGGACTAGATCAGTTGGTGAACTAGTACAGTTCTATTATATATGGAAGAAGACGGAAAGACATGATATATTTGCAAACAAGGCTAGATTAGAGAAGAAAAAGTATACTCTCCATCCTGGTCACACTGATTATATGGATAGGTTTTTGGAAGAGCAGGAAGCGGCGACTAGTGCTGGGGTGGTAAGGCCGGTGTCACCATCACCTATGATGGTGTATGCTCCAACACCAACAGCACAGCCCGACCCATTAGCCTTGGGAGAGAAAGAGGTGTTCTCACAGATGAATGCCCACACAACTCCCCCAAGAGCACTTTCCATGGAAGATCAAGAGCCTGAACCCGGCTCTTAATACATGGCTTGGCGCCAAAGCCACTTTCACGTAGCAATGCACTGTTTGTACTTTGTACCATACTTAAAATTCAGGAATAGTAAGCATCTTCATTTCGAGTATAGGTTATCTATACCAACAGGCAAATTGTAGCATGTGATTGCTTCAAAAAATGCTGTAGCATTTTAATCACATAAATTAGGACTTTGCCTACTTTTAAAAAATGATGTACTTAGTACCTGTGTTAGGACTAAACATTTATTACATTGATATTAGTTATTAAAGATATTCCTTTTATTAATAAAAAAGTTAAAAGTACTGGCTGGATCTGTTAAATGTTGAATCAGACTATTCCTGAATTTATAATATCACTAACTAGCTGTAAGAGAAAGGAGTTCCCCTATCCATGAATATTTTAATCATGTTTATCTATTGACACAAAATATTTTATATAAATGACTGATTTAAATAATGTAGAAATAATATATACTTCTAGTAGGTATATCCAAAACAGTACAATGTAAATAAAATAAATTGTTTTTGTGTTTGTGAATAGGGGGATCCATGGATGTGATTGTTTGTGTGTCTGTTAAATTTGATGGATGATGTATAAATTTTATTAACGTGAGGTAGGTACTTGAATTTAAGAATAAACAGTGCAAATAATTGTGTTTATTAATCCATATTTATTATTCATGTGTAAAAATACTTTTCCTGCTTTAAATTAGGAAATCTATGATTTAAATACTTAATTCCTAAGTTTTCTTCTTGATTTTTATAAGAAACAAAATTGCTATCAAATCCTAAAAAAAAGTTTGTCTCACACCACACGAGAATGTCGAGAATCGAACTTTAGAGCTGTGCATTTTTAAGCTCGAATCTAAACAAATAGTGAGAACTTTTATCGCACTTATCCTAAGAGCGTTTTCACATTATCCGAATCTATCGGGTATCGAAGCCGGCATTTATCATACATTTAACTTACCCCGAAATCGGATCGGCCCGATATCGGATAATGTGAAATAGCGCAACTTCATCACTATGATTGAATAATGAATGACAAAATGCAAGTATTATTTACACTTACTCTGTGGCACAGAACTACCTTATCGGGCTATTCGCTCATGTTCTGTGATTCGCTCTGTGGAGTCTGCTGTGGTCATGTCAGTGTCACAATTTAGTAAAAAAAAACAATAGATGTTCTTCTTTGATTTTTCACAGTGTTGCCATATATACAGATTTCTCCGTATTTATACAGATTTTTGATGTGTGATACAGATTAGCACTGGATACAGATTTTTAAACAGAGATTTCTAACTCGGTTGATTAAGCAAAAAATACATGCCTATTACCACACATTCTTTGCATGATTCTATTATTTATGGTTAACAAAAATATAATATCGACTCCGAGACGACCTCTGTGACGCAGTGGGCGAAGGTTCGGCTGAGACGCGGAGGTGGTGAGTTCGATCCCCGATAATGCGGGACAAATGTATGTATTTTCTGCAGATATTTGTTCCGTGTCTGGGCGTATTCTATCTATAATGTATGTATTTACAAAAAAAATGTATCTAAGTAGTAAATCAGTCATCTGGTTACCATAACACAGCATTAAATTGCTTAGCTTGGGACAAGATTGTGTGAAATGTCAAAGGATATTTATTTTTTTATAATTGACGAAAATAATAAAGAAGGTAATTTTTAATTCGTTTATTGCGAATGTCTGATTTTCAATATGTTGTTTGTTTTAATTAATGTTTGAAATGTTTTTAATGTTACATTACTTATTATGTATTATGTATGATAATTAAGTTAATACGTTAAATTGTCGGTCCCGGCTTTAAAAAGTCGTCAAGCCATGACGGAGGCCTTTAGGCGGCCTAAAAACTCCGTTACCAGATTTGGCCACTTGCTCATACGAAAGAAGAAGAAGATTAAGTTATTTTTATTAATTAATGTATTGTACCTATTGTTTAATTTATTAAACTATAATCAAACGTTATCACGTTAGTACTTTTCCCTTTTCTTCAATAGAAGCAATGATGATGATGATAAATCATTATATTTTGGTTTATTTGACTATACAGATTTTATACAGATTTTAGCAGTAATAAATACAGATACAGATAAAAGGTTTGAGGCATCTGGCAACACTGATTTTTCACATGAATGAATTTTCTTTTCACAACAAATTGGAAAATAATACTAAATTACGACGATTTTAGTTAAGTAAACCATGGATGCAATGACTGCTAAAGAGATCCTAAACGGATACAAGGAAAACCTTGACAAGGTGTGGAAGCTTCTTTCGGAGGATAACAAGAATGATCCTGAAAATGAGCCATACTTTTCTAAATATAAGGCGAAAGAGATTCTCTGCTCCATGAAGGAATCACTTCTTAAATATGCACCCGAAAAACTGTTAGTAGGGCACCGGTACGAAGCTTTGCTGGGAGCTATTCTAACGCAAATCGGTCTCATAGACTTTTCAACTGAAGAGCTTACTTCGAGCGAAAACACCCTTACAGAAGCAGAAAAGATCCTTTTACCGCATGCAACTAAACCTGTGGTAATTATACCCCTCATTAATGTGTATAATAACTTGGGTATACTCTGGTGTCATCGGGAGGATCCAGAGAAGGCTAAAACTTACTTACTTCAGGCCAGAGAATGCTATCAGGCTTTCAAGTGTACCTTGCTCATGCCTTTGCCTATAGACGCCATCCTGACCAACAATGAAGAAGCTAGCAAAACTGATTTCATGATACTAGAGAAAGCTCACACTCTAACACTTTACTATCTGGCGCAAGTGTATGGTACTCTAAAAGATACCTTGAAATCTGGAGTATACTGTCATGCTACTTTACGAAGGCAATTACAGTATCATGATTTAGATCCGATTGATTGGTCGTTGAACTCTGCTACATTATCACAGTTCTTTGCTGAGCAGAATGGGTTTTATCAGTCCCGGCACCACTTAGCTGCCGCTTCTACCATACTTGATCAGTATGGGGCTACTCTGCAGGGTGTTGAGAATAATGATGAGGAGCAAATGGCGAAGTTGGAAACATTCAGACATAGATCGGCTGATGTGGCTCGATGCTGGGCCAAGTACTGCATCCTACTGATGACAGCTTCTAAGAACAGGCTGATGAACGATTCTGAGGGGTTAACTGAAGCTATTACAGGTATGTATATAAGAAAAACAAAGTTGCAACTATTGCTTTTAGATATTGATGTAATAAGAGATAAATTCAGTTTGAATGTTTGTTTTTTAGATTCTGTCTTTTCTATTTAATTTAACAAAGTCAAAAAAAAAATGGTTTTCATTCCCTTGCCTCTGGAATTCTGGATTCAGCTACCAAAGTTGAATCAATTAATTTCAATATCTAATTTTCAAAGAACAAATATGATTGTGTTCTGAAAGCATTAAAGACATTAGAACTAACAAATTTCATTTCAATGGACTGTTTATTACACATAAACACAAACTTGCCTCTGAACATTGTATAAGAATATTTATCTCATTTCAGACATGACCAACTTGACATTAGAAGACAACGAGAACATCTGTGGTGGTGATATGAAGAGCCTGGTGTTTCCAGACTTGGATGTATCAGCTTACGAAAGCAAAGTAACTGACAAATTCCTTCTCATGTACCAAGATGCTCGTGAAGTCTTCATGTGCTGTCAAACATGGCTGAACAAGGCCAAAGAATACTACAAACTTGAAACATTGGCATCAGATTACATAGAACTAGTCCAAGACTCATCACAGTCATACAGCTATTTGTGCTTCTTTGAAGAGGATGATGAAAGGAGAGCTAAAATGCACAAAAGACGTATAGACATGCTCGAAGATCTTGTCAAACAGATAAACCCAACATACTATTTACAGTTCTGCAGACAGCTATGGTTTGAACTTGGAGATTGTTATTCGGATATACTCAATATTAAGTTGGAAAAGTTGGCCAAGGAAAAACCTACTCCGCATTCCTTGAAGAAGATTAACAATCTATGTGAAAAGAGCATAGAACATTATGATAGTTTCTTAAACTCTGTGAAGGATAAGAATGGAAAGATGCCGGCTAAATTGGAGACTGATGAAATAAGACCTGTGATCAGTGCACACTCCTTTATAGCTAGGAATAGTATGAAAAGAGTTGCATTGGATAAAAATATCCAACTTCAACATGTTATGCAGAGTTATGAGTCATACCAAACTGTTGTTTCTATCTGTAAAAATGATCCGGATGCAGCTGCGATGATGAGAGAGGAGTATAGTCTCTGTCAAGAGATGGTGAAGATTTTGCCATTGAAAATTAAAAAGATACAAGCTGAGTTATTAGCTGGTTAGGAATTGATCTCTATTTTGTCCAAAGGATGTCTCAGAATACATTGGCAGATTTATAATTATTATTGCCATAATGTCATCCAAGAGTATTATATTTGTTAGGTGTTAATAAAATGTAGTCATGTCATGCCTCTCTATAGGGTCCTTCCATCTTTTGTCTTGTAGAAGTTGAACATAATTTGGAGTGCAGGCTTAATACTCACCACATGACTAATAACATGATAAATAAATGATCTGTGAACTCTGTAATTCTGCCTACTAGATGGTGCAAGTATTATACACTGATATATTGATGTAAACTCCTAAAATTATAAATCTTTGTGAAGGTATGAATGTTTCTTGTTTTTATATTTTTATTTAAGTTTGTTTGTTCCGCTCAATCAAGATTTTAATTAATTTTTTATACTACTTAGCTTTTGTTTGCGGCTACTTAAATATAGCTTGAGAGTAATTATGCAGTTACGCTACGGTTATCTACGCAGTTTATTTGATTTGCTTAGCGAATTATTTCTGCTAAGTACACTTTCGCCTATGAAGATTCATACAATGAATTTAAATGTATAATCTACTAATAATGTAATTTAATGTAATCTAATGTAATTTATTAACCAAATAAATGTGATGAGAAACCAATCCTTCTATCTCCTAATTTAGAGACCTATTAGCGAGTAGTCGAACTAATTATAATAAAACTACGAGTAGCGATTCCAGGGGGGGTCAGCTTACTAGAGAACCAATGCAAGCACTGGCATAATATACCAAAAGAGGACAACGCTCTACAAAAGAAAAGGATAGCAGGATCAGGCAAGACTCAAAACGTAGCTACCATTTTGGTAGGTTTTATTATTGAAAGACAACCGAAAATAGCATTTTACTACCTAAAAATAGAGTAAAAATTGTTTAAACACTGATTTCACATTGATTTCGATTATTTGTAGACTAAAACTACAAATTTTAATGAAATAAGCAATTGTTTTATAATTTATTAAGATAAGATTTGTTAGAATATGGTTCTATGAAATGGCAACACTGGCTGGTTTATGTTGGTAGCAAAGTACTCTGTGGTTGTTTGTTTTGTTTACTATAATTGACTTGGTGCCGGTGAATTCGTTAATTTCTCTAATTTTCTGTCTGATAGTTTTCATAGGACTCAATTAGTGTGAAACTAACATTTTAGTCTTCGGTGTGCTTCCAGTGCCCTCAAAAATTTGTGAGATAGAGACTTCAATGCGAAATTTACGCTATTTGTGATTTTCGGCTAGTGACTCTTCCTGTGCGAAAATGACTTTTGAAATGAAATGAAATCTTTGAAGAACAAAATAAATAGATGTGATAGAACGTTTAAAATTCTGTTTTATTTACTATCCGTTTTTAAGTACCTATTTTAAATTTAAGGCATAAGAATTTTCGTTAACTGTTTTAACTTTGAACTTTACCCGATTGCCAAAGGAGGTTATGTTTATATTATAGGTAGGTAGGCTAGGATTATAACCTGGAGGTTCTAAACAGCCAAACTTACTTTTATAAAAACATTATAAGGCATAGAAATATAGAATTTTCGTTTACTGTTGTAGTAAACGAAAATTCTATATTTCTATGCCTTATAATGAAAAGTCAATTCGATTCTATTAATTGAATATTTGAATCTGCCGCGCTACAGAATAGTACATTTGGCATTAAGTGGAGCGCTAGTGTGCTCCGTGTATGCATTTCAAATGTATGAAGTTGTCGTTCTTCTCTTGAGTATTATGTTCTGTGAGCGATTCTCATGTCGCCAAAATTAAAACTAAACTAACTTAAGAGTATCTTTAGTTAGTTTACTTAGTTTAAGTGTTGCCGACGTCTCAACACATATATTTATTTCACTGTGTTGAGTGTCTAGTTAGGTACTTCCGAGGAAATAAAATCTCATGGAAACAGTAATACTACGTCCTAGTATATTTAAGGTTTATTTGCAATATTAAAATGAAATAAATTACATAAATACACCAAGTTACAGATATTTTTGGTATTTGGCTCATGTTACAGTTATAAATTCCCTAGTCGTGTGCTGCCATCTATGTTAGTTAATTAAAATAATGTTTTATCTTTCACACATAATTCAAAATAGCTCGAAACTATAGTCAAAATACTTAATTTAATTATATAGGTAACGTAAACTATTGGTTGGTCTGTAAACTAATTTCAGAGAAATTCTGCTAACTACATATAGGTAGGTACTACTACTAGGTACCTACTTATTCGTTTTGTATTTATATAAATATTCCTGGTTCTGTGTGTTGTTGTTAATGTTAGCAGAACCATTATTATTGGCCGATTAATCGATTAATCGGGTGATACTGGGTGATACTAACCATCGACATAATCGATGGTATTGGTACCTATTTTATTTGTCACATAAAACTGCCTCCCTACTCCTTAAACCGAAAACGATATATCGTGCCAATAACCGTAGTTCAGCTTTATATAGTTTTTGGTGGAAGCTGAATTCGGAATAATTACCAAATTAGATGAACTACCTACGGTTATTTTATTGGCACGTAAGTATCGTTTTCATTTAAAGAAGTAGAGGTCATGAAGTTTAACCAAGGTCGCTTCAATCAATGACAACACGTAAAATATGCTAATACTAGGAACAATATAGGTATTTCAGACGACAAAAATTTCCGTGATGGTCTGTCTTGTAATGGTTCGCGCACATTATGCCGGGCCGCAGCGTGTCGGGGCGGAGCGCAAAAATCCGCTCAAATCGCTTTAATACAATTTGTATGAATTATCGCACACTGTGCCGGGCCGCAGCGGCTCGCATTAATGCGAGGCGGATTCTCGTCCGTGCGATGCGGCCCGCCCCGCCCCGCTGCGCCCCGTCAAAGTGTGCTATAGCTAGCGGATTGGTTGCAAGCAAATTGCACAGTTGCATGCAAATTCTGGCAGTACACTGAACTCAAAATCCGTCAATGCACTGTGACCCGGCCCGTCACTAATGTGCTAGGTAAACATTTTGCGCTGCGCTGCGGCCCGCTCCGCCCCGCTGCGGCCCGGCATAATGTGCTCGAACCTTATGACGTCAATGGTCTTGCCGTTCTTTACTTACCTATTTATCTACTTACAATGTAGGTATTTATCTAAATCGACGAATATTGTTTTTCTTAACACGTGGAAGTAAGTGGATATAAGAATATCGTCGTAAATTTTCAGCTAAGTAAATTTTAGGTAGGTACCTACTTATTTACTACTAACTATGTGCCCATCAACAAAAAAACATTGGGGCCCGTATTCAGAGACTATACTCAAGCGTAAATCGTGTCTCAAGCGGTGATTCATAACTCAGTTTTCATAGAGAACTGTCTAAAATCGATGCTCAAGTTTCAGTTAAGTCTCTGAATACGAGCCTAGGTCGTGTAAGAAGGTATAAAACCTGTTTGTAATATATTGGAACTCCCTGTATTTTGTATTAAGGTTAAAAGTATGTCAACACAACCTAATCAAACTCACTCAAATCTTATCACAATTTACCTACCTTTCGTGTCAAACTTGATCAACGTACTTCATGGATTGCCTTCGAAAACTAGGATAGATCATGACCGATAAAGTGTATCTATTACCCAATACCTATTCATACATGCACGACAAAACCAGTAGCGTTAAAACCTACAAAAATCAGACTCTCAGGATATTCCTTTTATCTTCAAGCGTGATCTTTGGAGATAAAAGAGGCACGTACAGACATCACAGTAGGTAGTTAACTTTTCAAAAATATTTAAATCCTAATTACAGCTTGGCAAAATAGTATGTGACCAATCACAAAGGTACAAGATCAAAAGTACTTGGCAAAAATGGAGAGGCCTTCATCAAAATAGACAGTTGAACCATCAGTAACAATACCTACGTCACCTACTTACTTGTCATCACATCATACTCATTTTTTGCCAAGCGATACAGGCAATCCTAACGCACACCTAATAATAGTTTGGCACTCTCTGGAGTACAGCCAATCTAGTGTAACTTTTCTTTTCCATTCCCTCCACTAATAAATCTAAGCGTGTACACTAAAATTAGCCTAAGAACTGCTAATAATATTATTAGGGCTACTAGAATTGCCGCAGCGACGTCTAGTAGGATGTATTGGTAGAATGGTATGTCTTTGGCGATTGTGTGGAGTTGGTCTTTGTGGCCCCATCGAATGACTCGTTCGGTCCAAAAGACCGCAGTGTCCAAGGGGTCGTTTTGACGGTCACGCCAGATTTTTGATGCAGTCCTCGCACTCACTCGCATTCTGAAAGGATAAAACATAGAAATTATTCTAGTTTTATTGTCATCTTAAAGTAGCTAAATCAGTTGAATGAATAGAGTTCTAAAAGTATGCAGACAGTAATTTAATTATAATTATGCTATTGCGGGTTTTTAATCCTCATGCCGGAACCACCATACCCCTGGCCACATCTCTGGGGGTAGGGAGGGTAGCACTGAACCTTAACACAATGGTGCTGTGGTATATCGTCACTTGTAGGTTCAATTGGGGTAAGTGACAAAACACGTCTTTTTGGAAGGAGCATTTAATACACTGACCTCTATTATATTGTATAATAGAGAGTGATTTAATACTACTTAGTACCTAGTTAGTTAGCTCACTGCTCGTAATAAGTTCACAAAGCCTGAGGTCAGCAAGTCAGTGGGTGAGGTTACCTACCTAAGCTTTTTTTTTATACCAGTCACGCACGTTACTCGATAAGTACCGATAATGCATTATATTCGAGGAAAAAATAACAACTTCGTTCCATTTATCAACAATACGTTTTGTTTGCGTTTCACGTAAATATTCACAAAATTCGCATTAGTATTTATAAGTAAGTATCAGAAACTTCTAGTACCACAGCTAGTACCTAGTTTCTCGAGTCCCAGTACCCCAAGCCTATTAGTAGAGTACCAACAGTCTAACTGTTAAAATTATGTAGGAAATTACATCGGTATCTACTTAGGTAGAGGCAACACTAAGGTACTTATAATAGGTACCTAAGGAATATGAACACGTGGTTTATATTATGACATATGAATGAATAATATGATTTAATTTTTGTATTAATGTGTAATTAATTTTATTAGAATGATACCACTTGATACCTACCTACACAATTACAATGGATGCATAAACATAGTTACCTAGTGCTTTACAGAATAATTATAACCTATGCTTAGGTAATTTATCTAATTGTAAGTTATTATGTGTAATACTAGTTACTACGGATAGAAATACGTAGGCAGGCAGCACAGACTAAGTCTGTGGCAGGCAGTCTCCCCTACTTATCTTCCAGTAGTAATTGTAGTTGGTATGTGTAACTACCCACCTTACGAAGGTAGGTACTTACCTAGATTATATTTATACATACCTAAATAATATTATTTTAGGGATAGGTACGGTACATAATAGATGGTAGTTACATTGTAGAATGCAGAGTGTTTTGCTCTCATCACAATAATACCTACACGAAAACGATATTTCGAGCCAACGTTCGTAGTTCGTTTGATTGATGGTGGATGCTGAATTCGTAACAGTTCACCAACATAAGCTGAACAGCGAACATTAGCACGAAATTTCGTTTCCAGGTATTAGAGTAGGGCCCCAGGCTTGTCTAGCAACGTAAAACAAAAAATACCAACTTAAAAAAACACAGGTTCTTGCAAATTTTCGTTCTGCGTTTGATAGCATACCTAAATGTAGAATGATTTCCTTGAGTTTGATTCCAAAAATAAATTATTTAACTAGGTAATCACCAACCTTCCGACCTTCCTACTTATATTTATCTATTCTAGTGTATGTATCAAGTACATTATCCAGTCTAGACGTATAGTCGACAAAGAAATTGGTTTACCACTTTTGATGACATCTCCCAGTAACATAATTATTCGATAAGGATTACTGAATGACAGATTCTGACGTAGCAGGTCAATCTGTCAAGCGAAAATAGCCTTTGATGTTTTGTACGTGCAAATGATATTCAGCCTTAGAGCTCATACACACGAGCGGCACGATGTCGACGGCAGATGAAACTTCAGCCGTCGACACCCGTCAACGGCAGCCGCCGACGCGTCGACGGCTGCCGTTGACTTGTCAACATCGAAGCTCTGCGGCAGCCAACGTCGACTCTCTTTGTACAGGAGCCAGTTGCAAAATGAATTCCGAAGAAGAAACACTGTTATTGCTTTTACTCCGTCAACGTCGACAAAAACGAAAAAGAAAAACACGTGCGTGGGTTTTAGAAATATTAATGAATAGAGAACAAGATGGACATTTTTTTACGCTTTATCCACTTTTACGAAGGAACGCGTGCGCACTCCTGGACTATGTGCAGTCCACTGACAAAATGGCGGACGCGGCACGCTACAAACACAAACAACTGCAAGCGACGCTATTGGTCGACGGCTGCCGTCGACGCGTCGGCGGCTGCCGTTGACGGGTGTCGACGGCTGAAGTTGCATCTGCCGTCGACATCGTGCCGCTCGTGTGTATGAGCTCTTAGAGTGGTAAACCTATTTCTTTGTCGACTACACATACGTAGAGAGCTCTTGAAATGATAAATAGGTAATTAGTTAGACTACTGCATGTTCCTTTTTAGTTTCCAATAATAGATGTTGCGTAAATTGTAAAGACTGGGTAATCTACAAAGACTGACATTTTCAAGGTTTGTTTTTATTGTTTGAAGGTGATCGATGTGACTGCTAGCTTTATTTTCTCCGACACTTTCGCGCTCATCACTGTGAAGATTCAGGCCAACAAACACAGCTTTCTTGTTCGTAAATCAAATCCCTATTTTACATTTTCAAACCCAAGATTCAGTGGACTGCTAATCGGACTAAAAGGCTTCATATAAAGCTCAACTGGCTGCTAAGCCTAAATCTGCTACAGTCTTTTCGTAAGAGAAAAACGTTGTATAAAACCTTGTTTTAAGGTAGTGAGATTCAATGATGATAATTTACAAAGCATAAAATTAATCGTAGCAGATGAAACCACGCTCAATTTGAAACAGGCACGCTCTACATTCAATGTGGACGAATGATTGTTTAAAAGCCAATTTGAGCAAGTAGCCAACTCTAGTGACGGAGGTTTTAGGCCGCCTAGAGGCCTCCGTCGTGGCTTAACGGAATTTTAAACAATAACATAGCTACTCACTCAGCACTAAGCACAGTCTGCAGTGCGTCTAGCAGCGACCTCTCCGTGAGATCCTCATAAGCCAGCACCTTCCCGAAGCCGATCTCCTGCGCCTGCGCACCATTCAGTGGCTGGTCGCCGAAGAACGGCACCACCAGCATCGGGATACCCGCTGAGATGGCCTCCGTCATGCCGAGCAAGCCGCCGTGCCCGATAAAGGCAATAACTTTGTTGTGCTCTGGAAGTGGGTAAGAAAGATCGTGTTAGTGATTTAGTTTTTTAATTTTAGTAGGTAGGTACCTAGGTATGATCTTCCTAATCATTGGGCAGCTTTAGGTACCTACTAACAGCCAGACAGTCTCAATGGCCCAACCCTCTACAAATACAAATTAATTTATTTTGGAAAACAAAAGTATACATGTTTTTAAATGACAGGTCAAACAAAAAAACTAATATAGATATTTCCAAAAATGGTCCCAACTCAGCATGTGCTGGCCATGTTATGGTCAGCGCTGGTCTTCCGTTGGAACCTTTGAGACCTGAATAAGTAATAATAATAATGAGAAACGTGTAGGTATAAAAAAATAAAACAGAACTATAGGTAGATACAACTAAGTTCTCTATCTTTTGGTTAGGTTATTGATAAATCGATTGTCGATTTGTAGAGTAGGTATGCAGCTTGGCATGCGCATGCGTCTTGCAAACATATAATGCTATTGGATGCAAAAACCTTTATGTGTCTTGAAGTCTTTAAACTTAATAAACCATGGTTGGTATGGTACCTAACCTACCTCGATATACTTATGAAGTTGGTAGGTGTGGGAATTTTCTACTAATCTATCGAACGACTACACGTCCTACTTTGTTCAGTCAGGAGGACATTGTACCTACCTAATTGGATTTCCACAGATGGATTTACTATTTGTAACTATAGGTGGAACTACCTATGTTGTTTTACTAGCGATTCGACCGTACTTTGCACGGAAGCACGTTCGTCGTCGTCGCGTCATATCTACCGTGGTTTTAGGTTTTATTTTAATATCTTTTGTTGAAAATCTGTTAGCAAGTCGTTTTTGACTTTTTCGCGAACAGACAGATAAAGGTACTTACCTACGGTACCTACGGTACCCTTGGTCTGGGTTCTGTTGACTTATAATCTAAAGGTTTTTTTATTATTTGCTGTTGCATTATTATTTATGGTCAGTTTTGCTGCATAGTAGATTTTTTTACTATGTAAGACAACCTTCTATTTCTTACAAAATATTACCTAGGTACTACTTAAATGTTTATGTTTCCATGAAACTGTTCGATATGATTCCAGTAACAACCCATATCCTAGTGATTTGCATTAATTACGAGAAATAATCGATTACGTTGGTTGGATGAACAACCACAGAGGTAGGTACCTAACGAGAAACGTGATGGACCTGGTTGCTTACCGTAGGAAAAAACGGTATACCTATCTACCTACTATTATTTTCATAGAGTAGGTACCTAGTTACACACATATTAAATTAACAAGACTTATTTCCTTAGGTAGGAGGTAGGTATTTCGTATAGGTAAGTATCAAATGGAAACTGCAAACTGAATTTGGAAGATTAACTAACATAAAGCTGAACTGTGATGATTGTGAATTTACATGTCATCATCGTTTTCGATTTGTAGAGTAGAGAACTGAGGCCCCCCCTTCAGATCAACGAAAACGAAGTTTCGTGTAAATTTTCGGGTCAGCTTAAATGTTGGTAGGTACCTACCTACTGAATATAATATGTAATTCTGTATTACAAACTAGCATTATAAAATGAGCTCGAAAATAGTAACGTAACCTCGTTTTCGTTGGTCCCAGGTAGGGCCACATGTATGTAAGTAAATAGGATTGGTAAGAAAATCCATTGTTCTTATCACCTTGTTATTATAATTAAGGTATAATTTCTAGTGTGTCGAGTGTGTGGTTAGGTTAGTGTTAAGGAAGTGATATTAGATGACTAGCATATTAGATGACTAGCACGTAGGTAATGGCTGTGTTCTTAGCAACATAATGTTATTGTTCACTACCGTTCGCTAAAGACAATAAGTCGATATCCTCTCTGCCTTTTCCTGACCGAGATAAACTTGAAAAGTAAGTTTATTCACATCACGATAAGTCCTCTTGTGAAATATATTTGTAAGTGGTCAGTGGTCTACCCCTAGGTACCTACCTAGGTATAAATTGTTTTTACTGACTTAATGATGTTTTATATTGTGATAATAATGAAGGTAACTAGGTACCTATATAGGTCCCTTGTGACTGTGACAGTGACCGCGAAATTGCACTGGTAGGTATCCCGAATAGCAAGTCAGTCAGATAGAGTCGCGCTTAGTCAGGCTTAATCTTACCCCTACCACAGATTACATAATCTACCCCTACTCCCGAAAACGATTTTTAGCACGCTACCCATATTAGGTAGGTACCTACCTATATCGTTTTTAGTTTTGAGAGGCTTAGATCTGCAGCTTTGTTCTTAGCATCGATTCTTTCATCATCGTTAATTAGGTACCTATTTATTTCATCGTTATTTTTACCCTTCAAAACGTCATTTGAAAACAACAGTTTTAACATGGAGCTATTATTCGCCAACTTGACACTTGAGTTGGCCATTAGCTTTTACGAACTTACTTTTTTTTGTGAAAACCAAATAGGTAAGTAACCTTACCTACTTTTACAATCACGCTTGCTTATTCGAGTACGAAATCAAATAAAACAAGTTTACCTCTCCCAAGCACTAACTTTACGATCCAATTTACGATAATAAGTAATAGGTAGGTAGTGGTACCTAGGTAGTCATGTAGAAATAAGCACGACCTGGAAACGGCCATTGACGTTGCAATTGAGTGCATTTAACATCATTACGTTTTCTAAGAAGCAATTTCTGTTCATGGTGGGTGACCAGTACATAAGTACCTACCTACTTACTGTAAGTAATTTAGGATGAGTGAACCAATCATTGTGTAAGTTTGTAAGAATGAACCTACTCACTCGGTACTACATGGGTCAGACTGGCACAAGATAGGGAGGGTTGGCACAAGCAAAGAGAGGCCTATGCCCAGCAGTAGGATGCGACGGGCTGCACATGCTGATTAAAAATGTCTAGATACTCACGTAACAACTCATACTGAGGTATCCATCTGACTTTCAGTATGTTTCCCTCCAAAGTACCCTCGTCTCCACTGTTCTCGAACTTCCAGATCACCCGTTGCTTGAGCTTCGACAACGCGCTCACGATGATCTGCTCTTTGTGCTTCGGGATTGAAGATGTCTTGATAAGAGAACCAAAGCTGAGGAGGATCACGCCATGTTCCGATTCATTAATGAACCGCTCGATGAACTGTGGACAAAATGATGAAATAACAGTTGGAGTTCAGAGAGTAAGATACTGTAAAAGATGAAGAACTTATAGGTAGTGTAAAAGATGTTTATTTTGATTACAGCTACATGAACTGTGCCGGTCATTCTTCAATCAATTCTCCATTGACCCCGAGTCAATAAAGACCAATTGTTTACTATTTGAGACGGAGCGTCGTCGCCGACATTATGGCTACCGCCAAGCCCGCCATCGCGTCGCGCCCCTCACCCTATTTTGAAAGTAGATTACATCAGAGAATACAGATGATACCATTTATCAAAAGTCTCATTCACAGCGTTAATAACTACACTAGCTACCTATACCTACCTATAAATGGGTGACGATGCGTTGGATGGACCAACGCATCGTCATTCGTCACCCATATTTATACGGTAGTGAAAAGTTAGTTGATGAGAATAGATACAGGTTCACTCTCTTACTATACTACCTACCTATTATAAGTATTTAATTTGTACGAACTTACCTAGTATGTAATTAAATTAAATTGTAACTACTTAATCAATATCACCATGGTTACTCCTCCCCTACTTGTCTATCTATATATTGCATCAGTACGTAGGTAGTGTAGGTACCTACATATAACATTTTGTAGCAGGTACTTACCTACCTATAAAATCTTTTACCACTTCCGGCACAGAGTAAAATGAACCTACGTACCTACCAACATTAAGTAGATGACTAGGATACCCAGAAGTCCCATGCAGTGCAGCTCTTGCGTTAACCCAGCTTTTCACTAAAAACTTGTTCTTGTTTTTCCAATCGATAAAACAACGATGCGATTTCTCGTTTCATTCATAACTATTAAACAAGCTGACTTTCCTTTCCCAACTCAAAAATAACCCAATTCCAACGTTTTATTTGAGAATGCCCTTTCACCCTTTTCAATTGTTGTATTTCTTCAAACCAGAACTTAAAGTAGTTTACCTACTTATTATTATCGATTGTGTCCTTATTCAGCCAAAACTGGTGACCTAGGTACTTGATACTGAGGTCTCTAGGGCAATATAAAATTACAAATACCTACCTACTTAATTTTTTCCTCATTGTAACGAGTACCTAACCTATGTAGGAGTTCCCACTTACCTACCTACTTTTATATTCGTAAAGTAAGCTTTTAGGAAGTTATGCGGTCGGGCCGTGGCCGCCTCGTATCGTGAAAACGATAAGGCAAATTGTTTATGATAATAAAAGTGCAGTAGGTATGCAAGTTCATGGACGATACCTTATCTGGCAACAACTTTAACATTTAAACACTGCTTTGTTATGTAAACGAATAGCATTTCCGTTTGGTGAATGCAATTGTTAGCTTTGGTCATTGTCAACAGAGGCCGTACTGGGAATCGACGAAAACGAAGTTTCGTGGTAATTTTCGGGGTCAGTTTTTTTTTTTTGGATCTACTGAATTCGTAGTAGTTCACCAACATAAGCGACTCCGAAAATAGAGACGAAACTTCGTTTTCGTTGGTCCCCAGTAAGGCCTTTGGTATGTATGCAGCAACAAGTTCTACCAATTTGAGTTGTACCGGGGTAGGTAGTGCCACGCGATAAAGAAAGTAGAGGTAGGTAATAAAATTACCGTGCGTGACCAATAAAATACTAAGTTCAAACATTACCTAGGTACTTATGAGGTAAACAAATAAGCAAGCATTCATAAATTTAACGATTGCGTTACCTACCTACTAATAAACGAAACTAATAGGCATGTGACAGACTTAAATATTTTAGTGAAGCGTAACTATAATAAATAAAATATTACAATGATCGCTTTCATCATAAATAGGTTCACAATAGGCACTAAGCATTCCCTTGTCTTATTCTTTTTATAAAACAAGTGTCAAAATAATTATTTTCACCTTTGAAAAGTAATAGAGAAATTTTCTGCAATCTCGAGGTGCATAATCAGATCTCCGGTGTTAAATATAACAATAAAAAAAATTAGGGTCATTAGAAGTCGGTTAAATGACAACATATAATAATGGTAATAGTGATGTCAACAAACTAAACTAGGTAAGTAACTAAAGATGACCCTTCTTATTTCTATCGTTATGATATAAAAGAGACGGCCACATCTTTAGTTAGTTTTAGTTTACAACATCAGAATCGTCATACCTATATTTCAATTTAGAAAGTTATCAGATTTATTTATAAAGAAAATTATTAGACCTCATTCTAAACAATCGAAGCGGAAATTAAAATTATATTGCTGTAGATTACTGTATTAATTTCATTTATGTAATTATAGCTACGACTATGAATAAAATGACTTACCGGTGGTATAGGCTTTCTGGTGTGATCTAAATGCATTCCTCCCACTTCAACAATGCCGGGAAGCAATGGGCGAGCTCCATTCAAACTGTGGAACACGTTCACCAGCATCATAGTTATATTCTTGCCCAAGTCTTGCAAATCCGGGATCTGTATCCCAAAGTGCTTCTCGATAATCGCCTCCTCTTTCAGCTGTATCGAATAACGGAACCACACATTGTAATATACGTTCAGTATTGTATTCTCCAATCTCTGTGCGAATGTCATCTTCTCGGTGTAATCAGCGCTCACTATCGGCACGTGTGATGGGTTATAGGACACACCGATACGGTCCGGAGACCAATGCATCAAATTACTCGACAGTAATGCAATGTGCGGCGCTTTCACGCCGTAAACATGTGCCAATCCCAGCATGCAATCACTATTGAACTGTTCAACGAGAACCACATCATACTCCTTTTTCAGAGCTTCAGTTAAAGGAGCGAAATTAACAAGCTTCGAGCAAATATCCAGAGCCATGTCGGCGAGAGGCTGAAATTCGAAGATCTGCTTCAAAATTTTTTCTAGTCCTAATTGTTTGAGCACTGTGTTTGGGCTTTCGAAGTAGGCTAGATCGATGGTTTCCAGACCGAGTCCAGCGATACCCTCTAAACTGACATCGGTGTAGTTTGCAGGTGGATTGTTCACGGGGAAGTGTGAGACGACGGTGACATGGTGCCCTCGCTCTGCCAGTCTGCGCAGTAGTGGGTCGAAGACCATCTGATGACTCTTACCCGTGTGAGGGAAGAGGCCGAGAATACGCGCACCTTCCGCATTTTGTGCGAGCACTACTGCCGCGAAATATATCGATAGGAAGGGGAGCATCGCGCTAGCTCTACCGCACACCGCCGCGGCTGGAGTGGTGATGCCGGTTATATCACTCGCTAGCGACTGCCGGCCGATCGAATGGACGCTATTTTCAGCGTGTAAGTTACGTGATAAACAACGTCAAAGCTAGGGTGAGGGATTGTTTGCTGAGGACAAGGTTTCATGAGAAACGAAGATCAAGGTCTATCGTTAAAGCTTTATTGGAGTTTTTTATCGCTTTTAAAATCGAACTATGAACTAAATGAAATGTAGTACCTACCTACCTAGGTAAGACTATTTTTAAACCACTAGAAAGTATTTAGAAAAGCGCCGGAATTTGGGTAGGCGTAGTAAAATGAAACATGTCATATTAAGTTAGGTAATAATGGATGTGTAGTGTAGGTACTTATTTACCTATCTATAAAATTTTGAATATGGAAAATGTAAAAAGTAAGATCATAAGACAAGTGGAAAAACAACACATTCAGTTATTTATCAACCTTATTTAGGACGTCAGATGTTTAGTAGTGCGTATGTTCAGCGCTAATCAAATTGAATTGCAAATTGTACCTATAAGTAAGTAGACTTACTAACAACGCAGCGCTTATGAATATAGGGCAAAGGCTATCACGCAATGTAGGTAGGTAACTGACCTTTTTTTACTATCTTGTCTTTATGGTCCCTTGTATTGCGAATAGTACCTATATTGTTTTCTTTTTATCATATTAAAATTTTCTTTTTTACTATCTTGTCTTTATGGTCCCTTGTATTGCGAATAGTACCTATATTGTTTTCTTTTTATCATATTAAAATTTTCTTTTTTACTACTTATCTTTTGTTTATGGTGCCGTATTGCGAATAGTATAGGTATTGTTTTCTTTTTATCCTATTAAAATTTTCTTAATTGCATTCTAGTGCATCTCCATCAAACGACAAAAAAATAATTGTAGCAGTTCTAATGTTTCCTTTCTGATAGGTAGGTATAGACTATTTTATTTTTTACTAAGAGCTCATACACACGAGCGGCACGATGTCGACGGCAGATGCAACTTCAGCCGTCGACACCCGTCAACGGCAGCCGCCAACGCGTCGACGGCAGCCGTCGACCAATAGCTTCGCTTGCAGTTGTTTGTGTTTGTAGCGTGCCGCGTCCGCCATTTTGTCAGTGGACTGCACATAGTCCAGGAGTGCGCACGCGTTCCTTCGTAAAAGTGGATAAAGCGTAAAAAAATGTCCATCTTGTTCTCTATTCATTAATATTTCTAAAACCCACGCACGTGTTTTTCTTTTTCGTTTTTGTCGACGTCGACGGAGTAAAAGCAATAACAGTGTTTCTTCTTCGGAATTCATTTTGCAACTGGCTCCTGTACAAAGAGAGTCGACGTTGGCTGCCGCAGAGCTTCGATGTTGACAAGTCAACGGCAGCCGTCGACGCGTCGGCGGCTGCCGTTGACGGGTGTCGACGGCTGAAGTTGCATCTGCCGTCGACATCGTGCCGCTCGTGTGTATGAGCTCTTAGCAGGTGAGTACCTACTGGGTAGTTAAATATTCTCACGTAGCATAATTAAACAATATAACTACCCTATTTAATTATTTTGTTTTTATAGTAGGTATCATCATTTAGAATTTAACGACACAGTAGGATAACTTCTTATGTCTTCGTCGTTCGTTTACGTGTCGTCAACATTGGCTGATTGAGATGTAGTAGGTACGTCTACTCTTATGGTCTTAGGTCAAAACTCATAACTATTGTAGGTAGGTATTTCAAGTTTCAACATAAATTGGTGAAGAAACACTAGGTACTTGTTCGTAATGTAAACGAAGATCGTTTGTAGCACCTTTTGTAATTATACATACCTATTCCATATTATTATGTTTTCTTTTCAACGATGTCTAACTCTGTCCTAGCAATTAAGAAATGGCCCATACACAGCACTATAATTTCAAATGATGAAAAGAAAGATAAGAATACCTATCAGATGCGCGAAATAACTTAAAAAAAAAACTTACACAACTTTGCATTGCTTTCTTTACTGCCTTTCTTTTGTATGACTTCAAGGTAGGTACCTTGTAGCAAAAAATCTAGTTCACCGGAGAATGGATTCATAAATTAAAAATAAAAGAAACTTACCTACAGTTAGCTGGAGATTGGTGTGAGCGATGCTTTACCAGAGGCCCTACTATCAATTTACTGTAGTTTTTAAACTATCCCCAATACCGAGTCAAGTGTCATAAATGTAAGTATGTATAAGAATCCAGCGCAGCGCCCCGCTTTCGGTAACTTGCATGAACATTTTCATACATTAGATTCCCGTTAGCGAGGACAGTTAACTGTAAACTCGAAAACTGATGGTAGGGCTAAAGTAAGTTATCTCTACAGAACCTCTACTCTACAGACCGAAAACGATACATCGTATCGTACATAGGTACCATAATCGCAGGTCCAGACTGTGTTGGTATAAAATGAATTCTGAAGATTAACCAACTTTGAACTGTGAACATTGACTCGATAAAAATGCAGCTTCATTTTAAGATAGGTTGTTTTAGATTTGTCAATTTAATATACTTTGGCTTCAAATATGTTTTTTTCTTGTTACTCCAATGGCAACGAAAAGAGATAGCAACAGAGTTTATATTAAGCTAATAAAGGTTTACTAGTCTAATATGTTACTGTTTTCAGGGACCTGAAAATTAACACGTTGGGTGCCCAGGACGCACTGGTTCTAGTTCCTAGTAGTTAGTACTGGTACATAAAAAAAGTTTAAATAATATGAAATTAAATTTTATTACCCAAAATACTGTAGATCACTTGGAAAACAGACACTTTACTTTGTTCATTGATACACTTCACATTCCTAAATGTAACCGAAAATCTAACAATAAATTATGACTTATTAAAGTACATTCTAAGTATATTTAGGATAAAAAGTAAGTTATCTTACGCGGCAATCAACACCACAATCATTCTGAAACAAAATACATTTATTAGCTGAGTAAGGTTGTAGGTACTTAAATATTGAATTGAAGCAAGGAGTATGGTTGATTCAAGATATTGGATTCAAGACTATTTCTAAAGTTATTTCTTATTTTTTTCTAAACTGCCCCAGATACAATAATAAAAATCAATTTTTGTTTTAGAATTACAAAATAAATAAATATATGCCGTATTAATAATAAGCCATCTAGTGACTACTATTTGTAACTTGTGCAGAAAAAGTTAGTAGTTTCCTGTCCTTTTGTACTTCAAAAGATAACTCAACTCCTCTTATATTAAGAGCATTATAACAAAGCTAATATAATGCATATCCAGTAAAAGCTAAATAAATATCCTACAGGTAATATTAACAAAATTCTTATCAGTTCACATCATTAGCAGTTAAAATCTAATCATGATAAAGTAATCACAACAGTCTCCAATTCCGATGATTTTCATAAAGTATGTCCTAATGCTATCTGGGATTATGTTGCAATATGAGTTTGTAACTAGAAAAAATAAAAACGGGCTTTGGAAAGATATTTCTTTTACCTAAACATACCTATTCAGTATTGGTCTCATAACAACTTTTCAGTTTTGGTATATGTCTATTTACATGCTCCATAGCAGTTAGATGATACTTACCCATACAGATACATGAAGAATGATAGTAAATAGAATGCGAGTTTGATCCACCCCTCTCGTTGGCACTTGGTCAACACGTCGGCATTCATTATACTGGTCGGGTCATACAGTCCTGGCCCTGACATCACTGGCCGAGTGTAGTATCTAAAATAAAAAAAGTCGTAGTGACTCTTCAATTGGAAATGAGGTTAAGGTCTTAGGCCTAATAAGTTTCTAATTGGGTCAAAATATTGATTGGAAAGCATTTTAAAATTGTGTGAAGTATACATTAATGTAGATACATACATTTTGTTAGACTTTTAGTTCATTACAAATATTAGTAGGTAATTAGGTAGGTACTGTTTTGCTCTAAGCTAATAGGCACCAAAATCTTGCAGTAATAATACTTATGCTTGCCTTGTAGCAAATTCCTGTTATAAACCTGAGACAGTGATATCACCTTCTATGTGGGTTGTTCCATTTGAATATAAAACAACAGTAATTTATTCATAAGACTTGCAGAAACATACCTGTGAATGTGGTACAGGATCAATGGAATGTTTATGAGTAAGGAGATCCATTCTCCAGACAACAAGAATAACAAATTTATGAGTAAATGCAGCAGATATTCTGGTAGTACCAACTGGAACAATAAACAGAAGTTAGAGTTTGAACTGCAAACAATATAAAGATAAGCAGGTAAAGGTTGAGGTAAGGTTAGGTGAATGAATACTTACTGGATTTAAGCTGTTACATTGATCTATTGGATTTTTATAGTCGGTTTTGAGTTCGTCAAAAGCTATAACATGAAATATTGAGAAAAATATAAGAAAAGCGTCTACAATTAACGCAATAATGTAGGAAAAGGCAGGGAAACTAAACGCCATCTTTTTGTTTTCCAAATCCAAGTGACTGACTGGACTGACAGTGACAATTGAAAATGTTTTCCAAAACGTCAGAGTTTTTTTTTATTGAAATGTGACGACTGCATTGGACCTTCCTAAACTAGGACTTTCTTCGTAAACAAAAAAATTGTAACTTGTCAGTTTATTTTAATTTAAAGTTTATTTAATAGAGACCATTAAATGCTGTATTTTTTTAAGATTGAATTCCATGTATCGCCATAGAGAGAGGTCACTGGGGAAATACTAATTATTTTCAAATTATTTATTTGGAATGGCTCATACTTTGTAAATAGATAGTTTTTATTGACAAATGACAGATTTACAAGTTTTACAACTCGGTGATTAATAACACGGCCAATTTCAGTTAGACATTGTGTGATTGAAAATTCGTGGTTGTCTAGGGCTTCTTACTTTATTTGTGTTTCATTTAACTTCAGTAAAAATCTGTAAAATATTTGTGGAATCGTGGTGCTTGCTTGTTCAAAGTTTTTATGGTTTTGAATAGAATGCACGGATAATTTAGTAAAATGAAATATTTCTGGTGGTTTTTCCCAAGTGTCCTCGGATTTGTTTTATGTATAGAGCATGATTTCAAAGGATTTGATGATTCAATCCTGTTCAGCATAAACTGGCCTGGAAATCCTGAAAATATCGAACACATAGTTGAGGGAGAGACTAGGGCACCTCAGGTAAATACTGTAGAAGTTGTACTTCCATATAAATACCAAAAAACACTGTAACAATTGCTGTGTGTGTGTTTTAGAACACCTTAATCTCTAAGCTTTCATATAATTTTACTAGATCATCATTATTCTTTTGCTATTTCAGAAGAATGAAGTATTAAAAGTAACGACAACAAACAAAGAGACATATGAGTGTCACATACCTGTTATCACAGTTGAGGAGACACAAAAGATAGAGGATTACGATGGACCCTCACCGTTGCATTTACTGAAGCCGCTCTTTGCTCAGAAAATATGCTCGTACAGACTTGAGAGCTACTGGAGTTATGAAGTGTGCCACGGGAGGTATATACGACAGTATCATGAAGAAAGAGATGGTATGATATTGTTTAAGGAATTGTAAGGTTTACATACATACTAGAAACATCAATGCTGGATTAAGATACTTAACTGGATGCCCTAAGCAATCTACACCCCAAATCTACACCTTATGCCCCCTCTGTAGCATAGCAAGCCGCTATTGCTTTAATTTTTGTGTGCTCATCTAATTTTTGTTCTTGTCTCTGGTGGCCCCCAACACTGGCAAACATATGAGGCTCAGAGGCTGCATAGTGCCCAAGCTCCCATACAACATCATAATATTTAACTGACTGCCACACCAAGGGGTCTATCTCTCTCAAATCCATCCATATCCATACTAAATATTATAGAAGGGAAAGTGTGTGTGTCTGTTTGTCTGTCTGTTTGTCCATCTTTCACGGCAAAACGGGTCGACGAATTGACGCGATATTTAGTGTGGTGATAGTTGTAGGGATGGTGAGTGACATAGGCTACTTTTTATCCCGATATTCTCGCGGGAACGGGACTTACGCGGGTGAAACCGCGGGGCGCAGCTAGTTCTCTATAATGCCAAATCAGCATGTCTACATCTTGGGAAGACTTGATTATAATATTTTACCATTTTAGGTAAACAATCCAACATACAGCAGTACTTCCTCGGCCACTGGAGCGCCGAGAGGCAGCTCAAGTTGGAGGAGGAACTGAAAGAGGTGTACAAGTCCAAGGAGGCACTGAAGATGGTCAAAGTTGATGGCAACACTGTGCCGTATGTGGAAATGACTATGGATGATGGTAAGGTTTTCTTTTTATGTATTACAGCACATTTTATGTATTATTAGCAGTAAGTCCCGACTACACACAGGTGTACTAAAAAACTACTGGGATAAAATATTATCCTATAACTATCCTGACAGTCCATTCAGTGAAAGAATTTTTGAAATCGGCTGAGTAGTTTCGGAGATAACCTCTATCACAAACAAACTTCACCTCTTTATAATATTTCGTAGGACCTCAAGGATCACTCAAAAACGTAAGTGTTATAAGCTAGGTGACTTTATTGCCTCTTCCGTGTGATATAGAAGAAATATAGCTATCTCAAACTATACTATAAAAACTTGAACTTTTGCAATATCTACCGTGATCGACCACGGCTATTACAATAGCCGAAACATAAATAAAATAAATAAATATCTTTGGACATTTCACACAGCGTCATCTAGTCCCAAGCTAAGCAACTTAATGCTTGTGTTATGGTAACCAGATGGCTGTTATAATACTTAGATACATTTTTTTTTGTAAATACATACATATTATAGATAGAAAACACCCAGACAACGAACAAATATCTGCAGAACATACAAACATTTGTCCCGTAGCGGGGATCGAACCCGCGACCTCCGCATCTCAGCCGGGCGTTCACCCAACTGCGCCACAGTGGTCGTCTAAAATAAATAACAAAAAATAATAAAAAAAAAAATTAAATACGCGATAAAAGCCTGTGTCCATTTATTTCTAAAACTAGCTGTTCCCCGCGGTTTCACCCGCGTAAGTCCCGTTCCCGCGGGAATATCGGGATAAAAAGTAGCCTATGTTACTCGTGGATAATGTAGCTTTCGAATGGTGAAAGAATTTTTAAAATCGGTCCAGTAGTTTTTGAGCCTATTCATTACAACCAAACAAACAAACAAACAAACAAACAAACAAACAAACAAAGTTTTCCTCTTTATAATATTAGTGTAGAAAACAAAACTTACTTCCCAGGTACAATCTGCGATTTGAGCGGCAAGCCTCGTTTGACGCGCGTTCTGTACGTGTGCTTCGTTCACGGGAAGCACGACGTGTACTCATTCAAGGAGACTTCTACCTGCGAGTATGAGATTATAATACTCTCGCCGCTGCTCTGTGACCATCCACTGTTTAAGTAAGAGTCTCTGTTTGTTTGTCAATAAAATCAACGCAATTATACTTTTCCTACTTTACAAACTACTATTCACTGTCTATATACTATCATACAATTTATATTATAGTAGGACTATTAATTACATAGTACATTTTGTGTACATGCCCGTTTATGTTAAGTTGTATTAAGCCCGAATTCTATTTAACCAACGTATAGTCAGCATCAGAAGTATGTGACATGATCCAGGAAATCAAAACTAGTTACCAATATTATTGTCAAAATATGAAACACAGCTTCGCTTCAAAATTACAAACTAAACAAACAATCATCAAAATAGGATTGATTAATTTTTAAAATTCGCTAATCAGCATCAGAAGTAAGTGACATAGAAAATCAAAAATATTTTTTAATTTTATTTCAAAAATAAGCTACAAAGTTTAGTTTCAAAATAACTGATGATAAACACCATATTTCCAGGACCAAAGAGGTTGGTGAGAATGTGATAGACTGTTTACCAGTTGAGGACGCGCCGAGGAAACCTCGAAATCTCCTCAAGAGTGAGGTGGACAGTTTGAGGTTCCACTATCAGACAATACGGCTTATTGTAAGTAAATATTATTATGTTGACCGCATACGGGCTACTTTGTCGCGCGATAAGTTGCTCGCGATATGTATATATGACTATATTAAAGATACATTATCCTTGTTATACCTACGGGACAAACATTCGGAAAGATATTCAAGCGTGTTCAAGAAATAAAACGTATCTTAACGTAGGTAACATTTCAATCAATCGCCAGTGTTGATTATAATTGGATATGTTGTTAAAATTAAAGGTATGTATGTCAACAAAATAAATTCCTTTATTTGGTCCTAGAATCTAGACTATAAACCATTTTAAAAGGTTAGATTCCGAGCATGTGCATTTTTTAATTGGTTATCCTGATAAAAACGTCGAATGATGTTGACTGCTAATGATTGCTTGCAAATGAAAACTCTAACAAAAGCAACTATTGATCGTGATAGTTGCCCATGTGCGGTCAACCTTATAATTTTGAGATTTTTTTCGGTTGTACTAGCTTCGTTTTATTTTGATTATGATCACTAACACCTTAGTTTAATTTTTTCTAGTGTTTTTTTTTAATTTTCAAAATGACTTGCCCACTGCAGCAGAGTATGAAAATCGATCAGATTTTGCATTCTATTCATAATACTATCAGGATATCGGTAAAACTTTAACTAAAAAAATTTGACAGCGCCGAAAATGTCGCCATCCCTTTCATAACGATAGAACTAAAAAAGATGACATCAATTTTAGTGCTGTCACTAATTTAACAGTCATCAAGTCACCTAACTTATAAGACTGAATATTTTTAAGTAATCTATATTAAAAATGTCCTACAGAAATGAACATATAAATATGTTTTCAGAAAGAAAGTAAGAAAGGAAGAAACATTTTGCTTTCTTTCTTTCTGAATCACCACTACTATATTTCGTATTAGTACAGTACAATACGAATCCTGATAGTACGAATAGTCTACTAATTAGTACACTCACATTAATTAGTTTGCTAATTGTTTATTTTGGTAGTCGCTTGTATAACATTTGTATCCTCAGGAACAAGAGCCTAAGGATGTGTTAGCTGTACTGAAAGTTGAGAAAATTGAGAAGGTAATTGCTGTTTTATTTTGTTGCATGTTGTTTTAGTGTTCATTTTTGTTTGTGCACGTTTGTTTCATGTTTTTTTTTCTTGTCACTCTTTTGGGTGTGGAAAGAGATAGAACAGATTTAGAAGGCATCAAAGCTATCTTGTAACGCTACGCTATTGAACAAGTCACTTCAAGCAAGACTTCAAACTCGGCTGTCAAATAGCATTTTGAAAGCATACAATCAATCCAATCGTCAATCCTTCATAGTTTCCGTTCCCGTGGGAATAACAGGATCAAAAGGCTGTATGTTAATCTAGGATATAGGCTATACTGGTACCCAATTTAATTCAATCTGTTCTATAGTTTTTGCTTGAAAGAGCAACAAATATACTATACTTCATTTCTTGAAGCGAGCTAATAGGAAGAAAAATAATCTCACGTGATTGGTCGTCGAAATTCAATGGATTGGCTAGATTTGACAATTGACAATTGATTTGACAATCTAGCCAATCACGAGAAATACAATTATTTTCGACGACCAATCACGTGCGTTTATTTTTGTTCCTATTAGCTCGATTCAAGAAATGAAGTATAGTAGAATAGGATTAGTAGAAATTAGGAAATAGGTAATTATACATACAATACTAGCGACTCGCCCCGGCTTCGTCTTCTGTCGAATAATTATACATATAAACCTACCTCTTGAATCACTCTATCTATTTAAAAAAACCGCATCAAAATCCGTTGCGATTTAAGCATACATAGGGACGTAGGGACATAGGGATATAAGGACAGAGAAAGCGACTTTGTTTCATACTTTGTAGTGATAGTGATTTATTTTTCAGGACGGAGAGACTCATCTTAAATTCGAACTCCATCCACTGAACGATGATGATACAATAACAGAGGGAGTGCAACGGCCTCAGCTGACGGACCGGAGCTTGCCACCCGTCACGGACGACTCGCCTGTACGCGCCTTTCTAAATGGAGAGAACTGTCTTAATGGGGTTAGTTATTTTGTGCATTTAATTTAATCCATGTAGGCTATGACATAATTTGACATTTGTCACAAAGTTAGTGAGAATGTTCTTTCACGCAAAAACGGCTGGACCGATTTGGTTGAAATTTGGTATGTAGATAGGTGATACCCTGGATTAACACATAGGCTACTTTTTATCTCGATATTCCCGCGGGAACGGGACTTACGCGGGTGAAACCGCGGGGCGCAGCTAGTGGTTCATACAGCCTTAAATATTTAATTAGCGTTTGCATTTTGCATGCATGAAATTGAAACAAGAGACAGAAATACTATTATATATGAAATACAATGGGCAGTCTTATCGCTATGAGCGATTTCTCCCAGACAATCTTAGGAATAATTAGATAGCTAACCGATTCTTTATTCCCAGGGTACAGGTTGGTGGAAATATGAGTTCTGTTACGGTAAGCATGTGGTGCAATATCACGTGGACCGCGCCGGGCAGAAGACGACACTCATGCTGGGCAGGTTTCAGGAAGATGAACATCTTAACTGGATCAGAGAGAACAAGGGGAAGGCACCTAAGCCTAGAGGTGAGATATCTGACATACATACATACATACATACAACACACACATACATTATAATCACGTAAGTGGAGATCCGTTGTCTCTGCCTACCCCCATGGGAAAGAGATATCTGACAACCAAATTAAATAAAAAAAGACGTTTGGCACTCGGGGACTGCCGCGGTAAAGCTATTGCATGCCACCTAGAGGCGAGTTGCTGAACTAAAGCGACAGCGTTAGGTTTTTTCGTTAAGGAATTTCTGGATTCGGGCTCCACGCTCGCCCGCGGTGGAAGCTATGCAATAGCTTAATAAAACAACAAAATTAAAACGGATTAGCACGGGTGTACTAATAAAACTACCGGGATAAAATATAGCCTATAACGATCCCGACACATCGGTAAAGGTTTTTTTAAATAGGCTGAGTAGTTTGAGATTACCTCCGTCAAACAAACAAACAAATTTTACTTCTTAGTATAGATAATAATTTCGACACTATCTAATTTTTCTTTCATTTCAGAACAACGCACATCAGTCTCTCATTTCTACTCAAACGGTGACATTTGCGACAAAACTGGCAAGCCGCGACAGACTGAAGTCAAACTCAAGTGTCTAGAGAACTCATCCAGTCCTGCTCAAGTGTCACTATATCTACTAGAACCTAGGTAAATCCATATTAGACGTAGCTGTCATTTCTGTAGAAATTTGCGACATTTGCGACAAGACTGGCAAGTCACAACGAACTGAAGTCTAGCTCAAGTTATCCAGTCCCATTTCCCCACAGCGTTCTTTACGTGGCGCAACTTATATACCATGGTGAAATGTAATAAATAACAAAACGTAGGAATATCTAATTTTAGTTTATCAAATGTGTGTTCAAACTTAAATTAAATATAAGTTTTCTTTAATTTCAGAACATGTCACTACATTCTCTCATCAAATGTGTGTTCAAACTTAAATTAAATACAAGTTTTCTTTAATTTCATAACATGTCACTACATTCTCTCATCAAATGTGTGTTCAAACTTAAATTAAATATAAGTTTTCTTTAATTTCAGAACATGTCACTACATTCTCTCATCAAATGTGTGTTCAAACTTAAATTAAATATAAGTTTTCTTTAATTTCAGAACATGTCACTACATTCTCTCATCAAATGTGTGTTCAAACTAAAATTAAATATAAGTTTTCTCTAATTTCAGAACATGTCACTACATTCTCTCATCAAATGTGTTCAAACTTAAATTAAATATAAGTTTTCTTTAATTTCAGAACATGTCACTACATTCTCTCATCAAATGTGTGTTCAAACTTAAATTAAATATAAGTTTTCTTTAATTTCAGAACATGTCACTACATTCTCTCATCAAATGTGTGTTCAAACTTAAATTAAATATAAGTTTTCTCTAATTTCAGAACATGTCACTACATTCTCTCATCAAATGTGTGTTCAAACTAAAATTAAATATAAGTTTTCTCTAATTTCAGAACATGTCACTACATTCTCTCATCAAATGTGTGTTCAAACTTAAATTAAATACAAGTTTTCTTTAATTTCAGAACATGTCACTACATTCTCTCATCAAATGTGTGTTCAAACTTAAATTAAATACAAGTTTTCTTTAATTTCAGAACATGTCACTACATTCTCTCATCAAATGTGTGTTCAAACTTAAATTAAATACAAGTTTTCTTTAATTTCAGAACATGTCACTACATTCTCGGTGTAGAATCACCGCTCATCTGCGACATCCTACCCTTGGCTGATGAGACAGGACTCATCAGAACCGCGAGGTCTAAACTAAAGAGACAGGACGACGTGCCCGAGTCTAAAGAAGATGATAATGAGTATGGAGAGAGTATAGTGAAGCTAGGCAATGATTAGCTTGTAGGAATAAATTATTTTGAGTTTTATTGATGTGTTTATTAATTATCTATACTTAACAAATCCATACTAATATTATAAATGGGAAAATGTGTGTCTGTCTGTTTGTCCGTATTTCACGGCAAAACGGAGCGACAAATTCACGTGACTTTTTAAGTGGTAATAGTTGAAGGGATGGAGAGTGACATAGGCTACTTTTTATCCCGATATTCCACTTTCGACATGTCACTACATTCTCGGCGTAGAATCACCGCTCATCTGCGACATCCTACCCTTGGCTGATGAGACGGGACTCATCAGAACCGCGAGGTCTAAACTAAAGAGACAGGACGACGTGCCCGAGTCTAAAGAAGATGATAATGAGTATGGAGAGAGTATAGTGAAGCTAGGCAATGATTAGCTTGTAGGAATAAATTATTTGAGTTTTATCGATGTGTTTATTAATTATCTATACTTAACAAATCCATACTAATATTGTAATGGGAATGTGTGTGTGTCTGTCTGTCTGTTTGTCCGTATTTCACGGCAAAACGGAGCGACAAGTTAACGTGACTTTTTAAGTGGTGATAGTTGAAGGGATGGAGAGTGACATAGGCTACTTTTCATCCCGATATTCCACTTTCGACATGTCACTACATTCTCGGTGTAGAATCACCGCTCATCTGCGACATCCTACCCTTGGCTGATGAGACAGGACTCATCAGAACCGCGAGGTCTAAACTAAAGAGACAGGACGACGTGCCCGAGTCTAAAGAAGATGATAACGAGTATGGTGAGAGTATAGTGAAGCTAGGCAATGATTAGCTTGTAGGATTAAATTATTTGAGTTTTATCGATGTGTTTATTATTAACTAGCTGCGCCCCGTTCCCGCGGGATAACGGGATAAAAAGTAGCCTATGTGTTAATCCACGGTACCTATCTACATACCAAATTTCAACCAAATCAGTCCAGCCGTTTTTGCGTGAAAGAATAACAAACATACATACATTCTGACAAAATCAGTAGCACTACCATCAGTTTTCCTCAGGGCCGTCTTTCGTACAGTCTCAGTTATCTATCTTCGGTTAGTTATCTACCTTCGGTTTTGCCAACTACTTTGTATGGAAAACATTTCGATCTTTTCGTGCGGCGTTCGGCTTCGTGCGTAATCCGTGCCTCGTTTACGTTTTTGTCGGAAACTTAATCACGTTTTGAAATGTAGGTAAGTACAGGTTTACAAAAAAATTAAGAAAAACAAAATTTTATTTTTTTAAACTTGACATTTATTTACATTCATATCAACAAAACGGGTGTTGTATAAAACAGTACTTTACATTATTAATTTATCTTCATACCAATTGTATAACTACTAAACATGGTGCCTCGATTTTGTGAAAAAATATTTACTTTTTTGCCTTCGTTTTGGATATGCTGTTTGCTTACCGTGATTCCGTTAAGCATGGCTTTTGAATTGGATCACAAAAATAACTTTTTCAGACATTTTTTATACATAAAGTTACATTGAAAAATGTGAAAATTTTGCAAGTAATTGACCATTGAGTTCCATGCTACAAAATGAAACAACTAGAAACTAGGTTTTTTCTAATATGGAACTCAGTAAGATCTAATAAACGTATCATGACATTTTCAATTTGATGATGTAAATAAACCTTACATAATATAATATATTAAAAATATTTGTTTAGCCTCAAACGAAGCATTTATGGCATACATAAACGGTAACAGCGAATTTCATGACGTTAGATTAAAAATTGGAATACCTACCTACACCAATTAAAAATTGATGTTGACAAATTAAATAATTCACGAATGTTGTTTGGTCATAAATCATCGAAGCAGAATCGATTCCCGATCGATTCGATTTTCGATCGATTGATTGATCGACTCATACTCGTAGTATCGTTAATCGATGATGCTATGATTCGATATCACTCATGTAGAAATAAATAAAAGTCACATTTCGGTCACACAGCTGGTGTGATTAATTCAAAAGCTTCAAAGCAAACAGTGATGTTCAAAAACCAGCCTTATACATACAAATTAAGGTACATTTCTGTACAACAACAATGAGGTACCCGTCTAACATACCTAGAAAATTGTAGGTAAAAAACTCTATTCACATTTTGTTTTGATCTTTATCTAAATCACACATTGTAAAGAGGCGTTTGCGTTCCCGTGTCTAGGATAATAGCTTTGTCCGTTTTATTTACATTTATATTCCCAATGTCCTTTTAACAATACGTACATGCCTTTATTAATCATTTATAATCTTAAATAACAAGAAAAAAATAAACACTGAAAGACGAAAAAGATGTTTCACAAGATTCACTAAATGAACTTACTAAAGGAATCACAAGAACCAGTACATTTTTTATCTGTAACAACTAAAAGGAAACTTATTCAGTCTAGATATTGTCTTTCTTGAGACATCCAAAAACATTGACTAATAATTAAAACTATTAATAGGTAATCCACCATTTAATACTCGAACTAAGTTTAATTTTAAATTTAAATTGATGCTCTCTCTACATCAGTTCTTTTACAAGTAAACTTAACTTCAATAGTTAGATTGGTCATCGTTTTCGAACAAGCGCGTTGGCACAAGACTTTAACAAAATGACATAAAGGTAGTACAAAAATTAGGATAAACTTTTGTTAACATTTTATAATTCAGATTTTGAGCGTTTTCTTTTAATCGAAATAAAGTTGTTTTCTTGCAGAAAAAGACCAGCAACTTACTTATCGAAATAGTACAGAATAAAGTGGTCAAGTAGAAACCATTTTTTTGTTGACAAAAAAGTAGAATTATCAGTTATGTTACTTTTCCTCTTGACAGCAGATTATCTATCACATTTTTCGGTAACAAAGTGTTTTAAGATCATTAATAGTTAAGTAGAACAGGGTAAAAGTGCCACAGCGAGAAAGTGTCTTTAATTATTTTCCAATAAAAATTTAAAACGAATTAAAGAGTACCTACCAAACTTACACACGAAAATATTAACTATGATATTTAAATACTTAACACTAAAGAAAAGAAAAACGTTTTGACTCAAGAGCCAGTGTTCGATGTGTGTTGCATTTGACTGGTAGAATATTAAAAACAATAAATTATACACAAACAAACACATTTAAGTATGAAAATAGTAGATTTCAGATTTTTATGAGATTGATACAGTATTTGTCGTGTGTTAGACTTGCCTCGGACTACTCACTAAATGGGCGCTTAGCTTTGAATGTCAACATTATCAGTATCTACCTACCTGGGAAAGAATAAGTAGATACCTATATTTTCTCATTACCGCACTTTTCTTTACATGAAACGGGGATCCGGTAACTATTTGGTATTCGGCCTATTCCTTTTTTCACTATCCGGCAGGATACTGGATAGTAATTCCCTAACAGGCCAGAGTACGTACGAAGTTAGTCTAGGAGCTGACAGGCATATTTACTACACTATAAACAGCAAAGATCGGTTTTATGGTACCTAAACATGATGTTGAACTTTTTTATTGCGATTCACGAAGCATCGTTTTGCATGCGTTATAAATTCTTCCACGTGTTACATGTAATTGGATAAAACGCTGTTTATGGCTCAAGAAAATTGGTTTAACATTTGTAATGCTTTTGCAGTATTTTGTTTTAGGTACTTACAAAGTATTATATGCGGTAAAACAAGTTCTACCGTAGATCATTTCTCATAAAAATCTTGAAAATCTACGCGTCGTTTAGGACAAAACTTTTAGACATTACGTTAACCCACAAAGTTTAAGTACACCATTGACAACAAGTAATGTAAACAATAAATACACTGATCACTTTGAGATCATCTTTATTCTAACATCCTAATTTTTTTTAACAAAAAAGACTGACTGTTAACTGAAAATGGCCACATCAAAATATTACATACATATATTTTTTAAATTACTACTAATTGGTAACATAAAATTAAGAACTTGTAACAAAACATATAGATATGATTCCGAACATGAACTAACCTATGAGCAATACTTGTGTGGTATTCGGTACATCCGCACCTGATAACTTTGGAGCATTTCTATAGACATTGATACAAAAAGTATCTGCTCTTTGGAGACTAAAAACTGCATCGATTCCCGAACAAATGTAAACTTAACCTTACAAAGTGACTACAACTTAAAAATTTAAATGTTATAATAGAAATAATTAAACAATTTGGGGAATACTTTGGAAACGATGAAATCCTTTGACACAAATCTTAACCTTAAACTTATTAGTTAACAACTGTGCACGTGGACTCGTCTCGTACGAACCTTATACTACATTTTAGTTCAAGTGCACTCGAAACATCACAACAAACGTTCTTACAACCTCTTTGCAAGTTTTTTTTTTTACTTTTTATATTTCACTAGACACGTTCTTGGAATTTGCTCTAGTAAGGTCTGGACAGTTCTTTAGAACGTTTCAATTGAACTTTGAGTCTCTTTGTACCTATTTGGAAGCCGTTCATGGCTTGTATGGCGGCCTGGGCGGAGGCGGCGTTGTCGTATGAGACAAATCCAAAACACTTGGAAAGGTTCGTCTGTTTGTCTATGAACACTTTGGCCGAGATCACATGGCCGAAAGGTAGGAAGGTTGACGCTAGATCCGTGTCGGTGAACTCTTGAGGGAGGTGGTAAATGAACAAGTTACCTCCTTCAGGTCCTGGAATTGAGAATCGCTTTTATTTAACTTTTAAAACTTGTGCGAAATAGACATTATAATAATAGTACAATTTAAACTTTCGCGATCTTTAGACAAAATTTATATGAAATTACGGGACTTTATTACGTAAGTGCGACATTTCGAGCTATAACGTTCGAAATGAATGTCGAGAAATAAAATACTAAGGTAAGAACGTGCTAAAGTAAAAAAATTATAATGTCTATTTTTTTATTATCTATCTACGGAAAACTACATTGTATGTACAAGCTACTTGTGTAGGTACAACAAAATATAAAAAACTCAAAATTTGGATAGGACGATGAGATGAGAGGTTTGCATCAGATTTTAACACTTTGACTGTGGTTCGACACAATCAAGATATTATTTTATTCATCTGTTTGGGATTGATTGAGGGTAGTAATGGTAGCATGATAATTAAGCCACTCTCAATAACCTATCTATCACTGATTTTGCTTACTGTCGGTAGATATTTGACACCTTTTTAAGAAGTTATGTCAAATATCCACCCGCAGTGAGCTAAACTAAAGGTTATTGAGACTGGCTATAAGTTGATTAACTTTCAATCTAACCAGTTAATACCCTCAATAAGCAATGATGTAGTGGTTCAAAGTTTCTAACCCTTGTTCACACAATGGTCAAACACTTTTGGACAGCTGTCAAAATTTATGTCCTTGTAAACAATACGGGACTCAATGACGTGACGTTGTCTTTAGTTTGTCTTGCATCGTCGAAATCATCGCAGGTCAGCCTATGTTGGTTAATCTTCCGGATTCAGTTTCCACCAACTTAAGCTGACCTGCGATTATTAGCACGATGCATCGATTTCGGTTTGTAGAGTAAGTAAATCATGTTTGATCAGACGGTAGCAGGGTAGCACGTGCGATAGCAATAGGACAGCGCGCATTTTCCCTCGTAGGTAATGATCGGTCTAAATAAATTTTGACAGCTGCCTGGATGGGGGCACGGCGGGGAACTAAAAAGTGTGATATGTACCTTCAACTTGTTTACCTGCGGCCGCAGCTGCCGCCGATCCGAGCACCGAGCCGAGCGGCGCCGCTGCGAACGCGCTGCCGAACTGCGCGGCGTACGCTGAACTGAGCGGCTCCGCTGTCGACCCTGTAATGTAATGTTGGGGGCTGTTAGCTCTCGGACTATGGAACTTTATTTAGGGACTGTTATTAATGCTTTTGGACTGTTATATGTTTTTGGATTGTTAAATGTTTTTGGACTGTTACATGTTTGTTGACATTTATTTATTTAGCCGGTGGCGGTCAGTTGCTCGGCTTTGGATTCTGTAATGTATTGTTAGGGGCTGCTAGCTCTCGGACTATGATATTTTTCGGACTGTACCTAATGGTTTTGATAATTATGAGTATCCGGCGGCGCCGGCGGTGAGTTTGCTCGTCTTTGGAGCCGAGTTGTTAGCTCTCGGACTATGGAACCTTAGGGACTGTTATTTATGTTTTTGGATTGTTAATTATGTTTTTGACATTTATTTATTTAGTAACCGGTGCCGGTCAGTTGCTGGTTTTTGGATCCTGTAGTGTACGTTACATTGTGGGATATTATGTTAACTCTCGGACTATGATACTTCTATAAATTGTTTTTGACGTTTGCATGTATAACTAGCAGTAGTAACTGGCAGTCAGTGGCACGGTTGTCTCTCGCAATCTAAGTATCGTAACTAACGTGCGGTTTGCTCCTTGACTACAATCTTTTATAATCTTTATAGTTATTATTTCATACAAATAATATGCCAGTCTTTATCTCGTTAATCGATCGATTTATCGATCTGATATATCTTATCTAAAAAAAACTCTTTAAATTCATCTACGAAGAATTCAAATAATGTACAAAAAGTAAATTAATTTAGCACTTCATGCATATTAGAACTTATTTTCCATTTTCGAAGCTAAGTTTGTAATAAATGCACCTTTTGAAAAATATTGGAAAATATTGTACCTACTTAGTTTTTAATTACCACCTACTACTACAACAGCATCAACCAAACCAAACACAACTTACCATTATAATATTAGTAAAGCTTGACAATGAACAAAATCGAGTTAAATAAAAACAATAAACAAAATAATGCAATGTTCAAACAAAGAACGTTCGTTCAAAAACACGAATCGAGCTGTTATTGCCATCTCACAGAAACATAAAAAAAAACAAATCTTATTTACAAACAAATCTTCGTCTTAAAAAACAAAGGCTTATTATTACAAAGCCAAGCATCATCATAATCAGGCAGCTGTCCGTCGCGAACATAGAATCAAACCAAGCTCCCTTACTGTAGTCTCAATACCCTTTGGTTTCTTACTGTTGGTAGATATTTGGCATTATTTCTATACAAAAAATGAGAAATAAATACCGACAGTTAGCAAAACCAAAGATAGGTTTTTGAGACTGGCCGTTAGACGTGTGATAAATGAGTGAGACGTGACCTCGTTCTGATGTTCCTAATGTTCTTATAATTTTATTTATTCTTACATTCTAAAAAGCTTTGGACAAAAATGTGTTTGTTTCACGACCCTTATAATTTTGATTTAACAGAGCTAGCTTATAATATAAATAAATCATAATACATAGTAGATTGAAAATTAAGAAAAAAATCTATGAAAGTGTTTTTTTTTCAGCTATTTGAGGATTTCGTGGCTGCTACGAAATGCTACGCAGTGTGCTACGGTTTTGCTACGATTTTTTTGCTAAATTAACTAAGCATTCATTACTAGACTTTGAGCTCGGTTTCCTTTGATGTTCAGAATCAAATGGACCAGACAATAATTCTAATTGATTCTAATGATGTTACATAGACTAAATATCTATAAATTCTAACGTGGAATTGTTCAGCGGCGACTAGTCGCCCAGTCTTGACGACCTCTGTGGCGCAGTTGGGCGCACGCCCGGCTGAGACGCAAGAGGTTGCGGGTTCGATCCCCGCTACGGGACAAATGTTTGTATGTTCTGCAGATATTTGTTTCGTGTTTGGGTGTTTTCTATCTATAATATGTATGTATTTACAAAAAAAAAAAAATGTATATATGTATTATATCAGTCATCTGGTTACCATAACACAAGCATTAAGTTGCTTAGCTTGGGACTAGATGACTCTGTGTGGAATGTCCAAGGATATTTATTTATTAGTCTGCCTGAACACCAAATCATTGTTCAAGAAGTTGAAACAAGTTAACGATTTTCTCTCAAATACTCAGCCACTTGTAATACTTTGAAGATTTCACAAAACAAGTGAAGTTCACTTATTTATAGCAGCAACAACACTTCCCTTCAATCGTAAACAACACGGCCTCAATATTAGCTTCGCGAACCGACATTACTATATCGTGAATTGAATTTAAAACGACATTGTTTTCTATCACAATATTGTCACGTTGCCTTATACAAGCAGCGCCATATTATTTTAAACAATAGATGACATTACGACTGCTTCTTCACTGCACGACTGAATTATTAATTACTTCTAAGTATGTAAAGTCAGGTTTCTATAAGTTATATGTAGTTTCCGTTTTTATAGAAATAATCAGCGGAACTGGTCATAAAAAGATAATGTATTGCCACAAAGAAATATCATATTCATAGTATTTATAAATTAGTTGATTTTGTTACAAGCACAAAATAAAATACTAATGGTAGGTTTATTGTAGAATTTTGATTTGTTTTTTTTATGTTTTAAACGGTCGAACCGGTAAGGACCTTCCCCGATAGACCGACTTTTTAAAGATGTGTGAAGTCCCTTACGTAGACTAATACCTAACTTGGTCAAAATGTTACATTAAAATCAGGCTCCGCTTTCTTAGAAACCGCAGTCTAATTTCTTTGTTCTGCTTTTAGAGCGAAGACGAATAATGTATTTCAATCTACGTAATTATTCAATGACCTACACTCAAGGTAGCGGTAATTGTACCTTATTTATTATGCAGGCAAGGGTCTAGTCAATCACTTAGTGAGTAGTCGTATCAGTGCGTACTCAAACGAATTACCTATAGGAACATAAACGTACTTAATAGGTTAGTTAATTAATTGATTTAACTAGTTACGGACCTATAGCAAAACTGTAAAAGCATGATCTATCTACGTAGGTCTCTAGATTTCCTGTATGATTTTACCTAATAGTGGCAGTAGGTAATACTTATAATACGTTAGTTTGTCGTATAATGTAGCTTGCGTAACCTATAGGTATTAAACTTTTCAAAGTTATATGAAACTTTTCAAAGTATGAAAGCTTAAATAACGACGAAGATGTAACTCTCACACAATAACTTATAAATCTAAATAAAGCTGTTCGGTAGTATGTGCTTGCAAACTTTAGCCTAAGCTCATGCATTAGAGTTACCAGCGTACAAAACTAAAAAGCGCCACGTCTTTCATTTATCACAGCCCAAGAAACCAAACTATTAATTCATTCCTTTAGACAAAATGATTAAACACACACTTTTGCATTTGCATTTTACCTGTGATGTTCGTCTTCCCGAGAAGACCTGAAGTGTGAAAAATGTTCATCGTTAATTAACCGTTTTTTTTAAATGGCAACATTTTTTAAGTCCAACCTGAAATAGGAAAGTTTGCGGACAAAACGGTTCGTTACAGGGTTTTGTTCTCGGCACGGACCAATGTTCGAAATTCGAATGCTCCAATGCTCCAATTAGGGATTTAGTTCAATTATCGAATGCTGATGTTTCTAAAGAACTTGCTGACACTGCATTTGGTTTATTCGTGGATCAGAAAATCTTTACCTACCTACCTACTTTAAGAAATTCATACTGCGAGTCAAGATTTTGTTAAAATGAAGATATAGCTTCAAAAAAGGGAGAATTTGCATACCTTAATCTCTAATAGGTACCACTTTACAAAGTCGTAACTTTAATTCGTAGAATAAGAATAAGTTATTCGTAGAATAACCAAACATCTCGTTCTTATTCTTTCGCGATTAAAGTTCAGATAGGTCACAGAAAAGGTCATAAATGAATCCTCGGCTTCACTAATATGTACCAAACATCTATAGCACACAATAAAGCAGAAGCGAGAACTTACAAAGTTGCGGCGCGGTTTGCTGCGGCGCGGCTGCAGGCGCTTGCGTGACCACCGGCGGCTGCGCTATCGCCGCCAGCGCCGCAAGATTCTGCACCGACACTGGCGCCAGTAGACCGCCGAGCTGCTCGCTCACCGCGCCCCCACTGAGCCCTGCGCCATTGAAACCGATATCCTGATAGTTAACACCTAGGAAAGAACCGAGTGTCAACAAAAAAGAAAAAATAAAAGGGAAGGAGAAGGGTTGTGTTGATTTCTCATTCTTTGTTTTTAGACTATATCAAAACAAAAGTTTGAAAATTGGAATAGGCATATCTTAAGAGTAGGGTCACTTCTTTCACTTCATTACGCTATTCATTACAAGGCTTCTAGAAAGCTTTAAAGAGGCAAACAGTTGGAATTTACAACATTTTCCAATGAGTTTTCAAAATACTTACAAGAAATTAAAATTAAGATGAGATCACAACACAGAGGAGAAAATAAACATATGTTAAACCTACAGATAGAATCTTTTAAATCCATCAATTACAAGTTGGTAATAATTTCACACAAACGAAATTCAAAATGGCGACTGTGAATCAGTGTTGCCAGAACAAAAACATTTTTGTCACATGTAACAAAACTTAAGACTAAAATAAAGTAAAAGTATAAATTTGCTCACCTACCGCCCCCCCGCTCAACCCTGCTCCATTGAAAGCACCAATATCTTGATAGTTAACACCTAAACGTGACGAAAAAAACATAAATGTAAACAAAATAAACAGGACAAACAAATTGGTCGGGATTAGGTAGCTCTAGGGATTAGTTGGAATAAAATAAATTGAAATTAAACCTAAACGTTGAGTCTTATTTAAGTATAGAGAATTAAAAAAAAAAAATATCAGTTGGTACCGATTTTCATGGCTTAAACTGATCATGTATTCTATATTAACTCTATCCATACTCTACTCTTTCTGTGATTGGCCTATAATACCTATCTACCAATAAATTTAAGATAAAAACACTCAGTAATACTGCTTCGTAACCAAAGTTAGTATTTAAACATAAATTGTCGGATAGACTTACAGCCAATTGCAATAACGTACTTGAGGTTAAACTCGGATGGCTACTGGGGAGTCAACGGACAGTTTGATCTACCCTTGATCTACCCGTAACTGCTGTTTCAATAACACTTTTTTTAGCAGTAAACGTCTAGTTAGAGTCATATCTGCCGTTTTGTCCGTCCCTCCGAAACGTTTCGTTTCTATATTATGATCTTATTAGGATCATACAATAATGTTGCAAAAAAATAGAGGTTTAAACTCCAGCGTTATTATTTCTTGTTGTAGAATTTTTATTGTTATTTATTTAATTTTTCTTTCCAATAAATGGGCTTAAAAAGCTGATTTTTCTTTACACAAAGAATAAAAACTTTTTTGAGCTTGAGCAACAAAACGCACTACCAATGACAATATGACATGACACTGATATTGGTATGTTTGTTTTCATTTTACTATTGATTTTACTAGATTTCATGAACTATAGATATTTATTTGATTTCAATACCTAAATATGTGATAAACTGATTGAAAAACATCACGTAACAAGATCTATGATATTGCATTTATTACATTTTAACTCTATTTTACTTACTAAAAAAATTTGTGCCTATATCTTATTTGTTTTTAGAGGATGCCCAAGCTCTTGTAAAATTCGGAGAATACTGGAGATCATTCAAAAGAATCACCAAGAGCAAAGCTAGGCCACAAGATTCGTGATGGGGTTGGTCGTAATACAGAAGAAAAACAACCCTGATCATCGACGACTTCAATGAGATCACAGAGAACCAAATCACAGAATAAATTGTGTTTGAGTTTGAAAGTGTTTGTGTTTTTTGTTTCCGTGAAATATTAAAAATAATATTATGTATTGCAGTCAGTTTTTATTTCGAGCCTAAGGTAAAAGTACACCTACTACAAGGTTATGCTGGCTGTGTCATATACCTATGAGAAATGTACCCATTCAATATGCGAGTACAACCTTTATAAGTTAGGTATGTAGATAAGTACCTATGTTTAATAAATAGCATCAGATTCTATAAAAAATATCATCAAAACTAAATACACTAATTTCATACATCATAATACAACTCTCATCAAATTTTGAGGCAATATTTTCATAAAATTTGCTTGAAACCATTGTTATCGTTGAAGTATCGTCCGATTTCGGGAGCTAAGCGAACTGTCACAATTTGCAACTGGAGTTTAACTAGAAATGTTATTGCAACGCTCAATTTATGTTTTCCATACATTTACCTATCTGTGGATAGCAAAATGCCCTCCGAACAGAAGATTGTAGTCGCGGATTGATATTCCTATCCAGAGTCGTTTATTGAAACGCAAAAACGCACTAACAGCGGATTACAGTAGGCATTTTGACTGATAGTTAAAAGTCAGCAGGTTATTGAAATTGGCTGTTAGGTAGGTATTCTTAGGTTGTGTCCATTAATAGCTAATTATTCATTCTTAGTAGACATTAGGTACCATTTAGATAAGTAGCTATTGATGTGACAGGTTGATATACGAGTCATTGCGAAGATAGGTACATACCTACCAAAGACAATTCTGATAAATTAGACTTTAGTACTAATGGAGCGAGTTAACCACGAGGTCGGGCATTGTTTACTGTATAATACAGTTCTTTTGTCGATAAGGAAGGAAAACTATGCATGAAAACTATAAACTAGTTGCAACTTAGGTAGTTAAAATTATTACCGTCTGTCCTTCTAACTTTAACTATAATGTAATAAATAAAAACGCAAAAAAACTTTGCCCGTAATTATATAACTATGAAAATTACTTACGCTATTTTCTACTAGCTAGCCTAGAAGTTGTATAAAAGCTTTATACTATAGTTTATTTATGGCAACAGATTGTTCTTTTAAATATAAATAAATTAAAAACCGTGCAATTTCTCACAAAAGAAAGACACGCATTTTGTTTCGACAAACATGCATCTATTAAACGCATCATAAACAATTTCCAATTTCATACCTTGCAACAGCGTCGAGCCCTGCCCCTGCAACAACTGTTGTTGCAATCCAACCGCCTGCAGTTGCTGCAACAGTTGCAGTTGCGTGGCGGGCGAGAGCGCCGCCTCAGACGCGAGGTACGCGGCGGGCGTGACCGGCGTCGTCAGACCCCACAGACTGGCCTGCATCGCTTGGAACTTCTTCTGCTCCTTCTCTTTTTGCGTGTCAGCGAATTTGACAACCAGCGGCGCTGAGCACCCTTCCATTGTTTGACTGTGGTGTAACGCCTGGAAAAAAACACGATAGAAGTTTTAGGCTTCACAGATCATACTCAAGCGTGAATCGTATCTCATGCGTTGATTCATTACTCAGTTTCCATTAAGAACTGTTAAAAATCGAGATTCAAGTCTGATTGATGTCTTTGAATATCTACCAGCTTCATTAGCCCTTTCGTGCAGAGAGCAGTGAAATTGTCCATCGCAGTTTTTAAGTTGTTAAGTCATGAGGAAGGTATTACTAAGGTCAAGTTAGAATACATACTTCTATTTACGACAATTGAACATCGTGCAATTGCCTTCAAGAAGTATATAATGGGTTATTTACCTTGATAGCAGCAATAGCCGCCTGCTTCGATACAAAAGTGACGAACGCGCATCCTTTGCTCTGCCCTTGCGCGTCGCGCAGCACCGTACACTCCTCGATCGCACCGTGCCCAGAGAACAGTGACCGTACGTCATTCTCTGACAGTTTCTTGTTCAGCATGCCAACGAACAGCTTGCGCTCTGCGGACAAAGGAGATAACATTTTACTTCTATCATCATCACTCGTAGGACCTGTCTGAAAACCTGCGCCGAACCGTGCCGACCGACTCAGGTTTGGTGAAGCATGTTACTTTAATACAATTCACATAAACCTATAAGAGTGCAACCAGAGATATAAAATAAATAAGTGCATAAAATATAATCTGTATCTAACATGATAGCGCAGCGCAGGTGAGTTGTAGAAATGGGACATTATATTCTCGATTATTATGTATTCTGTAAGACCTCTCTCAATCGTTATTATAACGAAGAGGAGCTTTCGCAGAATTCACATTTGGTTTGCGCAACCAAAGGCAGTTTCCTTTGCATCGTACACGAACATTTATGTCAAAGAGATGGAATCTATTCAGATACCCACGTCACGTACTGGTATTGTGCAGTGGGCATTATTGCGGGTCGCAGTGGACTGCATTATACAAAACCTTCAGTTGCGTGCCGGACGGACAGTTATAAGAGATAGCTACACGATTCTGATATATGCATGCACTCCATGTGGGAGCTAACTACGAATTTACGAGCTTGACCCAGGCATAAACCATACCCGTATCGGGATACGATTTTTTGATGGCAATTTAATCTTCCAAGAAATATGGGTCATTATAAAAGAGCAAACATAAAAATATTTGCAAATATTCCGCCGTCAAAGGCGAAAACAAAACGCAATTTCGCGTATTACGAACGCGTAAAATTCAACATTCGACGGTTTCAATCCCCGCGGGGGGAGGCCGGGCGAAATTGAAAAGGTACCGGCGCTCACGGCGGCGTATGCTCGCAAATATTTCATGCCCGCAAAATCAGCACGCTCGCTTGGAGATTAGCATGAAAATGGCGCGAGAAAACGAGCCCGCTCCCACTGAAAAACTCACTCCACTCAGTGAGCTTGTAGACAAGCTAATTTCCGACAGTTTGCTTGCACACGCGATGAATGTTTAAACCCAAGATCAACACTTGCGGAAACACATCTCACAAATCGCAGAGCTGCTCGCTCTTCTACATTCTCGTAAAATTACCGCACTCGATCGACTTTATCTGCGACAAACTCTCTCATTCGTATTAATCATTCCGACGTGTAAAGACTTTCATATTAACTTATTTCGGTGCAAGTCAAGAGAAATGCGCTTGATTTTAGAGCGAAGTGAGTGAGAGTTGAATATCTAATTAGAATACTCCAAAGTGAATCTCTATCTTAAACAAGAAGCGTAATTAGTATAAATGCAGGAGTAATTGTGTACTTAGAACAAATAAGGCTTTAAAATGTTAATGCCTTAAGTGCGCCATCCAGCTAGTAACGGCATCGTTCGTTAAACAATTTACATAACCTCTTGAACGAGGCGTCGGGCCGGAGGGGAAGCCGGGGTTACGAGAACTTACAATGGCGTGTTTATTTTTACCCAATTCGTTGCAAATAGGCTTGCCGTGCTCCTCTTAAAATGTTTGCCAAACAAAGTCTTTAGAGCCAAGCTTGGCGGACAATAGTTAGCCTAAAAAGCTTGTTTACGAAGTTAAGAGTCATGCAAACAGAGTCTTGAAAGTGCTACTAGTGTTTTATAACGACTTTATACATAAATGTTACGTTAAAGTAAATTAGGGAGTGAGAGAGTAGTAGACGTGGGTTTCATTTATAGTGTTTTTTTAGAATCTGTAGATAATTGTTTCGGATCTGGTTGTTGTGGTGTATACCATAAAACTAACTGTTTTTGATGGGTGTAATTATAATTTGCAATATTATTGGAAACTATTTGATATTAGTACTTATGTGTCCATATTGCCTCCATTTCCTTCGTAAATAATTTCCCTAGCAAATATAACGGAAGACCTCCTTTGTTTTACGGCTGGCAACATTGTCGGTTAGATAAAAATTTAAATAATGAACACCTTTCGAGATTTTGTATTAACTTTTTAATTAAAAATGCTTTACGCGGTTTTCTAGTTACCCGCCGACCATCGGTGGTACAGAAAATCTTTCCTTTTAAATAGGTCGTTTAAGCAATTTATGACAAAGTTAATTACCATTTCAATTTACCTTTGTTAATGTTTTGAGTTTTTGCGGCGTATTGTGTTTTTGTTATCGCGTTTCGCTTAAGCAGATTGTGCCTTGGAATTTTTCATTTATTTAAAATATTTAACCAAATTGTTAATGAAAACAATTAACCTACATAAAATGCTTAAATTATGCTATGAAAGATTCGAGTTACCCCAATTGTTTCCATCTCTCTCGGTCTTTTGCTAGGTCCTTTAGAACGTTTAGAAATACAATCACAATTTTATTCATCAAACAAAAGAAACGCCTGATTTTCTAGCTCAGTCTATTTTACGCAAAGCTCGAGTGCAAGTAAGTGCAGCACATTTTGCATCGTTATCTCAAGATTGTTCTAAAATAGCCCATAATGCGAGCGCTTCGACATCAAAGTGCGTTAGCTTGTAGCGATACTGCAACCCTAGCCAAGTTACATTTACAATTTACCTTCTATACATGCAAAAATGGGCAGGATTTTGACATTCGAAGACGATGGCTCGAGTGTTCAGCGACAAGTTGCAAAATTAAAAAAAAAAACTTCCATTTCGTAAGAACTGCACTGAGTGCAGAAAATTGCTCTCAATTTTTGAACTTTAGAAGTGAATTTTCTGTTCATAACTCTGAAGAGCATAATCAGGTCCTTAGTTTTTTTGGTTAGGTATTATATAATGGCTTTTTGTTTGAAAAGTATTAACTTCAAGGTTGATAACATTTAAACAGAAACAAGATTTTGTAAAAACGGTTTACTATTTACGAAATAATCGGTGAAAATACTAAAAAATAAATTAAGAGTACCTACAGAATACAATCGAACATAGCATGAATGAGCCACGCTATGGCTTAGGTACTATTATCTATGGTTAAGTAGGTGGATATTTTATGAACATTATTGAGGTAGGTAATTCACTAGGATTGTATAAATGCTTTCATGCATTACTGCTATACCTATAGATTGGTTTGATACTAACTTCTAATGCTTCTATGCACGACCGTCTCTATCTATTATTGAATCATTTATCTATTATTTTAATGTATTAAGTTGTTATCATAATGGTTCATTTATTATTAACACGAATAAAATAGGTTGAAATGAGACATTTACTTAATTAAATAGGTAGATCAATTGACTGGAAACGAACGAAAGAACGAGAAGTCAAAATAAAACAAGTTCAATTTATCTGTAAGATTAGTCATAATTACAACAATAGTGATAAATCTATTGCATTAATTATAGTTAAATAAAGATCTAAATCAGAGCAGTGAAGGTTACATTGAGTTAACTAGCCGCAGACCATGATATTATCTTTGAAATTGTTCGCATCCTGAAACTCCTGAGCGAGAAGTCACAGAGAAGAAACTAATTTTCCCGCCACTTAGTAACGTAAGTAGTTATAAAATTGGTTAAAACTAATTATTATCTTCATAGAGCAGTTTGCTTTCTACTTAAACTTTTTGCATGATAATTTAGTAGTTTTATGCATTTTATTTATCCTAAAGGGTTTTTTTCACCTGCCAGGTGGATGGATGACATAGTTGCTGTACAGGGTAAGACCTGGATGCAAAAGGCCCAAAGCAGAAGTGTTTGGCGTTCAGGGAAGGAGGCTTATGCCCAGCAGTGGGTTCTAACAGGCTGAGAATGATGATGATGATGAAAGGGTTTTAGGCTGGTTGGTACTGATTTTACACTAAAGATATTCTATGGATAGACAAATTGCTGATTGGACATTAGGTATGTATCTAAGTATTTGAACACCTTGGACATTTTTATTTTTGTCACTAGCTGTGCCCCGTGGTGTTACCCGAGGAATAGTAACTGTTCCTGTCATAATACCTGGATCAAAAGTAGCCTATGTATAAAGTCAAATTAAATTAAAATCCGTTAAGCCGTTGATCGTGAAAGAGTAAGTAACAAACATTCACACTTACACATTTTTACACACACAAACTTTCTCCTTTTTAATTTAAGTAAGTTTGATAAGTCGTGCGAAGGAAGACAACGAAAACCATAATGAATTTATTATTTTTTATTATTTTTTTAAGTCTAGTTTTTGAAGTCTTATATAATTCAGAATTTCTATGTAGGTATATAAGTACTCGTAGTGCATCAACGTAGGAAGTAGGAACGCATAGCGCTACCGCTGAAAACTGTTTGTAAAATTCCTCTTCTCTCGTAACAAACAGATTCCTGTGAATTTTCGAACTCGCAGAGAATAGTGTTGCTATGCGAAAGTCGGGAGATTACCCAAAATAACCGGAAAACAAAGTAAAAAGTGTTTTCGGACAAAGAAAAAATTATGACAAGTACTAACGACACTGTAATCAGAAACAATGATATTAATGTGTTCAAAATAAATAAATATTCTGTTAATTCTGTAAATGACTGAGTAAAACGAATGAAATATAAAATATTAATGTTTTTTCATAATATAAAACATTAAAACCTATTTTCTTAATCTTACGTCAATAATTCCGGACTCCTTGCAGCACTATTCGCTTTTCAAAATTACCGCGCAAACACAGCACAATGGGCCGGCATTGTTTCGCCACGGAAGAGCTCACGGCCGCATTTATCTCGGGACGTACTTATTTGACGAGACTTTATTATGTACGCTAGCTTTTCAGCGAGCTATGAGAATAACCCCCATTTCCGAGTTAGGATTTCTGGGGTGCACTTTAGCTATAAATAAGGTCAAAGTTCAGTACCATGACTACCATGACGGTTTATTCGTGATGGCGACGAGTTTCGTTTCGCGACATGCCTATGTCTACTCAGTTAAGGATAGGTTACACAGTGCGAGCAGCTGATATGACAGTAGACAGCTACTGTGCATGTGTACTCGTATGACAGTAGCTCGACTCGCCTCGCTCGGTCACACTATGCGAACTGCTGGCGTCGCAGGAAGACAGCTACTGCACCAGTGTACTCGCATAGTTCGTCTGTATCATGGGCCCGAGCGTACGAGCTACTGTCATTTCGCGAAATCATGCGAGTTGACGACCGAGCGACGTGCGAGTGGCGTGGTGGGGGAAGGCCAGTTGCGAGTAAAAACAAAAAATGTTGAAGTAACTCGCTTGCGAGCAACTGTCCCACTCGCACATAACAGTTACTCGTATGATGCGGTCACACAGTGCGAGCTATTGCACCTCAGTAACTGACACGGTCAGCTCGCATGCTAGCTCGCACCGTGTAACCTAGGCTTAACTCTACATGAGTTACTGAGTAGACAGGTTGTATTCTTTGACATGAGTGTGACATTAGGCGGGTCCACACAGAGCGAGCAGCCTCGCGAGGCAATTGCCGCGCGAGGCTGCTCGCTCGGTGTGGACCCGCCTAATGAGGTAAAAAAGTTTTGTTAAATAGACTAGTAAATATGAATAATAGTAAACGTTTATGTGAAATTTAAAAGCTCTAAGTAAAGTAATAAACCAACAAATTGTAGGTACTAAATGCTGTGTTAAATTTCGCTTTCGTTACCGACTCTCTAAGACAAGCGGTAGATACAATAAGATTATAATGAATTTAATTCCATTATTGCACAACATTTACGGTATTTTAATTTGATTACAAAAGCAGACGCTCAAAAATCAACAGACGATCTGAAACCCAACGCAGTGCATCCAACTATGACAAAATGAAGTTAGCTCACGAATGTTAATAGACTGTGGTGGAGGAGATAGCGGTGATTTTTGTACAGCATTGTTTTGTTGCAATTGTGGTAAAATAAACTTGACCACTTATTCCTTAACTTTTGTCTAGAGGTATCTTAGTCTTTAAGTTGGAACAAACTGTAGGTATGCAGTTTGTAAATTACAGACGAGCAACATCAAGAACTGGTAATTACCTATCTAAGTAATAAATAACACAGACAGCAACATTAAGTTCATTAAAATTCTGGTCAATGCTAAAATAAGTACCTTAAGATAAATATATTTTTTATTAGGTACTTAGTTATCCACTTACGACTTGTACCCACAAGTAAACCTTTACCTACGACTATAAGGATTATCATTAAGCTTACCTCTGTTAATAATTTTTAGTTTTTTCCACTATCGCACTCTTAATTTATCATCGCGCGATTTCTCACAAAACCATTAAAATTACACCTCCATATCGCAAACACATCTCATCTATCAACGTCGCGTCATAAATGACGTGTGTAAATAACCGTCAGCCCTTGGCCTAGCGAGTTCGCCAGAGATGTTCCATTTCCACTCAGATCGGTTCGTGAAATTGAATAAATTTGAATTCGGAGTCAAACCTACATTTTGTGGAGGGAAACTTGAATTACGCTAGGAAAATAGTGGCGCCATCTTTTTTCAGCGAATGTAAATTGGCAACTTACGGATCAGCTATATTAAACTGCGGAACTGAGTTCTTTGATGTTATTCAAAAGAAATAAAAAAACTCAATTTTGTTAGAAGCGTAAATAGGTATGTAAAAGGATTATGGACTAGTTGAAGCGTCAGCTATGGGAACTTGCACCTATTTGACTAAATTAACAATATGTATTGTCTTAAGGTACAACGCAATGTGGCTGCATTGCATTTTCACTTAATTCCTTCAATTGATTATTTTTTATTAAAATCCAAGAAAACTCAAAAAACCAAGCCAGATTAGTATCAGATCAGTTGAAGATATTAGAAGAAAATACTTTATAAGCAGGGAACGTGTTAATATAATCCTATTAAGAGTACCTACGAGCAGCAGATGAGTATTCCAAAAACAATTCCAACTCTGCGATACTTCGAGTCGTAATCCATCTATCATCTCCGTACCAGAGCTACAAATGGAAAATACTTCTATACTTTTTTATTTTCGCGCAAATAATAAATATCGCTCGATCCGCTTTCCAATATAACTGCCTACTCAAACGTTGTAGCAATTTCATCCGTAAATTGGAACGCTTGTATACCTTCAGTTATCTAACTGCGTGAAGAGAAACGTAACCTACCTCTTTTGTCGTCCACTGATGTGAGAAAGAATTTGCGTAGGTTTTACATTATATGACAATATTACACCGTGACACTCAAATGCCCCCCGGGAGTGAATTACTTTTGTTGGATAAACAGAAATAAGTCTCTTTCGGCGAATGAAACACGTGGAGGCTCAAATGGACTTACATAATCTAATTTTATTTGGCTCTGCCTAACATAATTCAGATGATTGCTCGACGTCGCTACAGTTTTTTTTCTAAATCGCGTTTCATTTGTCCCCATTCTGATGTTATAGATTGAAACACAAAACCTCGTAAATCTCTAAGTGCCCGGTCTCGAATTCTGCGGGCAGCGGGGCGGCGGCGGCGCGGGTAACAAGCGGGTAACGAGCGGGAAAGGAGCGGGCACTGACAGTCACCATTGCCAACTATGAAACTTCATAGCTAGTTCTAGCAATTTTTTACCCCCATCAGCAACTATTTCAATAAAATTGTAGCTAGACGATTGATCAATTTGTCTAGCAACTTTCCACTAAATCAACCATTCAAGCAAATTATTTTGAAAAAAGACGTCAATGATTTTTAATATTTTGATTTAAACTATTTCTAAATCAAAATCTAAATCTAAATCATTTATTTGCTTTGAATATGGTAATTTACATACAGGTGTTAAAATTTCATTAAATAGTTCATAATACATATTCAGGTATTTGTCATAATTTCATAACATGCAAATAATATATTGTTAAAATACTTTATATCAATTTAGCTTACGTATCTATTAGGTACCTAATTTATTATTAAAAACATTCATGTCAAAAAATTTCAAAACAATCACAAAAAAATACATATATTTAAAGTCAACTATTAAGCAAAAACAAATACAAAACAAATAAACACTTTTTACATAAGTACCTAATATATAACCGACCACAAGTACTTATGCAACAAATCTAGACAAGTGATGATGATGATGATGATGATGATGATGATGATTGATATGGTTATCTGGAAACTTTTTGCAAAAGATATAGCTACTATGATGATGGTACAGTTGGCAAGACGGACAGATTACGCGGTGTAGTGTTGTACCTATTCATGGTTCAGGGGATCGAGCGAGACTGAATTGAATCCATAAAATTATTTTTGTTTAAATGTGAGAGTTATTGTTCATCTGTACGTGAATACTTAATGAACCAAACAAATTGTTCACACGAAAAACATACAAATGAAAAACGTAAATCAAAATTGTTGTAATTAAAATGGTTTTAGTTTCGATCTCTTTCTAATTTATCTCTTTTTAATAGTAATAATAGTAATAATAGTTACATTTCTAAGTACTTAGGTACTTTATCAAAAATATCGAACCAGGAATAGAAAATGAGATTTGGTATAACTATCCGCACAACACTACACAATAATGACGCGCGGACTGTCAGTGCCCGCTCGTCTCCCGCTGGTCGCCCGCTCGTCGCCCGCTCGTCGCCCGCTCATTGCCCGCTCATTGCCCGCTCGTCGCCCGCTCCCGCCCCGCTGCCCGCAGAATTCGAGACCGGGGCCTAAGTGCCCGGTCTCGAATTCTGCGGGCAGCGGGGCGGCGGCGGCGCGGGTAACGAGCGGGTAACGAGCGGGCAAGGAGCGGGCACTGACAGTCACCATTGCCAACTATGAAACTTCATAGCTAGTTCTAGCAATTTTTATACCCCCATCAGCAACTATTTCAATAAAATTGTAGCTAGATGATTGATCAATTTTTCTAGCAACTTTCCACTAAATCAACCATTCAAGCAAATTATTTTGAAAAAAGACGTCAATGATTTTTTATATTTTGATTTAAACTATTTCTAAATCAAAATCTAAATCTAAATCATTTATTTGCTTTGAATATGGTAATTTACATACAGGTGTTAAAATTTCATTAAATAGTTCATAATACATATTATTCAGGTATTTGTCATAATTTCATAACATGCAAATAATATATTGTTAAAATACTTTATATCAATTAAGCTACGTATCTATTAGGTACCTAATTTATTATTAAAAACATTCATGTCAAAACATTTCAAAACAATCATAAAAAAAAACATGTTTAAAGTCAACTGCAAAAACAAATAAACACTTTTTACATAAGTACCTAATATACCTATAACCGACCACAAGTACTTATGCAACAAATCTAGACGTGATGATGATGATGATGATTGATATGGTTATCTGGAAACTTTTAGCAAAAGATATAGCTACTAAGATGATGGTACAGTTGGCAAGACGGACAGATTACGCGGTGTAGTGTTGTACCTATTCATGGTTCAGGGGATCGAGCGAGACTGAATTGAATCCATACAATTTATTTTTTTATTTTTGTTTAAATGTGAGAGTTATTGTTCATCTGTACGTGAATACTTAATGAACCAAACAAATTGTTCACACGAAAAACATACAAATGAAAAACGTAAATCAAAATTGTTGTAGGTAATTAAAATGGATTTAGTTTCGATCTCTTTCTAATTTATCTCTTTTTAATAGTAATAATAGTTACATTTCTAAGTACTTAGGTACTTTATCAAAAATATCGAACCAGGAATAGAAAATGAGATTTGGTATAACTATCCGCACAACACTACACAATGATGACGCGCGGACTGTCAGTGCCCGCTCGTCTCCCGCTGGTCGCCCGCTCGTCGCCCGCTCGTTGCCCGCTCATTGCCCGCTCGTCGCCCGCTCCCGCCCCGCTGCCCGCAGAATTCGAGACCGGGGCCTAAAAGGGTTTATTAGATTCAGCAGAAAATAGAAATGATTTATTTAAATTATCCTCAGGGCATAGACTAAAAGATTTCACCGAAAAAGTTCCATTACCAAAATCAGCCACCCTTGATGTACAAACTTAAATTTTAGTCTGCATTCCCAAAATTATTATTTTTTGTAATGAAATTTGTATCTGTTCAGGTGTAATACACGCATAAATGTCTCCAATTTACGCAGCATTGTTAAATCAAACACATAACGGGACAATGAAGCGAAAAGATATGAAATTCGTTCAAAATAAAGCCACAATACCGAACCATTGTGCGAAATTTTGCCACGATCACGATTGCGCCTTGCTTCGACTACACACGGCGATTTAATCGAACTGTCTTCATATTACTTATCTATACGTAGCAAAAACGCAACGAATGTCAGACATGATCAAATAAAAGGAAAACAACAGCGGAGACAATTCTATTTTAAACATAGAACACGGTGTGACAAGAACAAGCGCCTCATTAAAATTACCGACGGAAAATATACAGGCATACGCTCAAAACGTAAAGAATGTTCAAGTGAATCTTTGGCAGTCACGCTTCAAACTGAACAACGAGGTGTCATTAGACGTTAATGAATCACGTACGCGAGCAATAACCAGCTATTGTTGTTTGGCGCGCAACTCTCAACTGACGTCTGTCAAACCACAACTTACGGCGGGAAATTAATTAAACTCGTCGGTAGAATACTCGTCCCGTGTGTGGCGTTCGCGCGTCCCGGCAAAATGTCAAGCAAAATGTGTGAGAAAATTAAACAACGACGCTTTCCATTTCACTTGGTGTCGTTGACGTCCCCGTTCCAAATCGAGTTCGCATTGTGCTGCGCGAGTGGGCTCGGCATGCAGCACTTTTGATTTTAGAGTAATTCAGAGAAGTGGTTGAATTGGCCTGTCTCTACCAGACGAAATAGAGCGGGTGTCTAAGTAGTTCTAAATTGTTTCAGGTGAGGTGATGTTTTGCGGGTTGACTACGCTTTAATTTCTTGTGATTTTCAGCGACAGTAAGAAAATAAAACTGCCTGGATGGGACAAACATTTATGAAAATTAATTTTGATCCAACTAGGCTCCTTTTCACACATATTTTGTTTGATCTATCTCAGATAAAATAACTATCAGAGGCCCTAGGGCAAATTCACCAAGAATAAATTAAAATTTTGTTATTGTCTAGGTGACATCAACTTTTTCAAACTTCTTAAAACATAATTTAAGGTGCTAGTAGTTTCTATAGCCATAAGTCGTTTGAGCGCACGGTATCAACATCAAGTATCGTGTCAACATTTGCAAACATCGTCGATCCGAGCTTCCGATCGATTCAATAATTCCATGTATCGGACCGAAACGGCTTAATTGGGATCAAGTCGCAATCGCGTGCAAGTCCTAGAGACTGACGGCACCATATTTCTTTTTAAAACGTTTTTTCAAATCCTACCTACTGTTTTGACAGCTACGAGCTACGTGCCTGCAACAATACTCTTTTTGCTTTTACAGCACTCAGCATCATGAGTGTCAATATTAGAATAGCAGGCGATCCGAAATAGACTGTCGAATTGATCCGATAATACGAGGAAACGATTTAATTGGGATCATAACGAACTAAGCAAAGAGACGAGTCGGGAGTGGAGTTTCTTGAAATCTACTAGTTAATTCGAAATACCTTCCTAATAGACCGTTCCGTTTTTGAAAATATAGACGTTTCGGATTTCTAGATCGGATAAAAGTGTTTAGATTAATTATAACGACATTTCTATACATAACATTATATTATTTAAGGTTAAAATTGAAGCTTAGCACCAAAACGCGTTTTTATGAAAAATATTCTAAGTAGTAGTTATTATAAAATGATGCTTTTGAAATTTTATAAAATTGACATAATTTTTAAATTATCCTTCTACATTTTCACCTTCGCTTGATAATGTTGGTATCTTCACAAATTTGAATTATTAGAAAATATTACAAAGAGTAATAATTAATACAAAAGTTGAAAAATACTCCATTCCAGGAAACTCAGAGTTCCTACAGTTGGCATAAATTGTGTTAAATTGAGTAAGCTTTTGATTCGCAGAAATTCCTTTCAAATGTTGCGCTTTTGAGTTAAAGCTACAAATTAAGGAAATGGATTTAACAGATAACATTTCGAGAGATAACGTGAAATAAGATACTTAAGTACTCTCAGGTTTTGGTATCAAGTTAAAAGTAACAGTTAAAATCTCCTTTCAAAGTTACTTTATGGAAAACTCTCATTCAATTAGTCCCAATCAGTCGTTTTGATCCACCTTTTCGATCCAAAAGGTGTTTTCTTTCCTTTCAGTATTTAACGCAAGATCTTAGCAGTCATGGTACGAACTGTTTTTGATTAAGTAATTGATTGGCATAATTAAATGTGACGGCATAATCTGTGTGTATACAAAAATGTCCAAATATATTTATTTTCATTATTATTTATTTAATGACATGAAAGCTTGCATACTGGAGCGATTCGTTTAAAGATGTATACATCTTATCATCTTACAATATACTAATATTATAAAGAGTTAAAGTTTGTTTGTTTGTTTGTTTGTTTGACGGAGGTTATTTCCGAAACTTCTAAGCCGATTTCTAAAATTATTTCACCGATGTGTAGAATGGACTCTCGGGATGGTTATAGGTTATATTTTATCCCGGTAGTTTTATTACACGTGCAAAGCCGGGTCGTGCTGCTAGTTGACCTATAAAAAAGTTTGCAGTATGTGGGGCACATACCTCCTTCCTTACTAAACTCACGGTATGACATCATCATCCCTAAAACAGTACTCAGTCAAAATGACTCATAGAAAGTTACTCACCAAACTTAGGGCTCCAAGTTTAGAAGATATAAAGTTTCTTGAGCAAAAAATTGAAGTAGGTAACTTTATAGAAGACTTTTCACTCGAGAATTCAAGTATCTAAGTAGACTTAACACATCGGATTTGTGACTCTCTTAATAGCTTTTACTTAAAACATCAAAGTTACATTTTCAACTTTTTAATACAATAATAATTAACCTGAGTTTAATTATCTGATTAAAAATTTTGATGTAATCGTGAAGATTAATTAATACAAAATACTTTGATGATATCTAAGTGCGCCCTGGATTGGAACCCACGACTTTCGTGCCGATAGTCAGACATTACTAGCCTCTGTTCGCTGAGTTCACACAACTCAAAATTATTTTTTCCTCACTCTTTTCCGAACTATGTCACCAGGGAATAGTAATTTTTGGCTCTGGCAACAAAATATGATACGTAACTTTTTACATGGTGCGCGAATGTCCACTGTTGATTAAAATAAGCTGAACTGGGAGTGCTTAAACATTTTCAGTGGAAAAATTCTACTAATATAACTTGCTGCGGCTTTACGACAATATATTCCGTTAAAGAAATAATATGACCACTATAAGTACTTTTATAGTTTCTAAGGACTTTCAGTTTGACCCTCGTATTTATAGTTACAGAGTTTCATTTAATTCAATACAGAAGAAAAATATTCGTAGCACCAGTGCTACGCCGTAGCCATGTATTTTTTTCTAATAAACCCTTGGTACTGAGAAAAAGATCTTTATCCTCAAACTATTAGTGGTTCCTTTCATCGAGTGTTTCCCACAAATCCAAGTATTTCTCCACAAATAACTCTTTTCAACTAAACCCAGAGTAACCCTCGTCATTATCGCTTAGAGAAGTTGTTAGATCTTTACACAAATTCCGGCTTCTTGTTACCTACTACATGTTATAGATTCTTTCCTTATATATAAATTTCTTATTTTATAAACAGCTGACGAAAAGGAGGAGTGTTAAGTATAAGTTTGTAGTATGTAGTTGTGTATATATGTCTTTTTTAGATTACTTGTTTACTTAGTTGATAAAAGGCTAATAACCATTGTGTTTTTATCCTAACCTAAAACCTCTACATTCACTACTTTTAGATAAAAACCCTAGTCAATTACCCATTTCAAATAGGAATTCCATTTCATTCGGCCAAATAAGTTAAAATAAACCGGTTTTCCTCTCCAACACTACCACCGGCCATCCAGTAATCCGGTGCCTTTCAACCGGATCCCAGGTATTTGTACACGCTAATCCCGGACGTCCTAATAGGATCCACGGCTGTCTTAGCAGCATTATTGGTTATTATCGGTTATAAGGGAATCGGCTATAACCGGTACAAGGCTTTGAAAACGGTCTGTTCGGTTGGTATCCAATTTAGTGGAATTAAGATGTTTGTTATGGAACCTTCTCCTTACGAATGTAACGTGGTCTTATACCTACGCATGTTTCATTTTTGTCTTTAATCTCTTCCGTCCCACGGTTGGGCAAAAAGTATCCTAACTTTTTCTAATCCTCTTTACCTTTAGGTTTAGGTTTAATACATTTATTCTCAAAAAGACGGTGTCACTTACATGAGAACAATATCGTACTTAAGTATAACTAATCTAAAACTTTTACCTAAACCGGACTATTTTACTTGAAAAGTGAAGAGAAAATTATGTATAAAACGGTTTACTTAACTTTCAATTCAGCTCAAGAATACAAACGTTAAAGTTATATCCTATCACAACATCAATTTCTAATTCATAGCGCAACTCACCTTGATCACGCAACAAAGCCGATTTCGATTAAAAAAACCGGCAAACCGATTATAAAAAGGAAATTGTCACCGAAATTTTGCCGTCGAAAGCGGAGGTAATCCTCCGTAAAATCGGAGTTTAATATTAATTAGAGCGGTTCCCGGGCCGCGACCGCGGGCCCTTTGAATATTTCACCAAAACGGCGCTTCTTGCGGCCAAAACGACACATTTATCTGCATAATACCGGTACAAAACCGGCTCGATCTGCGACGACAGATGTAGAATTGAATTTAATGTAGCTATATTGCTTAACTTAAACAACAGAGCAAGTAAAATGCAAAATTACTTTTAAGTTTTCGAATCACTGTGCCACTTTCTGGTCTGTATACAGTAAATTAACGTTCTATTTAATTTATTTGTTGGATTTTCACAATAATGGTGTGGCAACAAGAAAAACACCAACTCGAAAAACACACTTGATGAGTTAGTTAATTTTAAGCGACTGTTTCAGACACACCCCTGTATATCATCTACTATTTGAATTTCGACTTCTTTTTGTGATAAAAACAAACATGTCTCGTTTCATATCAAAAGGGTATCTAACATTGTCCTATTGTGTAAAACCTTACGGGCTACCTTCATTCCGCAGTATACATGAAGGTACTGTGGTTATCGTATCGAGATATCTGAAATGCGGGTCAGGTCAGGGGCAGTACTTACATTTCTAAAGGTACTGTCGTAGAGAGAATTGTTGAAGAGTGTCTCGACTTTTGAATGTAAGAGCGAATCTTTGTCTTAGAAAACCAAAAACTGACAGATACTTGGGAAAATTGTATTTCTCTTCCTCCTGCCCTTATCCCACTATGTGGGGTCAGCACAACATGTGTTCCTCTTCCATTTCCCTCTATCAGACGTCATCTCAGCACTAACACCTTTCTTACTCATGTCATCCCTCACTTGGGAAATTGTATTTGAGCATCAATTAATGAAGAGTTGTAAAATAACGGACTTGATCTGTGACATGAAGTACTAATAACTTACTCGAAATATATGAGTTTAAGCAATTTGTGTGTTTTGTTTTGTCTCTGATTAACTTCCTTTCCAAAGGTTTCTTACAACCGCACTCATTGCGACTTGTTTAAGTAAAATGTATCAGAGATATTATGTTCTATTTTAAAATTCCAAGTAAGAAACCTTCTTATATTGATTTATTAATTTCCCATAGTGGTAGGCAGAGGCCACGAACCTCCACTTGCTACGATCCTAACACGCCTATTTTGCCTCAATCACTCTCATTACATTCTTCATAAACACTCGCCGTTTTTGCCGGTTTAGGTACGGTTTAGGTACGCCGGTTTAGGGTACTTTTGACCTTGAATTTGTCTATTTTCAAAACTTAAAAGTGAAAGTTGAAACAAATCTTTATGATATTATTCTAAGTTAAGAGCTGACTGTACCTTGTTGTTTCCACGTTGTTCCCAGGTATTCAGTACTAATTATTGTTATTGAATCTGTGGCGGTTATTGGACGAGGCCCAATTGTAATACATAAAGCATGTAATATGGCAATAACATTTAGATACATTTTCAGATGATTTAACGATCTCTACGGTGGAGTGGACGAAGAGCCGTCTCAGATACGAATATTGCGGGTTCGATCCGCCACGGGACAGGGTTACAATTAATTAGTTAAGCTTAGAACTAGATGAAGTTTTAAAAAGAAATAACAAAATTCTTTCCCTCTTATTTTTTAAATAATTCGAAAAGTTACATAAAGATAAATAAATGCTCAACAAAGGTCGTCAAAACATTTGTAGGTACTTTGTAGTATAATCGTAAATTAGTTTATGTTTTTCCGGGACAATGTGTAGTATGATGTATAATCTGTTGGTATCATCACAATAAAATTAAAGGTCAAAACATTTCATTTTTGAAATCACCCGCGTCCTACCGATACCATCTCCAGAATAAAGGGACAGGATCATTATTGTCCTAATATTTATAACCTAGGGTTGTCACCGATCCCTTTCACTCCGCAAGATATGGTCCCTTGGGCCTTTATGACAGTCGGTGAACAATGACATGCACACATGCATAAGTACAAACACATGCGTCTTTGGGACGTATCGCTGAGGTGTGAAGTCGACGTAACAGCTGAATTGTTATCGCCTAGGCGACATGATAGGGTTGTCACTGTATCTCATTAACTCTGTTTGTTGTTGAGGTGAAAAGGTGTGTCTGTGGAAACCTGTGATCTCTGATTGTCTCTACGAGAAAGAGGCGTTATGTTTTTGTGCGTCTCGAGTGAAACCAATCAGGTTTTAATGCCTTGCTTTTGAATCAATATTAAAATAATTTGACGTTTTTTCAGAATTACTATTATATTACTAAGTTTATGGAGCAATCGATAAATCATCTTTAGGGGCGGTTAATTTTAAGTAAGATAACGTAAACAATCTCAATAAATTATTTTATGAATACGCGTAAGCCAGGGACACAGGTTTTTTTTATAGCAAATTAAGAATCTATTTATTTAAATTAACCATCGCGTTAGAATAATACATCTAAAATTTCATTTCTTTCAAACATCAATATGCATTCACCGTTATGTATTTATGTTATTACATTATTTTTTTTTAACTATCATTGACGTATACACAAGAACAATAACTTAATGCAATTAAACTTCTCCAGTCGGCCCAGCCCTGCCCGCATACATGCGTCGAATTACAGCACGTATGTCACACAGACGCACTTCACCTGTCAACACACGCTCGCGTTTCCTGTCTACATTCACACAGGTACGCGAGAACAGATGAAGTAATGTATTACCTTGGTAATCATTAATCCTAACTTCGAAAACACCCATAAAATGGACAATATGATTTGATAAAAGATGGGTAGATGCAGGCCACTTCCAACAGAAACAATTGAAGATCTATAAGGGTTGTCTATGTCTAGCAGTGGACTTCCTACGGCTGAGATGATTATGGTCACGATTCTAAGACGACTTTTTTATAATAGATAATATTATTTCTTTCTTATACTCATTAAAATACAGATTCATCTAATAGCAGTCGATTGATCTGAAGGAAACATAAATTTTTGAACAACAAAACACTTTAAACTGTAATTGCTAACATACTCTCTCAAGATTTATTGTAGTTGCTCAGCTATACTCTCTGAGCTGTGTTATTAGCTAAACAATGTCACGGAGACGCACACAAACAAACAGTATGGAATGTATTTAACATAACACTTTGGTACCGCAGTTCTCGAGATATTAAGGTACCTAGGCCTAGTTCGCTTAATTAGGTGTTTGGCGATACGCCCATACAGTTAGTAATTTGTATGACGATTTAAATTGATTCGATTTGATGAAACAAATTTGATGAATTTGTTTTATCACTATGAATTATGTTAAACAGATGAAGATCTATGAAGGAGAATTTAGGTCGATGGACTACGACGTCCATCGTCGTCGTCGTGAAAATTTTGTTCGATATTTTTGTTTATAATTAAAATTTCTAAAACGATATTTTCATTCTAACAAATTTGCAAGCAAATCATAAATATACACAATACGAGTACACTCACAGCACAACTGCTTACTTATGCATGGTAGACAGACAGTGTCTGAAATATTCAGACACTAAAGATTATAATTTAAAGTTACTTCAAGTTTCTATAGATCACACAAGCATCACCATAATGTGTGTCTACTCGTACATACATTATGTTTTTTTTATGACAGTCAGTCGGTGACTTACTTTTCTATTATGTATGTTGGCAGCCCTATTCGGCAATTCGTGACGTCATGCGCAATACCCCCCAGTATCTCAAGTTGTTTTCCAATTAACCTAATTAGAATGGTTGAAGTTTTACTGGCGTAAGATTTTGCGCTGTACTGTAATTAGGTAAGTGCGTTCTTAGGTTTGGCGTAAACTGGACGTTCAAAACGCTGATTGGCTTTTACAAGTTTACTTTGTGATACGACTATTATTAAGATGTACTTAAACAAATTTGGTTTCAGCAGAAAGTAATAACAAAATCCCATAACGCGATAATTTGTGTGAATAAATTATGCAGGTATGTTTATTACTCTTTCACTAAAAACTACTGAATGGTTTTGGCTGAAACTTGGAATGTATGCGTAAGAGAATGACACAATTTTACACTACCTATGAAATTAAATTATTACTATTACTATTACTTAATAGTACATAAGACAAGACAAGACACAAGACAAAACGAGACGGCTAATGCCGATCTTGTCCCACTGTTGGGCAAAGGCCTCCCCCCGCTTTCGCCAGTTACGCCGATCCCATGCTTTCCTCTGCAGTCCCTCTCAAAAGCGTCTAGTTCGTCCCGCTATCTCATCCGTGGTCTACCGCGTTAATTTAATTTATTAAAAGTTCAGTAAATTAAATTAGTATTTAAATAATTGTAGTTAATCTAAAAATCTATTTTTACCTATATACTAAAAAGTATCCAATATTATCTTCCCTAAAACGCCCAGAGCTTGCTAGCCCTAAAACACATCAATTGAGCTAGCTTTATGTCCGAGCATAAAAGTTCCCGGCCAGCGTCTTTTACGTGAAAGTTTTTTAAAGGATACATTGATTTTAAAATGGCCTGTTCGGGGCTGAAAAATGTACGCGACGGACATTGCATACAAATTAGGTAGGCCTTTACAAAATGTCTGGATTTCTATAAGATCTTTTTTAATTTATTTTGTAGAGTGTCAGTGTCTTTCGTGCACATGCCGTTGTAAAAGTTTATCGTTTTTTATTTTTTTACTAGCTAAAAAACTTTTCTAGATGCTTTAAATAATCGTAATGCTTGTTAAAGAAATATGTATCCACAAGTTTTTATATAACTTTGTTTGGGGTGTATAAAGGCTGTAAGTCCCATTAACTATTGTTATTATGATAAGGATATTTTTATTATCAAGGAATCGCTATGAGCATAACACGAAGTCTCGGTCGCTCTACTGGTATCCTATAAAATATCTCCGTCTTGAATTACAGGTATCGTTAGCCCTGGATTAATGAATGGCTCTGCTTACCTTAGTTGTGTAATTAAACAAACTAATGAAACCATTTGTTCATTGTCTGAACTTTAATACCTAGTTCATTTGCACAAAATGCACATTTGTCCAGATTGAAATATTAAAATGAACACTTTAAATACCGTCATTAATCACGGCCAAATTACCTCAGCTTTAGGATTTACTGCCAAAAAGTTATTTGAAACGTGTTTAGAAATATAATTTCAAAGTTTCTCATTTAGAGTTCTGAAATTGGAGTCGTAAATTGTTATTATTGAATGAAAAGCAAGTTTGATAGCTTATTTGCTTACGTTTCGCTAAGCATAAGCAGCGAAACACAGTTAATTTTATTACGTGACTAAAAGTTGCTGTTAATTTAATTTTAGTTTGTATAATCATGAATTGTGATTTTTTTAACGAGCGAAGATTCTGGAGCGTTTTGATAAATCCTACTCCTAATATATTTTTTTTTTTTAATAATAATAATAACTTTATTTTCTCGGAACATATAAACATGGTACAATTTCAGCGAGATAACGGTGATACCTGCAGTAGTTTTAAAAAACTGTGGCGCAGATATCAACGCCCACCTCCTTAAATTTAAATATACAGTTAGTTCCTTACAAAGATGAGACACGTATATATAAAAGAAACATATAATATTATAAACATGATTTGTAATAAGATTTTACTGTATGTTTCTTACTCTTTCACGCAAAAAATATTAAACGGATATCTCTCCAGCTTGGAAAATACAGAGCACATTTTCATCGAGACAATATTAGAGCCAAAGCCATAATTGGATATAAGTAAAATTTAAAATTTATGTTTGTATTGTACATAGATTTTGTCAAGCTCGAATCTGTCAATATCCTAAGCCAAATATACATTCGATAGGTCTAAAGTAGCGTCAAACCAGAGTACCTACTACTATCACATTCGTCTGATTTTCCCCTTCGCATTTGACACGCTTTTTGGCGAAATGAATATTTTATGTACTATCACATAACATTTGAATTTAGATTTCTTATGAATTTTATCTTATTTATTTAGTTATTTATCTTTATAAATCTCCGTTCCTGTCGTATGATTTTTATGTCAATACGTTTTTGACTACAACTTGGGAGATCTGCATGTGTATATTTTGATTTTGAGGAATCATCATGATCTTTGCTTTCCTTACCACTGAAAAGGTTGTCATAACAGCATTAAGTTACTTAGCTTAGGACTAGATGACGCTGTGTGAAATGTCCATGGATATTTATTTATTATTATTTGTTAAGGCCGAGGAAGCGCTGGAGACACGACCTCGACTCTTTTGAGTTGCCCAGCAGTGGGACAACATAGTTTAATAAAAAAAAACATCTGAGGGTGCTTTATAAGGTTTCTCACTCAAAACATTAAAGTAACTAGAAACGTATTAAATCAGTACATAAAAAAATGTAGTTAAATATAAAAAACATGAAAACTCTTTCCTTAGGCCACATGAGTTCTTGGCAAGTTTGTCTCCTTCGCAGAGCAACCCCATTGTTCTAACTAATGGCACTGTCGAAGTACAGTAAACTAAAACAGGGTCATTCATAACTGTCAAAGGGTACTATCTACTAGTCATAGCTACGTCACTGTGAGTGGAATGCCAATGCTCTTCATAGCCATAACAAGTGGCAAAATTAAAAAGTTTATAAAACGGATTTCGATTTCGTAAAATGAAAGCAATTCCTTAATTTTTCGATGACAAAAGTATAGTAGTAGTAAACTTGCTCGAAAATATACTCTTTCAAGCAAAATAATGCAGTCACCCATCCAAGTTAAAAGTCCCGAGCGGATTTTTAACTTAGTGTATAATACAGTTCTTAATTTAAAAAAACATAAATCACTTTTTAAATTGTAATTCTAAATAAACAGTAAAGACATGACATATCCTTGATTTTAAATGCAAATTCCTACTAGAGTAGCGTACACACACCATAGAGTATTGTTTAGTCTATGACATCAGTGTGCCCGTCCATCGTAATATTGACGAATGGAGGCTCCGTTGATATTGGCAATACTGATGATTCATCATCTCGCAAACACGCTCAGATTTACGAGTCCCAGTGTACTCAGGGCTATGGTATTCTACATGATTTATGTATCGTTAAGAGACTGTGACAGTTTAGAGTGCATTAACTTGAGCTCAGGCCTTACCACCAGGTTACTGGGAGTATTGATACTACAACACACACTTTCCCATTAATAATACTTATTGACGACCACGGTGGCGCAGTTGGGCGAACGCTCGGCTGAGACGCTAGGGTTGCGGGTTCAATCCCCGCTACGGGACAAATGTTTGTATGTTCTGCAGATATTTGTTCCGTGTCTGGGTGTTTTCTATCTATAATATGTATGTATTTACAAAAAAAATGTATGTATTATATCAGTCATCTGGTTACCATAACACAAGCATTAAGTTGCTTAGCTTGGGACCAGATGACGCTGTGTGGAATGTCCAAGGATATTTATTTATTTATTTATTTATTTATTTATTATATTAGTATGGATACGCGTGCGTTACTAACTACAACCCTACTGTGAAAGTAACTTTATTGTTACCACCAAATAAGCGTGTTGTGTCCCGTTTGAGTCGCGCCACGTCGCGTTGGTTTCCTGTACCTGACGTGAGACACCCTCGCTTCCGATGACAGAGTGTGAATCATTCAAGATACATACATACCATACGAGATAGTAACTCTATGAACAATACATCGGTGGGTGACAGAAAGCATAACTAAACCACAATAAGATAATGGTTGACACAGTTAGTTGATTCATTGATAAAGAAACTTCCTCGCCCGTGGCTTCGTTCGTGGTACCTGGATAAAAAGTAGCCTATGTGTTATTCCAGGTCATATACTAGGTATGTTTAGGGTTGCCATCTCGAAAACTTTGAAACCAGGACAAGACGATTGAAAACCCCGGATTTTAGGGCCCAAACCCCGGACATATAAACAGGTTTTTTTAAAGTAGCACAATGTGTGTTCGAAAGTGGATCCAGCTTTGGCGTCAAGAAGGGTCATCTAGTCGTGATATTTTTTGTAGATAAAAGTATGTTGTAAATGGTTTTGTTTAAAGCCGGTTCTTATACAGCAATAAACGATGCGAGCGAAGCTAGCAAAACGTTTTTTGGTTAAAATTAGAACTAACGTGGCACATGATTTTGTTTAAGGCCGGGTCTCATATAGGTATAAACGATGCGAGCGAAGCGAGCAAAAATGGTTTTGGTTAAAACTCAAAGCAACGTGGCACGTAATTTGGGTTAAAGCCGAATCTTATACAGCAATAAATGATGCGAGCGAAGCGAGCAAACATTTTTTTCGTTAAAACTAAAAGTAACGTGGCACATGAAGCCGGTTCTTATTTAGCAATAAACGATGCAAGCAATTTTTTACCCATTTTTGCAATGAGTAAAAGCTTCGTAGGTAGTTAGGTTGGTTTTTAATTTTGCTCATAAGGAAATTATAATTTTTTACTTACAATAGTTGCAATTTACTCAAGAAGATAGCATGATACTAATAATTCAGCTCTGAACAAAGCGAGTGAAGCGAAGAATTACAATAATTACAAGGAGGAAATAAAAAGATATAAGAGAGCAATTTTCTGCACTCTGAGGTCCTTAACTTTGAATATTTTCATCACATCCTTAAACATTTTTTTGGAAGTAGGTACAACTTCAGTCAAGTTCAAAACCCGGACTCATACTGAAACCCCGCCCGGACGCTCCCCGGACGCCCTCAAAACTAGGACAAATCCGGGGAAACCCGGACGGATGGCAACCGTAGGTATGGATATAGTTTTAGCTAGGAGATATCACGTAGAAGTGTAAGAAACATTTTTCTATAAACCCATTCAAACTTTCGCGTTCATAATATTAGTAAGAAGTATAAAATGTCGAAATAAGTCAAAAACTGACAAAAAAATGTGTATATTCATATCCGGCTTAATTTGAACGTGGTCCCGCATGTAATGTTTCTTTCTTAGTATGAAGTATTGAGCTCATACAAAGTTACTAAAAGAGCATATAAACCTATACATACTCATTCGGATAGCAAAAAGGATGAAGCTGAGCTAATCCAGCAGCTCGTTGGTTGATATCGCTCGATTTAGACTGTCATGCGGTGTCCCGGCCGGCTTTTGGAAATTTGTGGTGTCACTTTGTATCTACTGTGATGGGAAATAAGCTTCATCATGCTCTGTTTAAGTTCAACGTAGCTTGTTACAAAACATTGCTATAAGTTAATTCCTAAAAACTATACCATTCCTTGTGATTTTGATTTTAGGGCTATGATTTTTTATATCATATCATCACAGTCAATAAGTTCAGGTTCAGTTTCAGTTTCAGCGATCATCGATTGTCCATCCCCAAAAGCCCTATTTCCTATTGCCTAAGTGAAACTTTGTACTCCACTATAAATCCCCGTTGGTGAACCTAGTTTGCATTTTGGTTGGCTGATGGGGCTAATTCGCCGCCATTGAGTGTCTTTCGTTTAGTTAGGCGCGAATCGGAATGCGAGGTTAATTCGGTGGACCGATGGCTGGGTATGTGTTTTGGTTTATCAGGAGAGCCATTTGCTAATTGTTTAAATGAATGTGCTCCGTTTATATATGCTGTAAAAGCTAAGCCCACATCATAGTGTTGTTGCCTGATTCTTTGGTTGGTGTCTCGGGTTTGGAAAAGGCAGAAGATTCTACTAGTTATAATAAACATGTGGCGTTACAAAGTGGTATTTAACGTGATCTAATTGAATCTCTAATAATTAAGATCATAATTGTGCAGTTTTGGTATACCTATTTTTTATACGAAGTTAAGAGTCATGAACAAAAACGCATCTAAACATTGCAGAAAATTGCTATCTACTTACGAAAACTAAGTCAGTTAATTTTGCCTCTTGTGATTATTATAAATGCTCATGACATCATTTTTTGTAGTCCATACACAAAAACAGAACTGTCATTGACACAACAGAGCCAATGCGATCGATATGTAGGTAACATTACACTCTACCATCTAATCAGTTTTACCGTTAGTTTCGCGCTTCACACATTCACATCACGCGATTACTATGTGGGTCTCGTTATTTGCAAATAAGCTGTACAATCAACTATTTGTAGGACAATTTTTCAAACTTACTTGTTTTTTACAAGGTGATAACACAGGGTTAGGTGGTATTAAATAGTAATACGTTGCAATAACCCTGATATTTATTTTGACTAGTCTTACGCTAAAACGTGTATGAAAATCTTTTCATTGCCATAAAAGTTACAAGAATTTATTATTTTTTAAACTTTGGTAAATTGAACTGGTATTTACTGTTTCATGATTGAAAACAGTAGTAAGCAGAATGTGTATAATTGCTATGAATGAAATGAAGAACCATTAGACTTTTCTTTTTAAAAATAATGTTTGTAGTTTCAAAAATGTACCTACGTTTTAAAAAAATCCATGTGAATACTCAATTGTTATTTACATTCTACAGTCCGGTTTAACATACTTCATTATAAATCTCACAGTTAATACGAATTCCGTAACATATCTTCCAATTTATTGGTCATTTAAAAAAGCTCAGAATATCCAATAGAAATATTAAATGAGAATATTCGCAATAACTTATAGGCTATTTTTAAATAGTTATAATCGTAGAGAAGGGTCGGATGGTAAAATAAAAGTTATAAAGAGACACGGCTTGTATAATAAACGTAGGAGACAGCGGGGACGGACGTTCCTCGTGCGCACGCGCATCGAATATTAAAATACAAGGATCACTAACCTAAGCATCCAATGGTGTGAATGTGAGACAAAGAGAAAACCTAATAAATAAAAAAAAACGTGAGTTTGATTTTGGAGATTAAAAACCTATTTAATATGCAAATGTAAAGAATATACTTGTAGTACTTAAATATTTGGAATTTGTAGCACAGTTAAGAAAACCGAGATAATTTAGTTGTAAGTAATTGTAATAAAGTTAGTTATATCAAAAAGATTTTTACGAAAAAATGATTTTGAAGGTTGTATCCATTGTGCGAATTAATTTTAAGAGATAATCAGATTTCAATATCAGAAACAAAATGATATTAGAGCCCTTAAAAAGTTTGATAACAAAAACTAAGTCAAAGTTCTCAGAAACATCTTAAAATAACCAAAAAATACTAAATTGTCTAGGCGGGTGATGGAATGCGATTTGTGTAAGGTATTTTGCCGACTAAAGAAGCGTCCTGCTTTTGGCACAGGCCTTTTGACAAAAAATACATTATTTGATTTGATCAGAACATAGATACATTTTATGTTGTTGTAGGAATGTAGCTTCTTAGAAAAACATCGTGTTTATTTTTAACAAAATTGTGCAACGACATTATTTCTAAATAAACTCCATAATATCTTCGGGCGTCGCGGCAGATTGCAACGCGTTTGTCACGTCGACACGCGAAATATGTCCATCCTCCGTTCTTGTAACTTCACTCGCTTTCCTGACATTTTCCAGATAATTTTAAAGATACTATTATTATATTAGTACAATCATTATTAGGTACATTAGGAAGTAAACAATTTCCCAATTATGGACGAAACGTCTAAGGTCGGTGATGAAATATATTTTTACACTCAGGGCTTGACAACGGTTTGTTATCACCCATGTCTATGTGATATGATCCGATAAGTTAGACAGAGACAAAGACATCTGAAAAAGTCGGAATACTGAATCTGAGTGTAAAAACTACAAATTTTATTAGGTTACCCTAAAAAAAAACAAAGGCAAAATTAACAAAATAAAGAAATCTAACTGCTTGTCGGTTTGTTTGACAGCTTTTAACGTGACATCATAAAGGTTATGATTTATGTTTGAGAAACTATTTTAAGACTCATTTTACGTTTAACACACGAGTTTTACGATTAAATACTTTATGTGTCGTGTTTAATCATTAAATTGGTGTGTTTGTGGTTTTTGTTTACATTGTAGTTGTATAAAGTTAATTACAATTTTAGTATCTTAAGACAGTTCCTAAATTTTTAAAGATTTTTGTGATTATGTCGCCCCGTAATGAGAATGACTCAATAAATACCGAACAATAGACACCTACCAATCCTACCATGCTGTTTTTTTCAATCTTACCACATTGTCAAATAGCTTACCTGAAACAAAATAAATACATCATTAGCATTCAAATTAATAAAATAACAGTTCAAAAATAAAAAAAAATCTATACCAAAAGACAGTTATTTCAGTTAGGTTTGGATTTTTAACTATTATGAAAATTAATCCGATCCTGTGGGAATCGAAACCCATCCAAGTAAAATTGCGGATCACACCCTAGCGGGGCATAAAGTTAGTGTATTTGTTTAACATTTTATCGACATTCGCTTGAAATGCATTGTTAAAGTTTGCATCCGAGCCGGTCTCGCAGCGCTGCATTCATCATACTATTAAACTAAAATTTGCATAAAATAAGTCAGTTGTTCGTACTGTTGTCTAAAATAAACACAACTAATAATAAATCACAAAAACGCGCGCTCCAAGGCTAGCGATGCCGACTATCGACTGTTCGGATATTCGATGCATATTTTATTGGAGTGAAATATGTTTTTACTAAAGAAACAAGAAAATAAACTAGCTTCACTAGGACGAAAAATGGCTGAAAAATATTATTTAAAATACAGTCTGTGTAAACTGTGCCGCGTAGGTACCTACATTTTAGAATTTAGGTCATTGGTTTCACATCGTAAATATTGCAGAAATAAAATATTTAGTCATGCATGTTATTATTTTTATATAAATGGTAGGTACTTAATACATTATGTTATAAATCTGACAGGAGAGGAATAGCAAAAAAAATATTAAAAGATCTTTTAAAACTATTCATATAAAGTTGAAAATCCCTAATGTACACCTAATCAAAAATAATCTATAAAAAGGTAATTCAAAATATACAATAACAATCAAAATAGTCTCATCTACACACCGGCATCATCGAGTAATATGCAACTCTACAGTGATTCTTCTTCTTCTTTCGTCTTTCGTGTGAGCAAGTGGCCAGCTCTGGTGATAAAACATGACGTCATTTATAATAACAGACCTTGTCCTTTTGGATCATGGATTTAACAAAGTGATAGTAAACAATACCGCAAAGAGCCGAGCTAATCGGACGGCGGAAAGTGTTCGTTAAGTGAGTGACGTGACGCGCGATAATTGAGTCCTACCTCAGCGGTTAAGCATCGCCATACACACAGCGGGTGTATGAGCGGAGCGGTTGGAACAGCGGATTTATTTAAACAAGATGCCCCGGCAACCTTCGTTCTACCCTTGAAATAAAACGTCAATAAAATCTATGACAAACTACTTTAGTTTCTGTCATGTTAAAGACAAATCAGATGCGTTACTTGAGCTTTTAAATGGCTGAGGTATACCTCGTTTGACAGTAACGAAGTCCTTGAGCATTTTGTATAAAATCACGTTAATATAATTTAGTGAGGTTTCTGTCTGAAAATACTGTTGTAGTTGCTGGCACTTTTTGACAAGGCTGCAATACAATGAACATATTTTGCAATTCAAATTTGAATTTTGACACTAAACGAGGATCATAGAATAGAAAAGACCTTGAAAAATTTCAAAAGCAATACAAAAAAATAAATTAACTTCAAACAAAATCACCGGAGAAGTTAATAAATTACAAGAAAAAATAAAATTTTCAAAAATAAAAGCTTAACGTACGCTTAAGTAATATGCAACTTTTGGCCGCGCACTATCAATTAACTTTGGCTGAACACTTGGTGAAGTTCTAGGAATATATCAGATTTCAGCATCGCGTTACAAATGACTTTTCCGTTTTCTGTTTATATTTTTGACATACGGGTAATGTACTTCCGCAGTTATATTTAGAAATAGACACATCAAAGGAGCGACTGTGAAATTGAAAAATGAAAGACATTCGCCGTTCTATCATCGCCTTTCCGAATTAGTTTGAATGTTACAAAATATTGTTTTGCTGTTTGTAAATTGTTATTGTGTTATATGTACAATTATGTAAATTATGTAGTAGTTTATACAATTTGGACGCATTCTGTGGTCATGGGTGACGTTTTACTTCTTCTTAGCCACATTCAACACTATGGGTGCCTTCGACATTATACATCATCACAAGTGCCCACAATTCTAGATGGACTACATTTCACTCTATGTTTTACTTCATAATAATAACCACATCTGATAGTAAATGTTTAAAGCCAACGCTTGGTCTTGCCTTAGGCTACTCCCATGTGGATACAAGTAAGTGGGATCCTCTTTGAACGTCCCGAAGGCGTATTAATGTACAAATGTAGCTTAATATCATCTCATGCAAGCGACATTTTGCAGCCACTTGGCTTAATCGCCCTGTTGAGTTGGGAGCTAGAATTATACTAATTTTATTATGATCATTAAGTTTTGCGGTTTTATACATCTACTACTTTATACATCTGTTTCTTTTTTAAGTTAACTAATTGTGGAACTAATGAGACTTGTGAATTAATGTGTTTTTTTTTAATTTCTTAATAAGGATTTATTTTGATTGTTTTTATTATACACTATCCATTTAAATAAGTAAAAGGATAAGTGTCTCTTATCTTTGACAATCTTTGTCAAGGCTTGTATGTCAATAGAAAAGTCGAAAAATGTCAAAATAGGAACAAACTTGAACTTGTCAAATGATTTGAACATTGATTTTATTTTTGAAAATGGGATGAAATTGGGAAATCATTCGTTAAAGTCTTAAAGCTGTAACTATTACAGAATTTATAATCAAGAATTCCTAAGACCGGTTTGGCCTAGTACTCTTAACGCGAAGGCTCAGTAGCACTGTCGTTGCATTGTAGAGTGGAGGATGTCACTTAACACTTAAGGGGTTCTTGTCAGCGCGAGTGACAAGTGACGCCGCCACACGTTGCTTTTATGACAACTTGAATTGGATACGTATTTCAGAATGTAATGGGAAGGTATGTAATGATGTATATTATAATATATGTTATATATTTCGTCAAACTTAGTCTTAAGTTGAAAACTGATTGGATTTGCTGCCTATTTTACTAGTGTGAGGTCCTAAAATGATGTATAGAAATTATATAAACTAAATACAAGCACTTTGGATTAAAAAGTGATTTTATAGTAAATATATTTTTATTAAGTTTGAAGACTTAGATGGGACATTCTAGGCCAAAATACTTTGGATATATCGAGGGATGTAGTCTAAGGCATGCCCAAACATATAAATAGTATGAACGTTTATATAGGTAAGCTTAATGTTTTAATTACACGAGTAAGAGAAAATGCTTTGGAATGCATCAAGTACCTGTTAGAACCTGAATAATATCTAGAACATAAAATAGGTCATCTAAACTAATTCCAAGGATCACCAAAAGTTAGTCAATTTTAAAACAAAAACACAATAACATACAATTTTTTAAACAAACATGTTTCCACCGATATTCCATCAAAATGGAACACATAACAAATCCATTAACTAGACATGTATTGTTTTAACTCTTCCATTGTCTTTAAATACTCAAAAAAAAAACAAAGTGACGCATAGGTCGTTAGCAAACGTGACTCCGACGCGTCCATTTAATTCTGACCCCTGTGTGTTCAGCTTTGGTTTGAAGAGTTGGGCGTATCTCCAGGTGGCGAGGGTCTAGTAATACTGGTATGTGGTATAAATAGTGATGTCAGTGGGTTCAGTTCCCGAATGCCGAACAGAACTAATGTGGGACATTGGTACGTCAATCTGCTGATCGGGCCCGTTCAAAATGCTTGCGGATTTATTTTCGGAGTATACAATGTAGATGAGAATGGTTGCGATGTGGACGAACCTTTATTATGTTATACTGTATCAAAATACTCAGGCCTTAACATTTTTACTAGATGATCTATACAGCAGCGTCAGGATGCAATCTTTGCCTACACTTAACGGGACACTGTAGTGCCTGGGACATTGTTGAGATGAAATAGGCTTGCCCAGTACTTATGTATGTTTTTCCTTCTCAAAAATTGCCCAACTCACCTAAGTATTCACTTGAAATTATTCCCAGTTTATATTCAATTAGAGGTTTAATAAACTGACCCTGTATGGGTATTTTACAGCTACACTCAGGTGTACATAACAATTTAATAGTCGTATAATTCGCATTATCTCGGGTTACTCCGCAACATTTTAACGACTTCATCTTACCCCGGCTGACCCACCCACTACCCCGTTCTACCCCGACCTACCCCTATTGAAGCTGGGCAGTCTTAGCATTGCTTTTTAAAAAATGTGAAAGTACGGTAGATATTACATAAGATCTTATGCTTATAAAAAGATAAAAGAAAATCTGAAAGAAAGTCTACCGAACTTACGAAAAAGTTAGTAAGTAGTAGTTCTATCAGATCTTGCTAAACAAATTTCACTTTCACTATCGTGAGTTGTAGGTACCTACCAGACATACACTAAACGAAAAACATGATCTCTATTAAAATCCACGATATTTGTACGTGGGTAATTTTCAGTATGAGCTACGTGGACTAGGCTAGCTGCTTAGCTAAGCAGAGAAACGACTCGTTAAGGATAGAAACTGCTGCTAAACGCACAATAATCAACTCATCTTTCCGGCGATAGCAAACTTTGATATTATAAAGGTTTCAACAAAGCGCCACACTAAGATTCCTTTGTATCTTAGGTGTTACAAACTCAAATTACTTTGCCACCCTATCATGGTAAAGTGGGCCTTTTGTCCAGAAGAGAGAGCTAGATTAACATTTAGGCTACTTTTGATCGCGGTTTGTTTCCACGGGAACAGGTACCTAATATGAAACGGCGGGAGGGATGTCATCAGATCATCTAGCACATATATTATGTAAGTATTCTACTAATATTATAAAGGCGATAGTTTGTGTGAAAGTGTGAATGTTTATTACTCCTTCACGCTCAAACGGCTTGACGGATTTGTATGAAACTTGGTACCAGGATACCTTATGTCCTAGATTAAAACATAGGCTACTTTTGATCCCGGCATTCCCACGGAAACGGGAACTATTCACCGCGGGTAGCACCGAGATGTGCGGCTAGTATGACATACATCATTATAGGTGGGTCGAAGTACTATCCTATCAATCAGAGTCGGTCTCAGCTCCGCCCACCTTGGCGACAACGAATGTTCGGTATCACAGGCATTTGGCTGTTCGAGTGCTGTTAGTTCTTTCATGGTCACTCTGTACTAGGTCAAATATAATACTTGAAGATAATCGTCTTTGTACTCGGGATTATCAATATTTAAATCATTCTAAGTAGTAATTATATTTACGACATCTGTCGTCGAATTTTAGGGACTTTGAATTCATAGTTTCTAAGTTCTATGTTTGTTAAGGATAAAATGGTGCCTAAAATATTTGTCAGAACCATTTTAATAATATTCAATATTATCAAAAAATATCATTTCTTATTAACAAAAGCAATGGTATGGTGGCCATTTTAACTCTCCTGAAGAATGAATCTTGAGCAGTTCCTGAAGTCATAATTTTATAATTTCCAAATGTTATCTTTATCTTCAATATCTGACTTTTTCGTTTAATACCAGCTACAAGCATTTCATTTACGCTATTATCTAAGCAATCTAAGTCATTCCCCAACAATTTTCCTCGAAATTTTCAATTTCACCCGGTCATTTTCCTAATGCTTGTCTTTAGCACTTAACCTATATTCCCCAGTCTGTGGCCCATCACATTTATAAAGAAAGAAAGCATTACAGCGATACCGAACGAAAAACATGGTGGATATCTTAATGAAATTTTACAAAGATATCTTTGCTGTCATGTTAAAGGAATTTGAACGGTATGCTGAGAGAATAAGGTGTCTAATGTAAATTGGAGATGAGTGCATAATTTGATACGCTGACAGCACGTGACGTAAGGCGTCGTCATGACGGATTACATCTGCGTAGAGTCGCAGATTATCAAACAGTTTATAGTGAATGTTATAGATTTGTAACCTTGTATGGGAGGGAGAATAGAAGCATGTTGCATAGCGTAATTCATTGATGATTCGGTGTATGTGACAGTATATTTATCACTTGTTTCTGTGAGTGCTCTACTGCGAATTGTAATTCAACTGTTTTAAAAATGATAATTAAACTGGTTTTGTATGACAGCTACTACCGTTATTCGCCCGCGGATCGAAGCAAAACTGTGAAAAACTGCGAATCGGTAAAAAAAAACGCGAAACAGAAGTAACTATACTCGTAGTTTACTTTATCATATTCTTTACACATTTTGTTCAAGTTTCTGTCTGTATTTTGCCGACAAAGGAACGAATATAATATTATTAATTTCTGTGAGTGTGGATGGGCTTTTTATTGTACTTCAATATTAAGGTATAGCTTCATATTGCTTGTGTGCCCAGCAAGTCAAACAAGGCCGGGCAAACAACAAACACTCAAATATTTTCCTCCAACGAAACAAACTGACCACGATAGTATGAAAATAGAGAAAATATGTTGAAATTGCTATTTGAATTATTGTGTGTAATGTACATTAAATTATTTGGAAATATAAAATTTAAAGAAACAAGCATGGATATACAATTTAGGGAATTAATAAACGTAAAAGATTTTTACTTAAACTTGCTTTATTACCGATATAAGGCCTTGCAAGTTGGCACGTATATGAAGTGTACCCTATCTAGGGGATGATATGGGGTGTGTGCAGTACGGCGACAATTCCTTTTGTAAACATTTTCATTGTGATATACATTCCAAAACTACGTTTTTTTTTCAACAAACATCGTAAACATGCTTAGATACAAATTGTGAACAGTTAGTAGAACGGATTACTCATATAATTAATCACTTTATTAATCAGAAGTTAGTTTATTTGACGTGAGAATGACAAGGACATTTATTTTGTTTTGGTTACCATGATTTAAATACTTCATGTTGATATAAAATTTTAAAATAAAATTACCTTAAAAACTATAAATATTTATTTCAGTGTCCGTGAACTTTGATATAATGGCCACCCTAAAATTCCGGTCGAATTCGATGCAAACAAAAAAGGAATAAAAAAAAGAACTCAGCCCCTCGCTGCCTGAATAGATTTAAAGGCATTATGCTGAATATGCGCATAATATCTCCACTGATACTTATCGCTTCATTTGATTTCATGGCATTATGACGATTTATAATCTTCTAACAAGAGCGTTAAAATCGAATAAAACTGTGAGCATTTTATCTGAGATATGCTGAAAAATAAGCTGTAATCCATAGACAATTTAAGATCGGGTTTATTTCGGAGGATTATGCAGGGTGAGGAACATTTTTGGTCCTTTAAAGACAGTGACTTTTTGTTTTGCCCTTTTATACTCGTATTTAAAAAAAGTGTTTTCCAAAATTGAAATTCGTCAAAATAAAAACAAGTTTCATTAGCACGCGATTATTAGGTCGCACAATTAAAACCATGATTAGATTGTGTAATTGCATTTTTACGGTAGAAGAATATTAGAGCGAAAACGCGGGCGAAACCTAACCTTGTTTAGAACGTCTACTAAGGCTAACGAAGGCTTTACTGTATTTCTAAGAACAATATATATACAATCAATACGTACACTTGGTAGAGTTACAGTAATGTCAGAAAATTATTATTATTTGCTTTGAAATTATAATTTTTTTATTATTATTAAAATCTATTCAACAATAATTTAAGGTATAAATTACGACACTATTGTTCTTACTCCTCAACCTCATTGCATGAGGCTAGAATGAAGGTCAAATTACGCAATGTATTCAACGTCGCAATTTTCGCAGACCCTGTCCATCACTGACCGTGTACTAGTAAACAATTTGAACTGTGAATCAAGCCAGCGTTGTATTAGGAACTGTTGAAATTTATTGTCGTGATTAGGTGATGTTGCCGACGATTTCTCTGACGACCTTTGCCCAGTTAGGTAAACACCTATCGTGCTATTTTTCGCTGCAAAATTCTATGGTAATTTTACATTATACTGGCTTCTGTTACTTTTTGTAAGATATCTGTTTCAATACCTAAGTTTTAAATATAGGTATTTTACTAAATTTATATTGTGAAACACAACATTTAAAAAACTGTGCAGGTTTTTTCAATAATGTCGCGCTCTTTAAAAAGTTATTTATTAAAAAAAATTTCGATTTTACTATGTTTTTAGTTAAGAGTTTGGGTTAAACCTTTGCCCTGCAGTAACGATATATGTAAAAAAGATAACAATTATTCATTAGTAGATCATGCAAACACAAAAAAATCATCGATCATCGACTGTACTGTACATCGATAAGGATGTAATTGTACCTATATTTTCATAACTTATGTCGGAGCTGCGCAGGCGCAAGCCTTCTTTAGCAATTAGCGCTGCCCTGTAAATTGACGAGGCACGATATATTCAACACTACTGTATTAGATGGTAATACCATAGTTACACAATACTTGAACACCTTTACTATTACTACTTAGCTTATTTAAATCTGACTTCTTAACACATATGTTAATAAATTTTCCGATGTACTTATGTTTGTTATTCCTCTCTTCCTAAGAGATCCTTTATATTTTTAAACCTTAACTCCATAAACTAAATTTATTTGCTACTAGAGTCACTGTTGTCAAGATCTAGTTCTGTCCTAAATAGAATAGCATGAAGCATTTTATATTTATATTTTACTTTTGTTGGCAGTCAGTATACCTATTTATTTTTTATAGCAATATCTTCAATATCCTTGCTCACTGAATAAATATTTGTCCATCAATATTTATTACTATTTACATAAACAAAGTATTGTAATCGTATTCTGTAGTCTGATTGAGTCAGATTAAACCTTCATAAATAAATAGCGCAATTTATCGACATGAACGGTATGCAAACAATACATCATCATCATCATCATCAGCCCTTTTTATCAGCCCACTGCTGGGCATAGGCCTCCCTTCGCGACTGCCATTCGCCTCGATCCTGCGCCAGCCTTAAAATACAGCAAACAATACAACGTCAAGTAAATATGTATAAGTAAATAATACAGCGCGTCAGAAATTGCAGACGTAAAATTCGTTCGTTCATGCTTTGGTTGCAGACATTTTAAAATTGTTTTTGGCAAGAATTTTGCACGTACGTCGCATTGTATAATAATACTTATTGAATGAATTCGGAGAGATTTTGTTTGTATAATAAATTTAAACCAAGAATCGTCAATAGATGGTATAAGTAGTTACGTGTTAAGGAACCATGTTTTAGGTAATAAAATGTTAAGACTCTAAATACGAATCTACGGCTCGTACAGTCTCTACTGAGACTAGTTCAGAAACTGAGTCAAAGCTTTTTGAACAGTTTTATTAGGAAGCTGACTATTGTGTTATATATTTAGACCTCATCTTCTTCTTTTACGCTTTTCACCAAATCGCTCCTAAGACGGACTGGTCTAGCCACTATAGAACGAAAAACAGCGAGGTCGGAGCAATCAGTGAGATGGCTTCTCGGTTAAAGCTTTTGGTATTAACAAAACTGTAAACTGAAAAAATGTATAGACATTTGGCACATGCAGCATTTCTCTAGACCAATTCCCAAACCTGCACCGATCGCATCGTCTCAGCGATTGCAATCGTATTGTCGTATAATCGCGTGTTCGCTGCAGAAGGTAATCGATTGTCTCACCGGCACCGCCTGTATCTGGGTCGCATCGAATTGAGACGTATCACGGATAGGTAAGCTTGGCTAATCTAGACTTAGATGTTTATTAACCTTAGTAGAGTGCGGACTTGCTGTCAAGACGAGTTTTGTATAGTGCTCAAACATGAAACGTGCCTTAAGCGATGATAGCAGGATAGATGATAGTAAGTAATTACTTCGTTTAGAAATTGACACAAAAATCGTCAAGAATACGAAACTTCGCTTTAATTCAACGGTCTATCAAGAACTTCTAAGCAACCTACGCCATGAGTAGATACTTTGTTTCTCGAGCGGCTTCATCTAGTGCCGTCTCTTTTCATTTTATTTTGAGTTCTGAGACGCAGAATACACGTGTCGTGAGACTAAAGCAACATGTGAAAAGTTTTGAATAAATGTAAGAATCTCCTATGGTTTAAAGATATCACGGATCCTGTACATTCTAGTAAGAGATCACGCCATTATATGACACACATAACTTACCTAAATACGTGCTTTATTTATTAACATGCTAGTGCTGCTGACATTCACGATGGTACTCTAACTCGGACAAATTATCACTCAGAGTCGTGTTTCACTTCTAGCCATAGATTTATAGAACAAACTACTGACATACATACTAAATCTATGTTTCATGGTCTTTTAGACATAATTTATATGAAATTATGTTTCATGGCCGGAAAAAAGTGGATAAGACTCGCAAGGCATCCACGAGAATGGCTTAATAGAGTCCTTATAGCCAACAGTTGTGGAGATGGGCTAATTATGATGAAACATTTTAGATAGATAGAGAGAAAGAGCATTTAGGGGAGCTGACGGCTGATAGAAGAAAATGGTAGAGGAATACATGTTTTGCTGACGTAATGTCTTACATTAGGGTAGACAGATGATGAGAATAATGTTTTCTTTACAATTGTCGTCAAAATGCAATTCAAGGAACCGTCTTGAAAACAATAAATATGTGAGGTTAAGCGTAGAAAGAATAAGCGTTTACCAGGTAACAACTGTTTGTTCATGTAAATTAAATAACATGTAAATTATGCTAATTTACTTGAGTAAACTTCAATGCAAATGTAGTTACTAGGTAATACCTAGATATCTTTTATTAATGTATTGCTTTATCACGTTCAATATAGATACAGATGTTGTTGGTCATAAATTATGAGCATTTTATATACAAAAAAACTTATTTCTTTATGAAGTTTTCTTTTGCTCTATCTGTTTCATGGCCAATTTAAATCGATTTGTATCATTACAATTTAATTTACCATTATGGAGTTAAAAGTCAAACTGAATAATAATTTATACACTCACGCTTAAACTAAATTTTGCCTATCCATAAAGATAGAAATTCAAAAGAAATTGGCTTAAGTACTTGTTCTGTTCAATAATACTTACTCTGTTGTTTAACATAAAGAATAAAGTATAAATTCAAGTAAACTTGATCCACAACACGTTATGACGTTATTATTACCTATAGATTTTACTACGAGGAACTAAGGAAAATCCACTTGTATCGGCCACGACTTACAACCTTTTAGGACCTACTTATAAAGCTATTGTATGTTTAGCACACTGATGTTAATACGTTAAGCAAACTTTATCAGCGTAATTTGTGTGCCACGGTCGAGCGTAGGTTTTCGTTGGGCAGTTTATCTATTTGAAGAATAAATAGTTATTCTGCGTTCACTAAAGAAACAAGTAAGTTGGAGGTATTTCATTTACAATGTGAGGACAATTTTAAAGCGATAATTTGATAAAGTTTTCAATTTATATTTCTCAGGAGTGAGCGAAGAACTAATTAAAACTCCATGGGTGATCAAAAACAGATTAGCGGCAAATTTGAAAAACCACCGTACCATCAATGTGTGACTACTTACCTACCATGGTGAACAAACGCAATTTCCTATTCGAGTAGAGAAACAAAATTATATGGAAACAGAGACATTCCAAACACACAATCTTAAAAAATTTCAAGCATTAGTAAGATGATCTATTCTTATCTTCCATGGACCCCATGATCGTTATCTCATCCTGTGCTTGTTTGCGTATCATACAGATATGATTTAGCGGGTAAAGTCAACTTGAAATGTGTAAATCAAATCAACAAAAGATGCTATTAGGTTCACATAGATCTTATTCTTCTAGTTTATTCCATACATACGTATTGTGAACAACAATGTAAGCTTATTCGTGTGAGCAAGACAATTCAAACCTATTCTAGAGATGAAGTTTGAATTGTGAAAAAAAAACATGTCAAGGACGATATTATGGTTACGTTATTACATTACTATGATTATACTACTGGATTATCTTACGGCTTAATAACCTGTCTATTTATGACACATTTAATATGGAAGTAATGTCAAATATCTACCCGCAGTAAGCTACATCAAAGATAGGGTATTGAGACTGGCTGCATCAGGAAAGCAGTTGTGCGCAAGAGTTACAAAACTTCATGTGTGGTCTACGCTTTAGCCTTCGATGTGCCTTATCTATCGCGGGTACTTCAATGACAGTGTTGGCACAGCGCACCGTCTGCGTCTTGTGACATAGTAGCAGGGTAATCAGAAGCTTATGTTATTGCAACATAATAATAACAATAAAAACTGTGACAGAAATTTTTCATAATGTAAAAAAATCTTACATTCTGTGAAGATAAATTTTATGTGAAATCGATAAAGTTTCGTGTTAAAAGTAGTATTTACACGTATTTACATTTAAACTATATAAAGAGGTAAGGTTTGTTTGTTTGTTAGACGAGGGTGATCATTGAAACTACTAATCCGATTGAATTCTGGAGAACAAATAGGTACATTGAGTTACTGGTTCTTTCTGACGCATTGCTATTGACACGGGAAATGCACAGCAAACAGTTCACATTGTGCCCAGTTCCGCTACGAGCCGATATTTCTGTTGAATGTGCACTTACAGAAGGCATTCTTTAATGTATTTGTGGAATACTTTACAATATCTGTACATTTGAGATGAATGCCCGTTTAAGATTTTTTGCAAAGGGCGTTAAATCGCAGAGAGCAAGATAGGATAAGATAAAAAGCAAGGGTTTTGACCTGAAGTAAGGATTACATGGCTGAACAAAATAATCGGTGCAGTTTTAGTAAGTAGTATGGTACCTAGCTCACACTACTGCTCCTTCAAGTGTTAAGTACTTTTTAGTGTCACATACCTTTAAGTGCTAGTTTTTTAACAGATTGTCTAAGTTAAGCGATGCGCTTTATGACGATAAGTGGATGAAGACAACATTCACTTTTCAAAAGTACATTACCTACTGCATTACAGAATTTCTTACAAATTATGAATAATTCTCAACTTAGCTCTGATTTTCAACTATCGGATTTACGTAGCACTTGTTTAGATTAAATCTAGTTAAATCCAGTTCAATCTGGGCTCTCCTGAGAGACTTAGGTTGTTTTATTTGAGAATAGCAAACAGACTCGGAACATGATAACCATCTCGAGGCAAGCGCCGGTAGTCGCGGCCATTCTACCGACGGACGAGGAAAAATCTACCAAGCAAAAGGTACAGAAGGATCGTAACGTCCTACTTGAAAAGTGGAATTTACAGACATCCTGTAAAATAACATGAATAATAGAAAATTAAGTGACAGTAAAGAATGAAAAAATTTAATTAACTTTTTGGTGTAATTTTGATTTATTTTGCGTTATATATTCTACGAAGTTTCAATTAGTAAGACTAATTTACTTTTTCCAAAACGAAATATTTTTGTTGCTTAACCCGATAAAAAGTGTTACTTATGTATAGACAGGTTTAAACTATTGTGTATTCCAAATTTCAGCCAAATCCGTGCACTAGTTTTTGCATTTAAATATAACAAACATCCATTCATTCTCACAAACATTCGCATTTGTAATATTTATATTTAAGTTGCAGCTTTTTTTAACAATTAGATTTTTTATCTCTACACTCTCTTGAGCTTGATTTCAGCTTGATTCTATACCTTACAGAGCTCTTGGCAATATACTTTCAGAAAAAGTTCCGTGCACTCCCAACTTTCGTGAGTGTCACTCGAAACAACGGATTTAACTTTTATTCTACTTTTTACTTGATTGCGCTCAAGTGCCTTGTTATTTTTTAGGGTTAGAGTTTACTTTAGTCAAGAGTAACCACTCGAAATATCAGTCTGTAACGTGTATGGTTTACTTTATTTATGAGGGTAGGATAAACTGATTGAATTTCATGAATGATTTATCGACAAGAAAACACTGCTTGTGTGCCATGGCATGAACTATGTTTAATGTTGGTTTAACCATTGATCGTTGATTGAGTTTCCAACAACGGGTTGAGAGATGGCGAAAGAGTGTTTGTATATATAAAGTAAGATGGCAAACTCTAGCATATACTCGTATTAAATGTGTATAATAGATGTAGAAAAAAGGAATGTATAATTATAATAGAGCTCGTAAGTTATTGTTTACAACGAAATTCTACTAAGCAGAAACTGCATTCGAACAAGTTCAAAGCGTTGGGTGGAAAAATAAAAAATACAAACAGTGAGACGTCTAAAAAAAATGTAGATAAAGAAGATGACTATAGAATGATGTTAAATAAGTGCTAGACACGACCGCAGAAAGTAACTAGAGTCAGGACCTTGTTATCTAAATTGATTTATTTAAGTGAAAAATTTCCTATGTGCTTTGTGCATCATACACAAATTCAAAATCCAAAACCAATGCGGTCTAGCAAGAAAGCTTATTTCACACACGTATCTTCGAATTTGCCGGGGTGGCCCGCTCGGTCCGCTCGTCTTTTGTTCACAACTCAATTAAAAGTTGCTCGCCGCCGGGTAGAGTCGTCGCCGACAAAGTGGATTGGCCAGGTTACAGGTACCTCGTGGAGACATTTCCATTTAATACTATAAGTTTTGGAGGTTTAAGGTATTACAATCAAAGCGGGATTGGGGATTTTCGCTTCACAGAGGAAAACAATAAAAGAGTTACACTTTGATCGATGTAATAATGTAATCGATTCTTTATCTAAACGATTTAATTAATTAGTAAAACAATTTGAGATCACGAGCCTGCGACATGGTTCGATTGACGTGTTAAAAATCGTTGAAACATTTAAAATGCAATTCGGAAAATTGGTTATTATCTTTTTAATTACTTATGCAATTGGGTTAACTGCGTCATTAACGATACGTTTATCAATAAACTAAAAAGCCATTACACAAAATAAACATAATAATGTGTTTAATACAGGCGTAGTTTTTGTATGGAAGAAAGCTTCAATAATACCGGATTTATTTTTAACGTTTATGTTCTAGAGCCAAGAAAGAACACGAAGTACTGTCTGAGTTTCATGCTTGAGAATGCAGCTTTAAAGCTATTTACCATCGTTGCCAGGTGTATTAAATCTGCGTAGAACGACAGTACAATACACGCAAAACAAATGTCTGATATACAGCGAACCAATAGTGAATTAGTAGTCGCATCGCAGATTAAAGAGAGTAGGATGCGTCGGATGCGCGCTACACGTTAAATACGAGCTCGTTTTGAATAGGGCTGTTTCGATTTACATTACTCTAGTATCTATATCTATACTAATATAATAAAGAGGTAATGTGGGTTTGTTTGTTTGATAAAGGTAATCTCCGCAACCACTTAGCCGATTTCAAAAATTCTTTAACCGATGATGTGTAGAATGGACTGTCGGGATGGTTTTAGGTTTTTATTGATTTTATCCCGATAGTTTCATTAAGTACGCCCGTGCAAAGGCGATACGTTCTGCTAGTTATTCATAAAATAGCCAGCCCTAATACCAAGCGAGATGCGAATTATAGCGCATACCCAGATTACATATTGGGTGACGTTTTCCCGTGCCTAAACAGTTACGCGCATACGACTCGCTCGTTCCAAATTGTATTGGTATCGCGCTATTTAGAACGAGCATTGTACAGCAAAATAAATGATAATGCAGCATCGTGCTTGTGAGTACATTAATAGTGTTTGGAATCACATTCTGTATTGGCATTCGGTATGTGGGAAGTTTTAGTTCGGAATAAAATGGAAAATAAATTTATTCTGCGGTCATAGCACAACAAGACGGACAAATAACTGAGGTATTGTTATACGTTTTCAAGGAATTGAATTCATTATGCTTTGTGTTTGGGGATCACTGTAGTTTTACAACGATCAAGTTATACTTTTATATTATGTATTAGGTAATAAAATAAACATTTAGATGCTCAAAAAAAATTGTTTGCGAGGTCATAATTAATTAAAAAAAAAAGATTTTTTGCTTTTCAAGCTCGAGGCAGTTAGGCAAGTTTAGGTACGATTACATCTTATTATTTTGTAAAAAAATATATTGAATTACCTACTTCTCTATATTTCAAAGTTTTAATTTTCTTTAAAACGATGGATACGTGAAATCCTTTTATATTTTGAGAGCACAGGGAGTGCCTACTCTAAAAATATCCTCAAATTATACTTAAAGATTTTGTAAACTTACTGCACATCACCTCATAAAAAGCAGCCTTACTTGTTTAGCAATTTCAAATCAAAAATAATTGCATTAGAAGGCGTTTCTTGTTGTAAATTATATGCTAATTAAAGTATGCACTGTTTTCAAGGTGCAACGGGTCATTGACTTCGATATCAGTTACAGGTACTCAGCATAATATTGTGCAATTAGTAATTGCCAATTACTGCACAATTCATTCAATTGCATTTTTTTGTGTCATTTAACAAAAATGCACCTTTGAATAATATTGGTTTTAAAAGATTGCTGTAGATTTTTGGCATTATTTGTAAAACTTTAAGAATACTATAAGAAAGAAAGTATGAGTTGGAAACCAGTTTGTATTTATTTTGTATTGATGACGAATTTGATGGATTTATTATTCATACATTAAAAAAAACATTTAACAACAATTCCTTTTTGTATTTTTATGGAATAATTGATACATTATATTAGAAGAAATGTGTCAAAACTGATTATAAAAGTACCTAGTATATAAGTAAAGGTTACATCAAAAAGGCTCTTTCTCACAAAAACGATCACAAGCCACTGATCGAGGTAACACGAGAGCTTACGTAACGCACACTTGTTCAAACACAACGTGCGCCGGCGCAGCCTTCGTGCGATAAACATCTTTAGATTACGAGAATATAACAATAAAACATAGAGTTTATCCTGTTTGTAAATTGTATGGAAATTATCTGTTGTTTCCAAGACAGGCCTAAAGATAAGAAAAGCTGTATTCTTTGAGTTTTCAATACTAATATGACCATGTATCGATACATAGGGCATAATATTCAAGTTAATGTAGACAGATAACAGTAATAAGTCATAGAAACGACTCTATAGTTTTGTTGTGGATTAAAGTTTTGACAAGTAGTGCAATATTTATTCTTATGCTGGTAAAAGACAGACGCAAGTCTATATCCACATTATTATAATCAGGCGGGAATTTTTTCGCGTTAAAAAAAATCAACGATTTAGAATTTTAGATACAGACAATGTTTCGATTCTTCCAAAGAATCTTTATCTGGTTATGATCAGGAGTGACCACACTCATTGTCGGTATTTTAATCGACGTTTTTTACGTGAGTAACTTTCCGTATGATTGTAATAATGTTTAGTACAACTCACGATAATTTGGAAAGTAAGATATCCACATTGGTATGTAATAACATCTTCAAAGTTTCCATCTTAGATTCAAATGTAGAGGCATTATCTTCATCTTCAATAAAACTCTACACAGAAACATTAATCTATCTCAAATTTCTGTAAACTTTACAACCTCATAAAATATTCGAGATGTTTTGTTTAAGTAATGATATAAAATCGTGAAAGACAAGAGACACGTTTGATATATTTACATAACACACTATATTTTTATTCCCTGCTCGTTCACATTCCTGAACGCAATAATTCCACCCGATATCAACAAAACTGAGCTATTTAAAACAGACAAATCGTTTGATGACAATTTGAGGAACTTTTAAATAAACTGTTAAGATTTATAACTGAAAACATAGTATGGTTCAAACTGGATACTTTGTTTGCGATTGTGATTAGATAAGAATGTTTGGGGCTGTATTTGCTTGGTTTTTTCTTATGGTTTGCTGCTCGTACAATGCAATAAGATGACAACCTGCCTTATTCTCCATCTAAGAACCATCTTTTGACGTGGCACGACACGGCCGCGGCGTGGTTATTTTGTGGAATGCTATGGATTTCAGAAAATAAAAGCTAGATAACGTGCAATCTTTTAACGCGTCACGTTTTGAAAGTCGTCAAGAATCGCCCTGCTGATATATAACGTTTGATTGATTTTGTTCTACAAGCGCTTCACTGGAGCTTGACTATTTAGATCTAAAAGGATGGACCACTAAAACGATATATGTGCCCCTTACCGTATTTGTTACCCTGATTCTTCACGGTCCCACACAGGAGTGGAATCATCAAGTTCTTGAAACATTTCAATGTGATCGATTAGATCCCTTCGACTAAATGAAAAAGATAGAAAGAAAGATAGAAGAAGGTGTTAGTTGACTTCAAAGATATAGTTCAGAAGCAAGGAATGTTTTTGGTTGGTCTCATTTGCCCTAATTGTGTATCTTTAAAGCCACCGTCTGATACAATTGCTTGTTTATTCTAGGCCCGGTGATTGCAATCGAAACACAAACACCAATGCACAGTAGGAATGCCCATTGTGATCTCATGTAAACAATAACTATGACGTCATGTAATTGGTACACTATTGATTGATTTACTTGATGACGTCAGAAATCGGTATTCTTAGCTTAGAATAATTACAATTTTAAATGAATCAAGTCTTATAAGCGATTTTGCGGTCATTATGGTTAAATACAATGAAGAAGTCCTTATACTAAATCTATCGACATAAATTTTATAAAAAAACACTAGATTTACTTTATGAAAATAGATTTCAAATTAGTAATAGGGAAAACCAATTTGTGTTACAGTTTCAACTGAAGCAGAAACTCATTTTCTCAAAAGTAATGACAGTCAGATGATCAACAATTGCAAACTTTTTTTTACGACAGGTTAAGAGATAAATTGTTTCTGACTAATGAGACTAGGTTAATTACTCAAAAACTTGCATTTTTATTGGTACATTTGAACGATAAGAGTAAATGGTACCCACCATAAAGATATCTTATCAGGTACAGTAAGGCAAAGAGGAAAGTGCCAACTGAAACACAGGAAAATAGCAATAAATATATTTTACGCTTCGTTAATGAGGTTTAAATGAGGAAAAAAATATGTCAACCGATAAAACTGGGGATATACCTAATGACGTTATAATCTCGATTAAAAAAAGGAACAGAGTAGATGTGAGACCATTTCTCACATCTAGATGCTCTCAAGAGAGAGCAACTAAATGCTTGTGTTATGGTAACCAGTATTTTTTTTTAAATAGCTTTCATTGCAAACTACACATTATCTATTTAGCCTTCCATTACGCCTAATAAACAGTTAGCTAAAATCGCGTTACGATATTGAAATCATTTCCAAATCTACTCTAAAACGTAAAATTCACTTTTCCAACAAACAGAAACATTCGAATAGAACTAATAGTCTAATAGGTTAACCTCGTTACCTATTTGCCGGTGCTAATTAGTGTCGAAGCGCCAAGTAAAATTACACGCAAACAAATCATGGTTTTACCGACGGCAGTGGACTGTAGCTCGGCCCGATAGAGAAGTTTCACAGCCCATTTTATACAGATGTTTCTAAATGAAATGAAATGAAAAAAAAGAAATATGATAGACCAGATCTCTATGTAATTCTTTAGATGTCTAATGGGGAAGTCAGAGGAATGTCCAAATACATTTTTGGTACATTCCCACATTTGTTGAAGTTAATTTTCCATACGTGACAGGTTGCAAGCCCGTCTAAATTTAGTAGTAGAATTCGTTTTCTGTGCTCTTTTACTACTTCAATGGATTGTAATTTGTTTCTACTCACAATATTTTTTCCTATTTTGATTCATATTATGGGCATTAGATAATAATTTATTCTTGTCACACATCTAAGAGACGCCAAACAAAAATGTTTACGAAAGAAAAGTCTGATGTATGTTGGGCTAAAGTCAATTTTATTTAATGATTATTTTTTTAACTTTACTTTTTTAATAAGTATCTGTGTTCCTATCAAACACAACTATTAGTATTTTGTTGATTTCTACCGTGCACTCGGTCGTCGGTGCTACCTCTATTCTATTCCAACTAAACGATGAAGCTATATTTCATCCTTCTAAATCACCAGTTCCTGTGTTTATTCACATGCGAGTGAAACCGAGGGACGCAGCTGGTTAAATAAATTGTAACTATCCAAAAAGCACAATGATCAAACAATGAGAATAATGACATATATTTTTATTATGTAACATATGAATAAGAATAAACCATATTGTATTGTATTATCTTATTTTGTGTTTTTCTTCTATACAAAAGACATCAACGCGCTCCAACTGTGTAAACTAAATCATGTCACATGCTTCTTATATTTTGAAATAAAATAAAAAAAGATCATAGTTATATCGTGTCCTTTTAAAATAATAAGCGTTTTCCAATGCCAGCCACCCACGATAAAGTAACACTGTCAAGTTTGCAGCGGGCTGGATGCTGGTTTTCTAACTGTCGGTAGATGTTTGTCGCATTTTATTTGGAACTAATATAAAATATCTACCCACAGTAAGTTAAACGAAAGATAGATAGGTTATTTAGGTTTTTTGACAATAAGTCAAGTAGTAAAGGGCGAAGAAGAAAGATACATCGAATCCATTTTGGAAACCCAACGCGGTAGTTAGTTAACTGCATAGAAACTGTTTTGTCGAGTTCGCTAGTCTATTGTTAAACTAACAGTGTCGCAATAAATAAACGTGAGAAAATAGACTTCTTACAAAATTATCTATGTATTTTGCTCTAGACAATTCCTTTAACTGCTACACTGCGTGCGTAGGCTACAAAGCGAGTATATTTCAGACTAACTTTCTTATATTTTATTAGTCGACTTCAAAAACGGAGCATTTTATGTTACTGTTTGTATTTTTATTATAAAAAATTTGGACCAAATTAATTAATAGTAACAAAAAAATATACTTAAGAATCTGATGAAGATCTTCAGAGTAACGTTTTTTACATCATGAAATTAGTTTAGTTGTTTGTGTTATGCTTTGAAAATTTGTAGGTCCAAGATCGGACATGATTTTCGTAAAAATTGCTTATTAAAAAGAGGTTATCAAATTTGACATTATAACAGTTTGTAGGAAATAATATGCTATAATTAGCTGTTTAATTCCAATTAATACTACTCCACGGCATAGAGGATAAAACAAAACAAGGAAACTGTAGATTTATTTCAGTCGCTTTTGATCCGAACAGGACTACAAATGATCGGTCTGTCTCTAACTGGACTAATAGTCTATATCAATACTAGCAGTCCATTCCGGCTTTGCACGAGTGTACCTACTAATAATGTTCATTCGAAAAGTCCACTCATACATCAGTGAAAAATTTGAAATCGGATCAGTAGTTTCGGAGATTACCCCATACAAACAAACAAACAAAAAACGAACGAAACAACTTTACCTCTTTATAATATTAGTATAAATATTTATTAAAAAACTCTACGTTAACGGTTACCTTCTAATGAAACCAAATTATGTGAAAGTATTATGTAAGAAAAAACAAACGAACTCTTCCTCATTTGTGAATTCGCATTGTGAGTACTTTATTTTTATCATGTAGGTATTTATGCAATTCTCCGGCGCAGCTAAATATACAAAGATGTAGTTCTGCCCCAAATTGTGGTTGACATAATGAAATGTTGCCAATACAATTGAACAATGTATTATACACTATTTTTCACTGAACTGTTAAAGTCAATCGTTTTCTTTGTATAACAATGAGTTTAACACGGATTATACAGAGTTCATTTTTATTAAATTAGATTTTAAGTAGTGAAGGTATTTTTTGTTTCTGTCTGTTTTGTGAATTTGTTCCTTATCTCAATAAAGATATTATACATAATTAAAATAAAATGATATTGCCAAGGTCGTGGAACGGCAGTGGATCAGGCAAGCTCAAGACCGTAAGAAAAGGCATAAATAAAGGGAGGCCTATAAAGCAGTATATCCACTATATCCAGCAGTGGGAGAGATCAGGCTGCGGATGATGATGATAATAATAATAATAATCATATTAACACAACTAAAGTTTAACGGGAAAACCATTTGGTTTACTATAACTGGTACTGAATAGGTATGGTCCTTATGTTTATTCAAATACGTTTTCTGTCATTGTATGCTAATTACTTTCTATACGACTTCTTAAATGTCTGCATATGAATTTGACTGTTGTATTCTTTAGTGTCAATATCTGATAATTGATTTAGTAAGAAGTAACAATAAAAGAACGAACGAATGAATGAACCAACGAATGAACGTTAGAAATAAACTGATGCAATGACTGAATAGTATGTCCATTATAATAAAATTATTTAGTCGGTGATCGAAAATATAACGAACATGACTAATAATCATAATAGTCATAGTTTCTTGCTAAAATATTATAGGTATGAAAATAAAAATAATAATATAAAAATCTAATTTCAAACATGAAACATTAAACGTGTACGTGAAAAAAATATATTAAATTTTTATCAAACATCAATAAATATTGATATCGACTGTAAAATTTTCTATATTAAGAGCGTGTAGACGTCATTAGCTTATTTGAGCTGTATTTCGAGAGTTATAACTCAGTAATGTGATCAGATTATTTAAAGAATTTTACGGTTTTAGAAAGATTAATCTTTATTATAGTGCACTACAGAGAGAAAACATAATTTTTGATTATAGTTTTTGAAGGAGAAGTCAATCCCGTCATAGCGTTTTACGAAAATGAGCGTCAGAGCTGTCTTTCATAAGGGATATCACCATTGTAATGTGAGAAAGGTTTTATTTTAAGCGATTGTTGACCTGAAAATATAGTCTCATAATGCACTACAGAGCAAAACAATGAAAAAATTGCCTCTAAAGGTAATGAAAACTATATTTAAAATGTACAAAATCGTTTCACTTTAACACATATTTTTTACTAGTATTTGAATAAAAACATAATATTATTATTTTAATTGTGAAAATATAGGTATTTCTTAACGTACAGTTTTTTTTTCAATCAATTTTGAGCACCCAGTAATTTACAGGATTATTTTATAATCACTATATATCCGGCCGCGCAATCGTCTTCCAATTAGTCGATCCCGGGTCCTCCCAGCGAGAGGACGTATCACTTTTTTCCGCCGCCCCCATAGAAGTGTGTGTCAAAAATGACAGCTCTTCGTCACGCGATCTATTTCTTTGAATTTGATTAGGCAGCCTTAAGCAAACACAATTCACAACAAGAAAAAAATATTTTTTACAACCATAATAAACTGTTTAAAGAAAACCCATTAACTGAAATTGGATATGATTTAAGAAGTTTTCCGGCTAATTATTACTCTAATAAATGAGCCATTAAAATCATCGTTAATGATCGTAAATTTAAAATATTCCCTCTGAAATTTTACTGAAGCGGTCACCGTAGTTTTTCAGTTTATAAATCGGTCAATGCCAAGCTTGAGTATTTTAAATGGTAAAAAATCTGGCAGTTAGTAATGTCGTCGAAATGTAAAATCAATTTGTGAAAGATACAAATAAAACATAATTTTATAAGGAAAATGAGACAAGTAAAAATGACATTACAAAAAAAATGTATTAGAAGAATTTGAATGAGAACTTTATTTATTTTTATAGCAAACTTATTCAGTCAAGTAACATGCGATGATGCGATACAGAATTTGTATTTTCTCAGTCGTCTGTCGGATGTAAAGTTATGTGAATAAATATCTCACGCTTATTTTTATTCATACTCTGGTTATTTTGAATCAATGTTTAGGTTGTAGGGACCGTATGGACAGTTTTAGTAGAGTATTCAATTGCAGGACAAAAGTGAATACATAACATCCAAATTAATCCTTTGTGAATATAAGTATTATTTCGTCCCCCTTTAGTTACATTTTCTAAGTACCTACTTTTTAATATAAAGATGATGGATAAATAATAAAAAGATACCACATAACATTATTTTTGTTGGTACCTCTGTTAGTGTTATGTATGAATAATACAAAAATACACTACAATATTTTTTTCTGGTTCTACAAATAGAGTTTTGTCACTTTAAAATTGTCTTTTTGAAACTCTATTGCAGATAGTGAAATGAGCCACTCCTATTCATTTTATAATGAGCACGATTCAGCAATTATGAGGAACAATTACCCTTAATGTTGGAGATGGACGCAATTTTTACCGTAAAATATCGCGGTTTATAATTATGTTTGTTAACGCAAGAGTTCGCATTTAATTTTGAGTTACTACATATTAGATTATTAGAAAAACAATATTTTGGGAACGTTTTTGAAGTTAAGGACAAATTAACAATAGTAGTAGTAGTAGTAATTGAACTTGTTATGCAGTTCATCAAAAAAAAGTTATTTGACCAAAATGCATTTTATTTGGTGGAAAACATAATTTTTAATAAGCTGACTTAAAAGATCGATATTTTTTGAAGAGCATTTAAAGATTCAAACTAATATTTAAACATGACATTGTTAGAGCTACCAAGGACTAAAAATTCTACAGAAACCGGTTTCATGAAATAATTTTATATGCTATGTATTCAAACGTTTTTATGTCATTTCTATACAGATATTGACTTATGTATTTTCCTATTCGATTTCAGACACCCTTTTCCTCATAAATTTTTTGCCACTTTTTTGTATCTAATGCATTATAGCTGTAATAAAGACACGCTTAATTAAATGATTTTGCCATTATATGTACGTGCAAAACTTAGTAATTATTTGATGTTTAAACTAATTTTAAGCAAGCGATAACAGCTCATTTGCGTTTTTAGGACTGAAGTTTTACAGTGACTCAGTTCAGGTGAGGTCTTATCATATTCCAAACATCCGAGACACTGAATCATTTCATAACACCGATTAGAATAAGAATGAGTGCTTATCATAAGTCTTCCAGCATGTCTTCAAAACCAACCAAGATCAGCCTCAGACCAAGAGTGCAACAACTGAAGGTTGTACTGATAAATCCACGGCAATGGTCCAAGGCCTCACTTAAGGTCGAGTTTCGATGCACCGCGCTGCAACGAACCTGGCACATGGTACGGCGTGGGGTTGGACGGTGGCAGCCAATAGGCGGCACTGATTGCCGGATAACCACCGTTCCTCGCCGGGCCGGTCTTGCCCCTAGCGCCGCCCGTCTCACCGCGCATCCTTATTCACTTCACTTCTTTTACATTGCATCACACACGTCCACGTGATCCGGCGGTCGCGACACTACTGGCAGACGGAGGACGGAGGTGCGCGTGCGCCGACGGTGACAGACGACGCACGATCCGTCACTCCTCGTGGTGTCACCTCGTCTCCACTCCCCCCCTTGCTAATGAGCTGTGTCCGTTGCGCGCTTCAATTGTACTCCTCTACTTGTTGATAGATCGCATCTAGCCTATAGGATTAATACTAGGCACTAGATTATTTATAAACTCTACTATTTATACCAGAGTTTTATCTTACCTTTCACTTGCAAAGGATTGTTTAGTTTACTAATACTTACTATAACAATTTTACGGTAATTTTACGGGTTTAATACTTTGTTTGTTTTATTTTACTACCTTTGTGAATAAATTATTCAACAATTATTATTTTTGATCGATTACTGAACTCAATTTCTGCTCAAATAGCACTAATCAAATTAATTTAATCTCAATTTAAGGATATAATTATAAAAAGTAGCTTAGAATTTATAAAATACTAACAATGTCACAATCATAAAGTAACACCGCTGAAGCCTTCACGGCAAGTTAGCGTCTGTGAATTAGTACACGGATCGACAAGAGGACCTTGACAAAAGAAACTATGGCCTGAAGCTATGCGATTATCGTTTTGCTGCAATAAGTACTGTTTACGCAACAGATTAGGAGAAAACGTAAATTTTGCGTAAATTTAAAGTAAAAAATGACCTCAAAACCGTTGATGCTTTTAACATTTTTGTATGTATATTATTTATACAGCGTAGTGCAAGGAGGTGTGCTTTTCCTAACGTTTAACGGGACACTGTAGTGGCTGAGACGTTACCACAAAAAAATATTTGGAAACGAATATAAAAATCATTTTGATGATTTGATAAAATTAGTCTCTCCTAAACCTGTCATTGTTAAAACATATTGAGATAGTACCAACATTTCGTACCGTATTTGCGTGACAGGTTGCAAGTTCATCTATGAAAAATCGAATCCTTGACATTACATACCTCGAAATTCGAGGTACTAATCCACTTGACCAACACTCCTTATATTTCTAACCTAAGTATATTATTTATTAGTGATCTGCTTTAGACACAAAATCCTATAAATAACCGTGGGCTTGATGCGATTTTTTGATTATTGAAGCGTTGTCTGTTGGAGATTCTTATCGTTGAAAATATATAACGTTTCTACAAGTATTGAGGAAAACAGCTTTTAAAGGAGAGCAAATTATTATTAGGAGCCCGTGACTTTGCACTAAAGGTTAAAGGTCTGCCTCGTTACTGTGTCCTATTTCTTTCTATTGTAAGTTAATGGACGATGTTGTTTTTTTGTAATATTCTAAAAAGATAAAGCTCTTAGTAGACTAACATTGTCCCAACTTCAAAGATCAGGAGACTTACCCTGACGTATTATTAAACAATTCAGGTTAGGTTCTAACTGTTCTTACTATACGTCAGCGCCTTAGGTTACGTTAAAAGCAGTTCATTATAGGACCCAAACTGAATCGCTTTTAACGGTCATAGTAAGGAAGGGAAAGGTTAAAATTTAGTATTTTGAAACCTCCGACAAAAATAAGTCTGTATGTCGTAGTTCCAAAATGGATTTTTTTTCAGAATGTGACATGATCGAGAGTATTGTTAGCCATGTTCGGTGGAAATCAGACCAGCCGTTTCCAAGATGATCGCGAATCCTGAATTTGAGCAACATTTTCACTTGAAACGTTGGAGCTCAAAGCTGTTCCCTCGATATTATTGTATCGGATGTTTCGTTACGTTTTTGATTTATATTTGTCAAACCAAATGGTCATAAATCAGAAACAGTGATTTAAGTTTATGTGGTTGACAAATTAATGAAACTGACCTAGAATATACTCAGTGGCACAAATAACCGCCCACCTTGATTTTTCTAGTTTGAAATCTACCTTACTTGCAACTGATGCATACGAAAAAATTAAGTTATAGGTGTACTTGTAAATGTTTTTTGTACCGAAATATCTTTCACACTTGACCAATTTTTGTTCCTAACTGACAATTGCGATAAAATGAATACTTGCTACCTAACAGGTGGGCGGTTAATTGTGTCGCTGAGTATAGTATAAAAGAGTAGCAAATAAAACTGTTGAGTAGTTACAACATGATTTACATATCCACACTTTCACAATATTATAGCGGGATTGATAACGTTGTAATTGGTTTGCACATCGATTTGGCAGGATGCCTAATAGTAGATACCGTTTCATTTGATATACTTCCAAATATTTATTAACACGTCTTCTAAAGTGACATCGGCGCAGCACATGTTTCATTCATGAAACTTCGACAATATGTAGGTGGAAACTGGTCAAGGTAATTCATAATAATTTTATAAATATCGGACAGACAGAATAGACGCCTCTATTTTTTTTGCAATTATACTTTCGAATATATTTTAAGCGTTCCACCCCTTTAGGCGCTAACCTTGCCTATGCCTACACTTAACCAAACGATGTAGATTGTAGAGTCAATGTTGATATAGAGTAGCATCTATAGCATTAATTCCATCCTCTGAGCTTAATCAGCATGAAGGTTATGATCAACTCAACGGATACAAAAATTTTTGGATGTCGATTCTCGACGACTTTCAAAACATGACGCGGTAAGAGATTGCACGTTATCTAGCTCTTGTTTTCTGAAATCCCCGACGTATTTCAGAATTTTTTTATAATCTTCCAAAAAAACCACGCTGTATCGTGCCGAGTCAAGACATGGTTATTTGGCGAGCAGTTCTGATCACAAAACTTTCAGCCCAAAATTACTTAAAAATTCAAATATGTCCCTACCCGGTAACACAATCACCGCCCGCTCACTAAAACGAACACAGGGGGGTATCTACAACGGTTTGAACTCGAAAAATCGTCACGAGCTCACTCAGCTTCGAGTGGCGACGTGACGGGACTGGGCAAGTGCGAGTGTCCTCGCTGTAACGGGGATTGTACATTGGTAGATATGACTACTATGAAACTTTGATAAAAATAATGGAAATTAAAACATACTTATAAAATATTTTTTAAAGAATTACAAACAGATTAGGTATTATGAAACAACTGAATATAACTTTGAAGTTGAGCTTCAGAGGTTTGATTCCTTTGGTTGAAAATACTCCAAAACAGAAAGTACCTATATGTTGCAACTAAAAACTACTCAGCTCATAAACAAAAACTCATATTACCCAGCCGGTCTCAATTCTATCTATCTTTGGTTTAGCTTACTGTTGGTAGAAAAAAACTACCCAATAAGAATAAAAACTACTTAGCTTATTTCTAAGTGGCGTATCTGCCCCACTTCACACTAAGGTCCAAATTGCCACATCCAATTGGTTCCGCCGAATTTGGCACTTCGAAATAGCCGATTGTTGCAGCTGAATAGACGTAGCTCGCAGCTTTCTTCGCGGTTCACCAGCCCGCTAATTTTGTGAATTGAATTTAGCGTGAATGTGCTTTGGTAGTCAAGTTATTGGAAATCGAACGTTACAAGCGACTATGCAAATTTATTATGTCAACATATTTTATAACTATAGTTTACGTAGATTAAACCTGGCTACTTCCTTGAACATCTTCAAAGGATCTAAAATAGTCTTGAAGTAATGTCTCCAGCTCATTGAAAATGCGTCGAAATATGCCGTGATAATATTCTACTTTACATGTAGAGTCCAACACCGGATGAAGTGGAAAAAAAAAGAACATTTTTAGGTATAGACATTATAAGTAAAATAACTCACTACTCACCATTTCTGTTTTCACTGTCAGCCGGCTTCATCTGTATCGGATGGTGCATCTGCAACAATACATTTGCTCATTTAGAAAAATAAAAAAGGATTACACTCTTATTAAAAATACTCTACTGGTCATAATGCAAATTTTTTTTATGTTAAACTTATTATAAAGAGGTAATGTTGGTCCGTTTGTTTGACGGAGTTAATCTACTAAACTACTTAGCCAATTTAAAAATATATTTTACTAATGTGTAGTATGTTCATTGAAAGTTTGTAATTGTGGACGGATGAATGAGCGGATGAAGATTTCACACTTAAACCGCTGGACCGATTTGAAGGAAATTTAGTAGCAGGATAGCTTATATCCTGGACTAACACACAGGCTATCTTTGATCCTGGTGTTTCCACGTGAACGGGAACTGTTCACTGCGGGCAACACCGCGGGGCGTAGCTAGTAATGTATACATTTCTATACTAAGTATATATACATCGTATTCTATACTCTATAGTTTTATATACTACGTATAGAAGTGTATCATGCATGAGAAATGCACAGATTATATCGGATTATGCTCTGATCCGAAGATGACGTATGAATATGTAAATAATTAATTATTTTGTTTGTAATTGTAATTGCATAACTCAGTGATATGCTGTACATACCGGAATGCATACATAAACAATCCGATGAACATTAACTACATGTATGGTATGTTTGATTATTATGCGTTGAAAAGACACTTAACTGAACAAAATTTTGAAGAATTAATTAATTTCTTAAATATTTTAAATTGACTACTACTTTTATCAGAGCATAAAGTACACAAATGAATCAAATAAATATTAAAATAATTATAAAATTTATTTTTGTGATAATTTGTTGTATTATTTTAGACTAAAATGGTAGAACAGCCATTGGTCTGTTTTTTTTTTTGCAATTTTAAATAATAAAAAAATATTAACTTAAAAAAAGGTTTCAATTTTAGTAAAAGAATTTTGAATATTTGCGCTATTTTGTAATCAGTTAATCTCCAAGGTTCATCTGCGTTCATTAATTACTAAAGTACATACATTTTGCAGTTAATTTCAACACAACCCATTACCTTAAACCAACAGAGGCTCGCGTATCAACAATTGAACAAACAAACATATTAACCGGTCAGAGTTTAGTTGATTCTGTATTAAAATAAAGCGGAGAGCTTACTTGCCCGCGGCTTTACACATAGAGAAAAAGTAGACTATGTGTAGTTGCCATCTTTGAGATGAACTCGATATTTACAGAGAGAGAAGATCGTAATGTCTGAAACCACATTAAGCAAAACCAAAGAGAGTTAAGTTATTGAGAATGGCCGTTAAAGGTTAAGTAACCATTTTATAAAAAATGCGAAACATATACTATGTTATTTTCAAAATAAAGGCCAGATCGACTCAAATATTCGTACATGTAGTGAGAAATGAAAATGTGTCTGTTGACTCGTCCCCCATGTGAGGACGAGAGCCCTCGCCACGTCCCCGGCGCAATTGACATCAAACAATGTAAGAGTTATTCGTAAACACTGCAGTATACATACACCGTGCAAACAGCTACTGGAGTAAACTGTGCCGTCAAATTTTAACGCGAAAAACCGCGCGCGCCCGATCTTAGTATAAAAGGCCAATTAATGAAAATTATTGTATTAATAAGTACGTATTGGTTCGAACAAGGTCTTAAAGAAGAAAACTTCTAAACCAGCCGTATTTGTTTCTAAAGTTAAATCTTAAATCTTCTATTTGCAACACCAACTGGGATATCGGCACGAGAGTCGGCGACACGTCACATGTCAATCAGCAACGAGTTATTTTTACAAGACACGCATCACTGCTGGTACATTTGAGTAATGGGCGCACAGTATTGGCAAGTGGCTTTTGAATAGACTATTAAAGTCGTGTCAATTATGTTGGTAATTGAATTAACAAATTGAAAGAAAATCAATAAGAGAAATGCCTGTGGTTTATGTTAAGAAGTTGTTCGATGAAGGCTCATATTACTATTGTTAGATAAAACCCACTGTACAATTCAAGTGTTTCTAGTAGACAAAAACTTTACTGTCGCTAGTTATTACTAACAATAATTATTATTTTATTAAAAAAATGACTGTAATTATTATTGCTATTTTTCATAGCTGATTCATTATTATTTTATTTTAGATTTTTATTACGACAGGTTTCTTTGAAATAATAAATGAATTAATCGAATTGTAAATCAATAAAAAAATATTGCATGCCTAGGAAATAGTTAGAATACATTGATTCTGTATTATTATTGATAACATATTTTGTACATGTATTCGTCGCCACCACATTGTAGTAATTAATTTCAAACTAATTATCACATTATCACTATGTTGACGTGTGTATAAATAAACATAATTTTATTTAACTTTTTATAGTATCGTGAGTTGTACTATATTATAATAATACACGGGAATAACAGTTCGGGAAATGAAATTAAAAGAAATTTCATATTTCATTTCATATTTCATATTTATTTATTTTCTCTCACAATATTAATAAACATATATAAATACATGCAATAGAAGTTAAAAAATAATAATAATAGCTAATTAATACATACAATTAATAATACTTAATCCAAAAATGTTTGTTGGGTTTGAACTTATTACAAAAAAAATGAAATATTTCCAAGGTGCAGTTAACAGACCGTTTCAGATTTTGTATTTATTTCAAAATGTAAATAGGATAGTCAGAGGTATGTCCATATTTCATTTGGTACAAACAAACATAATATAGTGCTTCTGATAATACGTCAGTTATTTTACAACTTTTAGCTCTGAGAACTGATTAATTTAGTTTGCAAGTAGCTCATCCAAACTTTACTAAGACAGTATCATATGTTCATGTATTCCCCGGACAATATACCAAGCTACCTAATTAGCTGTAAGTGATCATCAATCACTCAGTAATGCACACTACACAGTACACAGCACACAAACATCGTACGGACGATGTCGGCAATTTGTCATACGATGTAGTTGGTAGTTTACGCAGAACCGATGTGGGTCAATGCAGTTTGTTTTATAATTGGTCTTATTCTTTACGATTTGTTTATTCAATAAAGGTTTCAAATATGTTTTTTTTGTTACTCCTATAGCAACGAAAAGAGACAGTAACAGATTTAATATCGGTTTTAGGTAATATAGGTTTACTGTAGTACTACTAAATAAATCATCAGTCTTTGACATTTTATCTCACACCCTACTGTTTGAACTCCAATATGAGCATCGAGTATCACAAGAAAACTGTTTTGAAAATTCCCTTCATACACACGGAAAGCGTAAAGCAAAGAGCTCACGATTTTTCATTAGGTTCAAATTCACTTGGCTCTATTTAACGCAGTCCAATATAAATTCCTGATCGATGCGAGCTGCATTATTCGAAGCGTACACACGAATATAGTACTTGTGTTCATACAAGTATAGTAACATAGTACTGAAGTATTGTTAAACTAGGTAGTATGTACTGGCGAGGAAAAAAAATAACTTGTGTGATGTTTTAAAGTAGGTAAACGTTTTTTATATGCGACGATTTTTAAATAACTTACAACTGATGAGTTAAGATTTTTTTGTAATGTTTCATTTAAGAGCGTATGCACGCCGTGTTTTTCGAACGTGCAGTTAACGCACGTTTGAGCTGATTCAAACGCGTGTACAAAATGATGGTAGAAAGCTGCACACTATCCTCGGGTTTCTAAAACGCGATGTTAACTTGCAGGTGACGAGTTACACAATCCTAAGAAAATCGTGGTGAGCTTAAGCTCTCATCCAATGACACAAACGAGAAATCCAATTTTATCAAATAATTGCTCTAGATTACGACCAAAAACATGCCATAAAACGAAAGAACACACCATTCTACTAATCTACTTAATCTCCATTTTACGGACATTAACACTGATACATGTAAATTCCCCAATAAACAAGCGATATTTCACCAGACAGTACCGCGAGACGGATAGATCGTTTAAAAATAAATGAGGTGTGGCGGTTCGCGCCAAGACAACGCGCCTCGCGGTCATCAGCGACACGTAATAACTCACAGCAAGACGTGCTATGTCTTAATGGAAGTTATATTAACGCTATATCATTTTAGGTTGAACGATTGACATCGAACTTTACTGTTCTTTGCAGGGAGTTATATCTACTGAATGAAGAGCACCAAAGCACGCTGTGCGAAATAGTTCAGGCGCGCATCAATTGGTGCTACTGATAAAACATAAATTAAAATGACAATCTCACATACTTACTCGTAAATGTTAGATCACATTTTAAATGACATAATTTATTATCGCATGCTACAGAAAAGAGCGGCGTACGATTGTCTTATAAATCTACTAATATTATAAAGAGGTAAGGTGATGTTGGTTTGTTTATTTGTTTGCTTGACCAAGGTAATCTCCGAAACTACTCAGCCAATTTCAAAAATTCTTCCTCCGATGTGTAGATTGAGTTAGTACACCCACGCAAAGCCGGGAAGTGCTGCTAGTTAAGTTATAATTTTAGAATTTGTGTATAAGCGTTAGTACACATTAGACCTCTTAAAGTGCTCTTTTAAGAATCAAAAGCTAACTAAACATCAGTACACATTGAAGAGCACTGACAGCACGCGTTATCATGAACTTCATCTTTCGGTTTATAAACGCGCGATAGAAAAACGCGTGTCCAAACGCCTTACCTTTACAACCTCTAACTGACCGTATACTCTGCGTATAGGTACTTATATACTCAGAACACAATATTTTATGCCACGACCCCACTCAATTGTTCTTCGAGTCACGACACTAAGCGACACTCAACGAAATCGCTGCATTACCAACCGACACGGCTGGCCGAGGCACGGCTAGGGTTCCGTGCCAGACTGTTAAAAAAAACAAACCCTAACGCATTATAATGGTCATCCAGCAATACTTGTTTTTTAGTCGGAAGAAAATATACACACATATGGATCTAATATTTACTAATTTTTCTCACAAATATTGATAATTTTTTTTATTAAAAGTCACTGATTTATCAAACCACCCTAATATCGTTCTACTTCTCAATAAAATTGAATAAATAAAATATGCCCGAGGGAAAGTAGACATTATATTATTGAGTATTTTTGTGTCATTTTGAACCTACTTTTTATTTTTCTCCAAAATTCTACTTTTATATGAAACAAAATGAAATATGATCACGACTGTATCCCAGGGAGCAAAATAACTAATAACTTTTAATACAATTTAAATCATATATTTCAAAACGAAATGTGACATGCCAAGACAAGCTCGATTCCCGCTTGGCCAGTTTTTTCCACGGGCCGTCCCCCGAACCGCGTAATAAGCCTAAAAGGTCCTTTGATTTCACCACTCCCTTTAAATGCCCCTTAGTTCACCTTTTGTGGGTGGCCAGCGATTTTACAACGTCACATCTTTAATACCTCCATCACTGTAAAATTAGAAAAGCTGGGTCACTCTGAGCATCTATATACCTGAATTTACCTAATATCTGTAATGTAATATCATATTAATGTTAACGACATTGTTAAGACCGCAGGTCGGATTAGATTGGCGCTAGACAGGGGCGAGTGGCGGAAGTGAAGAGAGACCTATACCCAGAAGTAAGAAGGGCTGATGATGATGAATTGCATATTTAAGTAACAGCGTAAACGATTTGCGAACGATAAGGAACGATAAGTAAAGGATATGAAGGACGAAGGTAAACGAACGAATGGAACAAACATATTACTTAAGAATATCTTATATTCTTAAGTAATAATGTTTGTTCGATTCTGAAGGCGAATTGAGGGTAGACGTGGATTCTACTCTCAATTAGCGGCGGTAGCTCCAGCTACATCAGTCTGCCCGTGACCACGAGCGCTGCAACGCACTCGAAACGTCGGGAAATATAAAATAATAAGGTAAATACGTGATAAAGTCCCGTAATAATCATATAAATTAATTTCGTTCATTGAGTTTATATTTTTGTTATTTATTGGTACTTAGTAATATTTAATTTTTTATTCAATTCAATTTTAAAGGCAAATAAATGTTGCAGCTAATCTCCTGCACTTTCAGCAAAGGTTGGTAAGGAGGATTGGTATACAACACGTCTCGCATCCTTGTAAGTGTTTTTTTAAATACAAAGTGATCAAGCTACTCTGTATTTGTGCTGCACTCGGTTACAGCATCTTTCACAACGGTATTAAGTTTTTTGCTGTTTTCCAAAGGACCTTTATATTTTCTTTGACGTCCTGTCGTTATTGGCTTTGAAGTTCAAAAATGATGTGATCTTTACGCGTTCACTGTTGTCTTTTTCCTTGACTACTAAAGACCCTTAGCAACTATTTACGTGAAAATGTACCATAAGTTCTTAACTTTATGGGTCATTTGGTTTGTAAGAACTGTATGAGGTCACCTTAGAAATTTTCATAGGATATAAAATATGCCTAAAAGATCTGAAAAATATGTCTACCGCCTCTTGGGCATACGGCCGTGATCATATTTCACTTTTTCCATTATAATTTAATACAAAATATAAAACAAAACTCATTTCAAAGTGACGTAGGTACATATAAAGCCTAGTTTCTATTTTAATGCTTATAAAAGACATAAAATGGACCGTTTACGTCCTTATCAACAACACCCAACCACAGTCTAATAAAGTGGGAAAGTAAAACCATTACAAGCATCCAATTAGGTAAGAACTGTTTTTATGGCTATACCTGAAGTTTGTCCACACACGGCCATTAGCCGGCCGCTTGACGCAAACTTTTCTTGAAGTTTTGTCACAGTGTAAACTTCATTTGTAGAAGGATTTTAGCATGCTAATAATGTTCATTATACTTGAGCACATACAGCTTTAATTATTATTTATATGTGCTAGAGTTTAACTATATTGACTTTTTAGGAAAGTTATTGCTTAACAATTCGAAGGCGATTCCTAAAAGATTTTTTTTATTAATTTTTTTACGTGCTCTCGGAAAAACGGAAGCAATTAGTTATGATATCAATGTATAATCGTAATAGATATTAATCGTAATATGTTATGAATAAAGAGGAAAAGTAACAGCTCAGTTTCATAACAATGGAAGCTAAAACGCGAGCAAAATAACGAGCACAAACTGGTAAAAAACTTTGGTAAATATTTATTCAAGCCTTATATCAGTTTTCTTATTTAGTTCTCAGTTCTAGGAAGCATATTGCCTTCTGCTGACACTGTGGTCTAAAGTTTGACCTTGTTTTGTTGTAAGTAAATTGTACCGCGACCCGGGCGACGGTCGAAAGTTGCAACTGTGACTTGGGTAATTTCCCCCGGCGAAAAACTTTCCATTTACAGTCTAGAGGGCGTGTTGTGACTAATTTGTTTCTTTTCACCGGTTTTTGTGCCCTTTTTGAAGTAAATTCTGAGTTATACTTGCGTTTTGAATAAAGCTTACGAGTAGATTAGTTCTGATGTTTATCTTTAGAGAATTTAAGAATTTTTGCCTCATGTTTAAAGTGAAAAGTTTACGGTTCTCGTGAGCTTGTAGTTCGTTATCAAATGCATTGTTCTAAAACAACTAACCCAGTTAGGATAACAAATAAAGCAAGTAAAGAGGTTAATAAACTTAAACAAATCCGATACAGGTAAACACGTCAACACAGAACAATTCACGTGAAAGATTTAGACGAAATCTCCCATAATCCCTGTTTATTTTCAAATACGGGTTAGACAAAATCGACCCCCAAAAGTTGGCCCCAAAAGTTAGAGGGACGGAAAAAAATCGTCCCAAACTAATACCCTGATCACACGTACCGAGTAAAGCGGCGAGAGAGTGCTCTCGGCCGAGCGCTCGGTACGTGTGAACACTTTGACAGATCCCTCGGCCGAGCCACAGGGCGAGAGAGTCACTCGGACCCTCATCTTTTTTCCCGGCCGAGTACCGCCGAGTACCCTGCCCCCCGCTACTCCGCTCTGTCTCGCTCGCTTACTCGGTTGGTCTGAACACGCGCATGATGCGCACTCGGCGTCCACATCTATTCTACGGCGTCTACATCCATTCTTAAAAGCATTCTGAATTCATCAGAATCTTCTAACTCCAATTCATTAAAAACAGTGTTTGTGGCGCCAAAACTAGATCTTCTCAAAATCCATGGCCTTGTCCAAATGCGGCATTGCTCCTTTTCCAGCAGTTTATTTAATTCTTCTACTAATAGTGGAATAAGTAACTTTGTATATTTTCTAATTATAAATTTGCGATCCATCTTGCTTGTCTCACTTTTGAAGTCAACTGAACTACTGACTGTGTATTTCAAAATACGTGTGAACGGCCGAGACAGATTTCACTCTCTCGGCCGAGACACATTTCACTGTCTCGCCATTTTACTCGGTACGTGTGATCAGGGTATATTGAACCGAACGAGGCGAGTGAACTTTCCAAGTCAACGAAGCTTTTTTGTGAACAGCATTCATGCAGAAAACTGGCCCTTAATTTTAGCTTAGGTATCCATGTCATGACACGCTAGAATTCACGATGTTTCCATTAGAAGCTAAAAACAAATATAGAATCATGACTCCCCAAAGAACAGTATACATTTTCTTAACTATTTTAGACGTTAGATATAGATCCTGCTGAAGAAAATCTGTACTAATATTGTAAAAGGGAATGTGTGTCTGTTCGTCTGTCTTTCGCAGCAAAACGGAGCTACGAATTGTCATGATATATTTTATGTATTGATAGTTGAAGGATGGGTTTGCTACTTTTTACGATATTCCCGCAGCTAGTAAAAAAATACATCACTACTAATCAAGTTTGAAAATCTCCAATAAAATAAAAACATTTCAAAATCCATCGATCTCTATTCGAAATACATAGGCAATAAACGAAAAGTGGCAAGTGCATCTCAAAAGTCCTCGTGAAATATTGCGATACGGAGCACTGCATCGAATCGGGAAGGCATCGAATCCAACACAATAGGATGAGGATGCTCCGATTTGTAATATCCATGTTCGGTACGGCACTGAACTTGCTTGTACAAACGAAAATGGAACAATGAATATAATCCTTACTATACTTTATAAATATAGCCTGAGAAACGTCAGAAAATAAAAATGAAAATTAGCATGACAGATTTTACCAGGGTGCGGTTTCTTACATTTTCGCGATCACAATTCATATTTTTGAAATATAATTATATAGACACAGGCATGGCCGCGACCATAGCTATTGTAACATAGCTAAAACGCCGGGAAATAAATAATATTATAAATAACGCGATTAAACCTGTGTCCACATTTTTCAAAAAATAAAAATTGTTTAGTTTAAGAAATGACTGCAGCAAGAGACTACAGAAAGATCTGATATTGCCTCACTGCAAACAGTAGACTTACGAAGATTTACAATAGATTACATAATACCTTCAATATTCACCGCTAGGGGGACCGTGTTTGCATACAGCTTTGCCTGGACTTAAATGGAGGAGGTATTCATAAAACTTGACCGTAAGACTAAAGCTTCAGCCTCGTTTAATCTGACTTTTAATATGATGACATTATGAGAAACACTAAAACAGTGCTTACACAAAGAAAGTTTTGCAACCAATCACAATACAGTTTTTTTTTGTTTGAAGTGTGGGGAAATATACATTTATTTAGGGTACTCAGGTTACCTAGGGTCCAGTATATCCATCTAAGATACCGAATCAAAAAAAAATTAAGTTGATTACGTTAACTGAAAATTATCTCAACTTCTGAACTACATTTTGTAGAACGTAAGCATAGTATAAAACTAACTTTGTGTGCCGTTAAGTGTAGGCAAAGATTGCCTCCTAACGCTGCTTATATCTAGAAGATGTGAGTATACTATCATAGATTACAATGTATTTTGTTTGCATCTGTGACTCCATTACAACTCTGTGTACCAGCGGCGTAGGACGCATGACAGCGACCCAGAAATGTCGGCCACTTTCAATAGGTATTGTACAGCGAACGGCATTCACATAGAACGCCTGTTCTTGGCTCACTTTGGCTTGAAACTTGCCATTATTAAAAAATAGACTATCTAGTGATAGATGGAAACTGAACTGGAAGATTATTGGTAGGTATGTTGTATTGTTTTAGCTATACATAAAATAATCCTAGAACCAAACTTATTACCAAACAGTTTTTTATCATTTCTTGCAAATAAATTATCATTAACCGGCTTTTTCACTAAAAGGGTCACTATCCCGGACACAGCTAGCTTTTCCGATGAAATGCGCAAAGGAAGCTCCCGCCATCATTTTTGTTGACAGACGTTTTGTATAGTGCCGGTATTATCGAAAAGATATGCGCTGACTTGATAAATGGGATTGGAATGGGACAGTCGCCTTTACGGATAAATAGACTGGACAAGCGAATACAGAGCTGTTTTTCATGTGTTCCAAGATGGTTAGTCTGATTAAATTCCTCTCTTTTGAATATTAGATATACAATATAAATATTGTTCACTTTGTTATTGTAATTTTAATACAAATGCATAAGTCGAGTTGTTCTCAAGTCAAGGCTATGTTTTCATTTTGTCATAAACTAAGAGTCACACACAGGTGTCATGTCGTATTTGACGTCCTTTGATTGCCGTGCTTCTCACTTATATCATACAGTTAGTCATATTGACCATAATAGAAGTGAAATGAATGTCCTTTATTCTTAATTTCAGCCTAAAAACTCCGTCATCAGAGTTGGCTACCTACATGAGTAAAAGCAACAAACGTTGCGTTGAACGTTGGTCGTATGCTCAAACGAACAAATTAACAGTGACAAAGAAAAGTCCAGTAGCACAAGTATACAAGAGTAACATACGTCCTCTACAATATCCGCGTGCGGGCTCCGGCAAATCGACGGAATACCATTTCAATCCGCAACGACGTGAACCGAATGTTATTTCAATCGATACACTGTAAGACGAATACTCACTTGAGAAGGTACTTGTAACGGAACGTGTAGCTTGTTCAATGTAAGAATACTTGTGAATCATTGAATGTTCCAAAATTATTTTTTAATAACAATACTAGTAATAAAAGATATTATAAATATCTATACCGTTTCAGTTAAATCTTTTTTTATGTTAAAAAGTCAGAGCTAGAGTTTATAAGACTAAATAGTTATTCTAACTTTTATTGAAATGAAATTTTTTTAATGTATTGACATAAGAGTAAGAAGAAAAACACATTGTTAAAACTCCTACTCCTAACCAACGGGATATTCTTTCAGATCTTTTTTGGCATTTGTACATACAAATATTTGTTCGTCGGCGGGGATGGAACCCGCAACCTCTACGTCTCAGGCGGATCTTTAACCACTCTACAGCCGTCACGCAACACAAACGCTTTTATTTTATTTCCCCATTCAACTTCTATTTTTCTGTTCATAACAACTAACAACAGTACATTAATACAACGCTCATGCATAATACAATGAATATGTCTCATAATTCATACTCCATATCCGTAACTTGACATTCTATATCTATTCTGCACTTTATCATAAAAAATGGGGGACGATTCGCCTCAACCTCATAATGTAAAGGTTCCCGTTCGACATGAAAATCTATAGTTTTAGGACGTACGTCCACTAAAGCTACACGTACAGTGAAACTTTCTATTCTTTTATATTCTATTTCTTTCGTTTTCGATAATGGTTTTTGTAATTCTTTTATGAATGAAATGATACAGCAACAGGTTTAGTGGCCATAACTATGACTCAAGAAATCTTCAAAATATTTCAGGGTAATCCCACTGTCCTGTCTTACCAATGAAAGCAACGCTTTATTCAATTTATAAATATTCGAGTTGAAATCTTTAAAATCAACCTAATAATCTTAACATATAACTTAACGCTTCAGTAGACAACACACCTAACATCCAATTCAACACGAATATCTATAGATTTATTAAAATAACCACTACCCGGTTATACCCGGGTTATAGGTTATCGGTCCGAGTGAAACGGTCCAAAATGATGCACGACCGGATAAGACAATGTAGCGGAAGGGAAGGGAGCCGGGTCGACCTTTCAATTTCCTTGATTGTAGCTCGCTTTGCTCTCGCGTCTTTATTCCTCTATCTACACGACCGCGATGATTTCTTATGGTCAGTGAAATCTATCCGGATGGGAGTGCGCCCGGATGTGAATGAAGATATGCTGATTGAACCGCCTCACTCAGTTGGTCTTTCTTTTATGTTGTTAAGATAAAAGAAGTTCAATGATTATTTTGCTGAATAGGTAATTTTTTTACGAAACTTATGATTTTGTACGTAAAATCTTAGTGGAATTCCTGTTATACGAGTACGTGGTTTTTTAATATTATCGTTTTAAATGATGCAGAATAGTACCTTGAGTATTTGAAGAAATGGTATAAAGCTCCATTATTTTCTAAATTTATTTATTTCTTGGTTCAAACCGTTTATAAGTTAAGTTAATTTAAGTACAATTTATTTCAATGGTCTTGAATTTGTTTCAAAGTAAATAACGTTCTGCTATTACAAATGTTAGGACCTGCGCCAATATTCTAGACCAATTTGCATCTTTGATACTATCCAATTCATTGGACTTCCGTTTCAGACTCCACATATTCGCTTGGCGTCGATAGGATCCATAGACTTTGGCTATCTAGACTGCCAGCTATCAAGTCGTCGAAAGGGACAAATAATGATATTAATCCAGTGTTTAGTAGTACAAAATTTTAATTGAAAAATGAAAGGTGATCGCTTTATAGGACAAAAATTATTATATTTCTCTCTATCTTTTTTACACTTACATTCACGTATTAAATATAACTGCATTATGTTGTGTGACTAAAAACAAATGGAACTAGCATTCTATATGTACCTCATTCTACGATAACACCTAAGTGGGACAGTTATCTGAACTATTCCAATTGAGCGCTGTTGGTCCTATGTCCCTTTTAATATAACTGTACTGCAGAATCGCTTCTACTCCATAATACTTACAGTTCAAAATGGTTTACGAAGTTCTCAAAATTCGGTGTCGAATATTAGAGTAGTATATTCTGCGTACAAAGAACGAATGCACACGTTAGTCTTCACAACTAATGGAGCTAATTCGACTTTTGGCAATGGCACTCTGTGCGTTAGCAGAAATGTACTGACACATGTTTTTAGCTTGACTACGCTATAAAAAGTTATGTAAAGCGCTTTTTGGATTGTAATTTTTATAGGTTTTCGTTAGCTATCTGAAGTGGATGATAAGTCCAGGTCCTATTAAGCACCGAAAGTTTGTTTGACCAAGTGACCAACAGTGGGGAAGATTTAAGGCCTCCTGAAGGCCACTGTAATTATGATACAGGCCATAAACCATTGTTTGGAGTGGGAAAGTAAGTTCGTTTGAGCAAGTGGTCAATACCGGTTTGAAATTTGAAGAAGAAAAAACACCATGCCAGTTGTAAGCCCAAAAAAACAGCCACACAGGTAGCCTCTAAAAAGTTTTATACATAACTATTTAAACATATTAACAAATCATCAGCTTTATATAGTAAGTTGATATAACAATGTCTGGTCTAGCAGAAATCTGATATCTCTATTTGCTGAGCTCAATTTTGGATTGCATTCGAGGATGAAATCAAATAGAAAAACTTTACTCATTTGAGTCGATTCAGCAGCTCTCTGCCGCGTCATCAGTTCATTCTGACTCTAGCACTTGGATTTATATCTAGTGCTTATAGAGAGAAAGTTTGGCTTAAAATATTTATACTTAAAAATAAAAAGGATTTCAGAGAATCAGAAAGATTTCGAAGCTAGAACTAATTGCTCTTTAAATTATAAGAAGATTAATATTTAAAATATTTTAAGAGAAAATAACTAACGATTTCTCAGCGTAGAATTGTATGAATATTTACATCAAAACACGCTTGCATTTTCTAGAACGTGGTCCATTATTACTATAACGTACGCTGAGCAAACGGAATAATTTCTTTCGTGGAAATTTTCCGGACTGACGACGTAAGCGGTCCTTAAGCTCGTAATGATTGATGCGACGACCGGTCTGGCGAGGATAAGACAATGTCCCGGAAAGGCCGGCTGGCAAGACATGGCCAAACTGTTTCGGATCTTGTTACATATTCTTAGTCTATCTACAGCATAAAAGGTCCTTAGTCTGAAAGTGTATTTGAACTCTGTACGTGATTATTGAAGATTAATAGCACGTCACGGCTTTGCACGGGTGTTCTAATGAAATTAAAGGGATAAAATATAGCCTATAACCATCTCGACAGTCCATTGTACAGTGTGCGTGCACATCGGTAAAATAATTTAATTTTTGAAATCGGCTGAGTAGTTTTGGAGATTACCTCTGCCAAGAAATACAACCAACATTACCACTTTATAATTTAGTATAGATTAGCTGCGCCCCGCGGTGTTACTCGCGGTGAGTAGTGCCCGTTTTTGAATCAAATGTGCACAATTTTATACTTACACTCAAACTTTTAAATTAATAATATTAGTGTGACAGTGTAATTACTAAGTGTGTGTTCATGATTTAAGTTTGCATTATTTTAAGAGCATCAACATGAAGTACTACAATAAACTGGGAATTTGCTTCCTCAGTTGTGTTTACTGAAGTTTTTTACAATGAAGGCGATGCATTAAGATAATACTTATACTGATCCTTTTAAAGCCCTTAGATGAATAATTTACGGTACAGACGAATGAAAATAACTAAAGGAAACGTAAAAACATTCCTGTCTTTGTCTATCAAAGAACAGCATGTAAAGAATGAAAGAGCAAACTATAATTATGCCCATTCTAAAGGAAAGTGCTCTTACAGCGAGATTCATATTTTTATCTCTATGAAAAGCGTTCCTTGTTTGCAGCCTTGTTAAAAATGGAACTTGATGCGTGTTTGAATATAGAAAGCTTCGTATATCAAAGACCTTTGGAATTATGAGCTCCTAGTACCTCGGCACATTTGAAATGACTTTGTTTCTTACAATACTAGCTTTGAAATAATGTTATTTATGTCATGTTATGCTCGCCTAGCACTTTTAAATAAGTATTCACCTGTCGTTTGGTAACCATAACATAAGCATTAAGTTGCTTAGTTTGAGTAAGATGACGCTGTGTGGAAAGTCTAAGGATATATTTTATTTGTTTCTTCTTCTTCTTCTTCTTAGCCATTTTCAACCCTATGGGTGTAGGCCTCCTTCATAATATGCCATTCTTTTCGGTTTTGTGCAGTTTCAATCCATTTTACTCCAGCTGTTCTTTTGATGTCATCATCCCAACGCATTTGCGGCCTTCCTCTTGGGCGTTCCTCTTTATTTGTTTAAATTCAAGTAAATATTCAACATTGGATAGTAAAATAATTTGAATTTCTGATAATGTTATAATTTAGAATAGTTGTTTTGATAGTAATTATGGTATTATTGATAATGATAGGCTCAACCTATCCATAGGTATTGTTTTAACATGAAACCTCCGTAATGGGAACATTTTTATTCTGTTAAAGTCTTTTCAGAATTTCCTTTATAACAATGAAAAGTATTGTATTATTTTTGTCTTAGAAATTGTATTTATAAAAAGATCATTTCGAGTTGTAAAGACTGAAGTGACAATGGATATAATTTATAACGGTAATTTTATATCTGTCTTTGATACAAACCTTGCTTCTTATAAATACCTTTTTTTAATGAGTACATAGAAATGTTTGAATTATATCAGAATCAGAATCAGAAATATTTTATTGCAGAACTGTTGTACAAGGGTAGGTCTTACATTTTAGGTACAAGTTTACACAGTTATCCATTTCGGATGTGCAACGTTACAATAGTTTAAAACTAAAATTAACCTAGACAGAAGTAGGTACAAATAGTAGTATACTTAAATAAAATAATATTAACAGTAATTATTTATCAAAATATTCATTTAAATTGTAAAAAACACCTTTTATTAACCAATTCCTAAGCTGATTTTTAAATTTATTACCTTCAAGAATTTTAATATCGAACGGTAGCTTATTGTAAACACGCGCTGCAGAAATAAATGTACCATTTGAGTACATGGCATTATTAATTTGGGGAATACAAACATCATGTTTATATTTAGATCGTAAAGAATTGGCTCGAGAAGATTTTTTGTCAAAAAAATAGTTAGCGTTGTTTTTAACGAACAGACAGATTTCAAATATGTAAATGCAGGTAAGAGTTAACAGATTCTCCTTTTTAAATATGTTACGTAATGTTTCAGTGCTTTTCATGTTATAAATTGCACGCAGGCATCTTTTTTGCATGACAAAGGCTGATTGAAAATCTACAGAATTACCCCAAAAGATAACACCGTAACTCAAGTGAGGATAAACAAAACCATAGTAGGTCTGTTTTGCTATTTCTTTAGATGAAGTTGAGCTGAGTATATAAAGTGCGTAGCAATATTTCGATAGTTTATTATTTATGTTATTAATGTGAGCTTTCCAATTAAGGTGACAGTCTATTTTTAAGCCTAGAAAATCTGTTACTTTTATTTCATTTACTCTGGTTCCTTTGTTTAAAATATTTAACTTTATTTCAGGTGTTTTGTAGTTTTTAAATCTAATTAAATTTGTTTTACTAATGTTTACTTTAAGATTGATTTTTTCCAACCAGTTAACAATAGAACTGAGGGTCCTATTTATTTCAGCTTCATATTCAATTAAGGATAAGTTATGTTGTGGTATATATATTGTTGCATCATCAGCAGCAATATCGAATATTTTATCGAATATTTTTAGGGATTCGTATTATATGAAATGATTGATACACTCAATTCAACCTTTTTTTGATATGTATTAAAAGAATTAAAATTATTTATTCTGACAGAATAAATTTGACAGAATAAATGATTTTATAAATCTTTTACTGCCAGTCTCATTAACGTGTCTATCTCCGATTTTGCTTACCGTCGGTAGACATTTGACACATTTTATATGGAAGTAATGTCAAATATCTACCCGCAATAAGCAAAACCAGAGATAGAAAGGTTATTGAAACTGTCAGTTAGACCTTCAAGATCTTGAAAAAAACTGATTATGTTTTTAAGTAGAAATAGGCTAATCTGTTACTACACAATTCATATTGTCTAGGCTCTTGTTTAAGGGATAGTTAAAAGGGAATCTATAAAAACTTTAGCTTAATCCAAGATTTTTAAGTATTGTTTTAGTACAAAAATTGTAATACTATTGTTCTAAACACTATTCATTTGAATACTATTCATAACGTAATTCCCGTTTCCTACATTAATTTCCATTACAAATCTATTTTAATTAATATGAAGTTACCGCCAAGTCTCGGATCTAATAAACATATCAAGAAACAGACACGAGAGACCAAGAGAGGTTATTGTAGATAGTATTACACTACAAGACATAAATATTACCACCTAGTGAACAATTCAGCATGACAAAATTAGATTGGTAAGTTAGTTTGGATGTGGCCAACTCTGCTAAAGGAGTTTCTATGTATGATTTTTTATAATAAGCAAGATGCCTATAAGTCGGTCACATTAACTCGACGCATCTCTGGAATGCGGGCGGGGGCCCGCTTCCCCCCGCATGCCCTTAGCTCGCCCGGCAAGTGTCAAAGAGAGAGAGAGAGCCCCAAAATGACGTCATCAACGCCAAGCGTCTAGTTAATGTGACCGCGTTATATTTTAATAATCTGTAAACAAACGAATGACAAAGACCCGAAAACTGAAACTCTTATTAAACTATTTCATAATTTGACATTTGTCTATACAAAACTGTCAAAATATAACTTCCTTACCGCTTAATACGACCTTTAATATTTCCATACACGTCGTGCAATAATCTAATTAATCTAATAAACTAATTACGCAATACCTTCGATACAGGGTGGTGGGACTCAGAAAAAATAGGTTAAACGTGAGACGACATACATAAAAAAATAAACTCGATATAATACCGTTTAAAATTATGATCCAGTGTTGAATAGTTCTTGAACAATCGTGTTATCGCGGAGCAACGGACCCCATTATGAAATATGAGGGGCATTGCGCTCGATATTCGGATTATGAGGAAGCTAATCCCTGATTGAGAGTTCGGGAAATGGTTCACGTGACCCACGATATTACTTATGATGTGACCTTTTTGACACTATATTTTAACTAAAATCATTTATTGCACACAACTTACACCACGTACCTACACTAAAATGCTAATAGGTATAACATTTTCATAGTTTTAACAATACGTATGAATTTTTACTTTTTATTTCTATTTAATTAAAAATAATTTACGTAAATCACAAAAGGACATTTTCTTAGCAGTGGAACATTTTATATGTAGTCAAAAACAGAGAAAACGGTGTTAAAAAACCTCCAAATGAATCAGTGAGTCACAATCTATCTATCTGAGCACGTTTGCTACTAATCTTAGGTAACCAAGTAGATACTCGTATTTTTAACAGTCATAAATTAAAGACACCTCAATCTAACAAGGATAAAATATCAAAGAAAATGAAATTCACATAAATATTTTACGCCCTACAAATGATATCATCATTAACAAAAATCGTAGACGCTTTAAGAGCACACTGAAAACTTGAACAGCTTAAAGTCCCGATGGTAATATAAAACAGGAATTGTTTTGTGAGTCTGTCGCAGGCACGGCGTCGTTATCGTGAAATTCAGAATGCTTTCGGGACAGGTCGCTTAATGCTAGCGCACCACTGATATGAAAGAAGCGATCGTAACGTAGCTTGCTTAAAACTTTACTAGTAGTTCGCCCTAAACGAAATCTCGTACACCGATAATTGGCTTGCTTTTGACTACCTTTAGTCTAAACGGCATTGTTTCTTAGGTCACTGCAAATTGCAATGATAGCGCAACAATGTATGTGTGGATAGCACAAACTAGATACCAGAGTAATTTGAAAAAAAAACATCCCGAAACAGTTACAGGAGACCATACAAAAAAGCAAAGCAAAATCACCCAAGTCGCGACGAAGAATTAAAAATGACCACGACGTCCTGGGTAGTCACTTGAAGTTGTTACCATCTAAATAATCGTGTTCTCTTTTATTATCCCAGTTTTAATAGATACACAATATTTTTAAAGCTTAGTTTGAAAGTGGAGCACAAGATTTACTGAAGATCTAAGGAAAATCGTGAATTTTTATAGCAACTTCGTTTCCGATTGATTTTTTTATATATTTTCAGTACCTGTCTATAAATAGAATTGATTTTTCCACTTTACGAGCAATAATAAAACGTGGCTATTATTTTAATGTTTTATTTTATCCATCAGATGTATAATAGTTGATGGTTCATTGGTATTGTTTTGTATTTGACAAAGAAACGATACTGAAGCGTGTGGTATTGAAATATTTGTTTTGGTATTATTTTATTTATATTAAAATAATAATAAATTGATAAATCTTTAGTCATAACAGGGTAAAGTAAAAATCATGTAATTATTGTCTCTTGGGGTCACGGGCGTAGTTCTATTTAATATCGTGAACAAAGCCACCGATATTCTCTACTCCACTAATAAACTCAACCCGAAACAGACCACAACCGCTAAATTTGACCCCGCTACAAATTAGAGGCGCTAAATACGCATTACACAGGCTTGGAATAAAAGGCTATATTACGGAAATAAGCTAACTTCTGCAAAATATAGGCATATACCAAATATGTATTTGGACATAACTCTGACTGCCCCATTAGACATCTTCATGGATCTAAAGAATTACATAAATATTTGAAAGAAATGTCCATCGCACCCTGGGATAAAGTTAATGATTTTGATGCGGTTTTTTTTACTAGATAGAGTGATTGAAGAGGTAGGTTTATTATGTATAAATTGGACCCGTGCGAAGCCGGGACGTGCTGCTAGTTACAAATATAGTGAATGATTCTTACGGATCCGTTTAAAACTATCGTCTTCAAGTCAAACATTTGTCCGGGCACAAAAGCCCCGTACTAATGGAGCCAGTCAATTACTTAAGACCGGGGAAACTCGATCATAAATCCGGGCTATCGATCAAAGTTCGCCGTGTCCGGGTTGGCCCCTTCTGAGGGGTACGCCGAAACTTACAATGTAAGCCACGATACAAAACACAATAGTTTTTTAATTTTTTCTGACGATCTCTGTGGCGCAGTGGTCGAAGGCCCGGCTGAGACGCGGAGGGCGCGGGTTCGATCCCCGCTACCGGGCAAATTTTTCTATGTTCTGCATGTATTTGTTCCTTGTCTTGGTGTTATGTATTTTTTACAAAAAACAATGTATCTAAGTTAATACTTAAGTTAAGGAAGTGATATATTATCGGCCATCTCGAAACAATAACACAAGCATTAACTGGCTTAGCTTGGGACATGACGATGTGTGAAATGTCCAAGGATATTTTTATTTATTTTATTTATTAATAATATAACAATAGAAGCAATGTTCACTTTCAGAGTAGCCCCTTGGGCAGGAGCCGACCCGTATTATACCCGCTTTTGTGAACTCGCTCGCAGCACGAGAATGCGACCGATTGATTTATAGCTCCACTGAAGGTTACATCAGTCAGTTATTCAATATCTTACCAAGTATGCCAACGCAATATATTAAATTGTTATCCACTGCATACATGTTGGCCGAGTGGTTGTATGCGTCTAAATAGCGTCACCATCTTCTTTATCTGATTATTAAGTTGAAGAAAGGACTTTTTAATTTTGTTTGATACTCTTCATAATCTATCTATACGAATATTATAACATCTTTGTGTTATTTATATAAGTTATTCAGTTTATCTGTTTCTGCTGATACAGATAGATAACCGAGACAAAAAAGCGCAAAAAAAGTCAAACTTCAATATTCGTTCTAAGAGATTTCTATTTCTCTTTCATTCATTGTTGTTTCAAAATCCGTGAAACACGTACTCTTTCATTGTAGGTGCTACGAGCTACGTAGCTACGCCGTAGATCTTCTACGTGCTTCCCGTAGCATATTGTGCTTCCGACAATGTAATCAATTTTCAAGCTTTTCATTGTTATATTGATTATTTAGAATGTCTCATGACTACTGGTGCGAGATAATTAAAATAAGGATTTAATTAAAAAAAAAACAGTTCATTGTTGTTAGAAATATCACAAAAACTATGTTCCTGTCCTGACTAATTTCTTAAACAGTTTTAGATAGATAAAAATGCTGATTTTATTATACATCAATTTATGAACCATCCAACCATATCCTTCAGCTTTAGAAGTGTTAGACATTAAAAATCTTAACTCCTACAAAAATAAATTCCAAAGAAAGTCTCATGCGATTATCCAAAAAATGTTGAAAAGAATCTAATAAGTTATTTAAATTAAAATTTCTAGAATTTCTTCTTGCCGCGTGGAAAGAGCCCGTCAGAGGGCGCTGTAATCAAGCTATGTCAAAAATTTCTCTCAAGATTACTGGTTCGTACATTACCAACTTATTTAGGTGAGGGTTTAAAACTATGCGTCGGGGAGAAGTATGAACCCAATTTACTTAGAGTTTAGTGAGTTGTTTTCCACATTGTTAAGGATCAAATAAAAATATTTAAGAAATCATCAGCATTATTATCCACAGCCCGACTTAACCCACTGTTGGGCATAGGCCTCCCTCAGTTTGTGCCATCCACTACGATCCTGCGCCAGTCGCATCCATTGCCGTGAACTATGTCGTCGACCCACCACACAATGTATCTATAAATCTAACATAGATGAACAACTAGATTTTGTCAAACCATTTAAACAGTCAGGCAATCTCTTTTATATTCAGCACAGGTCATTGACTCAGATAAGTTCTTTATCGAGTTAACAAATCGATTCCAACAAGCTTCCGTCAAAAAGGCGCGCCGTGAATCAATCGGAAGAAAAAAACTCGATAATACTTACAATAGAATTGAGTTATCGCGAGATGAAGCAATAATGGAGCAGGAGCTGGCGTTGAGTTCTTTACAAGATCCCTTTCTTCATTCCATTTATTACAAATGCAAGAATACGTGATGATATTGATTCAATTGCGAACCGATGGTTTATGTAAAAACTTAGATTAAAATTATAACGTAGGTAAGGTACATTCCAAAATATTATATAAAAATAAGGATTATGCCATAAAGTGAGTTCGTTTGAGCTAGTGGCTAAGATAATTCACCCACAATAAAAAAAAAACTTCTAATTTGTTTGGTCAAGCTTTTTTACTTTCAACGTACATCCAGAATTTTTCCATTCATAAAAATATGTGTTTGTACGTATCAGCTGATACTTTATGAATTGAGTTCGTAGGTTCGTTATTCATACAGTCTCAGAGTACAGGGCTAAGTGCCTGCTTTATATGACGTAACATTATCACCGTCAGCTCTCGGTTCTAGATGAAGACGCAAAGAACGAACGTGGATAATTCGATTGTGCTCCCTAACAATCGGGTATCGAATAGGACATTTGTTCCCCATCCTTGTTTGGTATAATACAATAAAATGGCTGAGCAACAGGTTTTTGCTCAGTCAACGATATATTTACAAAAATATACTCAAATACACACACACATAAAATCATTTCTCACTCCTATTGTAGTAGGCAGGGACAACGGGCTTCCACTCGATCGTCCAAACAAGCAAAAATACACTAAAGATTACACTAAAATAGCTAGACAGTTAGTTAATAGATCATATTCTCACAACTTTATAGCTAAATATTTTTCCATATTTAGCCAAACACAAAGAAAAAATATAGTCTTTTATAATTAACGCTTTGTTTTTTAGTGAATATTTTGAGTAGTAAAATTGTGTTTTTACACGTATAGGTATACCGTCTGATCAATTTGCTATTAAAACATAAAAGGGAAAAAACATATCCATTTGTTACACACGACACTCTTGAGATTAACTTCAGACCCGTAACAAGAAGAACATGGTAGGTTAATGTTTCAAACGCGTATCTCAAAAGCCTTATATATAGCCGTATTTTCTTGCCCCATTGGTTCTTAAGTTAAGACTTTCTCGAAAAAAAAAACATTAATGACGCGACTGATTTAAAAAAGTAGATGCATATCGGCCCGTCTCAATATCTATCTTTGGTTCGGCTTTCTAGAGATATTTGTATTTTTTTGTTAATAAGTAATATGATGGAAACGCGTAAGTTGCGGATTGGATTCTCTATCACGATGATTGCATTTCAATGGTAAGTTTTTTCCAAAGCGCATCCAGTGATATTTTTATACATCGACATTATAGACACCTACTTCTTCAAGGTCAACAAAGAAAGGGACATAAAAAGACATAAAATATTTAAGTAAACAATATTTACACGACTTTAACAAGAAGACTGCCAACACGAGAGCAACGTACGCAAAGCGTTGAGAAAAAATAAAATTTTATTACGTAAAAGTCCCGAAAATTTTGTTTAAATTACGCTCAAAGTTCGCGAAAGTCTATTGTACATAGAAAAAACTTACCCCGCTCAATGTTTTTATATTGTGCAAAGCGTCTTGCGCTTTCAAGGCAGCTTTGCGAGTGAAAAACGTCACAAAACAGCACCCTGGAACAAAAGCACACATACAGAACAATGCACGCACACATGGACCTAGCTTACAGGAGCTACATATATTGTAAACTTTGTTCAATAACATTCATTTGATAAAACAAAAATTTCTTGAACTTGAGAAGAAAGACATGGGTTGATGTTCATTATGTTTCAATGGAAATAAAAAAAAACATTATTGATTGAAAACAAACCCCGTTATTCATAAAAAATTGACAATTTAATAAAAGTTTTATGAACATAAATAAGATGATAAACAAAAGTTGTAGTGCCGAGGACTGCCTCTTTATTATGATAGTGACAAATTAAAGTTTCTGTTGTATAAAATGAATAGTTACTTCACATTATCACTACGCACACAGACACACTCATAAAGTTACAGTAACATAGGTAACACATCAGTACATTTTCGAAGCCCATGCACAGCACGTTTTTTGTGGCGCGTTTTTATCGATACATTTCGATACAAACGCATGCCAGTAGTCAAGCTGTTAGCGTCAATTCACACCGAGATGGAAGCGAAGCGAAGTTTCAGTGTCATGTGATTTTAAACTTTACAACGATTACTATAATGCATACTATTCAAGCGCTTTGAAAAGTGCTTATGGCGTCGCTTACGGTTGCTCGTGGTCGCCTGCGTTTGAAGTTGCACAAGCGATACTACGTATTATGGTGATGAATATAAAGTTTAAAATTATGACAATAAAACTGCGCGCCGCTTCCTTTCCATTTCGGTCTGAGTTGAGCCTTGGACATTATGTATATTGTTTGTATGGATACAAACGTGCAATGACTGCGCATTTTAAAAACGTTGTATGCATAGGATCTAAGGTAAACAATACAAACACACTAACGATTAACATACAACTTTACAGAAAATAAAAGAAATATCTGCTGCATGGTACCTGTTAAATTAAAATAAACATGGTTCACAATTAGTTTTCTCGACTCCTTTAGACTGTATCTAAATTAACGGGTTTCAGCAAACTATCGTTGAAGTGGTAAAAATATTAAAAAGTGAGTTGAAATATAGTAGGTAACTGATTTTGGTATAGATGGTCTCATTAGGTTATTAATAATTTTTATGCAAACAAATTTAATTTTTCGCCGATGTTTAAAAGTAAATATTAAAAATCTTTTCGATGACGTTCTTTTAAGCAACAAAGTAGTTCTAACATGTGAAGTGTATTATTATACAAAAACCCACTTGATAAAAATAGATGTAAAAAGTATACAAATGTAACAATAAAGGCAAGCGTGAACAAGATTTGTAAAATTAGTGTTCAGTACCTGCATTATTTTAACCATCCGGATCCCTAAAATACTTTTGTACTGTCTATGAAAATACATATATGTATCTAAACTAGCACGTCCCGGGTTTGCACGGCTGTAGTAATGAAACTATCGGGATAAAATATAGCCTATAACCATCTCGACAGTCCATTCTACACATCGGTGAAGAATTTTTGAGTAGTTTCGCAGATTACCTTCGTCAAACAAACAAACAAACAAACCAACATTACTTCTTTATAATATTAGTGTAGAAGTATAGATAAAAAAGCTAGATCGAGAAGTTAGTAAAATTATTGAGACATAATTATCGCCCCCTATTTTATATTCTACTTTAGCCTTCAGTAAGTTGAAAGACTAATCATCAACTGAAGACTAAAGTTAATTAGTTGTTGGTTATCTTACATACTTATTATTACGGAAAACATAACAAGAACGACTGTTTTTTTTTGTGAGTGACGTTAATTTAGTTTCAATTAATAAATCAAATACATAGAATAAAAACAAACTTTGATCATAACTGTATCTTCAAACATCTATCAACAAGCATCGTTTTTTAGTAGTATTATCAAGAATGGAACCCCAAAACGCCTAATTATATAACAACTGAGCGCATGCAAAGGTGAACTTGCAATCTAGCAGCTTATTACGGCGACAAAGCCGGCGAGGCCACAGCGCGGTAATCGTATCACCGGCCATACTGCATTGCATATGGAAAATAGTGAAAAAACAAAGTCTGGTGTCGGAGCACAACTTTTATTCTGATTGCACTGTGTGCTAGTAAGGCGGTGGCATACTGCACAAGTTAAGGTGGGTTTTCTATTGATGCGACCTATGCGAATTAAAATAGTCAAAAAAGATGGACAGTCTACAAATTTATAAATGAAATGCCTAAGTGTGGTTTAACACTATAAAAATAAAGTAACTGTAGTCTACGAATTATACTAAAGTTTTCATAATGATTTTATTTTAATTCACAGTTCATGTTATTTCATGTTCATGTTCATGTACTTCTTCAACTAGTATCTATTTTGACATAAGAAATTAATGTTATTATTTACTTCTGAAAACACCAAAAGCTGTATCCATATCATTCAAATCACGCGACTTATTAGTCACTGCATCAGAAACTCCACCTTAAAACTTTAGCTGAAAAGTTTCCTGGCAACATCCCACGCCCAGTTTTTGACCGTTATCCTTGTAGTGCATTCCTAAGCTGTTTCGAAAGTACAAGTATGTCCTTTGAAGTGGACATAAATTCTTGTGATGCTTCTGAATTGCTTTGTCGTCAAACTACTGTGAGTAAAATGCAATTTGAATTTGCTAAAAAAGTGTTTGTCTAATGCAATAAACTAATTTCGTGTTATAGGTACCAATAGAATAATTAAATTAAGTTTGTAGAATCCTTTTGCCAACTTCTTAGCATAACATCAGTATTTATTCTGCGGCACAAATCTTAGGGCGTTTATCATCGTCATCCACTATCCCACTGTTAGCCGTAGAACCTCCTTCTGTTGTCGCCATTCTTTTAAGGCCTCTTACTCAAAAAAGAATTTGTACCAAAAATACGAGCTGTCAAAACCTTGAAACTGTCAAGGATAAATGTTTTCATTTAGCTTTAATTTAATTTCTAATAATAGTTGCATTAATAACAGCTTGGTTCCTACGGCACTGTCTAAACCTAGCGTTTCCAACACGATACTTTCCCGATAATTCTTCAAGTGTCAAGCTATCAGGGCGTTAAGGCGTCATGTGCATCAAAGTTGGGCGTCATGGGCGTCACGCAAACACTTCGTTAATGCTAAGTGGTTCGTGACGAAAATTGTAGCCACGTGTTACTGCATTAAAGAGTAGTTTAAACGGTCACATTATGAACGATAAAGACGATTTAAATATTCAAGCTTCGGAAATGTTTTCTTATGATTCGTAGAAATATGAGCATACGTTAGTACTAGGTACATAACAACTTTGATCGTCTCCTACTCTTCTATACTTCATTTCTTGAAGCGCGCTAATAGGAAGAAAAATAAACGCACGTGATTGGTCATAAGTTATTATTCGGCGGTTTAAGCAACTAATTCAATCTTTAAATATTCAAGATGATTAATGATAACTCATAAAGTTATTAAAACTTAACTCAATCGATAACGCTGAACAAAAAAAGATGAATATAAAACAACATAAGCAAGAGCATGTTCTGCCATCTCCCGAGCGCACGGACAAAAGGGGCCAGTTTGCATGAAAGGAGCTCCTCCCCAAACAAAAGATGCTTAAAACGGGACAAACAAAAATGTCAACATGTACATAACATACGGGATACCTTTTGTTGCGTTTTGTAATATTAAACAACGAGTTTCAAAAGAAACGAAGCGAGATAACTAATAGGTAGATGGTAGCCTGTTACGTTGTTTTCGTTTTATGCGCATCTTCATTGTGATGTGTATTTTGTCTGGAAATTGCATAAAATGAAGTGGCTGCATTGTGTTTTTATTATAGTTTACATATTATATGCTGAAGCGATATTCTTTTAACTGATTTCAAAAGAAATTCTCAATTCAGCTCTTAGAACAAACATTTTCAAAAAAATCTGTAAATGGGTCCTTACGCAAACCACCTACTCGTACATTCATAATCTGGCGGTCGATTCTCGACGACTTTAAAAACATGACGCGATATTTAATAAATAAGTAACAAAACCCACCTTTACTCGAGCCGGTGATCTTATCCCGCAGTACATTGATCTGGTGCACTCGCCCAAACTCTTCGAACATCAGCCGCAGGTCGTTCTCGTCCATGCTGCGCGGCACCTGACCAACGAACATCTGGAATTGAGATGAGATTGGATTTGAATATAATCTTATGATGAAGCGAGGGTTTCTGGGCCAATAAGAACACACTAATATTAAAATATAAAAAGGTGAACATTTGTATGTAGGTGTGTAATGTTTGTTACTACTTTATGCTACAACAGCTGGATGGATTTAAATGAAATTTGGTACCAGGGTAGCTTATATTCTGGACTCACACATTGACTTTTGAGCCCGGTATTCACACGGCAACGGGGACAATAGTCACCGTTGCCGTGTGAATACCGGGCTGTGTTACCACTGTGGACCGCGGAGAACACTGTGTGTTACACAGCTAGTACAATAATAAAATAAGTGAGTGATAGTAGCGAAAAAAGTATGTCAAAGGCCTTGCTCGGATCAAACTAAAACGAAACTTCGTGTCAATTTCAAGGTTCAGCTTATGTTGGTGAACTGTTTCGAAATCAGTATCCACCACCATAATCTGAACCCAAAAACTGTTACGTGGAATTTATGCTTAATATTAAATCTGTGCCAAAGGCAATGTTAATGTTTACTTCTGACTTCACCTCCAAAGAATCATAAATGCCAGATTATACGAGTACCTACTTAACATATACCCATATATATAGGGATGCAGTCGCGAGCCTGTTTTATACTTTTTTACGGATAATAAGCTAGGGTTGACAAACGTGGTGCGAATAAAAGCAATCAGGAGCCGTAATTGGGCGCCTGCCGCCGTCGCGCCGTGTCTCAGGGCTGTCACGCGGGTCGATTTAGGTGAATTATGCAAATGTTTCAATAAAATCTGATGCCGTACTGGGCAAATACGAAAATCAAGTTTCGTGAAAATTTTGAGGTCAGCTTTTATTGGAGGATATTGAGTTCGTAACAGTTTACTAACTTAGGTTGACCCCAAAACTAATCACAGAATCGTTTTCTAAGTGATACGATTAGGTATACTATTTGGACCAAATTAAGCAAAACAATTAATCTACGTAAATAACAAAAAAAATATAACTTATTTTAATTTAATACCGTCATAAGGCAGATTCTCACATCCCACAGCTCATCTATTTTTTAAAGCCCTTAGTTTGTAATAGGCCCTTATTTTTCAGTAACTACTTTTGTACTTCTACCTGTGCTTCTACATTCACTAAAAATTGTATTACCTACTTACTGATAAACGTTGCCAGTTTGAGATCGACTTTATTGTGCTAGCTTTGTAAAGTCATTTGTAAAGTTATAATTAAAAGCCAATTTGTTAAGAAGTAGAATCAATTTGGAAAACTTAGATTGTAAATTACAATAATAGAAACGAAAATGAAATTCGGACGAATTTCAGAAACTTGAATGAAGTCTGTTCTTTCTGTGCTGTTAGAATTGATTTAGTAACATTTTTGATAAAGGAGTTTATAATGTTTTGCTAATGGTATAAATACTTCCTAAATAATAGATACAACAAAATGGCGATTCTGACGCCGCCAAAACTTAAACTAAACCCTTTTAATTGAAAAATCTTACTAAAAGTTTTGGGCTTCGACGGGATTCGAACCGAAAACAAAACCAACTAAAGATGATGCCATCCTTTTTATTTCGATAGTTATCAAAGCAACAACTTTAGTTAGTTTAGTTTAAGTTTTGGCGACGTCAGAATCGCCACTAAAAACTAATTAAAACCCTTGTGACAACCCTGACTTAATAAGTACACAGTAGCCATTCGACGATGTGGAACCTTTTTAATTATGTCGGTATATCACTTCATTTGCAAATTTAAAACATGTATTTCGTTTCCCTGAAAGTTTTAACGGTACTAATAAGTGCCAGCAATATAATATTTAATTAAAATAAGTTTGCAAACCAAATTATTCTCACTTGTCGATCTGTCATTTTCATTAGTACTCGTACATCAACACTAATATTATAAAGATGTAAAATTTGTTTGTTTGTTTGTTTGTTTGACAGAGGTAATCTCCGAAACTACTAGACCGATTTCAAAAATTCTTTCACGGGTGGAAATAATGGACTGTCCGGGAGGTTATAGGCTATTTTATCCCGGTAGCTCCACTACTACACCCGTTACTTATCTATACTAATATTATAAAGAGGTAATGTTGGTTTGTTTGACGGAGGTAATCTCCGAAACTACTGGACCGATTTTAAAAATTCTTTCAGCGATGTGTAGAATGGACTGTTATGGTGGTAATAGGCTATATTTTATTCCGGTAGTTTAATTAGTACAGCGGTGCAAAGCCGGGACGTGCTGCTAGTGTGGTAAGTACAAGAGCAATTACCTTGATGTAGTCCGGGTCAGGTACTTCTGTTTTCTCCTCATTGTTGTTGTTGTTTATACTATTGTTGTTGTTATTGTTGATGTTCATATTGATCCCACTGAAACAAATAAAATATATTGTTAGAACAGTTTGCTACAAAGATGGTGGTGATATAAATCGTCTGAAACAAATTGTTGTTTTCATTTCACATTTGTTATATTAGAAAGTCACGTATCAAATTGTTTTAAAGTACATAGTTATGTAAAAGACAACCAGTCATAAAAAAAATTTAGTAAAGTTTAGGTAGATTTTAATTTCCACCGAACTTGCATTCAATACTTATATTTTTCTAGGTTCAAACTATTTTGAGAACAAAAATAGATAGATACATCATAATGAATTACTATAAAGTACCGTAAATAGAAATATTTTATAGATTAAGGTTCTAATTTTACCCCTGACTATATCTATGACGTGGGTTCAGTAGGTACCTATAAATACTTATCAAGTTATTTCTAGTATTACTCATATTATTCTACATACTACTTCTTATCTGATTACACCATATTTTTGCATAAGGAAACCAAACGATCAAATTTCTCAAATTTTCTTTGCAAGTGCTTTTTACTACTTAGGTACTATTTTATTACTTATGTATATTATTCAGATTTAGGTGTGTATAATAATAACTTCCTCACACTTATACATAGCGTAGTACATACTCGTAAAAAAATAAATATTTGTTACGAAAAATAAAAATATTTACTTAAATTAGTTCATTAAAACAACCAACATTTTTATATATATACATTGAAAAAGAGTTGGAACCAGATTTGACAGTCGTTTGAATCGTTACAAGGCCATTTAAAGTAACAAGGTTACTTTTCATAAATAAACTTAGGCCTTTGCATTTACTAAAATGATCAGTATTTATACAATATCAGAACGTAATCTTTTACCTACAGTCTCTGTAGTGTCTAACCGCCAGTCTTATTATTAACCTATCTATATTTTGTCTTGCTTACTGTCGGTAGATATTTGGCACATTATGGTATGCAAGTAATATCAAATATCTAACCACAGTAAGCTACACCATAGTTGACCATAGATAGGATATCTAATGAGAATGGATGATGGACATAGCACCTAAACCATTCTCGCATCAAAACCGGCCATAACCACAAGAATCAATGCATTTTGTAAGAGTAAACAAATTTATAGGTTAAATACCTCAAAAGTCTCGAATAGCCGACGTTCCATACTCCATATTGCGTGCACTTGTTTGCCATGACGCTATCACTGATAACAGCGAACATCGCTTGATTAAACCTTATCGTTATCACACAATCGACGGACCGTGTTCTCTTGCGACTGAGTTTGTGAGTTACTATTAAAACGTGGGTAGTTATTTGATGCGTACCCTCAGAATAACTTGTATTCGATTTATGCATGTATTTTTGTTGACAGGTCTTACTATCAGCGGTTTTGGTTACCCAACTATAGAAAAGGAGAAGGTTTTATGTTCGACTTTTACGTACCGATGCTCAGAATCAAATTATTGAGGACCGAATTTCTTATTATTTTATTTAAAGGGTCATGCTAAAGTAATAATAGTCCGTTGAAATGTTACATTTGCTTTGCATTTATTAGAGGACGCAATTTTATTATTGGGACATGTGTGGGGGGTCAATAGAAGCTTAACCTCAAGTTTGTGGGGTCGCCACCCTTGTTTCCCGGCCGCCATCTTGAAAATAGTGGTGAACACGATATCTCAGAAACTATGCGTCTTACAAAAAAATTGTCAAGCTATCATTTGTAGTAAATTGTTTTGCCTACAAATATGTTTCTATAACTTTTTGCCCTAAATCAAATATTTAAGAAGTTATAAGCAAAAAAGTGAGAACATCTTTCTATTTTGCTCTATCACTTCACGCAAAAACGGCTTGACCGATTTGGTTGAAATTTGGTATGTAGATAGGTGATATCCTGGATTAACATAAAGGCTACTTTTTATCCCGATTTTCCTGCGGGAACGGGTCTTACGCGGGTGAAACCGCGAGGTGCAATAACTTAAACCGGATAAAAAGTAGCCTATATGTTAATCCAAGGTATCACCTATCTACATACCAAATTTCAACCAAATCGGTCCAGCCGTTTTTGCGTGAAGTGATAGAGCAAAATAGAAAGATTTTCTCACTTTTTTGCTTATAACTTCTTAAACATTTGATTTAGGGCAAAAAGTTGTAGAAACATTTGTAGGCAAAACAATTTACTACAAATGATAGCTTGACAATTTTTTTGTAAGACGCATAGTTTCTGAGATATCGTGTTTACCACTATTTTCAAGATGGCGGCCGGGAAACAAGGGTGGCGACCCCACAAACTTGAAGTTAAGCTTCTATTGACCCCCCACACATGTCCCAATAATAAAATTGCGTCCTCTAACAAATGCAATACTTGGCCCTCAAATTGTAACATTTCAATGGACTATAAGTAGGCTAAGTTTAATTTTGACTAACTTATTATGAACAAGGTTCCACCCACGGCTTCGTTCGTATGTTAATTACCTGGATAAAAGGTAGGGTATGATTTTTACCCGGTCATAATACTGTAGATACATTATCTTTGTAGACAACCAATCAAGTTACAAAGTAGGCCTGCAGCGGCTGGTAATTTATGTGTGAGTCATTAATATCATCACTCAGTTAGGTATATATAGTCGATGGATCTAGGTTCGTTTGTTCGTTCGAAAAACGTTCTTACGTTCTGCACGGTAACTACTTGGATGGGTGACCGCAAGTGGCAATATTATCAGAGCACTTCTGTGCTTCGGAGGGCACGTTAAATTGTCGATTCTGGCTTTTTAAGTCGTTAAGCCATGACGGAGGCCTTTAGGCGGCGAACGAACAAAGGTGAGCATTAAAAATACAAAAATTGGGATATTTACTATGAATCGTCGATTTAAGAGTTTCCCAAAGACAAAAATAATAAAAAGTGAATCTTGAAATGTACAACCAGCCTAAAGTTTCCCACGCCATAGAGGTAAGTTGTATTATTTCGTAACTGAGATAATGACAGTGGGTCACCCAGTTTCAATGCTTAACAAAACAAACAAACATGGTTTACTTTCTTAAAACATAGGTATTTTTTCTTTCAAAACACTGACCGAGGTGTTGATCGAGTAAATTAATTTATCGATCGAGCGACCAAAGATGATTACTTGGACGAGTCTGAGTTAATGTACGGTTTGATGATTGTATGTGTGTGTTTATTCTAGTTATTAGGTAGGTACTAATCCAGTTTGCTTATGACTTATGGCTGCGAAACATGGTCGCTGAACCAGAGAACTGTCCACAGGCTGAAAGTTACTCAGAGAGCTATGGAGCGGATCATGCTGGGTATATCTCTACGAGACAGAGTCCGCAACACCATCATCCGAGAGCGCACCAAAGTGGTAGACGTAGGATACCGCTTTGCTAAACTTAAGTGGGCCTGGGCCGGACATGTGTGTAGACGTGGAGACGGCAGATGGAGCAAATCCGTGCTAGAGTGGAGACCACGGCTCGGAAAGAGGAACGCTGGCAGACCACCCACCCGATGGTCTGATGACATTAAAGCACATGCCGGGACAGACTGGACCAGAAAAACCAGTGACAGAACGGAGTGGAGAGGCATACGCCCTGCAGTGGGCAAATATATGCTGAAGAAGAAGAAGAAGAAGAATCCAGTTTGCACGAAACTTGGAAAGTATTTAAGCAGTACTATGGATCTTTGATTGGTACTTACCTAATCATAATAAGTTTAATCAAAAAGGAAGTAAGTGATAGGCCATGGCCGTTTCTAATATGCAAAAGGTAGTCCAGCAGTATAGGACGTCCTATCATTGCTGAGATGATGGTGATGATAATTGTCATCACAAAATAACTTACAAAGACAACGAGCTTTACCGACGTTTTCCTAACGATCTAACAACAGCTTATCTATCGATCGAAGCGCCCAATAGGGTGGCCATTACCAATATAGGGTGTATTATCTTTTCAATATTTTGTTTTATCTGTCACCTTTTAATGTTTATACAAGCCAACATGCGCTAATGATAAATATAAGGTATAGTCTACATGACAGGCTTTTAGTATTTAATGGCTTTTTACTACTGGGGGGCTAAAATGGCCATTTCGAGCATTTCTGCTAGCAATACATAAAGTGCATTAATTTCATGAATTGTTTAGCATTTTCACCAAAATTTGGTAAAACGAATAAATTTTTAGCCATTTTGCCAAAAAAAGCCTTTTTAGCCCCCTGTTGCGTGAAACGATACATTGAAACATATTTTATTTGGCTTTGCTTAAAACAAAAAATGAATATAAATGGAGGAGATGAGAAAACTTTTTGGACTTCGTTATCAAAAGCTAAAGTCATTATTATAACACTTTGTTATTATATTAATAAATGGCTATGTTTAAACAACAAATTCTCCGAATCTCCGTACTTGAAATGCGGAACGGTAGAATGTATCCGTTATAAATGTATATTATGTGATCATTTATAGAATTTCATTAACAGTCTAACGCCTCCGTGGATCGCGTCACACGCACCCCCTCGCCACAGGGTATGCGGTTACATTTACACCGAAAACTGGGTGGTTATTCACTATGACCAAAAAAAAATTACTAGACCAAACCACATAATAGAGATGACCATACGCGTAAAATACAATACACAGCGATGAACCGTGTTTTTTTTTAAAGTCCGTTGAAGTTATAAAGGTCGCAAAGACCAGTTAACAATTTTAACAAATTAGTCCGTCCGAAAAAATGAGCTATGTTTTGTCGCGTTACGTTTTTTAACGACTTCAAAAAAGGAAAAGTTTCTCAATTCGACCGTATATATTTTTTTATATTACCATTGTGCCAGTTGTATATATAAACTAGTTGGTGCGTGGTGCGCGAGCTGCAAGCAGCTCGCGTGACGGTTATCCTGGCTATAGCAGTTTGGACTTAACAAAAAAAAAATGAGAATCCATCGGAAATAGCATAAAAGAGTTTGAAAGAGTTTGAAGATCAAAATGCATTTGAAAATCCATGATAGGACAACTTACGGACACGAAAACGTTTCAGAGCATCATTCAGTATGAATAAAAAAAAAACAACAAAAAAAAATGGATGTCGTCGCCCCTGAGTTACGCTTCACCCACTCGACCTTCGTTCCGCTACGGAGGTCGGCGGCTCGCTTCGCTCGCCACCTCCCCCCTCCGCTCCACTCGGTCTCGCAGGTTCGCTCCACTCAGGACCTCCGACTCCTGGTAGGTAGCGCGGTGCGCTCGCTGCAAGCAGCTCGCGTATCTGTTTCGTTCCTGGTAGGGTGCGCGGTGCGCTCGCTGCAAGCAGCTCGCGTATCTGTTTCGTTCCTGGTAGGGTGCGCGGTGCGCTCGCTGCAAGCAGCTCGCGTATCTTTATCGTTCCTGGTAGGGAGCGCGGTGCGCTCGCTGCAAGCAGCTCGCGTATCTGTTTCGTTCCTGGTAGGGTGCGCGGTGCGCTCGCTGCAAGCAGCTCGCGTATCTGTTTCGTTCCTGGTATAAAAAAAAAATTACCCCTAAAAAGTTTCCAAATTTCATACAAAATGTATGGAGAAAAAAAAAATGTCGGAATTAAAAAAAAAAAAGTACCACAATTTATCAACTTTGTAATGCCCTACCTGAATCTGAAAATTAAAATTTTCCAAGTCTCCTAGTTTCCGAGATACGTGGGGGGGCAAAATGAGGGGGGCAACTGGGGGCAAAACTGAAAACTTTTTTTTACTTTCCAAAATCTCCTCTATGCAAATCCGTTTTCAGAATAGGCAATTTTCTTGTAGTTATCGAGATCCATCAATGGGGCAAAAAAGGGGCAAAACAGGGGCAAATCAAAAAAATGATTTTTACCTTCCAGGACCTCCTCTATACGAATCTATAAAAATAATGTTCTGCAGGTCTTGTAGTTATCGAGATTGACCAGGGAGGGGCAAGAGGGGGGCAAAAAAGGGGCAAAGTCGGATTTTTCCCAAACTCCCCAGACAACCCCCTATACGATTCTGTAAAAAAAAATATACCTTCCCATCCACCATCAAGGAGAACAATTCTGTCAATGAGTCAGTCAGTCAGTGAGTGAGTGGTAGTCTAGCTTTATATATTATAATTGTTAACCCTTAGCTGGAGTCGGGGGTCAAAAAACACCCCGCCGATTCATATTTCGCATCACAACTTTGCAGTTTAAGGTCCTACACTCACGCGCTTCTTAGTAATCTCATTACGTCGCGGGGTGCGGCGGGTGACAGACGTGCGTCACTGTAACATTTATAGGAAAGGAGGTACGTACATACTGGGGTTAAAAAATGACCCCCGACTCCGGGAACGTATGTTTTATTGTTAATCCGTTTTATAATGTTTTATTGTTTTTTTCAGTAAATTATTAAAGTTATGGCTGGTGTTTTGGACGATGATTATATCGCACAACTGTTGGCGGATGAAGGTGATAATTCTGACTCGGAATCTGTTCCTGCTGACACAATTCGACTTTGTGATGAGGAAGTGATCAGCAACTGTGAGGAAGCTGAAGAACTCATCTGTTCCGAAGAAGATGAATTAGAAACAGATGGAAACACCGACTCCTCGATTATATGTAAAGACCATACTGCCAAAAACATCACATGTGCCAACTGTTAGACTAATACAAAAATATTTCTTAGGGTTTTATAGGGGTTTTGTTATAGGATGTCATCTTTTTAGTTTTAGTTGATCTCAGAAGAAGTTCCTGATTTTTGTTATTTAGAATATATAAGAAAGCTATAATAAGCAAAGTTTTTATGTTAATTTTTATTTTTTCTAATAAATACCGATTTCAAAGGTTGATGTTTGTTAAATATTTATAAAAATACTAATAAAGAGTTTAATTGGTTAGAAAGTAAAATATATAGTAAAAACATTAATAGAGTTGATTAATATGTAGTAAATAAGTTAATTATTAATAAATGAAAATATAAATACATAATATATTGTTTATTTTGATAATATCCAGTAAAACTCTATGGGGGTTATTTTAAGACCCCCAACTCCAATTGTGTCACCCAAAAATAGCGACTCCAGCCAAGGGTTAAACCTAGATGACGTTTTTGGCACGATTGTTCAGTTACTAATAGCTCAGCAAGGTTGGTGCAAGTTTGAGTTTAATCTTGTCTGACTTTTTAGAGAAATAACCAGTTTTATCTATCACTAAATGTAATAGAATTAAAAGGGTTTATTGACAACACACACATAAATGGTATGGAAAGTAAAATAAAGATCTATCGGAGCTTACTACTCATTTGCATACCGGTAGCCGGCTTTCCACCTAAGTAGCGTCATGGGTAATCTCGGTGTACGGAACACCCGTCACACGTACCCAGAATAATAAGCCGAGTCTCGGCGCGGGCCAATATGTTGCCACAATCAGAAAAATTGCTGATGGCACAGCTGTCATACTAATAGGCGTCAATGCGAAATGTTGCCAGAGGGAAAATATGGTGGAATAATGTTGCTAGACACAATCGTTACGAGAAATGCTGTGTTTGGCAGTGACAAAAGTAAATGTAAGACTGTATCAAATGACTGGGGGCTCCGTGGCTTTAATAGCGAGGTAGGTATCAATATTACAAGTAAGTAGTGATGTGTTATGTTTGATCATGACATAGGTAAATGGTATCTCCTGACATGGTTTATATAGTTTATACCTATATAAACCTGACGATTTGTAATGGCTCGTTTGTGCCCGGTGACAGAGAGAATTATATTCTTTCTGTTTTATTTTATTTTATGCTACAAAAATAAAAATAACAGCGAAAGAACCTGGGCACGCCACGTTTTGTGAACTAGCAGTCGCTGCGTGATTTTGTATAGTGCGTTATCTACTAATTCGTAGTGCGTTCTACCTAAGTATATAAATTACTAGTATCACGACCCGGCTTTGCATGGGTGTAATAATAAAACTACCGAGATAAAACATAGCCTATAAACATCCCGACATTCCATTTTACAAATCGGTGTAAGAGTTTTTGAAATTAGTTTCGGAAATTACCTCCGTCAAACAAACAAATCATTATTCAACATTACTTCTTTGTAATATTACTATTAGACAGGATAGGGTGCACTGCCACAGCTTTTGCCTTGGGTTTTTAGGTATAGATAAAAACGCGCAGTTTCCGCGCGTTTGAAAGGCGTGATGTACCCACCCAGGCTCTAATGTGGGATAAGGGCAAGAAGATGATGCTGACGATCAAAGATTATCAAACCGAAACATTACAGCAACCAAGCAACGTACTGCCACAACATCAGCGATAAAAGCGGTAATCAGGAGTTTTATCAACAATGTAAATAGCAGTCTCATTGTGCGATACTCTAGCTATCACTGATAGCCTAGTTCTATGATAATTGTATTGCTTTTGCTAGCCGACTAGTTTTCCTATAAGGGAAATATGGCAGCATTCCTGATGTAAATGTTGAGAAAGCTTTGTGAAGAAAGAAACCGCTGCATTGAATTGTAACCTATAGATTTAACTTGAGTGGTGCTAGAAGAATTAAAAATCCTAGGACATTCCAATAATACTGTTGTTGAATTTTTTAACTTAATACATTGTTTAGCTTAAGTCTTTATCAAACTTATTTTTATGGTAAAAGTGATCTATTACTCAATAATGTAAAAACTGAATCTTGTACCTCTTTTATGAGGCTGCAATTGATTAATTAAATAAAAGGTCCAACTGAGGCAACTCCAATTTGAGGTGCTATCAAGAGCTTTTAAAAAGTGTTATATTTTAAACTACACACTTAAATATCTAAACAAAACATCCACAAAATAACCATACTTAGTTATAGTTTACGAACAAGGACTTGGTGGAATGGTTGGATTATTCCTGTTTTGGCACAAACATGCCACATCACCACTCAGCAAATATTTGCAAACAGATTACCTTCTATCCAAATTGAGGCTAAATACGTACTAACTACAACTTACTCTATGGTTAAGTGACATCACAGTCAAGTTGTGATGATGACGTCATTGTTTAATCACGATTAGGAATATTAAGGATGCTGATAATTTACAACTTAATTTATGTAAGTGAGCTACTGAAATACAGAAGACTTTGAGACCTAGTCAGTATATTAAAATTTGGATTAAAGTAGCCACTAAAGATTTCTTTTATCAGCTTATTCATCAGAAACATCGGTCGTCTTGAGTCGGTTGAGTCTCTGTTAAAATAATATGGCAAAGGGCAGCGTGATAGGCTGTTGACAAAGCATCCGGTGCAAATCAAACTGGATGAGGCGAGCGGTGGACCGTGGAGATTGGCGCACACGAAGCAACGCCTATTAATCCAGGCGTGGGTGCAGTTGCAGGATGATGATGATGATGATTCAACAGTCATATTGAGATTTGTTTACCGATTTTATTTAAAAATAAGGGAGTTCTGATGCTGGAACGGCAAGATGATCATAACACAAGAAAAATCATGAGTAGACCAACATGACATTATTTAAATTTATCCTTGATAATAAGGCAACAATTACCTTATCAAACAATAATCTTGACGCTAAAGGAAATAACCGCAAAGTGCCGTTCTACTTAGTTTTGATTCATAATGATAAAACAACAGCGCTCAATGCGAGTGAACTACTCATAAGGTCATGAGGAAATTTTCAGCCAAGGATCTGTGATTTTTAACAGTCTATGAATTACAGCATTTACAGGATTTGACTCAAAGCTCAAAACGCTAATAAATCTGTTGCAATCTCTTTTCATTGACATACCTACACGTAAAGAAATTGGTAAAGTAACAGTCTAGGAAGTTAGTCAAATAAGGAAATATCTGTAGTCGTGGACACCGCAAGATAAGGTATTGAGAAAAGTTTTAGGTTTTCCTCATTTTGAGGTGAAACTTCTAATTTTTAAGAGTGGAAGGCAGAAACTTAGAGAGGCCTAGCATCTACAGCAATGGGAAAAGTCGGTTTTTGCATTAGTGATCACGAAAGACATACGAGTATACGAGTATAATGTTTACCGTCTTATTAATGTGATATTACCCAAATCTCTAAAAAGTTCGATACCGGAGTCGGAGGATGTCGTTTTGTAGTCGGATCGTTCTATAGATACAACTGGTCAGAGTACAATGACTGGTAAAAGAGTCACTATTTAAAAGTACAGTCACTTACTTCAGCTTCGTGTAGGGAAATGAAAACGATGTCGCTTTGTTGTTTGGTCTTCTACTTACGAATGAAAAACTGATCACGAGGACAAAGTGACTAGCAAAAGATACACTGTTTAAAAGTACTTACATCAGCTCCGTGTAGAGTGATAAAGACCATGTCACTTTGAAGTTCTACATACAGAAGAAAAACTGGTCAGAGTGGGTACAATGACTGGCATAAGATTCACTATTAAGAAGTAGGTACAGTCACTTACTTCGGTTTCCCGTGGAGTAATGACGACGCTGTCGCTTTGCAGTTCGGTCGTCTCAGCCGAAAAAACTGGTCAGAGTACAACGACTGACAAAATATTCACTATTTAGAAGTAGGTACAGCCACTTACTTCGGTTTCGCGTAGGGTGACGAAGGCGATGACGCCTTGTGGTTCCGATTTGGATGCGTGGCTCTGTTTGCGTTCGTATCGAGGCCGCCGCCCGGCGAAATCTTGCCGGCGAGTGCGTTCAGAGAGTGAAGCATGGCGGGCGGCGGCCGCTCAGCTTGCGGCCTGGTCACACTGATGCCTCGACCGCCGAGCTGCCTCCGACGAGCCACGGTGCCTTATCTCCTGATAAGAGGCGCGGGGGCACCGCCCCCCGCCTCATCGCCACCTGACACTGTCACACTCGCAGACACACACGCACAGAATGTTTGTTACTTTTGGAACGTTTCGGGTCAGTGTCCTGTCCGTCTTAGACATTGTATTGACATTTTATCATCACTGTTATGTTTGGTTTTGGTTTTTCACTGTCTTTTGCACCGATCACTTCAGATTGCTCGTTTGAACTGCGAAATTACTTGGTTAGAGGTTGCGACGTTGAGCGTTTTGTGGTTTGCATGAAGCTTTTGTAAAACTTTTTTCCTTTATTATTTGTAGGGATCAACGATCCTAGTTCAAAAATTAAATAAAAATGTCATAATATGTCATAAATAAGTACAGCATAAAATAATTATAGATTTTGTATTATATGGACTTGACGGATTTTGGATATTATTCCCTATTATATGGACCTTCCTGGCAACAAAATCTACACACAAAACAGAAATTTCACCTATAGGTCACCGATGTCTAAAATTCATATCGGTAGGTAGGTAGGTAACTATGCTAGCACGTACGTTGGTAGGTATGTGTGACTATTGAGTATTATTTTTTTGTATGTATTATGCACGCAAATATGCAAATAGGTATAACGATGTCGTCAAGTGCGATTTCTATACTTTTTTACTGTAGAATTATTTATTCCATAGCGTGTCAGATTAAGCAAAGCGCCTGAACAATAACGTACAGCAACCGGTAGATTTGCGTAATGAAATAATGTGACCGCAGGCGTTAGCTCGAAACCTTTTATTGTTTTTTTTCGTGTTGATATTAAATTTGCGAAACGCGATATTTTACTATACCAACTGTAGGCTTAGCACGGGATAGACATAAATAATGACATTTCTTTTTTACAGAGAAACCAAGTGGTTATTTTTTTACACAATGTTCACAACATCGTGATAAAACCGTAGACAATTAAGTCAAAGAACAAAGCTTTAAACTAGCTTGTTGTAACTGCAAACAAACAGGAGAAAATAATCTACTTAGAAATGACAATGCCCCGGTGTAACTATGGTTTCATGAATGTTAAAATAACGGTGGCTGAACTCACTGAAAAGATCATGGTAGAGGATTTCTTCCTAAAGAAAGCTTGATCTCAATCAAACCTACTCTTATCTTAAGTTAAATGGAATAATTAAAAAGTTTCAAAGTGATCCTAGTGTCATTGTTGATTTAATTTCTGTCTTTGTATTCAATCCAGCAGTTTTCCCAAAAAGTATTTTTTTATCCCGTGCTAAGCCTACTGAGCTGTTGGCTGGAGTCATCTTTCATTGTTTCTGTAATAAATTACGAACTAGAGATTACAAAACAACTTTTTCATTGCCTTACATTGTAAGACTAAAGACTAAAGAAATTAGATATATTAAATTTATATTACTTACAAAATATCATGTATGTACCTATATTAATTACATTACACGTTTAGAATAGTAGATGCTCACCTACTTAGGTAAGTACCTAGCTAGGTATACCTAAAAGTAGGTACGAGTAAGTATAAATAAATATAGGTTTTATGACTGACTGATCTTAGATATTTGTAACTTTACTTCACCTTTCTGATCTGCGTTCAAACAACCGGCTGTTAAATGATAAGTTCCTGTCTAGTCTTTTTTGTACTTAGGTACCTATAAAATAATCTAAGTACCTATACTTACTATTACTAATATTATAAAGAGGTAGGTACTTAAAGTTTGTTTGTTTGTTTGACGGAGGCTGAGTCAGCCGATTTTAAAAATTATTTGTGACCGATGTGTAAATTGGTCTGTCGGGATGGTTATTAGGCTATATTTTATCCCAGTAGCTTTATTAGTACCTACCTACACCCGTGCAAGGCCGGGACGTGCTGCTAGTATAGTACAAATTCGAATACCTACGAGAGATTTCGTTCGATACTCAATCCGGTCCAAGATGTAATCTCAAAACCGCACTCCGGTTAATTTTATTGTGTATCCACCAGTTCCGGGCTGGACACACGGATGGTCCATGTGTGGCTCAATTAGAATAGCTAGTTCAGTTAACAGAAAATATTTTTAGGACTCAAGTTAGAGATGAAGCTTTGTCAGAAACAGACAATAAGTTATTTATTGAAAACTTAAGAACCTCGCTAGAAAGCTATAAAATTAATTTAATAGAACAAAAAAAATCTCTAAATACAATTATGTTACCTACTGTCTGTTTGTTACCAATATCTACTAGTGGTAGTGTTATTTTTATTTTTGAAAATAATACTTTTCCTTGAGATGGCATTGTTCGCACGTAAAAAAATCTCCAACTATTAAGACATTAGACAGCAGATAAATTCTTTTTCCCAAACAAAAAAGGTATGTATGATCATCAAAATGAACTAACTATACAAATTGCATCACCCGGATGGCACCGGGTCAGCTAATGTGCGCGGTCGGTAGCGTATTAATTGCTTGATTAGAGGGACAGGATAATTGGGTGTGCTTAATGATTCTGCTGGGTCGGTGGCGACTTTTATCTGCGAAAAAATAAGACTGTTTTCGTTTTTATTAAGGCCTAAAAACTCCATCACCAGAGTTGGCTCACTCATCGAACGAATGAACGAATTAAACTTAAAATTTTACCTACATTTTTATTTAAACTTCAAACCGCTATTTAACTTCTGCAAAATGTGGGCATGTACCAAATATATTTAGACATTTCTCTGACTACCAAATTAGACCTCTTCAAAGGATCTAAAGAAACACTTATAGATCAGAAAGAAAAATCATATTTCATTTTATTTTTCAAACAGCATATATTAAATACCAAGAAAACAAATTAAACTTTGCATAATTTAATAACCTCCTACAAAGCGTCCAAATTTCCTCACTTGATTGCGTTCCTTCAACTTTTGCGCAGAACTATGTCAACAGTCAAAAAGTTGCACACATTATACCGACTGCTGCAGCGGAAAGTTCCAGCAACTCATTCAAAATGCACTGAGTCACGAGTGATGCGACTTCGCTGGAAGCTAGTGTATATTTTTTCTTTATGTTATTGATTTTTTATAGAAATTATTTAAAGTTGCACGTCTATTTTTCAACGACTTGCATAAATTTTACTACATTAATATTAACGGAGTTAAAAAGTAACAAGAAAAAATATTATCAATAGATGTTTAGTTATTACTTCCGACTAACCTTAGGACCATTCAAAGGATTAAAAAATGTCTTAAATTCTGAAAAAATGTCTTTAGCTCCCTTAAAATGCAGTACTGATTAAATTTATTTATTTATTTATTACAAAAATAAAGCCGATCGACCACAGTCATATTACATAGTGCGTCCACCGCAAACTATGCTAAGCTTATTACGAGTAATTCAAATTTTATACAAACTAAGCTAAACTAACTTAGTTTTATTTAAATTAGAGCCGTCCGTGCGTCTGTTTGATATTCTTTGATTTTAAGGTTTACTTTTCTTTCTTTATTGCCTTCTTAAGCAGGTCATTAAACAATTTGGCGACAGAATACACATCAAAACAATCTCTTCAATTTATTTGCCCCTTAGTAATTTTCTTTACGAGCATAAAGTGGGAAATGGTCCCCGCAATGCATAACCCACTTTGAGCTGCGTAAGCAATAAAATTGCTTACTTTTATTGTTTACGTTTTCACCTGTCATGGCAGTGAACCCTTATGTCATTATGCCGTAAAATACGAAGCCAATGCGGTTTTATCATAATGATTTGGTTTAGAAATAGTAATAATCTACTAAAATATTGTAGAACTTCGTGACTCTTCCGATATTTATGTATTTAAAATCTTTAAACATAATCTGACTGAAATTTGTTTCAGTGGTCAGTTCTCAAAACCAATTGAAACAATGCCAATGCACAAATTGTTCGTTATAAATTACAAACATAATGTTATTATGTATTTAAAAAAACATTTTATGGAATTACTTACTTAACTGAATTTTTTTATAAACCTGTCACAGGGCATAAGGTCTCCCCCAAAATCTTCTACTGACTCTGTCTTTGGCGATATCCCACCACTCCTAAAACACGTCAAGATCTTCCCGCCAACTGAATTAATAAAGTGAATATTTCTCGTAGTTTAGATTTACAAAATGAGACCTAAATTTCGTGCCAAGTTGGTATTAATTGAACAAGCCCAAACAACACGGGTATGAAATAGTTTTAAGCAAAGCTTTCTTGCAAAAAAACGAGTAGGTATTTTTGGAAATTTTCCAAGACATTTTTGGACTGTGACAGTCACGTCACATCACCTATTTGTAAATATTTGGGTCTCTTCCCTATATTTCTTTGTACTCCTAAAATATTTATCAATTTTCGGCATAAATGTGTTAGACCTCCTTTGTCGGTTACCCTTATATTAATGCCATTATCATAATACCACCCCCGATTCTTTCTAGGAGGGTAGCGAGCCAAACTCGTAATGACCGAGCCCAGTGCCAAATTATTTATTTGTTTACCTATTTGTATTCATTATGAATACGATCTTGCGAAGAAAAACATTTTAGTGGTCGACTTAAGTGACTTTTCTTCCAGATTTATACAACTTTTTTCTCCTTTTTAAGGAAAACTGATGTTGTTTGGCAATACATTATTCGAGTGGGTAAACACTCAACAACAATATTTAGACTGATGACAACATACGTTTTATTTCAAGATTTATTTTGTTCTCGAGATATGGTATTAACGTTATTATAATCACACGGGAAAATATGACGATATTTTTACGTGATTACGTAAAAATATCGTCAATTTAATACCGAAAATTTTTGGATTCTTCCGGAGAATCTTCTTCTGGGTAAGAGTCTGTGTGGTCACTATGGTATGAGTATGATCAGTATGGACACTCCTCGAGGGCGCGTCTCAGTGTGAAGAGTACGTGAAGTCTTTAATTGATGTTATTGAATGAAGTACCTATGTTATACTTTTACTATTTTAGACCAGGAACATTCACCAGTGTACATAAAGTACTTATAAATAAAATCACAGATAAAATAATACAGTACACTGAGATTTCCATCCCGAAAAAAGTCAACACAATTTTGAAAATACGGAAAAGTCAAGCGGGGTTCTTCTACGAGCCACTGCTAGTAATTAGCTTAATGTTAAAGTTGAAACCGCAATGTTTGCAGTGGGACAGCTTATTGAAACAAACTAGAGTACAATTTTTCCGAGTTCCATTGCCAGAATCTAGTTGGGAGTAATTACTAAATGCGGACATTTTTATGTACCGTTAAATGAAAATTGGCTGCTTTATTAGATTGTTATGTCTGTTTAAGGCTAAAGACGTAATGTTTGTTTGTAGTGAGTTCAAATTTTTGGCCATATTATGTTAGAGTATAAGTATGTTTACTACCCTAATAAATCATGAGCATAAGCTAATTATGTTCCAAACAACAATTATCACAAAATATCTAATTGGCAATTTTTAACATATTTTATCTTCTAATAAATCTACAAATTTTGACACAGGAATAAATCCCTACAATAGATTTAGGTAATTTTGAAAACAGTAATTATTCATATTAATTCAGTCTGGTAACTTATCCATATCGCCCACAAACTAATTTATGTAGCAGTTTTAAACTGTTCGCGAGTTCTGAGCATGTAAATGTTTGTTATTAGAGAATTTTGAGTGTAGGCGTCTAAAGGCAATATGAGTTCAACTAGTATTAAACTAGTGAATATAAACCAACTTTGCTTGCTTTGTTATTCGTTCTTTTTTATTAAATGTTGGTTCAAAAATTTATCTACCTTAGTTTGGCTCGGTTTACCTCATTCACTTGAGTAAGTTATTATTATTATTATTATTATTACGAGCCGGTAGCGTCCCACTGCAGGGCAAAGGCCTCCCTTCCTTCCTTCCACTCGTCTCTACCAAGAGCCAGTGCGGTCCAATGTGGGCAGAATGAGTCGAGTAATAATTGAGTAAGTTGTGCATTGAATATACTTTCAGTACTTAAATTTAAAGTATGAGTAAATTTTAAGGATATAATGATTTGCATTTGGTGTCTCATATTTATAAACTGATTTACTTTAAAAAAGCCCGATGCGGTCATAAATTATTGGCCAGCAGATTTGGTCGGAATGGAAGCTTAGGCTGAAAAAAATATCGGTAATATTTAATAAGAAATGCTTAGTCCTAAAAAGCTTGAGAAAGATTCAATCCTATAGACCATTCGTTGCAGTATCTTATGTTGGAGGCCGATGTAGGCTTATTTCCGAGTCGGCGGCGTGCGCGGCTGCAGACGCTCGCTAGCCGAAACACCATGCAATATCCAACCAACATAATTCAATGCTGGTAAATTCTGCTGCGGCTGAATAGCTGGGTCACTATTATTAGATTTTATATAAGGGTATTAGGGGGTTACTATATTATTATTATTATAAGCCTGCATTGTCCCACTGCAGGGCAAAAGCCTCCCTTCATTTTCTCCACTCCACACCCTATCATGAGCTAGTGTGGTCCATTGTGGGCAGTAAGAGTCAAGTTCATCTCTCCACCACCGCGGTCGCGGTCTACCGCGTAATAAAGGATTACTACTTACAATACCTACTGGTAATTAAATATAAGGTTTTTTTTAGAAAAGTTGAGAACTTCCTTTTATCAAATACTAGCAGCACGTTCCGGCTTTGCATGAGTGTACTAATGAAACTACCGGGATAAAATACAGCCTATAACCATCCCGATAGTTCATTCTACACATCGTTGAAAGAGTTTTTCAAATCAACTGAGCAGTTTCGGAGATTATCTAATTGAGTTAGTATATTTTTAGATCGAAAGTAAGTACATTTTTGTTTGTTTTACTAGTAAGTCCATAATTTAATATGTACTGAGTAAGCTGCTTTTATAGAGCTATGTCCCTGTAAACCCGGTCTCGTTTAACTGGGAAATAGGACCTCCTATAATACAGCAAAGTCTAATATACTGTTTGTTTATAGGGTACCTTAATATCGGCTGGGCTCTGCGTTTGGTCGGAAATACTTGTATATATAGTAGGGATTTAGTTTTACTTGTACAAGTTTACTGTCTATAATAAACTAGTAGGACAAGCTGGATTGCACGGGTCATCATCATTCCCCTGCCCTTGTCCCACACTAGGTGGGGTCGGCACAACATATTTTCTTCTTCCATTCATCTCTATCATTCGTCAATTCCGTATTCACTCCTCTCACATTCATATCCTCTTTCACACAATCCATCCACTTCTTCCTCGGCCTTCCTCTACTTGTATATCCATCCACACTCATGCTCATAACTTTTTTAGTTATATGACTTTCATCCCTCCTCATTACATGACCATACCATGCTAATCTGGCACTCCTCACCTTTTCAGTCACAGGTGCCACTTTCAAACTTCCCCTTACATACTCATTCCTTATTTTATCCATTCGCGTCACTCCACACATCCATCTTAACATACGCATCTCAGTAGCATGCACTCTCCTTTCATCAGTCTTCTTCATTGCCCAACACTCCGATCCATACAACGCGACAGGTCTTACTATGGTGTAATTGGGTGTAATAACAAAACTACTAAGAAATATTATAGCCTATAAACATTCCAGCAGCCCATTCTACATATCGGTTAAGGAATTTTTAAAATCGGTTTGGTAGTTTCGGAGATTACCTCCATCAAACAAACAAACCAACATTATATCTTTATAATATTAGTATAGATTGGTGAGAACTTTAGTTTTTTTGCTTTTAATGGACTAGGCTCTAGAAAGATTTGACTCCAAATCTAGGCAAGCTAATTATTGAAAAAATATAACAAACGCACAATTTATCAAAAGTAATATGGTTGGATTTGCTAATACATCAATCACAGCGCCATGCAAAATTTATTGTTTTTCTATTATAATTATCATATTACTTTATAATTATCAATATTGTTGTTACATCATTGGTTATTATCATACGTAATATATCAAAACAACATGTTAATTGACTTGTTTATGTATGTCGCTGCAAACTGTTGTTTATCATTTAGTGTTATAGTTTAGTCTTTGGTCGTCCAACAGAGGGTGGAAGGCAGGATGCGAATAGTTATGCTTCCGGTCAGAACTTCATTAATTTTCGGACAAACTCCTTGGGTTCAGATTAGCCCCCTTATACATATTGGACCAGTAAACCTATATTAGCTAAAACGGATATTAAATCTGTTGCTATCTTTTTTCGTCGCCATAGACCACCAACAAGAAAAAACATTCTTAAAACTTTTATTAAATTTAAAAAAGTATTCGTAAGACATGAACAGTTTATGCACACGCATCCTGTGTGAAATGTCCAAGGATATTTATCTACATCTACACTATCTACACTAATATTATAAAGAGGAAAACTTTGTTTGTTTGTTTGTTTGGTTGTAATGAATAGGCTCAAAAACTACTGGACCGATTTTAAAAATTCTTTCACCATTCGAAAGCTACATTATCCACGAGTAACATAGGCTACTTTTTATCCCGATATTCCCGCGGGAACGGGACTTACGCGGGTGAAACCGCGGGGAGCAGCTAGTTTATTATAAAAAAAAGTTTAGTGGAAGATATGAAATTTTACTATGATGCCTTTCTAAGATATTCAGAGTTGTGTTGGACTGTTTGTAGAAAGTGAAGGATACGATAGTTGGGAATGATCACGGGTAGACTCAACTCCCGTGACCAAGAGAGCTGTAACGCACTCGAATTGCCGGGAAATAAAATATTAAGAAAAATTACGTGATGAGGTCCGGATGATTATAAAAAAATAATATAAAAAAGTATTTAAATTTTAAGATTCAAACACAATGTAAATATTGTTAATGAATAAATAAATTGAAATTGAAATTGAAATCTTGTGCTTCCACTAGACCGCAAGCAGACATACAACTCAACAATCCTTTAGTTTCAATTCAACGTAACATTATTAGTACGATTATATCCTCCTTGAAAACATTCTCTGTTTAGATTCTAGAGAAGAACAGCAGCAATTTCACGGTGACGGATGAACGCGTTCAAACTTAACGCGATGAAGTGCGTTTGAGCGCGGTTCCGGTGCTACCCTACTATGAACCAACTCCCCTACTACGGACTTACGCTTCGTAGTCGCTTGTTTTATATAGCTCCACCCTACGGCGTTACTCGTGGTAAATAAATCTCCTACGTGAGAGTACTGGGATGAAAAGTAGCCTATGTTGAATTATCATGATACTCCGTCCAGCCGTTTGAGTTACGTGATGGAGTAGATTCACCATATTAATAACTGTTGTGCTTTATTTAATTATTAAATCAGAAAACCATTATTCTTACCTATGAAAATAAAAAGTTTTGCATAAATTATGAAAATAATTTAGCAATTCTTTATCCTCCATCTAATCTTCTAAATTTTTAATTGGCTGGCTAAACAAATTCTCCGATAAATATTTAATCTTCTGTCTTTTTCACTCATGAATTAACAATAATTTACCGTCCCGTTCACGAAGCTACTATTCTACAGTAAACCTTATCACTTGTCTTCCCTGAACCGGATGCATAAGCAGTCACGACAAACACGAATAAAATTCGAAATAGTTATCATATATCTTCGAGAAATTTACGTTTATCTATCTATCGCATGATTTTATAGCTCAAATAATGGTTGAAATGGTTATATTTATAGGACACCTGAATATGCGGTTAACGATGAATGGTAATATCACACTGGGAACATTTCGATGATTTGTATGAGTGCATGTGCAAAGCCTATTCAAACTGCATATAATTATTACATTGTGGTCTAATGATGTAATGGTTACTATGGCTTTCCGCGTTAAAAATACCACGCAGTGTCGTAAAAAGTTAAGACATGGTATTTGGAGAATAAGGCGGCTGCTTGGTTTTTAAGGTTCCATGTCCAAAAGGTTATTAGATGCCCAATAGGTAAAAAACGGACCTTACTAAGACTCAATTTGTCTATTTGTCTGTCTGTCTATGGCACCAGGCTGTACCATGATAACTAGACAATGGAAGTTTTCACAAATGATATAAATACTTCTGCTACCGCTATCGTACACTTACAAGATAAAATATAATAATTGATTAAAAACTGACAACCTGCGAGAAAGAGTAGAGGAACTATGTATAAATATTATATTGATACGTTTTCAGTATTTTATGTACTTATCAATAATGATTTTACATTATTATTATAACACAAGCACACGCCCACTCGTGGTTTCTCAAGAAAATGATGTCATGTTATTAGTGGTTCATATTTCTGAATAATAACAAAGCCAATAAAAACAGACCTCCACATCTAAAATGTAATGAAAATAATATTGGCAGGCAGTAAAAACACACGCTAATGATAACAAATACATATATAAAACTACTTATTTATGTTTGTAAATACACACAATATATAATATTTTACATAAAAACAGACTGAAGTTGTAGATAATTTAAACATTTGTCTCGTAGCAAGGATCGAACCCGCAACCTCTGCATCTCTTTGCGACGGGCTTTTACGAACTACAAAATCAAGACGGAACGTTCTATTATAACCGCGGAAGATGCCTTGAAGGCTCCAGGCGTATTATTTCACGCATTGATTATCCAAAAGCCAATTACAGAGACAAAATTGCCTTGATTCGAATGTACTAGGGAGGAGACAAATAGCTACAGAAACTTGAGGAGTTATTTAGGTTTGTTAAGCGTTCGTTCTCGAGGTAATGTATTTTGGAAGTAATAGTTTTAACTTGGATAAATGCGTGGAGTTATAAATTATACAGTTATCTTCCTTTAGCTAACTTATAAAAAAAACCTCCCCGGAATACAAAAGTCGGGTTAGTTAATAACCAAAATTTCTCAAAAATAATGGTTTACAGCTATACTATATGTATTTCACTTTTTACGCGTAAAATTAACAGATTATTACTTATCTTGTTCCTTAATCGATCTTGTGATAGATATTGTATGAAAACAACATTATACCATATTTACTTATAAGTACAAAATCCTTAAACATTATAACATTTTTTTTTTGGTTGCTCATTATATAAACCTTACAGAAACCTAAACAAGCCTAGATAGAGTTTTGAAATAAAATCTCAAACAAGTCCTAAAAAAAAACAAATCCTAGCGCGAATGTCGCATTCCTACTTCATTTTATCAGAGCAAGACAAAATAATTGCGAATCGTCCCTCCCCCGCGCTTTCCTTTGATCTCGTATGTGTGATACACGTAATTACAAATGTACACTCATATTGGACGTCCGTGTCAAAAAAAATGAGAATTTTTCGATGCAAAAATGTTATGACTTTTTGGCAATGGGCTTATTTGATTGGAGTACGTTGTGAGTATTACACGGGCATGAAGCGTGAAAATATTTTATAAAGAGCTGTGAAAAAGAATGATGTTTTTGGGATACACAATAACAATGTATGTGTATCATTGATAAAGACAACGAATTTCAGAGCCAATTACTGATACTAATAAAGAAAAAAATAAAATGTAAATAGAAGTAAATATGCCTAGATTATTTCACTTTCAAAACCGTGAGTTGTTACTAGACATTAATTAATACAACGAGAAATTAATCACGTAAAAATATTGTCGAAACATTGTCGGTATCTAAATCGACAATATTTTTACGTGAGTAATTTGCCGTTGTATTAATATAATGCCTAGATTATTTTCTAAATCTTTATATAATGGCTTTACCGATTTGACTTTTATTAATCTTGAAATATTTAAAGAAGTTCAGGGACGGTCTTTTATATTATTTGTTTAGCAAATTTCTACATTCTTATTAGTAAGAAATTAAAAAAGATTTTGATGGTACGAAGTTTGAAGAGCTTTGTAGTACTAAAAATTTTTAAACTTTACTAGCTTTGCTTTTGTACTTTTGAGATCAAGTTGAAATTATCAGAATGAGAGGCAATATTTTATAAGAACATACAGTTGTCAAACCTGCAAACCTGCAGCAGTTTGAGTATTTTCTTTAAGCGACTGCGGTTTTAAGAAAATACTGATACTGCTCATCAACCTTGGTCTACAATCCTTCGCTGAATCACCATGAAATGTAAAATATCCAAGAACAAACAAGCCACTGCCAAAAACTCCAGTGTCTTTCATCTCTAATTATTTCCGGTTTAAGCTCTCGAATTCTTGAATAAATAAGACTTGTCAGAATTGAATTTACTCAGATACTTTAGCTTTGGAGTGTTTGAGATCGCGAGGGCCTTTGAAACAAAATAACTTTCAGAGCAGACTTTACCGATATTTCCTAGGAAATATGACTCTCTTGGGGTGAGCACGGAGTTTTACGATATTTTTATTTATTTTTTATTGAATTATTACAGGAAAACGTTCGTGTCAATGTGCTTTTTTGTGTTTCTATTTCACCTTTATTGGGCGCAAACTGTCCACTGTTTAGGTGATAAATTTTGCAGTAAAATATAAGAAAATGATATTTAGTTGCATCATTTTTAAATGATTTCAGTGCTTTGTATGGAAATATATTTACTGAAATATAAATGCTTTATTTGAAGAAAAGCGTTAATGAATAAAATAATAACAAAGTTTAACATAACAAAATATTGACATTTAGTTACTAGTAATTTTAATCGTAATGTAATGTTACCATTCAACAATAACCCCTTGGACTAATGGCTTTTGTAATTAAATTTAAAACAACCACACGTGTTTTGTTTCTGGCTAACCCAACATACAAACTGTTATAACCGACCACATAACTTCGATTTCAATGCAATAATCATTTAGTATTTCGGAAGTATAATCTGCAATGCGATCCGGGTGTTCACTAACTACATTACAATTTAAACTACACAATAAATGGAAGTCGAATTGTCGCGATTTGCGATACTAGTGCGACTGTAGAGTCGTTAAACTGCGGTTTGTAGTTAAATTCGTGTTTTGTTACTAGTTGAGGGTAATATCCACTGAGTTATCGTAAAATTTAAGCTCTCTGGTGGAAATTGAATAAAGACATTCGATTGAGCATAAAATAGCTCACTACTTTTTAATATGACACTTATTCTCAGTGATTTTTATTAATATCTAAGGTGTAGACTGAAGAAAGATCGATTTACAGTTTTCCGTATACTTCATTTCTTGAAGCGAGCTAATAGGTAGAAAAATAAGGGCACGTGATTGGTCGTTGAAAATAATTGTCTTTCTCGTGATTGGCTAGATTGTCAAATCAATTGTCAATTGTTGAATCTAGCTAATCACGAGAATATCCAAGACCAATCACGTGCGTTTATTTTTCTTCCTATTAGCTCGCTTCAAGAAATTAAGTATAGTCTTAAAGTAAAGCCGCAGATAGACTTACGTGGAGAGAGTATAAGGTTGACCACAGAATAATATTAACAAGGGAAACGGTATAGTGACTTTAGGTATTTAAAATTCTTTAAAGCACAACGAAGCTGTTTTACTTTGGTTGCAGTTAATTTCTGTGTTTGGTAGCTAATACAGCTGGACAGTTAGCTAGAATCAGTGCTTTAGCATTAGCGGTTGCAATATGGAACTCCACTAACAAAATAAATACCTACTATAAAAACAATTTCAGTATGTTGTAATGGCCAGATCAAATTAGAACAAAAACTAGAGGTATCTCGTTGATTAAGTACGCAACAAACTGAAAACATACAGACACGTAAGATATATCACTCTACATAAATTCTGAAAAGTCCCTTTTAAGCCCGTGTGTGATAAAAAACTTATTTTAGGTCAAAAGTAGTTATTTATTTTTGCTATTTTTAGCAAAACAGAACTTAAGTTTATCTTATAGTTTGCTGAGACAACATTATATATCATGTAATTATCTTAAGAAATGAAGAAAAACTATGTTCCTAGCCATAGTTTCATAGGCAACTAATAAAAACTTACTAATTATAACTTTAACGAAAAGTATTGCTCATGTAACATTAAACTTACTCAAATTAAAAACAATTCCGAAACTTCATTGAACGTCAGCCAATAAAATAACGAAATAACAAAATCAAGTCAAAAAGCATAAAATAAAAAGTTTCCCCCAATAAGTTTGCGCAAACTTCGTTCAACTGTAAAAATTAAATGAGGGTAATATTTCACGGTCTAATTCCGCTACAAATAAATGAATTTGAAAAATGGTCACATATTCAGGTCTTTTTCTTCTTCTATACTAATACTAAAAAGAGGTAATGTTGGTTTCTTTGTTTGTTTGTTTGACGGAGGTAATCTCCAAAACTACTCAGCCGATTTCAAAAACTCTTTCACCGATCGATGTGTAGAATGGACTGTCGGGATAGTTATAGGCTATTTTTATCCCGATGGTTTCATTAGTACTTCATTACCCTCTTAGTATTTCATTACCCTCTCAAAGCCGTGACGTGCTAGTCTCTTATATTCTTATTCATTTATTTTATATTTTTTAAGAATCTATGGGGGTAGTCAGAGTTAAAATACATGATTTGATTGGAAGTCGTAAAAAAAAAAGGCAATCAACACTCCTGTTTCGCAGACTGTTTATGCACGATCTGCGGGCGAGTAAGGACAGGTTGTACGTTTACATTTATTTGTTATTACACCAGCACGCACACGCCCAGTATAGTAAGCAGGGCTTTAACCCTAATCTCTTTTGTTAGTGTTCAATATTCTTAATAAAATAAAGATGATGTATGGATAAACTGCCGAAGAAGTCCCCACCACCCCGTATCAAAAAGGAGTTAGGTAGGGCTCTTATAAAAACGTCACCTCGAGAGACATTGTTCGCAGGTTCTGATAAAGTGGCGGGAAATGTTGCCGTTTGAGTACCTCTTTGGTACTGAGCATCGGAGAATTGCTTTCTGACAGTTTTATTTGTTTAGTAGTGGAAGATATATAAAAACATTTTCAATAAACAATTGGGAAGATTTCAGTTACATTTGTGATAGTAGTTTTATCATATTGTGTGAAAATCACACACAATTTTTATATTGTTCTCAAATACAAACATGTCAGCCCATTCTTATGTAGTAGAATGATAGTATTCTATTTGTTGTTAAAATTTATAAACACAATTCATCAACGTAGAGAAATTAAATGTGACTCTAACAGCACTTATATAATGGCAAAGGTACTTTTAATTATGACAAAATAAAATAATTTAGTTAGTCTAAAAATAATAATGAATAGAATAGAATATAAAAAATATTTATTTCCTGCATTCACAATTAAATTACATTAAATATAGGTAAGTAGGTACAATTGCTCATACAAACAAACAAGCGATAATAAAATTAAAGCTTATTAACTAATAATAATGGTGTATTAAATTAATATTACAATAACAAATAGCCCCAACGTCTATCCCGATATTCTAAAAGAAATTCCATTCGCAAAACTAACAAAGCTTAAGAACCAATAAAGAAAATTGCTACCTCTCGTAATAATATTAGTTTATACTATAAAATACGGTACACAATCGGCCGGCAAAGTCCCTGGGGAATCTTATTAAAACTTGCACACTCTACGTGTATTTGTTGACCTGCACTGTGGCTGGGAATGCAGCGACGCTTGAGGTCAAACTGTAGCGATTGAACTAGATTTAAGATATTTAAAGGACTTTCGCCATTATCTGATCTTTATTTTTAAAAGCAACTGTATTTTAAAATGAAATAAACAATGATCACAACTGTATCTATCCCAGGGCGCTTAGACATTTCTTCCGGGTAATTTAATAATAATAAATGGTTATTCTTTACATACTTTTTGAAGATATCTAAAGGCGTAGTTAGGGGCCTGTTCAAATACATATCTGGCGTATTTATTTATTTTTATTTTTTATTTTTAAATATAAGCTTAAATATAAAAGAATACTAAAAAATGTCATAATTCTAAACTTTTTCAACGTAACATTACACACCATGCTAAACTGTTTAGTAAACTGTGTGCGCGAGAAAAACTAATACTTTGCACGGATTCCGGCAACAACATACAGGAAGCCAAGTTAATACTTAAATGTTACCGGTAAGTCCCACCTTTATACAGGCTCTACGGTTTAGTGATGGGAAATACTCGTAATGTTGTAAAAAGACGGAGGTTTCTATTTACGATCACATCAATTCAACATCGATAAAATGGCTAATAATGGCTATCGATGTCAATTCAAATAAATTAAAAGTTGTGAAGTGGTTGTGTGGGTTGGCTTTCGTTCATATGAGCAAGTGGCTAAAGAGAAGAAGAAAGATTTGGTGTTGGCCGGATTATACTTTTTGGCCGGATACCAGCCATCTGTACTTCTGTGTTGGTTTTACTTCGATACGGTTAAGTTGAAAAGAACAAAACTCAGTTCGTACTCGCTATCCGATGTAGCCGCAGAATTTACGATAGAATCAACACACTATGGTTGATTTGAATTTTTGGTTGCTCATGTGGACACTCACCAACTATGTTTTTACCAACTATGTTAATGGACGTGCTTTTGACAAACTCACTTAGATATCTTGAACCACCTCTAAACTAGGGGTCATCTAAATTTAGCGTTAAACCAGGGTTTGTGATCACCACTTTTCTTAAACCAGTTTATTTAGATAAAATGTCTACCGCACCCTGGGATACAATTGTGTTCATATTTAATTTCATTTTATAATGTGAAACAATTTTGACCATAGTTTTGATATACCAGGCTTTAACCAAGGTTTATTTTAGATTTTTGTAATGAGTCCCAAATTGATTAATAAACATAAAAGGTACCTACTTATGCATACACAAAAAACCCTCACAGCCTTCATAACACACGTTATCAAAAGGGTATATATTGATTTATGTGAATTCAAGTTGGCAGCCCCAAAACTAAGGTAATTGATAGAAGGCATCGCCGCGAGCGATCCACACCCGAAAATTGATAAAGTTTGCATGAATATTCAGTTGATAACTTCGTGAACTTCAGCCCATCGACGATGTACATCATTTTAATTTAATTTTTCAACAGTATCGACAAGTTTTCTATATCTTTTAAATCTTCAAATACTTTTGTAAATATATCGTCGCTGTGAGACGCGACAGAAAGAAGTGACCGTACCCTCACCCAGATGAGAACTATCCAAATAAAATTAATAGAACATTTTACTTAATCAACGTCACAAAAAACTTTAAAACTTTTCATGAACCTTTCTAAATAGAAATTGTTATTCTTCCCCTTTCCTATACATCAAGGGGAACAAACATCAACAAGATAACTCTTAACACCAGTTTATAGGATACAGATTTATCCACCAGTTTTGAATATTATTTTTGATTTATAGACAGGACAGTGTATGTATGATTATTATTATAAAGTACTTCACAATGAATTTGTACTTTGGTTTAAAATTATAAAAGCCTAGTTAATTATATTTCAAGATACTTGTATCTATGCGGTTTCATTAGCTACCTCTTAATTACTAAGGCTGATCTAATGCCTTTCTCGAACAAAGCCGTAAATATGGCCACCTACTTTTCTCAGTTTCTTTGACGACTGCCTCGTCGAGACATAGTTATTTGGAGAAAAAGACGGTTGGTTGTGACACGAAAGAAATAAAGAGAAAGTACCTCATAATCATCGTTTTTTCCAGCGGCCGCCATCTTTAAACCAGAAATTAGTGCTAAGGTTACAAAATGGAGGCAAATAGCGATGAGGCTTTTACAGACGGCTCAATGGTATTTTAATTAGAGTGGCGTTAATTAAGGAAACCAAAGGGATGCTCAACCATGCCATAGAGACTCAAATAGAAGAACAGCTAGTGTATAAATGGAAAAATCTTATTAAAAGTTTTGGGCTTCAACAGGATTCGAACCCGCGACGATGGTTGATTCTAGGAATCGAATGTCGAGGCGTGCGCATCAATGGGTTTTTTGTTTCTCTATACAAATATCCACATTTAGATACACGAACTTTAAATGGTGAAGGTAAACATGTGGGCTGATACAGAACATATTTTTGGATCAAAATAACTTCAAAGGATGACTAATAAAAGAGGCGATTAAGTTTCTATCACGATTTTTAAGAAAGAAAGTAAAAATATATTTTTATTTCTGTAGGGCCTTAAGGATCACTTAAAAATGTAGAGTCTTTTAAGCTAGGTGACTCTATTGCCTGTTGCATAAGATTTGCTGTACTTCACCTACTGTATTCAGAACTGTGCCTCATCAAGCCGGGCATGCTAATCCTTCGGCCGCGGGTCATTGACCACTGTCTGACTTTACTTTGTACAATTAGTAATTAAAAAAATGTTCCTGCATTTAGGGTTTAGAAGGGGAGAGTTTCTCAAAAAAACCAAGTCTTCTGTAAGCAGAGTCCTCAAAACATTTTATTTCTTCATACCATTCACTGAAAATTGTTTGGTAGCTTAAGCTTTGGTAAACTTATACCCGATTTCTCTAACGTACGGATGTCCGTAGGTCCATCACCATATCAACTTAGTTTTTACACTACAAAATGTATGAATTTTTTTGACAGATAACAACGTTGCTACGGCGAAAGTCCTACGGCCATCCGTAAGTTTTTTATAGGAACCGGAGGTTAGCAGTCCAGTTAAGCAAATTAAATACAAAAAAATGCAATAAAGAATATACAAACTACAAGACGTGTACTTTACTTTACGAGATTATGATCCGTAGATTCTACATTTACGAGATACCTCATCCACTCGCAGCCCCTTCTAATCTGTACAAACATCGCGAAGTGGACCGAGCCATCCTAGTTTTTCCTTTGTATCGGCCCTGGCGAGGGTTGCTCGTTAGTATAATGGCGGTATTAATTGCCGACCGTATTGTTTGCTTTCGTAGAGCTTTTTCTGTGAAGTTGGGACCGTTTGTTCGTTCGTTCGAATGAGCAAGTGGCCAAGTCTAGTGACAGCGTTTTTAGGCCGCCTAAAGGCGTTCGTCATTGCTTAACGACTTTAAAAGCCGGGAACGATAATTTAAAGTGCCCTCCGAAGCACGGAAGCGCTCACGAGTCAACAATAGTTAGCTGATATTTTCCACTTCATAAGAGCATCGGTACGCTCATGTAAGATGATGTTGACATCAGCATAACGTACGAAAGTACTCGTATGTACGTCAGTTAAATGACGGTGTTCGTTTTACAGAAAAGAATGTAGTTCGACGGATACGGCTCAGCAGGGGCTGTCCAAGACGGCAGCGTTACAATTGATTGATAAAGCAGGACAAGATAAATATAATACAGTGAATCCCGTTTTGTAGTACACAATTTGGAACATAGCTATTCCGACCCAATAAAAATGAACACGCAAAAAATGATTTATCTCTTTCTTCACAAGGATTTTTAAATAAATTTTTGTTTTGTGTGACTGAGAAGGAACATCCAGCATTCTACATAGCTTTCTGTATGGTGTTGTTCATGTTCAATCAAGCCAATCGGCATGCCGCACTCGAATCACGTGGGACATCGCGCAGTCTGTTGCCGAGAGGATTAACGGGTGAAGTGCAGTAAGCTTCTGTAGTTCGGAAGCTTACGCCTGTTTTTATCACATCACTTGAAACGTATATTGAATTTTTATTAATAAAAACTAGCCTGAGCGCAGTGTGGAGTCAAGAGGACTGACAGAGTCCGTAACACCATACTGAGCTCAGAAATTGTTATTGCCGATGTAGGAAATAAGTCCGCCATGCTCAAGTGGCAGTGGGCGGGTCACGTGAGTCGTATGCATTCAGACAGACAATAAAATAATAAATTTAATTAAATAATAAATCTAAATAATTTAGTAAGGCCTCTTTTTTCGCCTAGCTCACTCTTTATACCAGCTGTTCTGTACAATCTATGTTTAACTAGGTATAATGTAAGAAAATTGTCATGAACCCCGAAACTATAAACTTACAGCCCTCACAGGTAAGGTGCGTTAGGGGAGGGACACGTTAGATTGAGGTGTCGAATCCTAAGCTTAAGTACTCTATTGTCGAAAACAATATAAGACCAGGGGGCTTACCATGACGTATTATTAAACAATTCAGTTTAGGTCTTAACTGTCCAAACTTTACGTCCGCGCATTAACTTACGTCAAAAGCAGTTCACAGTTAGGACCTAAACTGAATCGACTTCATAGTAAGACTGTATAGCTCTGATCTAAGTTTTCTTCATCGAGTTTAGTCAATTCCTGTACAGTTTTGTTCATTTCTATATACTTTGTTTATTGAAAAAGTAACTTAGAAAGGACCCCAGCCAAGTTACTTCGTTTACTAAAGAGAAACATGATCTCATGATTCTATTTTTACTCCATCTTTTTATATTCGTTAACGCAAACTTCGTTTCTGAATTCAATTAGCCTCTCGTTTGTAGTCTCAGAGCCAATATTATGTCAGTACATCTTATCACAATTTATTCCCTAAGCCTTCTTACAAATGTTTGCATTAGGAAGTCGTGAAGAGGCTTGGGGGAAAGTAAACAACTTGTTTTTTCTCTTAACATTATGTAGATTTTTGCTACAAAATTACTTATTTAAGCAATAAACGAAGCGCGACGCCGGTATAAAAATCTTCGCTCCAAGAAACGGTCTCGGTGAAGTTTGGTGTAAGTCATAATAAGGAACGTTATTAAAATAAAAGACTACGACTAACTTTAATTTGTAAAATACATTTCATACCCAGGAGCTTACCATGACGTATTATCAAAGAATTCAGATTAGGTTCTAACTGTCCAAACTTTAAGTCACCGCCTTAGCTTACGTCAAAAGCAGTTCATAGACCTAATCTGAATCGCTTTTAACGGTCATACTCGTAGTAGGCTATCCAAAAAACGTCTTATAAACACAACTATTAAGGTTGACCTAATTTTTAGGTAACATTAAGTTCAAACCTGAATAGGCTAGACTTTGCTATCCAAACATTGACTCAGGCACTACAGCGTTCTGTTAGGTGTTTTTTTAGGAGAGAAACAGCGTACGGTCCACTTAATAAATGGTTAATATAATACTTTATTATTATAGAACAGGGAATGAATAGAAAATGTACGCATTTATGATCTCTCTTTACCAAACATTAAGTCAAACTTGCCTACCAATCTCTTTACCAAACATTAAGTCAAACTTGCCTACCAATCAAAACGTATCTAATAAAAGGTCTATACTATGGTAATATAAAAAAAAGAAAGTTTGCAAGACAATCATCAAAAGATCTCAAATTCTAAAATAACAAAATAACCCAAACTTATTTTGTCCTTCGCACCTCTGAAATACAGTTGCCATTAAAAAAACAGTTGTTTAAACCGAAAATGCAGCCAATTCTGTTTGAATTTTTTATATTGTTATGAGTAACACAAAACGCTAGCATTCCGGCAACACCTTTGCTTCACCGAGAAATAGTCTTGGCAAAGTTCGGTGCAAGTCATAAACTCAGATACCTACCGGTTGCAGTGAGATAGCAAAATGTGATAACTTTTTTATATTCATATTATTCTCAGGTGAGAAATGAGTATTCAGGATTATATTCTACAAAGAATTGAAGATAAAGTTGCTTCAAATCCGGCTTTCGTTTTTTAGACACGATTTTTGTTTTGTTTTATCGTATTAATTTTTTTAATTTTATAGATGTCTATTAGACAGGATTCTAGGGCCAAATATGTATTAGGACATTCTTATTTTGTGTTGAGACTTGCCTTAAGCTAACTCACTACGTTTTAAATATATTGATTGCTTATAGTTCTCAATAATGTAAAACTAAATTATTTCCGAAACGAATTGAAACGTTTCCATTCCAAACTTGTAAAAAGCTTGTTTTCATAATTTTAAAATTACGTCGAAATTGAATTTAAATTTATTTTAAAACAACTAAACTTTACTATAATCGTTTCGATACAATATTGCACCAGAAGATTCAAACTTTAATCCTATAAATAGCCTTCCACCGCACTTGCGCCACCGTCCAATGGGCGGCACCGCGCTCTTGTTTATGTGTTAACTTCTCCCAGCGACAGTCTTGGTCACGGTCTGCATCGAACTTTTAAAGCAGAGGGTCTACTCTGCACAGCGAATAACGAAATTTTGGCATCAAATCGCAGGTCAGCTTAAGTTGGTGGAAATTGAATTCGGAAGGTTGACCAACATAAGCTGACTTATTGATGCATCGTTTCCGATTTGTAGATTGCCCTCCGAAACACGAAAGCTTTAAGTTGGCAATGCCACTACAGTCACCTATCCTAGTTATGACCGCTCAAAACGTTACTACTAACTATAATGTTAAAGCATGTTTTAGTATGCTTCACAGGCATTAAAATCACATACAATTAAAAATTTAATAAAGTCGCCAATTTAAGTTGATGAGCTGTTCTGCAAAGCCAACGCGATATTTCAGTATTTTTTACGCGTTAAAAATATAAATACAATACAATTTCCAAGCTTCGACAAACTGAAGTATACTTTAGAACAAAGATAAAGTAAACTTGTCAATTGAACGAATAAACTTGGCTAACGGCAACTTAGCGGCTATAATAGAGCGAAATAAGTGAGAAAAAGCTATTTTCTTTCCATCTCTGAAAGTAGTATGCCTCGTTTGCATTGTGATAAATTTTTGTTTTTAAATGAACCATTTAATTGAAGAGAAGGGTTTGCACTATAATGCGATATGGGCTTAAAATAACTATACTCTGTTCACCTAGTCGATCGAATAGTTAAAGAAATAAACGCACGCTATTGGCATGTAAAACGAGCCTATGGCGAGTTCACATTGTCAAATTTTTCAAAAATTCTTTTACCGATGTGTAGAATGAACTGTCGGGATGGTTATAAGCTACATTTTATCCCGGTAGTTTCATTAGTACGCCGGAGTAAAGCCGGGACGTGCTGATAGAAAAAAAAACTTTGAACTACCTCTTGCACTAAGCAGTAGTAGCTACTAGCACAGTATGAATAGAGCACAAAAGATAGCCGTGGCCCAGTGGCAATGTATAATTGCATTCAACTCGAACTCGGCTGGTTGCTAGTTTTGCAAGTGTTTAATCCCATTCATTGAGCGGTCGGGCCTTTGTTCTTATTCTATTGAACTCCGATCCGATACTTTCAACTCTTGATTGGTAGTTTTATCGGTAAATTTAACTTGAAAGTTTAATTCGCAGAGTAACCGCGGAGTAACAAATTAAAACCAAAGAGTAAATTAAGCGAAGAAGAAAGAAATTCAATCACACTAAAAATATTATTTTCACAGTTTTGCTCGAGATTTTTTCGATCAAGTTGTTTCGATGTGTGTTTTAAGATATTCAACATGATTCTTTATTATAAAAGTGACAAGTATCTAACCACAGTAATCATAATCATAGATAGGTAGGATATTATGCCATAAGCCCCTGTTTGTGAAAAGTGGGCTGTTTTTACCTTAATTAAAATTAATGGGCTTAAAGAAACACTACATTAGCATAAGCTCAGCTGTTTTTCGACATCAAAATCCAAACATTAATCTGATGAAACAGTATAATGAAATAACGTGCTCGCAAACTAGATGCTATTATATCCATTAACAAAGTTTACCATTAATGGTTTTAAACATGAAATAAATTATAAAATCGCGTGGCCGCCCGCCCTCACTCAGCTTTTAACTCTACACTACAACTGCTAATTAATTTAAGCACTCTTCAGGCTGTGCAGCCAGTTATGGTTGTATCTCTGATAACTACTTTTGTAAAGCTAAAAGGATTTTATGGAATTATGAATTTAATGCCAAAAAGAATCATAGCTTTGCTTTTCATTGACTTTTACAGCGTAAGTTGTTTTATTCATTTAGCTTTCGAAATAATCTTTATAATAATAATAATTTAATTTAATAAATGTGTTATTTGACTTTTAAGATCTATTGATTAATTTCAGTAAGCACTTGCACACAATAATAATCAAGATTATTATTGAATAAATTTAGATAAAAAAACATTGGAATAAAAACCTATAAAAAGTTGCTCTAAACAACATATCGCGTGGCGGCCCTTTTCAACTCTTCACTACAACTACTAATTAATTTAAACAACTCTTTAATAAATACCTGTTTGTGCATTGTCATCGTGACATGGTGAAAATGGAACAAGCTGCCTGCGTCGGGTGTAACAATACAACGCTTTATGTGACGTGTAAATTAATTTATACATTATTGTGGATAAAAGAAATGAACAACCAATGTTAAAATTTTATTCCTCATAAAAGTGAACCGTAATGATCCGGTAGAATATTGAATTAAAAATTAGACGTGTAGGCCAAGTGGATTAGTACCTCGCCTTTCGATCCAAAGGTCGTGGGGTACATTTGGTCTTACACTATTAAGTTTGGCCGCAATAAAAGCACCGTTTGAACACCACAATGTTAAGATTACTTAAAACAGTCTCAGAATTTCCTACCTACTTTTATCATTTTCTTATACTAATTTCATGCTTCTACTGCATAAACAAAGAACAATTGGCAAATATCATAACAGTACGCTGGCAGCACCTAAACCCTTCTCAGTAAAGTAAATAAGCATAATGATAGGAGAGCTTTTGATTTATGTTGTCGAAAGTACTATAAAACATTATTATTATACTATTTGGCAGTTGGTCAAGTCCTAATATCTGTGTACACTGAATAGTCTCGATAAGCACTCGGCTACAATCTATTACCCCAAGATAAATACACTATTCACTATAGGCCGTTCATCTATAGGGGAGAGAGCTATAAATCGTCCATGGCCCACGGACCGGCATAGACAAAACACCAATTAATTCTGCCATTAAACTAACGACAGGCCATTTGTTATGTAGGTATTGATGTAGGTATACTGATCTTTGTAATAATAGTCCGATCACCACTAAGTAGAGATAAGCTCAGGGGAGCTAGTTCGCAATGATAAATATATTACATAGGTACACAAAGTTTCTGATAGTTAAAGTGCCGTATAAGTAGCATCGCGATTGTTGGTCAAAATTATGTTGCCATGATAGAGAGGTTCAACTAATAACTATACAGAGCGTCACAATTGGTTAATTGTACTGCTTCGTAGAAAACTAGAAACATCAATGTGGACCCACCATGATTTTTCTAGTTTTCTAAATTGATATAATCATAATTGGATGTTGATAATCAAGTCACACTTGTTGTTAGTGTCAGAGGTTATTAAACTTTTATATTATTACAAATTTGTACTGCTAAACAATTTAAAATCACATCTTATGCAACTTTTTTTGTATAAAAACTAAGTCATGGTTAAATATTTGTATTTTGCAAGTTAAAACAGTGGCCATTTCGCAAAATCTCAACTATTCATCAAACATCCGACAAGCATACTTTCTCAAAATAGTTGATGTTATTTACATTTTGCCATGGTCTGTTTTCACGTGATGCTAAAATATTTCCATTCAAATATGAATCTTGTGATCAGTGCAATAATGTTAAAGTTTCGAGAGATTTTTTGAAGTCACGCAACGGGTCTTTAGGTCACATTTAGGTCGAAGTCTGCACGAAAAGTACAAGAAAGATTTTATACTAGAAGCGCCTAGCAAAGAGTTTCAATGACACTGGACACAGTTGTCCACTTATAATGTTAATTATTTTTAATCGAACATCAATGCGAATGTCGTAAATAAGGTGGTTTCGACACAAAAACTATGAATAAATCAATGTTTTCCTTCAACAAATATACCGTAGAACATTTTAATATTCATGAATCGGTAACTTAGCTTGCCAATTCTAAAAAACCTCTGACATTACACCGTTCTTTTATAATTTACGAGTGCCATCATTTTCAATTCAATTTATCATTCCTTCAGAGTAATAAAAATGACTACTGATGATTAATAAGACGTCTTAGTTGGCGTAAGCAAAGAAATAAACAAATATCCTTGGACATTTCACTGTCATCTAGACCCAAGCTAAGCTATTTAATGCTTTTGTTATGTTAACCAGATAACTGATATAATACAATTTTTTACAAACACAAAACAAAAGTGTTCATACTTACTGTTCATACTTTATAACTCTATAGCTCTCATTATGATCCCTGCGTCCTAACGACCGACAGACAAAAACGCAAGTGGTTTGGTTTATTAAATGGCGGTCTGTCGCTAGTTCTTGGCAGTTTTGATTTGTTTGCACGCGAGTCACTTCACGTTTGTTAAAACATTAATATTTAGTTAAAATAACATTTAAATGTTAAGTGGTAGTACCAATAAGGGGTCGTAGTCAGTCGTGGTTCAGTTTTTAATGTCCGTAATTTTTCGTAAAGTTAAAAATTTGCATATATATGAACTGGAACCTTGTAGGTTATTTGAATTAGTTCATCAATTTCTGAAATTTTTAAATAATTTATTTAAAGAATTAACGCGTTATTGTTTTAAAATTGTTATGATGAAATTATTTCGTATCTTCTAAGGCATGTTTTAGATTTCGTAAAAACATATTATTATTACCTAATTCTAGTTTATAATTGTTTAAAGATATGAAGTAATCTGATAGGCATAGTATTTGATAATTTAATAAAACAATTTAGCACAAGACCTTGTCCCACTTTGGTTTCCTCATTTCAAACACTTAATCCCAAACAATGCACATAAAATGACAAATAGCTTCATCAAGATACCGTATCAAAACTACGCATCAACCGCTCTAGCAGCGCCGTTAAGCGTTTAACGTCCGTTAATTATTCATTTATCGTTGCCCGAGCGTTATTTACGACGCTCCGTTTAACGGTTGGCCGCCTCTACGAGCAGTGCTACGGCGCTACGGTGCTACGCCGTAGCCAATGGGCAGGTAATAAAGTTGATAAAGAATAAAATATTTCTGCTACAATACTATTTATGAAAGCTGTTATAAGTTGGAAATAAGAAGTCAAATGTTGTTTCATGACAGAGTTTATAAAAGTTTTTCATATTTAAATACTGCGGTATAAAGTTACCGTAGTATAAAAACACCGTTAATTTACAACATTATTTACACTTTTATAAAATGTTTACAATATTTTTAACACCATTCATTAAATTCATTAAATTTTAAATTAACTGTTTTATTTGTCTCATAAAATCGCAAAATGTGTTGATATTATAAATACAATTATCAACTGAAAAGTCTCTACTTATAGCTTTACTTTTATAAATAAAATATCCTTGGACATTCCACACAGCGTCATCTAATCCCAAGCTAAGCAACTGAATGCTTGTGTTATGGTAACCAGATGACTGATATGATACAAAGTTTTTTTTTTGTAAATACATACATAGATAGAAAACATCATGCCACGGAACAAATTATATGCGTACAAACATTTGTCCCGTAGCGGGGATCGAACCCGCAACCTCCGCGTCACAGGCGAGCCTTCGCCTACTGAGGTCATTATAATATAAACGTCGTTCAAAGTATTTTATTAACAGTGTTATCTCGCTCGCACAGCCGAGTGCACATCGAACCGGCCGAGCGGTGTTCGTTAATAATGCGAGCTTAATAACAATATTGGGACAAAATAGGTAACTTCCTATGAAATTTACATTTTATGCAAACAATCTAGCATTAAAAAGACCATAATTATTAATGAAACAAAATAAAATAAAATATGATTACGACTGTTTCCCAAGGGCAGTAAACATTTCTTTCAGTTATTTATATATTTATTTAGATCCTTGAAGATGTCTAATGAGGTAGTCAGAGGTATGTCCAAATACGTATTAGGTACATGCTAACATATTGCAGAAGTTAACTTTCCATAAGTGACAAGTGGTTGCAAGCCCATCGAATTAGATCTGTGGAATTAACTGTGTGGCACTCGGGGACTGCCGCGGTAAAGCTATTGCATGCCACCTAGAGGCGAGTTGCTGAACTAAAGTGACAGCGTTAGGTTTTTTCGTTACGGAATTTCTGGATTCGGTCTCCACGCTGGAGGCCCGCGATAGAAGCTATGCAATAGCTTAAAACCATTCACTAGCAAGGTTCTTTCAGCTCCAAATTTGTCATAGCCATAGCCGGTTTTTTCCTTTCACTTTAAGAAAACAAAATTAATGAATACCACAGATCTAATTAGAACAAATTGCCACCAACACCGGATGCCACAATTAATTCAAATCATCAAAACAATCGCTCTAACTGAGATTAATAAGGTCAAGCGCGCACCGCGATAAATTGTTGCTAAACGAATAATTGATGAAACAAATGGACGCACCCCACCCACTTTAGCACCAGGACCGGGTTTAGCGTCTTTGAAATTATGGCTACCGTCATAAAACGGCAGCAATGTAACACTTTAACATCAAAATTGTCAAATGGCCTCTGTGTGTTGGCTTCGGCCCCATGCATACCTACCAAAGGTCCGGGACTCCATAGTCCCGTGAGGTGAAACCTTGACAAACATAATAATAATATTACTCTATATCTTTGGACATTTCACACAGTAGAAATTTCAGTTGGCCATTTGCTCATACGAACTTGAAGAACGAATGAATGACATGTATGAATATGAACACTAATGAATATGGCAGTTTAACATTTTTTTTAGCCAACTCTAGTAAAGTAAACCTACCAATTTTCTCACATTTTATTTTTTGAACGGTAACATGGCGGCCACTATTTCACAGGAAGCATCGGCTAAGCAAATTAATTATCCACGTACCGACGCCACCGGAGGCGGTTTACAAATACCGGAAGGCTGCACTCTAGGGTTGGGTTTGAGCGGGTTTTTTATGAAGATTAAAAAACAAAAATACCAGCGGCAATATTAAAATTATAAACTGTGTTGGCGAAGTGGTACACTGCCTTGGCTTGCGATATTATCGCAGTTTTAATTCAAATAGCATCGATGGTATTGATAAAATAAAGATTTATATTGTACTTTTATGCTCGATTTCTATACTTAACCAACGTATGGATGTCCGTAGGTCCATCACCATAGCAACTTTGTAATTACAACATCAAATGTATGAATCTTTTTGACAGATAACGTTGCTATGGCGAAAGTCCTACGACCATCCGTAATTTGGTTATAGGAACCGGAAATACAGTCATCATCATCATCTCTCCGTCCTTTTCCCACTTAGTGAGGTAACATGTTTATATTATCCGTGTTCTTCTATCACACGATAGTTATGTGACAGTGTTTTACATAGTCTACATTATACACTTTATTTGAAAACAATATACGAATTAACAGCTTAGAGGAGTTTAACAGCTTCACTTGTCTCACTGTGTGTTCGATTAAGCTGAGAGGATGTTATAGGTGCTGGACAAGCTTAGTCTAGTTCAACATTGTCACTGTCACTACACCGTCCGGATAATATAAGCATACCATACACCTTGACGCTGTATAAATTATCTAGAATTGATGTTACCTGGCAAAGGATACATCATTGACTAGTATAGGCAGATTAATTGAAAAAATGGTAACTTAAGAATCATTAAATTTACTTTTAGATTTACTGTTTTGCTATAATTATACCTATATAATGTGGCATATCCATAATTAGCTACGCCCAGATATTTTACCCGTCACTTACCTTAAAATAAATAGCCTAGCTTTCTCCAATAAATGAGCTATCAGAGGCAGAAAATATTTTGAAAATTCGATTGAAAAGTAGTTAGTTTGCGAAATTAAATGTTAAAACAAATAAACTTTTCCGTTCTTAGACTTAGATAATTTCTTTAATTATGCAAAGAGCAGGACAGCCCTGATTTAAGCGGTATCAGTGCCTTGTTTTTAATGTAAACGTCGGAAGTCGATTTCGAAGGAGGTTTCACTAATGAGTTTTTTTTCCTTTTTTCCCCAACATTTATTCTCCTCAGAGTTTAAGGTCCATCAAAATTCTCGTCTCGCAAGTAATTTGGGTCTGCTTTATTTGTTTTCAACATTTTTTTACCTGTAAATACTTATGTTGGAAGTTGGGTTTGAACTGCCCTTAATGAGGTTTTGAGAATCCAAGTTTTGGTACTATAAACAATTTTTCCTAATTTGCTCAATTCAATTTTTAGTTTTAGTGTAATTGTTCTAAAAAAATTATATTAAAACGTCAGTAACGTTTATGTGACTGTTTAGCAATAAAAATTTAACTACAGAAGTATATTTAGTTCGTAACAAGCTATGTTCAATAAAACTTTCTTTATCAACTAAGATACAATAATAAATAAACCTCCCTACGTCTCCAGCCAAGTCTGAGTCACGCCTTCGATATATTAATTGACAGACTGAGTGAAACTCTCGCAGCGATATGGCAAATTTGCAGAGAAAACAAGAACAGAAGAGTGCTAAAATAAATGTGTCTGACTACCGATACCCTAGGGACATGTCTGCCCGTAGGGTATATGGCACTTTTAGATCTTAATTAAAGATGCTATGAAAATACATTTTTAAAAATAGCCTCGATTTTAAAATCGCAAATATGAATTATTACTAAAACACGTGATATTTTTACGTTACTTATCTGGGATATATACTGATATATACCACTCGTATTGAGCAGCAATAAATAAATAAAAAAAAATTTTCACACAGCGTCATCTAGTATCATGCTAAGCAACTTAATGCTTATGATATGGTAACCAGAAAGAATACTTCAATATATTGTTTTTGTAAATACTTACATTACATACATATTATTGATAAAATACACCCACGGAACAAGCAGAACATTTTGGAGAAATGTTTTTAGTTCTAATATACCTACATTATATAGATATTGCCAACACTGGGCCGGCAGTGGATCAGGCAAGCGCAGGACCGTGAGAAATGGCAGAAACAAAGGGAGGCCTATTCCCAGCAGTGGGAGAGATCAGGCTGCGGATGATGATGATGATACCTACATTCCTCCTGATTGTTTGGAATGATTAAAATCATGGTCTAAATTGTTAAAAATCTTGTACAACTTTTCCATAATTGAAGTAGCAATTAATTAAAAGAAACAGAGCATTGCATTCAGTAATAACTTAAGAAATATTAATCAACTGCAAATTTGGATTCCCATTCATTAATTCAGTCTAACTTTGGCAATTAAACTTGACTTTCTAGCTTCTATCTAGGGCGCACTGGATGATCTAAATTGTAAAACTGCCGACTTAAAAGTATTAAGGGGACTTATAATAGCGACTTATTTATAAAACCTAGTACCTATTTAACTAATAGAAGAAAAACGTAGATAGGAAAACTACTAATCGGATTAGTCCCCGTTATTAGTAAAATCATCCCACAAATTATTCTCACTTCCACTACTTCGAACTACCTACTCCGTGGCAGAGAATATAAAGTCACGCCTCTTTACCATGGGGGTAGGCAGAGACCACGGATCTCCGCTTGCTACGATCCTGATGCACCTCTTTCGCCACATTCACTCTCATTACATTCTTCTTACATGCACGCCGGCTTAGGGCACTGACCTGGCCTTTCTCCAAAATCTCCAAAATGTGTAAACAATTATCTTACCTTCAAAAATATTACTTCCAAAAATCAAATTAAAAAACTCACCGATCCACCATTCATCAGTTGCAGAGCTCAATTTCTTTAGTGAAGAGCCTCGGGCCTCCATAAAGGGCCCAAGTGGTGCCATTGTCAGTGCCCGCAGAAAATGGCAAACAAAATTAAGATCCTCATAAATTACCTATTCTTCTCGGAGGCACAGAACCCCAAAGTGCCCCCGCTAGATATACGGCGACACTCTTCTGATATAAAGGCCGAACAAAACACAATCGCACCTAATATTGCTCTGTTGTGGGCCGTCTTTGTAGACTAGGAGATAATGGTTAAGACAGGTAAAACATTTTTGAATTGATTATCATAAAAAATATACAAATAAGTTGGTTCGTTCGTTCGTTCGTTCGTATGTGCATGTGATCAAATCAGATGACGGAGATTTTAGGCCGCCTAAAGGTCTCCGTTGTGGCTTAACGGCTTTAAAAGCCGACACCGACAATTTAACGTGCCCTCCGAAGCACGGAAGCGCTCAGATAATAATACCACTTGCGGTCATTCATTCAAGTAGTGACCGTCCAGAAGGATGCTTAACTTAAGTTGGTAATTATAAGCCGTATTGGCTGTTGATATGGTTCTTCGGGACAAAATATTATTTAAATACAAGGTTATTAGGGGTTTGCCGTACCTGTAGATGACTACGACGATTTGAAAACATTAACTTGTATTATAAGACAAATCTGAATTTCGAGCACCAGAATAACTATTCTAAAGACTAAGCTAGACTATAACTGACTACTTCCAATTCAATTTCAATTAGCATCAAGTAAGCATCACTTAACAGGCACAAAAGCAATTTAAAGTTTGTGTGTCCATTGTGGTGTTTAAAATGAATGTTCGCATGTTTGTGTTTTAATTTGCATTTCTTACTTAAAACCGTGCAAAGTAATGTAAGAAACCTGTCTCTATCTCTTGCATTACAGTGGGCCGTATATTTAGAAACTAGGGGCATAGTGGCGCGAGTATATTTTCAATTCCAACAACAATAGGGCGTTTTTCTCGCAAACTACCCACTTAAATATAATGCGGCGATACCGGCGCGATACGCTGTTTTTATTCTCACACGGTGGTTTGGTGCAAGTCGCGAAAAAAGAGAGATATTTTGTATTGAGATGACAAAATATCTTGATAACGTCAAACTGCTCTAAAGTACTATGCTACAGGGAGAGGATGCTACACATGACACTGAAAACTCTAATTATAATAATAATAATAATAACTTTATTTTTATCGGAACTTAAAAACAAGGTACAATTTTTATCGAGATAACGATGATACCTGCAGTAGTTTTAAAAAACTGTGGCGCAGATATCAACGCCCACCTCCTTAGATTTAAATATACAGTTTGTTCCTACAATGATGCGACACGTATATATAAAAGAAACAAATAAAATAAAAAGTAAGTACAAAAAAAACACTAAAATTATGAATTTAAGCTGTTGTTTTACACGATAACTTAAACAAAACTAAGGTTTGCAATTGCTCTCAACAAAAGTTGGTACGTATAATGAGTGTATATGTGTGTTGGGTGTGTGTGTGTGTGGTGTGTGTTTTAATTTAATTTAAAAAATTATTTTAATTTTGGACAATCTAGTAATTAATCTTTTTTAAGATTTTTCATTTGACTTATATTCATATTCATTGCTTGTATGTCCGTCCATTGTGTGTAGCTTAGGTCTAAATTGAGCTTCTAGGTATAGTAGGTACATACACCCTGTCGGGCGTTGCAATTTGATTAGTATTTTATTAATTGAATTTAATGTTAAACATGCATAAAATAATCAAAATTATTCCATGGCATTATCAATTATAAGTAAAATTCGATTTCTTATAGTTTGCTCCACAAAAATTTCGAGTCCCCAAAGAAAGTATTTTATTTAGAAATATTGTTTCGGTACATTTGAGATAGACGCTACCCACTCAGGTATTGACTCGGGTGAGGAAAGAGCAATTTAAATGGCCATTTTAGACGATACGGTGCCATCGTGAATGTGTTTCGGGTAGCACAATATTGGTTGCAAATATTTGTCGACTTTCTTATTTATAAGCGGGGTTAGCTCGTATGATTTTGTCGACAAAACACACACACACACACACACAGACAGTTATCGATAACTGTGGTGGTGTTATCGGTTCAAAATGTATTAGTCTTTGAAATATAGAGTCACGAATACAATAGAATGATCTAATATTAATGTTGATCATAAGAGAGGTTAACGCTACAAAAACATAGCGTGATTTTAAAACTGGTACATGTACTACAGAAAATGTAAATACATGTAGGTACTTGCATTTAAATGAATAATGGTAATTTGGTTTCTAAATAAAAATATAGCTCCCACACTAATCAGTAATAATGCTAGTAATTAGGGATACATGTTTTGTACTAACAATTAATGTTCAACAAAGATTTGAGAAATAATCACTGTAGCAAATCAAAAATATGGCATATCTTGCTTAAAACAAACATTTAAGATATCATAGAGTACCAACTTCATAAAAATAATGAGATGGAATATTTTTACATTTGCAAACAGCCATCGTCTAGACTTTAGATCATTAGAGACAAATATTTTGATATCATTTTATAATAAATCAATTTAATTTACATTAATATACTTAGAGTTTGTAAATAAGAAACAACCTCGCCTTTAAGCTTGGTAGAAATAAGCTGTAAAATGATAATAGTGAACAAAGTCTGCAGCAAATTCCTCGAAAACCACACTCATTATACCAAATAAACCTCCCACCCGTGCTTTGATATTTTATACCTGCTTGAACTCATTATTGCGGAATACTTTCAAAGAGTGACATTCAGGTTGTACACAGAATGCAGAGATGTAGATCCGTTGAGCTAGTTATCACATTTCGTAGCATTTTTGTGCTACGAAAGCTACGAACCACTTTTAGTTAGTAGTAATACTCGCTGGTCCGATCAGATCCGCACCACACTAGATACAAAGTTTCACGAAGCCATTCAAGCTGCACAGAACCGCACGAAGTGGCGCAATATTGTCCGGGAGAAAGTGATCCGTGGAGGGGGTCACGACCCTCAGCACTGAGGAATACGACGCGAGGAGGAGGAGGAATACTCGCGTTCGTAGCGCTACGCTTACGACGCTACAACGCTTACGCTACAAATGCTACGAGTTTAAAAAAGATACTTGTTTATAACTTGAGTAGCAAGAAATGATGATAAGTTTTTTGTTATAAATGTAAAAGTAAATTAACTGAAGAATCAAATCATATTTGATTAAAATATTTGTACGATCACGATAAACTACTATTACTTTATCTTGAAGCGAGCTAATAGGAAGATAAATAAACGCACGTAATTGATCGTCGAAAATATTTATCTTTCTCGTGATTAGCTAGATTTGACAATTGAAAATCTAGCTAATCACGAAATAATTTATAACGGATATTTAACTCAAAATTACATTCAAACTGCACGAAACATACATTATTCTTACCAACAATTCTCAGTGCAGTGTGTTACACTTTAATACAGCATTGTGTCAACATAATGATCCAAGAAATACGAGAAGTGGAGAATGAGTGACAAAATATTCTCAGGTATACAGGGTGCACATTTTGCTGCAGGATAGTAAGCTTTTCAGACTATACAGAGTGCTCTTACATTATAAGTTTTAAAATACATTCAAGAGTTTGAAAAAGGTGATTGTATTGAAGGCAAGTCTTTTATGTTATGAAATTAAATGCAGTTCATTGATTACCAATAACTTTAAACAAGGTTGAATTGACTTTCTTTACAATAACATCAACAGATCAGTCAATTATCGCATGATGTTTTTGATGGTCAGACAATTCAGACCAGGTTGAGGCTTATTCCATAAATACCCTTCGAAGTAATTGTTTACCGTTCCTTCGTTCACAATAGTGAATGGCCAACTCTGGTGACGGAGTTTTTGGTCATTTAAATCGTTAATAATTTTCAAAAAATATTCCGTACATCAGTTTCATGACATAGTTATTTCATTGTCTCAGAAAAAATCTAAACAGCCGAAGTTAGTCATCATAAGATAGAGTTTTATTTTTCAGTCTGAACGCTTTTAAGTATAAAATTCAGACACACGCTTGTAACTAAGTGTTTCATATTGCAACTACGAGTACTTCTAAAATAAGTTATATTAACCTCCCCAGCAGATTAAATACTCCTTGGATATAAAACTCAATTTAATTTACTGAGATTAAACTTTTAAGCGTCCGCATACTAGTTAAGGTACTATCTAATATAAGATCAGTTAAGGTGGTTGTGTGTGTCTAAAGAGCGCCGCCACCTATTTTATCTTATACCCCGATGACACAGTCATCTGGTTACCATAACACAAGCATTAAATTGCTTAGCTTGGGACTAGATGATGCTGTGTGAAATGTCCAAGGATATTTATTTATTTATTTTTATTTATTTATCCTTAGGCCCTTTTAATTCTTTAAACAGTCTGATCTTTTCTTTATTTTGAAATATCTTATTTCACTTTCACACAAAAGTCCAACTTCATAACAATCCTTGTTTACAAACATAATAAACTCCGTCGCAGATGTTAACCCTAAAATGGCCGATGTAATCAGATTATCGCAATTATTTTTTCACCGGCTCGAATTAAATCAGACGAGACTTATCCCTAATCGTGCACCCCACTTTGCGAACGGAAAACATACAGTGGACCACGGAATAAAACCGAATGGAATAGTCATTCGTGATCTTGTGTAGATCTTATAGAAAAAATAAATAAAAAGTGAAATATTATCACGACTGTATCCTGTAAAAATATAAGCAAAAATACTTGACTAGATTTTTTTTCAGTTAGTTAATAATTTCAAAATACTTGTGGATTTTTCCGAATTATTTTAGTTATGTTATCAAAATGTAAATCTATTTTTACACTACATTCCGCGCAAATTCACGCTCCAAAATAAAAAAATCTGTCATATTTTGATTATCACAATTTACTCCTTCAAGAGTTAGCAAAAAAACGATAAACGGTATATCAAAAAACCGGTTCGCTCATAAAACTGTCCACCGAATAAATCACACACACACGTTCTACACCAATCTGATTCCGCGTCGGTAACAACGCGGGCGAATTACAGTAATTATGTTCGCGAGGCCCTGGGGAATAATTTGTCGGTTTCGGACCCTTGCGAAATATAACACCGGCACCGGCGGGGGGTTAACACTAGTGAGGATATAGGTTTGTTTGGCCGGATATTAAAATTCATATTCAAAATATACTGATCACGATCTTAATAATATAACAAGGTAACAGGTAACAGTGAAAGAGACATTATTTTATGACGTTCTGGTTGTGTTATTTTTTGTACCTTCCTACCTGTTTTGTGTCCATCTCCGACATTGTCTTTTTCACCACTGTACGTGTTTGTGTGTGCTGAATTAATGTTTATCTATCTATCTATCTGTTGTAACAAAAAAAAAAACGCAATTGAAGAACAGTTTTTTTACAGATTTAACTGACATAAGGCAATCATTACGCATTTGATGCTACGATATCCAGGCGAATACTTACTATCCGACCAAATACCTAAAAATGGCCGGGTGATTCGGACCGGTAAATAAAAGTTTATCCGTTGCATCTCTATTTAACACCCCAGTGGGCGAGGGATGCATTTTTGTATCGGGAAATTCAATTATAAATATTGGGGCATTGATTTTTTGTATTGGAAGTTTTTTTTTTACATTTGGCCAGATGTACCGTGGCTTTATGGATTCAAAACGTATTCAGTGGATTAGTGGAAGCCATTTTGTTTTCCAGTATTACTTGATAAAAATACAGAAAATATAAATATTTATCTCTACTAATAATATAAAGAGATGTTGGTTTGTTTATTTGTTTTAGACGTTTTAATACAGATATGTAAAATAAAGGCTTATTTTATAAGCACTTGAATTATAACCAGAGCATACATTTCAGAAATATTATTGAATACACGAAGAAGCCACTATATTACGCAACTAATACAAACTGATACCCGATATTTTACAAAGCAAATATTTAACTAACCCCAAACCCACGTCGATATTCGTAGATTAAGTAATCCTATACGATGTTATTGGAATCGCCTAAATCACTAAGTAAAGTCAAACGAAACGAAATGAAACACATCCATTTAATACTTTAAACGAGAAAGTATGAATATTTGTTTTTCCCTCTAAACTGATTTGCTAAAACTTAAAACAATCATATTTTATTACATAGAATCAATTGGCCTGATTTTTATACGAGAGTTTAAAAAAATAGACGTCTGGCCATTGTTTCAGCGTTATTTTTGATAATCGTAATTACCTACTTACTGATATTTTTGATGCCCAAAATCTGATACATGACATATGTTGGACAATCCCCGTACTGATCTGGCAAAAAAAATCTGTCTGCGTATTTAGACCTAACACATTTTTCCTTAAGATAACACATTTTTGTGCCGTGCTTTCTACAGGAGACCAAATGCGTCGTGACCTACCAGTATGGGTACACTAATACAGGATCTGCAATACGAATTGTGTTGAAAGAAAATAAAAGTTATTACGTAATTATGTGGTTTTTTCTTTGGTCTAACCTCATATGTTAAAATTCACCAAACCATTTAGACTTCAGACTGTGCCAAAGAACATACATAACCATCTTTAAGACGAAGTTGGGTAAAAATAATAAAACCTATGCAGATACGGCTCACTTGTTTGGTTAAAATTTTTCTTACATTCAAAAGAAAGTATTTTAAAAAATGTTTTTGAAATGTAAGTAAATATTTTGTTAAATACTAGTACTTGCAGTAATTTTTTTTAAGTCTTTCAAAAGTACCAATGGCAAAATAACTGGGAACTTTAGTACCGTAGCACTTTGATGGCCCATGGGTTGTAAGTCATAGTACGTCCCGGCTTCGCACGGGTGTACTTATGAAACTACCGAGATAAAATACACCCCATAACCATCCCGTGAGTCCATTCTACACATCGGAGAAAGAAATGAGAGACATTTTAAAATCGGCTGAGTAGTTTCAGAGGTTACCTCCGTCAAACAAACAAACAAACAAACTTTACCTCTTCATAATATTATATTATATTATAATTAAAATATATTGTAGATAACTGGATAGCATAGATATAGTGTGGATAGTATAGATAAGTTTGCTAAATCATGACAAGAAATGCAGTCAAGTTGTAAATTATTCACCAAAATAACTGCACAAACAAAGCATTAACTGACGCATAACTTTCAACTTATTACACGGTCAAGTTTTAACGAGCACTTTGCCCGCATTATCTCGATCGTGTTTACAGACGGCTATAAAACTAATTTAGCCATAATGAGTGCCATTTAGTGCAGACAATAGGTTAGCACCTTAGTAAGTAAAGTTGCTTCGGTAAGTAGTTGGTTCATCTCTTAGTGAAAATATATTATATGCATACGCATATTATAGTACAACCTTGATATAAACTGGTCTGTGGTACATCTAAGTGTTGCAGATTTACATTGTTACTGTATGAGCTTTCTAAAATTATGACTAAAGTGTTTGAACCTATTTCAACACAACGTTACCTCAGAAAAAGTTAAAAATATAGTTATTTTTGAATAAAAAAAATTTATATTACAGAAAAGTGCGATTTTCATACTTATCGTGGTGTAAAGTGGTGTTTTCTATCGTATAGTTAATCCACCTGAAACAAAAGAAAAACATTATTAGTTTTATACTAACATAAACAACTATAAACTATAACTAATACAAACAATCCAAAATGTAAAATTAAGCGTGTCATTAAATTCCTAAAGTTACCTACTAAATCACTAATTTATGGAACCGACTGTATTTAGTTAGCTCGTATTCCCAAACGCTACGAAATCGCGGAATCACAAACAGCGCGATTGTTTGGCTATCATCAAGTCGGCATCGCGGGATTAATGAATAATTAATGATAAGTCGTCATGTTGAATCGGAATACACTGCCATTACAGTACGTCACTAATAAAACGACACTCATTGAATAGCTCTATTTTACAAATCTATTTTTTCAAGCAAAGACATTTGTAAAATAGAGCTATTCAATTTTTTTTTGAGCCTACGGCGACCACGGCTGGTGCAATCTAGTTGAAACGTTGGGATGAAATTTATACTTAAATTAAAGTAAAACAAATTAAGTAAATACCAGTTTAACTACCATTTCGCATAACACATACGCTACTTTTATTTGGAATGGTTGCTGACTGCTTCGGGGGATATTAATATATAATAAAACTAGAAAAATCAAAGTAGGCGGTACCGCTGAGTATATTTTGCTATGCGATATTACGCGTACTGTAGATTTCATTTGTCTGTGTTAGCATCGAGCTCGGCTTGATGAGATTTGCCCCAGGTTCGAAGTGTTGTGTACACAAAAACGTATTTGATTGTTCAAAGCACTAAATTATTCGTACATTACAATACCATTAACGATTTAAATGAAATACTAAAGGTACGTCATTTGTCATACAATTTATTTAATCGAATAATTTAGTCGTAGTCAGTACTAGGGAGAGTTACCTGCCATCGATTATTAAGTAGGTACTAATATTAAGTAAGAAGGTATACTATCGAATATTAAGTAATTTGAAAATGGTGAAAAGACTTTAACGAATATCTTCAACTATGTTCTTCAAATTTAGACTTACTTAATTGTATTTGATTAGTGCACTCGTGAACTTACTGTCTGATTATGTAACCTTTAAAATTTTAAGGTACCTACATTTTACTTGCCCATACAATTTTACTACTTTCTCCTATCACAACATTATTTGTTAAGTACCTACTGTAATCTTTCATAGGAATTTATATATTCTTTGTATACATATTTATTTATTTTTGATATTTTATTAACCGTCAATTTTAAGATAATAGTTTTAGTTTTAATTTTAAGTTCGTGATGTGTATCGCACGCGCCGCTGCTGTACCTACACTCTGGCGTCACAGAAAACCAGCGCAGCAGTAGCGTACCTCTCCGGTCCTCTGCTACTGTTGCAAATGCTGAGTGACGACCGTTTTCGTGTCACAATTTGTATTGTTTGTTTGTCTATTTTTTGTATTTAATTTCTAAATGTGTGTTTAATTTTTTGTATTTAATTTCTAAATGTATGTGACTCGAAATAAACGTTTTTATTATTATTATTATTATTAACCTCCAATAACTTATCGCATTTATTTTACCAATGATTGCTCTGATATTACATTATCACGGTCCAGAGCACAGAGCTGAAGACAAGATATCCAATCCAATGCGACTTTACTAATGGTAAAAACTTATGGATATCTCTGTATACATAATACTCCTATTATATAAATTCTTATATCCAAATTTAGACTTGACCGAATAAAACATTATAAACTTTTTTGTGATTTTATAAACTTTTATATTTATCATAGAAACTCAATATTTTACTTAAATCTTCTCCATCCCACATTTCAATAAATAAAAGCACTTCAGCGAAACGCCTTAATTCCCCCGTTCTTATACTACCTTGAGACTGGCGTTTCAATTGTAACTTGTCTAAACGCTGAGTACAGTAACCGCAAGAAATTCCGGACGCTCGATCGATTTCCAATCGTTCTGAAATAACAATATAATTCAACTGGCTAGCCGACTATCTCCCCACCTGTTCCCCCTTCCCACCCGCTTCACCTCCACCGAGAATACGGAAGGAGTAAAAATTGTAACCATAATTCACCATCAAGAAGATGTGTGGCATTATGAGTGTAAGGTCGATGAATTTAAATTTATATGTAAAGTGCTGCCATTTGTCAAGGAGTTTTAGTTGCAACGCTCCGTTTTAAAGATTTGTGACGCGAATCTTTTGCTAGAATTTGCGGAATTTCTGTGCTTTATTTTCTACGATTAAGGTGGTGCTTTGGTAAATAATGAAGTAGGTTTTATTGTTTGCCGGAAAATGTTACATCGTAGCAGTAGACTGGAAATGTGCTTACATACTGTCTTCTAAACAGATTGTATGTGCGAGAATGACTATTGTGTATTAGCAAAATGGTTCGAACTGATATTGGTAATCAACGCATTATAAATGCCAACTTAATAAATTACTGGAATTATAAAATCATTAAGTATATCCTTGGACATTCCACATCTATTCTCATAAAAGAACGAGTAAAGTAAAAAAAAAAAACTAGATTATACAGCTTATAGTACCAGATCATAAACTAGAAGTTGTTTGTGGCTCTTAAATTTACTAAACATTTTATATTACCAATGAAAAATATAATTTACTGATATTTTTTAAAATAAAATAATATCATGAACGTGTTAACGCAAATCGCATAGTGCGACTTTAAGTAACACGTTTGATTAACTTAATGAGTAACTTAGAAAAGTCAAGTATATGGTTTATTTACACCTTAATTTAAAACAAAATAAAAAAGCCATAGTAAATTCTTACAGTGTTCTATGTTCAAACATGTATAATGAAAATGATATAAAACTAGAATTTTAAACCGCTCTGGTTTGCAGAATGTACACTCATCGAACTTTTCACTTACGCGATACTTCTGTTATTGCAGTATTTTTAAGTGTAGGCTAATATTTAGTTTGTTTCCAACTGATATTTTTAATAAAGTCGTTTTTATCAGGCAATACTGAATATATTGGCTGAATAAATATTAGTAAATTATGAATTGAATGAAAATGTATTAAAACGAGAGTAGAATAATTTCGTTGGTAGGAGTTATCATAACTACAACATTCCTAAACTGGATGTCGATTTTATACGACTTTCAAAACATGACGCGGTGAGATTGCACGTTTTCTAGCCTTTGTTTTTTGTAATCCATCGCATTATTAAAAAAAAAACCATGTCGTGCTAAGTCAAGACATGGTTATTTGGAGAATAAGGCGGCTGATCTATCGGTAAGGAACAAAAGGCACACTTCACGTCACGAGGTACAAGTTCCGTAGTGTGTTCGCGACAATTTGGGGGAAAAGTTCCCAAAGCATGGAGGCTTATGAGAATAAAAGAGGAAAATCGATGGGAATAATAAATCAGCGCGTGCTATAGATACTTATTTACCTGAGAGTTAGGGGGTAGATAAGTTATGGGCAAAGTTTTTTTACGTAGGGGAAAAGTTTGGATTTTCCAAAAAAAATTAATGTTTGGCATTGGTTAAGTTATTTAAATTAAAGGTTAAACATTTTCTTTATTTAAACTTATATTTTTTTTAATCATAATGATGTATCCGACTTCTTATTGATACTTCTTTCTCTTATTTTAAACGCACAGAGATTAAATGCTTGTTGGATACTTTTCACATGAAATCTTCTTAACGGATTTGGTCGAAACTTAGAAAGATCTGGAATTTAGGCTACTTTTAATCCGGATGAGTGCTAGCTAAGCCACCGGGAGGAAAAGGCAAAGAAATAAAACGCAGTCACATTTACATTTTAATCGACAACTATTATTATAAATTATAAACAGCCTATAACAATCGAAATGTTAAATAATTAAAGTTCCAGTTTTTCAGTTTATGAAATATAAATATTCAAGCAACATTATTTTATGAAAAATCAGAATTTCAGCGTGCAATTCAAACAAACTATTGTCAGTCGGATCAAATAGCCACTGGCTAGCTAGGCAGGTTTTTATTCTTTACAAAAATATTATGCTCAGTTTTCATTCCAAACAAACAAGTACCTACAGGCGACGACAGAAGTCACTGGTACAACCATTAATTGGTGATTTAACAAAAATCAGGTTTTGTGTCTCTGTTTATTTTATGACGAGGAATATGACTGTGTTTTTTAAACTAATTGGATAGATTCAGTCATTGAAAAATTGTTAACTCTGCTTTTACCAAATTAACTAATCTTTTTTTCATATTTAATTGTCCCATGGCTTTTCGATTATGTTTTTTTTTTCTGACACTTTAAAAGCTAAGTAAGTATAAAAAAACTACATTAGATTTAGAGTTCTAAGAAGTTTTGTTAATCTACTTAGAAAAATATCATCATCATAAATTTTATCCACAGGCCTCTTCTCTTTTACGCCCGACAATCAGAAAACATACTTAAATATTATTGTAGCAAAACTATGCAAAAAACCCAGTTTAAAAATTATAAATCTTGTGTACCCGACTGTACTGCTCTCAGACAGCACTTATTAGCCGGGCATTGTTCGACGGCCACTAAATTACGCTGTTTAGTTGCGGGATCCAACTCAAATTTATTTCTCTCAATCCGCCGCTCGCTCGAAATAATTAAATTCCGCCACTGTTGCATTCCTCTATTACATTTACTGAAACAATCTTGGAGGGATGGTTGTTTAGTGTGGTCATCGTGTTGAAAGAAAAACTGAACCTAAATAGGTGAAATAGAGTAAAGAAGTTATGATTGTATATTTTAGGGTTTCAAACCCAAGAGGTAAATACTCGACTAAATTACTAAAACACTTCTGTACGTGTCTGTCTGTGACCAGAGCATCTCTTGAACAATTTAAACAGTTAAAATTTGTAACAGTATAGGTATTTGTTATTTTTTTAATTCACAACAGTTTCATGGAGATGTGAATGAAATCCACATTTGAGTTGCACTAGGCTTTGAGTTGAGAGGGAATGACGCGCTAGAAGTGTATCAAGTTCATATCAAGTGGAAATCCGTGGTCTCTGCCTATTCCTATGGAAAAGCGCCAAGATTATGTATGTTTGTGGTATGTATTTTGACACTATTTCAATTGAAAAATAGACGCTGAATACGATACAGGTCAGTTTTTGAGGTCTACATAGACTAAGTTTGAAACCGTGAGAGTTATCAAAAAGTCATGTTTGGAGCCATCAGGTGCTCAATTTAGTGGAAAATAAATTCGGAACTGAAATTCACCGACTATGGATCAAAAATCAACAGTCCATCTAGCCAAACCAACAGGGCTTTACGCATAGATGCATAAGTTTACACATTAGATGTATATTTAATGTATGGATACAGGAAGAGCATTGTGTGCCCCTACCCGGCTACATCCGGCTAAAACCCGTTAAATCTGGCAACCCTCGAGCGATGATGCATACGGTTGTATAGCACAAATGTTGTTTTATGAAAATTTTTGTTACAACTCGACCCCGAGTCTGAATACTGAGCATATTTTAATAGTAGCAACACTGGTTGTTTGCGCTACGGAAAATAATTTAAATTGCTTCAGAATCGTGAATTTTACAGTAAACTGAGCGAGAGTTACTACCGAAAAACTGCAATGCTTTTAAAATATTATTAAATATTTAATCAAAACTGCTTTTTATAACGGCTACACACGATTGCAACGGAATAAAACATATCATGTATTTTTAATGTTTTATGTAGGTAGTAGGTACTTTACACATTTTTATGGACAGTTTCACAAATAATTAGCCGTCGTGGCCGAGTAGATTAGTGTCCCGACTTTCGATCCGAAAGTAGTGGGTTCGATAACGATTGTCGATATCGTTTAGACAGACACACACACTTTCCCATTTATAATATTAGTATAAAATAAATTAGCAACTAAATTATCATTTTAACTGTGACTTTCTATTGCGTGCTGTCTGCTCTTCGCTTATTACATTCATCGAGAATTCCAGAGAAGCAATGGATTTCCCTTGGGCTGCTCAGGTTGCAAGATAGTTATCTGCGCAGACGGTCTTGAAAAAGTAGATATGTAATGAAAGAGCTGGAGCTAAATACCAGTAGCTACCTATATGATTATGAAATTATAACATAAGGCAGGCCAGTTTGAGAGTGGTGTAAAGTCCTCCAACACAGCCTCAACTTTAAATAAAATTTCAAATGAAGAGGTTTTACTTGTGTTAAATTTATATTACAATATAAACACACAAACACAACTTTACACAGAGAAAACACCCCGGGCCTAAACAAAACAGCCGCGTCACCAAACTCGACACCTGAGCTTGTCTCCCTGTCATAGAAACACAAGGACCGAGGGGCATGTTTCTAATTGATATCTTAGTACTTTGTAATAAAACTTTAAATTAAATTTAGAGGACATTGACTCTTACGTTTAAAAATTATTGATATTGCACAACAATTTCAATGTTGCTAAAATGAAAACTTGATTCTTGAACTTGAGTGTTACTAACAAAGTTTTTATAGTAGCGACGGTGGGTCACGTACAATTAATACCGACTTGGTTTGTATGGTCCACAACTCATTAGGCCTTATTAAGTTAATGCCATCTTAAGTACTACTAACATCTGAAAACATTTAATTTTTTTCATTTTTCAAAACAAAATAAACAGTACTTTGAATTACTTAAAACCTTTTTATAATTTTACAATTAAATGTAATTTGTAGACATCGTATAATTGAACTAAAACTCAGATTCACTATGTCAGTAATTCAGCAAACAAATCAGCGCTCGCTCTTGCAAAAAGAAAAATACATAAAAAAACTTTCGGTGACACGGAGAGAAATACATAAAAAAATGTATAAAAAACGACGGCATTAACCAAACAAAAGGGAGGACCAGAGTGTCATAACTCGAGGCGCATTTTCCTTTGTCACGGTGACGATCGCAAATCCGACGGTGACGGTGTATTATTTATGGACAGTGTACACAGCGCGAGACCAGCTGGTTCAATTCATGTATATTTATTGTTGAAGAAACAGTTGTGTTAAAAATGCAAAAACTGTGCTTCAAAAGAAAGTTTGCTTTTAGAAAACTAGCTGTGGTGTTAGGCAGTCCTATTGCCGTCGACGTGGTATAATAGCACTATTATAGTTGACGACTAACTCAAACAAATATACTTCACAAAATACAGAAAACTAACGGATGATTTCGTATAGTACGCGTTACTTGATAAGCTGACTATACATTAAGCTGTAAGGATGCGTCAAGTAAAGGATACCTGGGTACCGTGTTTACGTATCCAGAGCCGTACTTATTTGCATTTATGTGCTTATGCTCTGACAGAATAGCAAATCTCACAGTTTTTGTACAGAAGCTAAAGTCAGATAAAATTATAATGAAGATTGCTATACCCTTTACTAAGGCTTCGTGAAATTAGGACAGAAAAGAAAACGCACTGTTTACCCCACTTAAACATAACATACGTGAGATAGAATAGTATGAGACAATCAAAATCTAATAAATGGAATCCTGTGGTCAAACGGATCCCAAAGTCAGAAGTCATGGAATATCTTTTGGCATAACCTTATGGTATAAATTAAAGTTCGGTCCATTAGACCCCCGGCTATCATATTCCGTTCCGTTGACTCCTAATTTAAATTATAGACGACAATGAACTCAAAAGGACCTCAATAATATCAACGTATATGTAGATATATCTTGATAATATATTTAAGCATGTTTTGGCAATAAACTTGTACCGGGTCGCCAATAATGTACCGAGAGTGATGTTTGTTTGTATTTCAAATAGTGCTGCCGTTGAAAGAAAGTCGGATTAATGATCAAAATAATAAAAAAAGTTGGAAATAATTTTGCCCGAATGATTACCTATATTTGAATTATGTAACGAATACATAAACAAAAAACACTTTATACATTTTGTATGATCAGATGCAACCAAACAGATCATTTATGATCAAATGAGAATAACCCTATTTAAATGGTATTCAAGATTACTTGTCGGATTCGAAAAAGCAATTATAGAAAAAGACCGTTAAGAAAAACGGGTATAAATTTTTTCTACGGATAAAGTGAAATAAATAGGATTGATGGTGCAAAGCAAACTTATTCCAGCTTCAAAAATCTCAGGCTTACGTCATGTGGTTGAAGCATAAGTTATCGTTATCAAGTTCATTGCTGTTTAATTTATTAAATCACTATTACATATACTTTATAGTGTCCATGACGAAATTGTGAACCTAAATCATAATAGCTTGTGTGAAGCCGTCGATCTCCTAGGAAAATTACTACAAAAACTAGGCAGCGAATTTGTTAATTATAAAAGACGGATTACTTGAATCCGGTCAAAAATCCGTTGTCCAACACTTCCGTATAGTATTTATTATTGCGTGCTTTATTCGCAGCAATAAATACTTTTCCCCCGATGCTTGCTTTCTCCGTCCTTGGACTGTTGCGTGCAGCGTTTTTATACGGATTTGCCGAATAAACAGACGATTTAACATTTACGCAGCCTTAATGGGTTAACTTTTTGTACGTGATTGTACATGATGTGCGAAATTGTGGCTGGTTTTTAAGACGTCCATGATATTTCGACGCGACTGTACTCTTATCGAATAGTTTTAGGCTGTGTTTGCACGACACACAGTCTAAGACTTTTCGGTAAAAATACAGTCATGCGTAACGAATTCGTTTATCAAGAACTAATAGAAATACCTTATTCTTTAATTTGTAAATAAAGCAAGTTCTCCTATACGGATACAGCCTTAAAAATGTGAAAAAATATATATACATTCATTTATGATGTACTACTTAAACAGGTACAAAAATACATTCATAATGTATTTCGACTGTTTATCAAATGAAAATTCTCCCCCACACTCGATAATTCCAATTTACAATCACACTCAAATAAATCTCTTTGTCTACCCGATAAACAGTGCAAACATTAATTTCAATATTAAATCCCTGCAAACAATAACCCATCAAAAAATGCAAAAACGTATAAAGTAATACTTAGGTTATACAATTCATGTACAGATTATAGGTAACGGCTGGTTTACTTTGATTTGTTACACTCGCAGTAACATTTGATAAAGTTTGTTAGAAGTAGGCAATTAAAAAAATTATTGGAGTAAATTCCTTTTGCAGCAAAAATGTAGAACGATGCAAGAGAACAACACAAATAGCCAACCATCTTCTCTGGTAAAAGTGAGTCCGTACCTTTATAAATAAATTTTCGATTCGAAAAGTCCATTGATGAACGGTTGGATTCAATCCCACGACCTTCGGTTCTAAAGTCCAAGTACCACTCGTCTAAGTATCCACTTTTTTTATGACTTCTGCATTATTGCGAACCATATTTGCGTGTAACATTTTTCAAAATATAACAAGTCAAGGTGACATTTTCACCCTCTAGCATTCAGAAATTGTGGCAGCAATATTGAGCGTCTCATTTACCTCCATTTTAATAAATTGTGTTACAATTTGTTGAACAAAAGTATAACGAAACAAAGAACTTGTCGGCTGAACTGAAATTCAATTATCCCACTCTTTTTGGCTCATTATGATAGCTCAAGAGTACACTCCCTCAACGAAAATAAAGAACAATTTTTAAATCAAAAAAAAGTATTGATATCGTCTCAGACTCTTTTGACCCAGAAAAACGTTAAAAAAAAATGAAAAAAGACGGTATTTTATAGGAGGATTATCTACTCAATGCCACTTGCACACTCGATCTTTTACCGAAACTATTCCGATCGCTCTGGTAATAAACATCGTTATTGCTAAATTAACTGTGGTCAAGAGTGGTGGACTAAATGTCACATTTTACAAAAAACAAATTAAATGAATTCATCTACTCGCTTAATCTTCCTCAATGCTTTCAGCATTTTACTTTTATTGCTTAATAACTGTTGGGTATTGTGATTTTTATTTCTGTATGTGTAACGATCTCGTTTGCGCTTTGCCGGTTCGGCTTTTCAATCCGACTTGCAAATATTGACACTTATTGAATATGAGCTGTTGACTCGGTTTCTACTCGTATGGTTCTCGTATAGATCACTTGAAGAAAAAAATAGTTCAAAATAAAAAAAAAACTAGCAGCACTCACTGAAATTGATTACTTGAAGAAAAAAAATGTTTAAAGTAAAAAAATTGGCAGCGACTTTGCACGGGTGTACTAATGAAATTATCGATATGAAATATAGCGTATAACCATCCCGACAGTCCATTAAGATGCATGTTTCAGTTCCTAATGGTCTCCGCTAGATTACGCCTATCAACTCTCAACCGACTCTCATCCACCGATTCCTGAACAAGTTAACAATATCATTCAATCATGGGGCATGTAGTGTGCCGCGCTTTGGGCATCTTTCGGCCATAATTAAGTTAAAGCATAGTAAAAAAAAGTTAGAGCAACAAAATAATGAGGCTCAACTTTAAGATTAACTTTGGCACGAAAGTGAAAACTAGATAGAAATAAAAAGTAAAAACATCACCATCAAAGATGCAGAGAGTCGTGTCTAAGTTATAACTTAGTCTTTCTAAGCTTTGATTTGCAAAAAAGTGGTGACCGTCTTATAACATACGTTATTTCATTATAAATATTGGCAGGCTCAAACAAAACAGTCTCACGACTATTTTATGATCTATTTGATGACAGTATTATATACGTATACTCTAACGAACTTTACTTCATTGATATTGAATTTCTATAAAAAGTATTTCAGGCCATCGTCAAACCCCTTCTTTTAATCTAAACCCTATTTTGATTGAAGATAATTATACAAAACGAAATCTGATACAAAATAGTCTATTCAAATGAAAGACAAAGTAACTAACACAAACAAATACTTATTCACGTATCAATTTGTTCACTTCCAAAATCATAAACATTAATTAGCACAATAATCAATAACATTGTTCAACGTCCGAAATATGTCAGTGGCCGTTTTAATAAAACTGTGGCTTTAGCTAACTCTAAAAGTGAGATGAAATATTGAGAGCGAAACCTTTGCTAACTTTTCAGAAAGCACCTGTAACTGTGTTTTGGCAACTTTTGACTTTCACGCAAAACGCTTCGGGCGTCTTCTGGGACTTAAAACAATTGAAGGTGAACAAAAATATCGAAATAATTAGTTAAGCCGCTTTAGGATTTGTGATTAAAATAACAGTATTGATTTTTCATTTACCTTGTCATCATAGTGTAACTAGCGGCACGTCCCGGCTTTGCACGGGTGTACTAATTAAACTACCGGGATACAATATAGCCTAAAACCAATCCTACCAGTCCATTATACACATCGGTGACAGAATTTTTGAAATCGGCTGAGTAGTTTAGGAGATTACCGTCAAACAAACAAACCAACCAACATTACATCTTTATAATATTAGTATAGGTAGTTCAAGATATCCCGGCCCAGATACCGCGATCGTCTACGAAGGATAGAACCGTGGCCCATCGCTCGCAAATAGTCCACGTGCGTCTTAGGCAGTGAACGCGTACTGTAAATTTTTATTTCAGAAAACAGACTGCATTATAGTATAGTAAGGTTATATCAATTTCCTTCAAAGTTGTGTACTGTTAATTCCTATAACATGCTATAGGTAAATAATCATAAGACAATCATTTTAGAAAGCCGTTGTCTACCATATCTGAAGCTAATGGTAAGCCCCTTTACTTCTCGTCTAAAATTTGTCTCCACAAAAATAAGACGACTCAGTGTAATTTATATAAACTTTAATTTAGGCAATTGCGGGATAAAGTTTAATATTTACGCTGAACATAACGCTCCAAGTACTTTATTTTATAACTTAAAATAAAACTAGCGATTTCAGAGAGCTTACTTGTGCCCTTTAAAGGGTAAAAAGGCAGGAGATGAAACTGAAAATTTCAGATATCTATCTCATCTGTGGCTAGAAATCAGGGAGCTTCGCCTGAGAAAATATACAGCGTTAGGCTTACTTTTCAGTCTAAGAAGATTTAAGTTAAATTCAAAATATCGAGATTTTATTATGACGTCATTTTTTCCCCATAGTATGACGTCATTTTATCATTTGAACTAACTAACTCTGAGAAAGAAGATTTATTTTGTAGTGCATCAATGCACAGCACACCTTGAAATTTCAGTCCAAAATTATCAATTAGAACACAAAGTTAAATCATTTTTAGTTTTTATAACGGCAACAAAAATTCATAAATAATAAGTTACTTATGAATTTTTGTAAAATAACTTTTATCTCTTCTTTTTCCTCGAGTGGCGCAGTGACTTTTTAAGAATAAAGTTTCAGAATAAAAACAAGAAAGAATTGTACGAAACCCGTGTAAGATCACCTCTCTCGTTTTTTATCAGCTCAACTTTATCCCAACCAATGCCGCAACACTTGTTTATCCCTTACAAAAAGTTTGGAAAAAACCTCTACAGAATTGGTAAAGAGTGAGCCGAACCTATGTGTGTAAGATTTCTTTTGCTGTTTCTTATAATTAATTTGTATTTTTAACATAATATTTTGTGAAATAGTTGTCACCTGTCCAGGTTGTTAACGTCTAACTTTTACGATCGATCGCAACTGTCGTTTTATATTTATTTTAAAATACACGAATGGATTACAAATAGGTCATCATCAATTAATAATTAAGTACAGGGAATAAGTTTTTAGTAGGTATAGGTCTTTACAGATTTATAGACCTTGAACTTGGTGACGTAGATGATAATTACATTTTACTTTGACTTGTACTTGACTTATCATGATGAATTTAGTCTTAGTTTGCAAGCAATAACAAACAGACTGAGAAACAACGAATATTTTTATACAGACTCCGTTTTTCCGTCTAACTTTTGAGCCCTAAAAAAGAAAATAACTTGATAACTCGAGTTACCAGCCTTTTTCATATTTGCCTCGAAACTTGCCTCTTAAATATTACGAGAGAGTTGAGAAACTCTTCAAAATGAGAGAGCCAATGAAAAGTTTCCATTTTACTTGTCAAATTTTAACGCCGCGGCTCACCTTGAGTTAAACGCGAGTTTGAAGATTGATTGTCTGTGGGGGCCTAAGGTTTTTGACAGTTTACAGGCCCTTTGACTACAGCTTAAAGTTTTGTACGTCGGGAAACCCGTCAAATCGGTAGAGATCGGTAGAGGTAACTTTTGCAAAAAATAAACGTTACCTTAATTTCTAAGACGATATATTTCGTAGGTATATACAACTAAAACCAGATTCTTATGTACTTGGATTTCACTTTTTAAGATTAGAGATAAATGCCGACTTTGCCAGTTAAATGACTTCAGCGTCGACGGAAAGTCGTCGTCGGAAAGACCTCAACGGGTGGATTTTATATGAAGAAAATTATGGGCGATCTTGTATGAAGAATGCAACTAAAATAGTAGTTAGGTACTTTATGAAAAGATTTACTACCACATTAATTTTCAAACATACCAAAATATGTATCACTTTCACATATTCCGCTCGAATAAAAAAGGGACGATTGAAAATCAAAAGCGTAAAATATTGTTATTTTATTCTCCAAATCTTGACGCTTAAGGAATAGCGACGACGTTTGTGGAATACGGGATACCAAATATTGTCACGCCACGGTAAGGGGGCGGCCATACGTAAAGATTACTTGTTTCGCTTCGTTGGTTTTATTTATTTTTATGTGAAACTAGCGGCACGTCCCGGCTTTGCACGGGTGTACTAATGAAACTACCAGGATAAAATATAGCCTTTAACCATCCTGACAGTCCATTCTACACATCGGTGAAAGAACTTTTAAAATCGACTGAGTTTATTCGGAGATTACCTCCGTCAAACAAACCAACATTAAATAATATTAGTATAGACTAGGTTCCGCCGATTTACTAGTGTTATACTAACATTATTTGGTCTAATTTCATAACTATGATCCGTAACAGTTACAGACCTTTAATTTATTTTGTTACTTTCGTAACTGATTATTGAAAAAAAAGCAATTAAAAATAACATTCGTATTTCTTCATTTTCTATTTTATAACCATAATTCCACTCCTACTTGACGGCTAGACTTATTAAAAAAAAAACAAATTTTCCCAGCAGTGAGATACAGTTGGAAATATGATGGTTAACCATGATGCTTATAGCTTTACTTCAAACACCGGGCGAGACAGAGTCGTAAGTTACGCACCGCTTTTAAGGTGAAAAGCCCCCCTTTAGGGGTGAAATCTCGAACAGCATACGAGATTAACCCCCCTGTACATTTGAATGTGGTATATTAGTGAATGGTTAGATTTATCGTCGGTGAAACGGCGGCCCGGCTCCAAATTTATTGCGGGGGTTTGTAGCAGGGTATGCTGACAGTGGGTCAACTCTGCTTGACTTGCGGTGGAAAATATGAGGTGCTGAGGGAAAAGATATTTTACGTTTTGTGTCTGTTGTAGGTTTTTTGTTAAAATATTTCTTAGAGGCGCGTACACCTATACTCTGTTCTCAGTCGATCGAAAAATAAGCCAACTATATATGTGTTGTCCATAAATTTTAGTACATCATCGGTAGGTAATTTGCCAATTTCTAATAAAAGAAACCATTATAAAATAATACATTACATAAGGCAATCTGAACTCGCTCTAGGCTACGTAAGATACACCATCGAACTAGTGGCTATAAAATCTGTTTTCGTTTACATAAAAGTACCAAGAAAAAAATCATGAAACTCTTATTAAATTATGATGATTTTCTGAACAACGGGGTATTTTTGTACTACTGCTAATATTACTCTACACCATTGCGTAGATCGCGGTAGTGAGAATTCCGTTTCTCGTTTTACGAATGTGTTCGTCGATTGCCTCAGTCTTAAAACGTCTCGGTACATTTAATTTTACGGGGATTTATTTCCACGTGAAACGTTACTTCTTTCTACGTTATAAAGGTTTCAGTCGTAAAACTCGAAGGTTGTAAAAATTGGCTGATGAATTTATCGTGGAATATTAGTGTCAGTTTAGGTTTTATGGTTTCGAATGGTTTTAAAAGAAAAAATATGCCTATTGTAAAATACATACTGTGAAAACAAGAATTTTGAGAACGTTGATTTCAATGTAAAATAATAAGACAGGATAAATCTCTACAAGTTATAAATAAAAATAAGAAACACAATTATAAAAAAAACATCAGTTAAGCAACCATTCTCATAAGTAGTCTAATAGATAGATATAAGATAATCTGTTCGTCATTACTTCGGTTTCGTGTCATCTACGTCAATTAAGTGATTACATTACGTAATTAAATTCCGTACACAATTTAAAATTAAATATGTTATCACAAAACCAATCAACTTAATAATGCTAAAAATAATCAACCAATATTTATTATAATTAAATTATAAATTGTCAACAATCGTATCGTATCAGTTGTAATACACATCCCATTAAATAAAGTAGACGGTATATTTTTGTGGTGTGTTCCGAAGCGGTCGTGTTAATAAATTCCGGCGGGCGCGCGCTTCGCTTTATGTCATTCCGAGTTATTTGATTGCAGTTACGCGGTTTTAGCAGACCCCGCTTGTTTCACGCGTGTCATGATCTACTGTTGTTCGTTTCTGACCTAGGTCAAAGATAAATAAATAAATATCCTTGGACATTCTACAGGGCGTTATTTAATCCTAAGCTAAGCAATTTAACGCTTGTGTTATGGTAACCAGATGACTGATATCCTACATACTTAGATAATATATTTTGTTTACATAATTTTTAAGCTATTGCATAGCTTCTATCGCGGGTCTTGGCGTGGAGACCGAATCCAGAAATTCCGCAACAAAATCACCTGATTGTCACTTTAGTTCAGCAACTCGCCACTAGGTGCAATAGCTTTATCGCGGCAGTCCCCGAGTGCCACACGTCTTTTTTTTGTTTGTCTGCGTCTCAGGCAGGCTTACAGTCACACGATAACGACTCTACGAATATATAAAATTCCCTGTTTAACCAAATAATGTTTTTTTATACTTGCTCTGAAAAAAAGAATGTAGGTACGTCTTTATAAAATGTGTCCATATCGATATTTTTATACATAAGCCAAAGAGCTTTCTATGAGTCAGTGTGTTTACTGTGAGTTAGTGTAAATAAAATACAGTTTATGTTTCTTCACAAAAACACTAACTTTACTCGAGGTTTTATTGTAGATACCGAACCCCACAAATGCCAACTCACAACGGGGTCCTAATTGCCTCATATTATACGCTATCACGTGTTTCCATCATCGCACAGTGCAAGAAGACAAGCTAGACAACTTTTAAGAGTTCTAAGTTCTTCGTTCGTTCGTTCGTTCGTGAGCAAGTGGCCAATTCTAGTGACGGAGTTTTTAGGCCGCCTAAAGGCCTCCGTCATGGCTTAACGACGCTCAGAGCGTTGCTTAACTTCGACGATCTATCAAGAACGTATAAGCAAGCCATGAGCGCTTCACTTCGCTTCTAAGTTCTGGACTTTATAGATTACTTACATAAAAGTGGTTAGAATCTATCACAAGGCATTTTATGCCGCGCACCGACTCGACTAAAAAGTCGGGAAAAAATAATAATAAGTTAAATACGTGATAATGTCCTTTAACTTCCTATCAATTATTCTAAAGATAGCGAAAGTTTAAATAAAAAAAATATCTTGGTCATTCTACACAACGTCATCTAGTCCCAAGCTAAGCAACTAAATGCTGGTGGTATGGTGATTAGATGAATGATATACGACTTACATACATTTTTTTTTAAATTGTACTATTATGTTATTTTCTCTTCACTGTGTCCGTGTTGATAACTTTACGAATAGTTCGGTTTATCGTACAATCTGACAAACGTCGCAACGTCGACGTCACGTGTGATGTTGACGCCAATTAATGGCGTGTTTATCGCACTGATAAGGAAATTACTGCGTGGAAATATAGGTTTTCCGGCGAATATGGAATTATGAATCGTGAGGGAATGTGAGCTTTGGAGCGAAGAAATTATGTTGTTACCTATTATATTGAGGCTAATTCATAATAGTCGAATATTTTGTGACGATTATTTGAATCAAATTGAAACTCCTTAAGAGAGTTAGTTTTAAGTATTGCTATTCTTGTACTAATAGTGTAATTATCTATGCAATAAAATAAATGATTAAAAATAGGCTAATATTAGGCTTCATGCGCCATGATCACAATGTAGAAGAAATTGCTTTTATTTAGTTTACAAGAAAATAATTTTATCTTATTATTTAATTAAATTCCGTAAAATACAAGTTACGTTTAGCTCGGAGCTAGACGGCGCTTATATTAATTAATTAATATAGAATATTAACTCGACCTTGAAAGTCTATTCACGAGACCGTTCTCACTTTACTTATTTCTAATTCAATCTATATTCTATAACCTAACAATCGACCATCCCAAAAGTACCACAGCTACTTAAAATATTGTGTTGCGTCTTCCGTTTGACACTCGAGCTAACAATATTAGTTTGAAATTTCACGAATCAACACGATATTCGGTACAAATTAAATTTACCGAGCTCTGTAATTGCGTAACCAAATACCGCTTGAGGGATACGACCTACCGCAACGGGACAGGAATAGGTACAGTTGCTTACAAAAGTTGTTCACAATTTCCAGAATAACATTATTATGCCATTTATGAAGAGACTAGCAGCACGTCCCGGTTTTTTTTAACCGCGTTTCCTAAACCATTTATTTCATACTTTTATGCTTGTAAATGGTCTTGTATTGAAAAAGTAAGTATGTCGTGTCACAAAAAGGGCCACATAAACATCCATAACATGCATGATCGCATAAAACGTTTACAACCATTCCAACCCATTGGACGTAGACAAAAAAAGGGTCTGTAAACAAGCACTAGGAATTAAATTGGCCATTGCCTGAGCTCCTATATTATCTCGTTCGAAGCAATGGCTCCTAATGTGGCCCATTACGCGAACTAATGTAAATGTGTTTGCTGGTCATTTGTTGAGTGCGGGCCGTTTTGCACAACCTTTATGGTTGTGCTCATATCGCATTTCTCTTTTTTCGGGTGCAGATTGTGGAGCGTACGTCTTGTTTTTAAAGCTTGGTTTAAAGTTTACAAATGTTCCACTACGTATTTCGTGTTAAATAAAAGTATAACTAAAAACAACGTCTCAGCGTTGTTTTTAGTAATATTTTATTTTTTCAATATAATTGATAAAATAAAAACTTTACTTTAAGAACAACAAAGAACTTTTGCTTTATGTTATTATGATTAAGACGTATTCATTCTACGCTAATGTTGTACATAATTTTCAGCGTGTATTTAAATCTATTACTATTTGCAGTCATTATAAGCTAATTAGTGAGACGAAATTAGTTATTTACTTAAATACAAAACAATACAACTTTTTATCTCTCAAAACAACAAATTCATTTAGACCCATCTAAGAAACCGCATCTTCCTTTACACGAACAAATTAATAACTCCCACCGTGCCGAGTAATTCCTTCAGCCCGCATACCATCCATTCTTATTACTCCCCAGTCACCCTAATTAGTGGATGACCTATAAATTTGAACCTTATTGTAATGTGCATAAGAGCTACTACAACTAGGAATTGGTCGACTTTGTACGTGTAATGGGTGTCCAGTTTTAATTAACTGAGCGTTGTACCTGCTTGGTTGCGCTTGGTTATGGCCGTATTGTGGTGTGAGTGTAGCAATAAGCGGAGCGGTGAGCGGAGCGGTAAAATTACTTAAAACTTAAAAAATGTATAGTGTTTATGCTTAGAATGTAACTTATATTTAGATTAAAAAGTAAATAAGTAACTCAAAACATAACTCTATTATCATTTAAAATTGTGTCTTATCGGCACGATAGAATAATAAAAATCTTGCTTGTAGACAAAAAGTTAATAGCAAATTGATAAATAAAAAATATTTATTTAACTATTGATCTGATGAATTGACGTAATTATGTGAAAGAAATCTTCAATTTCAACATTTATCTAAATTACATTGGGTAAAGGTGTATAATCATAACTAATTTTAGCTTGAATCTTTTAATTCATCTTTCATTCACTCCAATTACGCTACAACACACGCGTTCATCTTCATTTTCTAAACTAATTACTTATCACGTCCATTAGTCAAAGTTTATTGTTTCCCAAACCCTAATAACATAATCCAACCTTGCTCACCGGTCGGATGTCCGCTTCCCGCTCAGTTTGAGCCAAGTCACGGCTTTATTTATGTACTAGCGTTAGCAAATAATTAATATTAAGTAAATACAAGCGTGGGCAAAAACATTGTAAATAGTCAGATTTGGGGATAACACCTTGTAGTTTCATTAAAGTATTGTATTCACAAGGGGATAAATGTCCCGGGTTATTTGATAAAGAATATCAAAATATTTATTGGACTACAAGTACTACAACAGATATAATGCTAATGGCTGATATAGGAGCAGTAGGAGACTGAAAAAGCTTTCAACAGACAATATTATTTTGTTGTTAAATTTTGTATTGAAGTTATTGTCTGTATTTTATTACACGGGTTCAAAGTTTCTGCATTCGTGAGCATAGTCATAGCAAAATTGAAGTAAAATCGTAGCATGTTCGTAGCAATATTGTAGCATGGTCGTAGCAATATCGCAGTATGTAAAGATTTAAATTTTTTGAACCATCTAATGACAGCTTTAAAATGGTGTGGGTCCTAATAATTTATGACCATTATTATTAAAAAAGTAAGTTACTTAAATACAATAATCTTACCATACAAAAATACCAAATGCGCTGCGGCATAACTGTTTGTGTAATTTTTTTGTGTTAATTTTTTTTTTACTTATATTTATTTCCTGATTTTCTTGTATCTAGGCGCCTACTTTGTTTCTTTTCTGGATTAAAAACTTTTATTCAGACTAAAATCCAAAATTCTTGTGAAACACTCTAATTTCTACACCATCTGTTTGTAATGTCCTACGAAAGTTAGCGGTACTAAAATATTTTCTCATTAACGATATTATTAGTACTCTCCTATCCAATAAGCCTAAAATTTATCACCGTCTTTATGAAGCACAGCCAAATCTGGCAATTTCATTATTTATGATAGTCGAATCCGCCCTTGACTTCTTTTACTGCTTTCCAAGACAACCTGAGTATCTATAACATTACTATTTCTTTTGCATGATCTTTCTCATTAACATAATATCGTTGAATATATACGACCACGCTGTCATCTTGTTGTTGTTAAATAAAAAACTCACATAAGAAGAATATGAGCTTAGGTGTAGTTATTTTAATTTTAATACCTTGATAGATTTGAGAAAATAATACAACTGTCTGTTTTTTCCTAAATCTATCTAAGTTAAGTAAATTCATGTGATTCATAAAGTCAAAATTAACACTGCACCACAAAGCTTGTTGAATCTGGTAATCCGGCTTCTATTTTATGCGGTCAAAATCACAAACATACAAACAGGGTTGGAAAACTTCATTTTTGTTGATCCATCTTAAATCCAAATATATATTATATGACTCATTAAAGCTCTGCTAATTTACTGAGGCTATAAAAACTGATCGTTTGAATCCTCTGCTGTAAGTACCTGTAACAAACAAAGTCGTAAATGTACGAGGTTTCTCATAGATAGTAAAACTAACTGCTAAGGATGGTGGAACATTTTAATCTACTGTAAGTAGCTATTAGACTGTGCAGAGTACATCTGATTATGTAGAAACTGTGATGGCGGCAATTTTGTACAAAAATTGTAATATACAGATTGGGGGTATGAATGGCGAATTTAAATTAACACATAGTGTTGAGGTAGCCATGAGCAACAATCAAAAAAATGTAAAATGTCTACAAATTATCATGTACCGGAATCACTTTTCTCAACATTTTTGTGGGTTTTTTTTATTTAAAACTGGCACAACAGACTTACAATAATCTACATTATCAAGTCATGACATCTATCGAGCTGATTAATGTACCGATAAGATAACGTGATGAGTTTTGTCATTCATAACGTCAGCCCTAGAAGTCAGATTTTCCTTTCAATAATAATGAAAGATGTATTGAAAGTCAAAGTAAAGCTAAGCCCTTTTAAAACGCCCATTGAAAAACACCTTTTCGTGGATTCTTCGAGAAACGCGAAGCTCTCAGGGCACTTAAACCTTTTGGGGGAAACTTGTAAATTAAAAGGGCGCATGTGAACCATCACCTGTCTTCTTAAGATACTTTTCAGACTAACGTTTTATACGAGCATATAAGGACGTTTTTAAAACGTGTATGTACTCCTTTAGCCACAAGTCTGACGCGTTGGCGCGCTTTTCAGCTAGTACGCTACGCTTACGCAATATCCGTCGCACCACCTATGCTCGGACGATGACTGACTTCGATGAGCGTCTGAAAAACAAAGACAGTAACAAAGAGACAAAAAACATCAGTCATCGTCCGAGAGTACAGTTTCCTTCCATAAAGTTCAACCAGTTAAAAGTACTCCTTGTATGTCAATTTTTAAAGCGTGACGTTAAACAAGCGCGTTACGCTGTATAAAAACGCTGGTCTGAAATTGCTTTATGCATAGAATAAACATTCAGATCAAAGACTTTGCAGTACCTACTCTGTAACATGGAAATATACAGAAATTCATGAATTTTGTTTGCTAAAGAGTAACAAGAAAATGCTTATTACTCGCATTATGTAATTTGTATAAGAACAAGAATTGTTGCTCAATGCACAAAGCGATAGACAAAATAATTTTATTAGTGATGGACAAAACTAAGAGATTTCTTTAAAAAGCTTTCATGACGTCAGCGTCGGTTAAGATTCGTTCGCCTCATTACATAGACGTAAACATTTTAAATGCTAACTTGCAGCGAAATGAGACTTTTACTACTCATTTTCGCGGCAAAGGCAAATTAGTTTATCTACGAAAATGTTTTTGCTTCTCAGCTTGTTTATTAACCGAAGATAAAGTAAATAAGAGAATGATTGTAAGTTTTATTTATCTGCAAGAGTTTGATATTGTTTAAATTTTTGGTTTATTAAATTTTTTACATATATATTTTTTTAATAAAATGTTGCTATTCCATTGATTGTGAATGACATTTAAACACACTGACAGAAGTAGAGACATTTTTAATGTTCAATAAACCGTTCTTTAGCATAGTTTTTTTGAAAAAAACTTTAATTATGACACGATTTAATAAATTAAATCTTTCTAAGTGTGGGTGTAAGCGCTGCTTTTACAAATAAGTATCAACTTCATAAACCAAAATACTTAAACTATTAAGGCAAATATCATCATCATCACTCTCACTCATCGGATTATAAGCTCTACTAGAGTTATGAGTATCTGAATATAATTTAGTAGGTATAAAGACTAGTTAGAATTGTGAATAGGTATCTAAATTTAATTCCTTCAACAGGCTTAAAGTGATGAACCAACAAGTTCGCAAACAGAGAAACCAACTTAAAGCCGTATACACATGAGGCTAATCCGCGCCCGGTTATAAGTTGTAATGCGCCCCGCGCGCGGAAAAGTTGAACTCAGTGAACCCCCTCTTTATATTAAACCAGTTAAATGCGGTTTATACTGACTTTATTATACTAGCGCGTCGACTGTAGGCCGTTTGCATGATGACAGTAAGATTACTTTACAATCGGATTCTCTACTGAAAATATGTGAAGGCTGTACGGTTATAAATTATTACGTTATTACAAAAGATAAAAAAACGGTTATCTTACGTTTTACGTTTATTTATTACACTCTCGAACAACTTTTAACGAAATTTAACTTTTTATTCGTATTAAAGTTGTCTAAATAATAAACAGTCCTAATCTAAGCCAATTGCTGATTCAATGAGTACCCACTTGCAGTCTTATTTAAACAAAAGAGGGAATCTAACCTCATGTTTTACTTTGAAATTTAAACCTTATTCAATTAAAACAAAACTTAAATTGAAATAAAATGTTTTCGTTTTTTGGATTTTTGATAACTGTCTCCGAGAGAACGAACCTAAAAATCGTCGTTTCTCTAAATTCTGTGGTTTAATTAGCAAGCTGCTGCTATAAATGGTGAAGGTGAGACGCGGCTGCTCTGGATATTATGCGATAGATTAAACTTTGTAATTGATTGTAAAGTTTTATACTGGCTTCATTATTATAAATGACAAAAAGCTCAAAAAGTTTTTGTGAATACGTTTTAGAATTCAATATTTAAGTTGTATTTTGGATTAGGCCTCTGTTTTCCATTATAAGCATATCTTTTGACATAGTTGGTTTGTTGATTGGCCATTGTTGATCTCTTAACAAAGGATATTCATTATTAAATTGCTATTATATTCGTTGTGTACAGATAATTAAAATATAGGTAATATTAAAACAAATTAAATTGTCATTATAAACTCATCGTCACGAGACCGAGTGGGTAATTATTATTATTATTATTCAGCCATAATCATCCTACCGAGGACAAAGGCCTCCCTTCCTTTCTTCCAATCTTCGACTCAGCGAGACCCCAGGCCATGTGCTAAGGTAGCACTCTAGGAGTGGGTCTCATAATAAAATAGACTGACCAAGATAACGACGATATTGTCACGCCATCTTCGCCATTATTATCAGTACCATAATATTAATCTAAAAAGATGCCACTCCTAGAAACTACAAAACATTTTCATTACATCAACTTCGACATCGGACATACAGAACCCTTACAAATTGGAAAGTAGGTCCCGCGATCCGACGCTCCGTAAAGGATTCCAAATGTGTTTATCGCGATTTTGTATTTTTCTTGAGATGGTTACTGACTAAAGATGTTCTGTTTATCCTTTTAACTTAAACAGGCTCATTCCCTGTGTTTTTTGTCGTCAACGGTTTCATAATGATGTTTTTTGCCACTACTCGTTTTAATGCCTATAGAATTTTAACTTAATTTTAAAACCGACAACGCATATATACAATAGATAAACATTACAAAAATAGTAACTTTTAAAGATAACCACACCTTTTTAAAAAAATATGATTTAATTATTCTTTGCATGTTTTTCAGATAAGAATATTATGTTAGAATTACATTCTCAAACTCGCTGTCTTTCTTACGTTTTGTGTTTATTTATACCCCAAAAAAACGAAATAAAAGTTACAAATAACAAAACATTAAGTGTACATTTGCCCTTACCCGGATCTAGGCCTCCGTCAAGCCGACGGGCGTGACGAAAGCACAACAAACTGATTATACGAGAATTTCCCTAGATTTCAATTTAAGAGGGAAAAATAACTTGCCAATTTTGTTGTTGGTATTTTTGTAGAAGGAGGTCACTGCTGGGAGTAGATGTTTTTATTTTGGTTGTCGCGATTGTATCCCTAGTTTAGGAATGCCAAAGTTTTTAGGAATGCTGCAGATTTTATTTTTTACCAATTTACTTTTATGTACTTACATTTAAAAAAGCCTCTTTGGATCGTCCAACCATGTACCTGTAATACTTGAAATGAGTACCAAGGTCTTACTAAATGAAAAAAGATCATCTCTCTACAATAGACATACAGACTGGGACTCATTTCGTGATCTATTGGAAAACGAGCTGAAACTTAAAATAGCCCTGAAAAATCCCGAAGATGTTGATAACGCAACAATGCAGTTTACAAATACGATACAGAGCGCCTGCTGGAAGTGTACTCCTCAGAAAAATGAACATGAAACCAGACACAAAAATGTTCCTTGGATCATACGTAAAAAGATACAAGAAAAAAGAAGACTTCGCCGTGTATGGCACACCAGTAGAAGTCCATCAGATAAAACAGCTTTAAACAAAGCTGTAGTGGAACTAAAAATACTGATAAGTAACGCAGAGGAGGAAAACGTCCAACATTTTCTAGAAACTCTAACTGCTACTAAGGTGACAAACTATTCATTATGGAAGGCAATGAAAAATGGTGATAATAAGCCGCAAAAAGTGAATCCACCTATAAAACTCCCTAATGATAAGTGGGCCAGATCGAACAAAGAAAGAGCTGAAGCATTTGCAGACCACCTAAAGAAAGTCTTTATGCCAAATGAATCTGATCCCAATATTCCGCCGGTAGACATAAAGGGTATATTAAACCAAGATTTGCAACTAGATTTACCAATCAAACCAGTTACACCAAAGGAAATTATTTTCGAGATAAAGAACCTGAAAAGCAAAAAGGCACCAGGTTTCGACCTTATCACAAAAGAAGTCCTTCTGCAACTTCCACAGAAAGGCATTGTATACCTGACTACACTCTTCAATGGAATACTCCGCGTACAACACTTCCCATCTCTGTGGAAAGTTTCTCAAATAATCATGGTCTACAAGGAAGGTAAACCAGCAAATGAAGCAAGCTCATACCGACCAATAAGTCTACTCCCAATTCTATCCAAACTATTTGAAAGAATACTATTAAAAAGGTTGTCTCCAGCCCTTATAGACGGAAAGATCGTCCCAGAACACCAATTCGGATTTCGCCAGCGACATGGAACTACAGAACAAGTCCACAGAGTATATGACACTATTCGAAGTGCTCTGGAAAACAAGGAATACTGCTCCTCGGCTTTCCTTGATATCCAGCAAGCATTTGACAAGGTCTGGCTTGACGGCCTGTTATTCAAAATAAAATCATTTCTGCCGCATACTTTTTACACACTCCTGAACTCCTACCTTCGAGAACGCATATTCCAAGTCAAAGATAACGAGGAAACATCTAACTTCTATCACATAACTGCTGGCGTCCCACAAGGCTCAGTCCTGGGACCTGTACTCTACACTATCTTCACAGCCGATCTCCCTAAAACACAGAATGTTACAATAGCAACTTATGCAGATGACACAGCGCTTCTCGCAAACAGCCATAGTGCAACTGAAGCATCCTATCTACTACAGAAGAGCCTTGACAAGGTGGATCTCTGGTTGAAAACATGGAGAATTAAAGCGAGTGCTACAAAGTCAGTTCACGTCACCTTCACACTAAGAAAAGGCGACTGCCCACCTGTTACCCTAGGAAACAACCCCCTACCACATAATGATTCTGTCAAGTACCTGGGAATGCACCTGGACCGCCGCCTAACGTGGAAAAAACACCTTCAAACCAAAAGGGATCAGCTCAGTCTTAAATACAGAGGACTCTACTGGCTACTTGGGAGGAACTCAAAACTGTCAGTAGATAATAAGCTACTCATCTACAAAACTGTACTGAAACCAATATGGACTTATGGCATCCAACTATGGGGAACAACTTGTGCCTCTAATATAAACATCATACAGCGTTTTCAAAATGGTCTGCTAAAAAACATCTCCAGTGCACCGTGGTTCATAAGAATCACAGAACTGCATGACATCCTGAGAATAAACACAATAGCTGAAGAAATCAAAAGCTCTGCTCAAACATACCAGGGAAAACTGAAATCCCACCCTAATCAACTTGCGAGACAACTCACAAAACCGTCCTACAAAAGACGACTAAAGAGAAAGGATGTCCACACTCTAAATGAGTGTGACTGAACAATGAAGAGTGACTTCTGGAGAGAACCTGAGTGAACTCTACCCGACACAATACCCACAAACAATTTGCTCATAGTTGAAAAACTGATCGCAGATACTACTCGGAAAAAAAAAAAAAAAAAAAAAAACATTTAAAAAAAAAGTAGGACCACCTTGGGAGTAAGTATACTCTTTCAATTTAACACAAAAATCAGTGTGCGTTACACTACTATAATTACCAAATGAGAAATCAAAATACTTCGTTATAAATTTAACGAAATATTTACCGTGCTTGGATTCCTAATAGTTACCTATATAAAAACTAAATTCTAAAAGTAAACTCCGCCGACCCCTATACAATCAATATAAAACAAAAGTGAAGACGTTTGAGGGTTTGAGGGTAACAGCTAACCTCCTCATAGGCTAAATGAAAAGCGACAAAATATGCGTGAAATTAGGTTTGTTTCTCGAATCACCTTAGAAGTTCGCGCGACTCAATTAGCGAACGATTCTATGCGCTCAAATACTCTCTGCAGCGAACACAGCTGGGTGATAAGAAAAGGGGAAAGGATTGTGGTAACAGTGTACGCGGGTAGCGATAAATCGCTTATCAATTACAAAATTAAAAGTATGCAAAAATTTAAAGTTTCGATGAAAGCAATTATTAGCACTCATTTTAATGATAAATCTTAATATCTTAATTTTTTTTTATGGGGTTGTATTGTTTCAAACAAAAACACTATTGACAATTATATTGATGGAATAATCTTGTTTTTTAAGGCTTACAATTCATAGATAATTCTTACCTATTTTGGAAACCAGAAGATAGAATAAATATGTGATTTTATGCATAGGTTTATAAACTTACATTTGGTTTTAATAAATTAATACAAAGGTAAACGTTTTTGCTAGTCGAAGTCAACGTAGACATAGACGTCTTTCCAAGTTCGCCAAGGTATACCCGTACAACTTTAATCCTCATTCGACAGTTTCTCTTAAAAATGCACTAAGGTAATGGAAAATATCCGTCGCTGACACTAACAGCCAATTTCAATAACCTGCTGACTTTTAACTATCAGTCAAAATGCCTACTGTAATCCGCGGTTAGTGCGTTTTTGCGTTTCAATAAACGACTCTGGATAGGAATATCAATCCGCGACTACAATCTTCTGTTCGGAGGGCATTTTGCTATCCACAGATAGGTAAATGTATGGAAAACATAAATTGAGCGTTGCAATAACATTTCTAGTTAAACTCCAGTTGCAAATTGTGACAGTTCGCTTAGCTCCCGAAATCGGACGATACTTCTACGATAACAATGGTTTCAAGCAAATTTTATGAAAATATTGCCTCAAAATTTGATGAGAGTTGTATTATGATGTATGAAATTAGTGTATTTAGTTTTGATGATATTTTTTATAGAATCTGATGCTATTTATTAAACATAGGTAGGTACTTATCTACATACCTAACTTATAAAGGTATCTAAACAAAATATATTATGGGATGGAAGGGAATTTTCAGACGAATTAACCATGAATGAATCTGCCAAGTGCAAGTTGTACTCGCATATGGAATGGGCACATTTCTCATAGGTATATGACACAGCCAGCATAACCTTGTAGTAGGTGTACTTTTACCTTAGGCTCGAAATAAAAACTGACTGCAATACATAATATTATTTTTAATATTTCACGGAAACAAAAAACACAAACACTTTCAAACTCAAACACAATTTATTCTGTGATTTGGTCCTATGTGATCTCATTGAAGTCGTCGATGAACAGGGTTGTTTTTCTTCTGTATTACGACCAACCCCATCACGAATCTTGTGGCCTAGCTTTGCTCTTGGTGATTCTTTTGAATGATCTCCAGTATTCTCCGAATTTTACAAGAGCTTGGGCATCATCTAAAAACAAATAAGATATAGGCACAAATTTTATAAGTAAGTAAAATAAAGTTAGAATGTAATAAATGCAATATCATAGATCTTGTTACTTACGTGATGTTTTTCAATCAGTTTAACACATATTTAGGTATTGAAATCAATAAATACCTATAGTTCATGAAATCTAGTAAAATCAATCGTAAAATGAAAACAAACATACCAATAGCAATGTCATGTCATATTGTCATTGGTACTGCGTTTTGTTGCTCAAGCTCAAAAAAGTTTTTATTCTTTGTGTAAAGAAAAATCAGCTTTTTAAGCCCATTTATTGGAAAGAAAAATTAAATAAATAACAATAAAAATTCTACAACAAGAAATAATAACACTGGAGTTTAAACCTCTATTTTTTTGCAACATTAATGTATGATCCTAATAAGATCATAAGATAGAAACGAAACGTTTCGGAGGGACGGACAAAACCACAGATATGACTCTAACTAGACGTTTACTGCTAAAAAAAGTGTTATTGAAACAGCAGTTACGGGTAGATCAAGGGTAGATCAAACTGTCCGTTGACTCCCCAGTAGCCATCCGAGTTTAACCTCAAGTACGTTATTGCAATTGGCTGTTAGCCACGCCCTATCCAAGCTTTAAAAAGTTCTTAAACCGTACGTGTTGGCGTTGTACGTAGTTTAAATTAGAGAAATAAAACGCGCGTAGCTGACACTAAGACCAAGCCTCACCGAGGTAAGCTTGTGTCGCCCAAGGGAATTTTAAAGCGTGTGTGCTGGTACCTAATCCGGCATGCTTCGTTCTGTTTCAAGTTAAATTAAGAAACCCGCTCGCTTTTAGTTTATTTGTCTATTCGGCTGCGAAGATGTCAAGCGGAAGGGGAAGATCTAGGCGAACATAGAAGGACCAAATTGGCGACATTTCGAATCTGGGTTTTTATGAAGAATGCAATGTGAGTGAAAGAGACATAAGAGGTTTGTCAGTTTCGTAGTAAGTGGATTTTCGTGGTTTCTACAATTTCCCATATGAAAGATTTATTGTATGTGAATATTGCCAAGTGGTTATATTTCAGGCTCCCATCATCACTTTCGCCTCAAACATGCGATACAAGTGGAATGGGCGAAATGTTTGTTTGTATAAGTATTTGTACAACGTCAGCAGGTGTTATTTGAGTACACTTAATAGTTTGAATGGATACACGGACACGTTGTGTGCTCCATTAGTCTACTGACTAATCCAGTCGATGTTACTTTCTAAAGCAGAGTACTACACCCCAGTGACTCTGAAAAGCCAAAATAAACTAACATAATCTCAATCTAAATTTATGTATTAGGTACTTTCCAAAAATATATTCAGAGACCCAAATATAGTCTAGACACCATCACTTCACAAACAACATAAAAAACAACTTGTTTTTCTTAGGTAACTTTCAATTGCTCGAAATGATGAGATGAAGAGTTGTAGAGACAAAACAAAAGTAAAAAAATATTTGTGTACCTACTCGTACATCAATGAACCATAACATTGGTAGTCTGTCTTAGAAAATGTAAATATTTTTAGCAATAAAAGATATGACAACCGAATAAACGGTCTGTTACAGCTGTCGAAAATAATACTCAATTGTTTTCTTCTATATTTTATTTGCTGTGTTTTATCTAAACACAGTGTTTTAGATTAAATTAGGCTACAAGGGATAAACGATTTTTTAATTCTAATAATGGATACAAAAAGTTTTAAGTAAATTTGTTAGTAAATGATTATTTAAATTGCAATTTTGTAAACTGATCTTATAGGTACTTTGTAAAAGTAATCTGGCTGTAATCTAACGTACCTACTTGATAATAATTACAATAAGATTGTGAGATATCCCCCCCGGTGGATTCCGATCTTGTCGCGATGGGGGGGCTCAGTAGCCGTGGTTTGGCCCTGACCACGGCGAAGCTAACAGGAATCCGAGGAGGGGACGCTCCGAGCGGACCTGGAGGTGGGCCTGCTCTGGATGCGTCCAGGGTGCGGGGGACGGTGTCCTGTTCCCTGCACCCAGGAGGGGGTCGCGGGAGGAGAGGCGTGTCGGTGTTTCGTTGCCGCTCGCCCTATCTTCCGCGACCAAACGGGGACGCACCGTTGTTTGATGCGTTGTGGTGGTGTGGGGTTCGGTCTCGGCGTCTCCGGGTATGGGACCGTAGGTGTTGGGACCGACCTCCATTAGACGGGGGCGCACCGTTAGTTGCGTTGGCGGTGGGGACGCAGGGGAAGAGGAGTGTCGGTGTTACGTTGCCGTTCTCCCTATCCTCTGCGACCGTTAAAGCGGTCAAGGGCCGTAGTGGTGGTTGTGGGTGCCGGTCTCGGCTTCCCCGGGTATGGGACCGTGGATGTTGGGACCGGCTCCCATAAGACAGGCCTTGACGGAAGCACCGGGGGGTGCTTCTGTCGCGGAAGAGGCCTAGAGGTGGCGCGCGCGCGGGTGTTTCCGCGCGCCACTCTTGAGAGGGGGCTCCAACGAGCCAGCGCCGTCGGGGCCGTGGAAGAATGCTAACGCGTGCCCATAGCCCCGGCACTATGGCGCCAAGATGAAACCCCGTCGAGTTTTAGTGGGTTCGAGTCCCACATAACCCTTCTCGCTGCCCCCGCGGCGGAAGGGTATGCGCGGGCATTTCTCGACGTTAAAAAAAAAAAAAAAAAAAAAAAAAAAAAAAGATTGTGAGATATATTAAAAATTAATCAAATTCTGCATTATTGTCATTTCAAAAGCCGAAAGAATATAGAACCAGGGTATTTTTTAATATATTTATAAATATTAACGGGACTTAATCGCGTATTAAAATCATATTATTTACCTCGACGTTTCGGTGGCGTTACAGTCACCGTGGTCAATAATATGATTTTAATACGCGATTAAGTCCCGTTAATATTTATAAATATGTTTCCAAGTCGCGATAGTTTAAATAGTATTTTTTAATGTTCGCAAATTTTGCATTATTTTACAAATCTAAAACAACGCAGAATTCGATTTCGATCGATTCAACACGAAAAATAGTGCATAAAGACTGTTACACAGTGATCACGCAACGTCCAATCAACACAGCTGATCCCGTAGCTCCCGATACACGGATAACGATCACTGGACCAATAGCATAGGACAGGTAATCTATGGGAGTTATGAGTTGTTCCAGTGATACAAAAAACGTGGATGTGGTGCTTCCATGTCTTTAATATTAGGCTTAGATGAGATGGACACGCGACTATGCGCGAGCGCGGTTTGAGACTCATCAGACTTAGCCTAAGGTGGTGGTTTGCGCCGTGACTGCTATTGAAGACCGAGATTTATTTTAGTTTTTTTGATGTCCGCAAGAGATTTTCACTATATAAAAAACATAGGTATTTCTACACAATGAAATTTAAAATACAATCGTTTTTCCAGCGAACGCAAGCTTAACAGATTCAAGTACACCGTCAAGGGATTACATGAAAATATTCGATTCTGTATGTAAATAACATCGGTTCCAGCCGTATTGTGATTGATTACAACACCCATTGAAAATGTCGCTATAGGTTTGCTTAAATAAATTATAAATATTTTTACTGAGCATTAAATACAATTGTATTAGGCTTCCGCCCACTTTTTTGATTAGAGAAATAATAAAAGCGTAGGTAAATATTTCTTTGTCATACATTTTTTATGAAATAATAATAATAGTTACTTATTTGCAATCTGTCTCGAATATAATGTGAATAAGCACATACAGTTTTTGTGGTGTACTACCTATACAAAAAGAGAACTGATCACTGATTCGTTCCTCGTAGCTCAAATAAAATCAAATAAAGAGAAAATAACAAAAATTTCCTTTACTGCTTAAAACTCATGGGCATTAAATATGAAAAAGGTTCTCATTTAACAGTAAAAACAAACAAACCTGTAAGTCTGGTGTAAAATAAGTCTAAAGCAACAACAATGCAAGCTATCTAGACGAGCGTTCGCCTCATAGCTTTGTTTGGAAGATTAATTTGTACCTCGGACTCGGCCCATTTTATCATTTGCGAGGGGAAATAAAGATCGAAATTAAAAAGTATAGAAGGAGGATGGCTAGGATTTAAATAGAGTATTTTTTTAATATTTCAAGAAAGTTACAATATGTCTTATACTCGTAAAAGTAATGAAAAGGGTTATTTTTAAATGTTTTTGCTATTCATGAATTGAATGGAAATGAAATAAAAACTCCGTCATCGGAGTTCGCCACTTGCTCATACGAACGAACGAGTTGATTTTAATTTTTATTTCTCTGATTTGTAACTTTGACTGTCTGGATGGTTAAAGGCTATATTTTATCTCGGTAGTTTCATTAGTACACACATGCAAAGCCGGGACGTGCTACTAGTATACTACAATAGATAGAGATTCTTTTGAGAAATAAATATCTAAACACACATAGAATGACCTCAATCGGCATACCTATGAAATTGTCCAATCTGGACACGGATTCTGTCCTTTGCGAGATGCAGTTATCCAGAGATATGGGACCGGGGAAGCTGTCATCTTTGTAATGTAGACGAGAATGGCCCGTTATTAAGCGTGTAGGGCGCAGATAAAGGACAAACATCTATGGATGGAAAGGGGCAAATAATACGAGTGAAAAGTTTTACTTTGCAGCAGAAATAAATGAAAAAGCAACACATATTCAAGCATTGTTAATTTAGTATTTTTATCAAACATTAATTCATAATAATTAAGGTGTGCAATAAATAATTTTCATGTTTCTGTCAATTATAATGAATTACATAATTTTCTTTTATACTCTCGACTTTTTAAACTAAGTTTAGTTAACTAAAATTATAAGACAACAATTAACAAAATTGTTATAGTATTAGTACTTAGTACTTAATAAATGAATAAATAACTAAGATTTAATGAACTTTATATTTTCAACTTTTGTGTAATCTTAACTTTGAACGCTGCTTAAAACGAAATCATAACTTTGAACCAGAATATTATCTTAATAAGTCGTATAACTTTAAGTCTTTGCAAAAAGTTGCAAACATAAAAAGTATTAACATTAAAAGTGCATTATTTAATCCGTATTATAGGGTTTTAAACTCCAAAAACAGTTTAACTGCAAAAGTTTTGCTTGCTTTGCAAAAACTGATGATCACAATCTCTAATCCCATAGCGTTAACTTGCAACTTCGAAGTGGAGTTGTTTCATAAATACCTATACATATTCGTAATAAAGAAGTTTGTTAAGCTATGAAACAGTTGCAATATTGAGGGGCTTTAAGTTAAGTATTAAGTCGTGGAATTGAGATATTTTGGTTTGGAAATATCATGAAAGTTCAGAAAACTCTTTTTGATTATACTTTTAAGTAACATACGATTAATTTTATAAAACGGTACGGTAACTCAGACACTCATCCACTTGAACAGGATTAAAACATCTCTCACTTGTCTCACTCTCACTAATCAAGAACTCACACCCCATCTGATTTTAAATGTTACTAAATTGATAGTTACTCTAAGTGACTGAACCATTCTTTTGAATTTACTCAGATTATAGCACTCCTTGTATTTTTAAAGTAGCTTTTATTATTTTTAAATTTGTGTTTGTTTCTAAATTTTTGTAGTAGATATTTCATAAGTTAAGTTATTGTGTTGTTTTGCCAATTCACTGTGTAGGCAATCTACAATTGTAAACCGGCCTCCCGCGATACAGGCTTGCCTCGTGCCCCCGCACGAGGCAAGCCATCGGAAAATTCTATGTATTAACCTGTGTTTTCGGTAAATAAATATATTTGTATTTGTATTTGTATTTGAAACTCTTATGTTACGGTAACCAAATGACTAATAATTAAAAAAATAAAAAAACTTTAATTTTATTCATAGAAAATAGGTAGACTTGAAACAAATGTATAGTGTTGCACAAACAGATAAACATTATTTTGATCTAGATTTTTTTTGCAGGGATCAAACCCACAACCTCTGCATCTTAGGCGGACTTTCACTGCGCCAAAGAGGTCATGCTTTGTATGTCGATTATTTCAGAATGTTTACATATCAAGTCGATGTAGGTAATACATAAACGTCATCGTAAAAAGTAACTACCATAGACGTTTGTCAGCCATGATTTTGATACTGAGTTCAAATGTAATTCCAACATCGATTTGGATCGTAAAAAGAAACTACCAATTCGAATAACCCATTCTTTTGGATATAATCATATTTTCCATTTGACATTAGAAGTAATGAAATAGGTATGTCTGACTACCTAGACTGTAGAAGTAGTCTGAGTAGTTAGACATACACGACCTATTTTATTTGGACGGCCAAAACAAAATATTAGTTAAAAAATATAATTTAAGTACTTACCTAACTAATTTTAAATACTTACTTAATGTATTTAGTAGTTTTGCAATACAAGCATTGAGTAGCGTGAGTATTATCACGGAAACGGAAAATACTCATTGAATCACATTGCGGTGCGCAGCTAGTTAATCATAAATTATTACTTAAGTAAGTACAAATACATTTTATAGCGTAATTGAGTGTGGATTATGATTAGATCCCAAAATAAGCAAACTTTTAGTATCGACAAACAAAGTTATTGCTCAAAGTATTTACAATTAGGCTGTATGAAACTTTATTACGAGCCAACGATGCTCCAATAAAAACTATTCCCAAAGTGGGACAGATCAAAAGTTTGATTAACATCAAAATTGCTTGTTCCAAAACTGCGGGACCGAACTTATTAATGCTATAATTCTCGGGCCATAAACTAAGGGGACTTAAGGCGGCGTTTTGATCCTGCGACATCAGCGTGCGACTTTTAAATTAAAGTTGTTTTAGAGCTTTAGTAGAAATATGAGTGCTTTTATCGTCTTAAAGAATGTATGTAGGTAATGTGTTTAATATTGAAGAAAAACTTATCAAATATCAAAAATAAGTAACTCCATCTAGTGCTAAGTAACATGCAGTCGGATGCCTAAATACCGCTAGGTGACGCCTCAAAAATCAAACACAAAAAATAGCCCGAAGAAAATTAGGAATGATTTCAATGTTCGAGGCAAGGCACCCCTGCCACCACTTACTTTATTAAGCGTCTCAGTATTCGGCCGTAAGTCGCATATCTAAAAGCCGAACCTTAAAACGTTATCTAATTAGTATCGAAGGCGACAGCCGGAAAGCAAAAGCGACACATATCCCACATTCCGAACGCACGTGATCACTCCGGTATCACTCCGGGACGATCCAGGGCCTTCCGGTGCACAAATACTTTCATGTCACTGCCTATATTTTTATAAGGTCAATGAACTCTTGAAAACATTGGTAGCTATTCAGATGTTGCCCAAAATAAAATTAAAAAACTACAAAGTATAGGTACAGGTGTTGCCCAAACTAAAACAAAAAAACTACAAAGTATACTTTTACTTTTATAATTACATATATATACAGTTATAGGTGCGGTGTGGATTTTAACTCACTATTAGAGAATCACTCTACAGCATGTGTTAAGAGTGTTAGGTATACTTCGTCGATAAAATTAAACTATTTAATCACATTGAACAAGCAGTTAGTTTTAACCTAATAATTACATATTCCTTTATAATTATTTGGTCCAATATAAATTCGTTGTCATATTTCACCAAATATTTTAAAGGTGTTGTAATACCAACATCATCATCATCATCCATCATCATCCACAGCCCGATTTTACCCACTGCTGGGCATAGGCCTCCCTTAGTTTGTGCCATCCACTACGATCCTGCGCCAGTCGCATCCATTGTCGCCCGCGACGTGAACTATGTCGTCGACCCACCTCGCCAAATACCAACAAAGGTGTTGCAAATCTGACGTTTCAAACACAAGGTACGTGACGTCACTTGGATACATTTCCGGGATAAAGATGTCACGAGGAATGATGGATAGTTACTGGCCGACACGTCACGAATGGCTTAGAGCACTATGAATGGATTTATATATTTGACTGATGTCCAAATCTGAAAATACATAAATAAATATTGTTGGATATTCCATAAATCAAAACAAATAAATGCAATCGTCTGGATGAAAACTACAATGTATGTCCATTTTGTAAAGTGTACTAGTTATTTACATACGAATAAATAAATATAAGGTACTTATACTCGTAATAAATATAAGAGATGATTTAGACCAGATTACAAATGGATTTTTTATAAATACCAGTAGGTATACGAGTATTACCGCGTTTTTTAGTCAGTTCAGAGCCAACTTCCCAACAATTGCCAATATCAAGTACTTTAAAAAGTCAAAGTTTTACACTTCCAAATTGTCCCAAGAAAACTTTAACGAGGTATTAGACACTAATTTCCTCTGAAGAAAGTCTGAAGACTTTATAAAGCTGAGTTTGAGAGGATGAAAGGATTTCAAACTAATTAATCCTTTGTACACTCATTATACCCCATCGGGAGCAGTTTTTAACATAGTTAGTACGGCAGGTGTACACAGATGAGAAGCAGTTAGTATGATACGAGGTGCAGATTCATTAGCAGTTAGTATGGTATTAAGAGAAGTTGAATCGTAATTTTAATCCACGGAACGTAAATCGGAACATTTTGTTTACTTTATGCGAGTTGGTACCAGGTTTGGGGCTTTGGTGAAGGAGCGTAAAGTTTAAGTCTACTCAAATCATTTTAACGAGTAGGTTATAAAATTTATACTCGTAGACGCAATTTAGAATTAGTGCCCTTTTAGTGAGATTTGAAGTATCTGACACAAACAAAAGATATAAGTACATACTTTCAAGTATACAATAATCTATAGAATGTCTGTCCCACAGCATCTAGTCCCAAGCTAAACCAACTTTTGTTTGTGATAGAGTGAACAGCTGATGAGTTAACTGTTATTATTGACTGTTGTCTCTTTCTTTATTTTTTTCTTTTGGCGGGATAGTAAAAGTATCTACTAGTAGAAAAATATGTAGTAGTACATTATTTTCCTATTAGTACTTTTACCATCAAACTTAAAATCCTAACAAAATGAATACACCCTAGCCGTAAAGCGGGTAGTAATCCCTGGGCGATGACAAATTTACAAAATTTACTTAAATCGCTCCACTTTCAAAATTTAGGGCGCAGCGCTAATTACTACGAGAACGTGACTGACCAGTTTACGCGAAGTGAGATTAATGGGAGATGACCTTTCCAACACTGATATTTATCAAGGCTCCAAGTGATACTTAGGTGCTTAAACTTGAACTGTGGTACAAATATTATTATTTGGTATAAGAGTATAGACATAACTTCTCAATCATATAAGTACTTAAGTGGTAATAGTGTTCCAACCATCCACACAAACTTCCACGTTAACAGTTTTTTTTAAATAATAATAAGACATTATTACATAAGTTAATTAATTTTTTTTGTGAATAAAATCACTTTACATTGTTTTGCCAAAAAAGAAATTATAAAAAAACATTACTAACAAAATATTTAATTGAAAATTAACGTACCTCGATGCTTCTCGCTACATTTTAATTTAATTCACAAACTTTACGGAAAATTTAATAAGCTTTCCTAATATCAAGTATTTTAGACAAGAGAACGTCTTTCAGTGTCACAGAATAAGATAATACCACAGCGCATAGCAGCTCATTGTCGCCCTCGTGGGACTATATATTTTGTAGTTGTCTACACTATATATACCTATATAAGAGGAAATTATTATAAAGAGGAAAACTTTGTTTGTTTGTTTGTTTGTTTGTTTGTTTGGTTGTAATGAATAGGCTCAAAAACTACTGGACCGATTTTAAAAATTCTTTCACCATTCGAAAGCTACATTATCCACGAGTAACATAGACAACTTTTTATCCTGATATTCCCGCGGGAACGGGACTTGCGCGGGTGAAACCGCGGGGCACAGCTAGTGTCAAATAAATGTAGAATATTTTCCAAATACTTAGTAAGTATGTTTATTTTTGAATGAGATATTGTAGTTTTTGTCAGATCGGTATCTACAGACAAACGTCAAATCATGTCATAGATAAACATCGCTTACTTTAATTCGCGATACACGATACCAACCTATATACACAATCTTTACTCTGAGCATGATCCCCTTGATTTCCCCCATCTTGGGGGCCACTAAAATGGATTAACGAGTCCATTTACTCTGTTTAAAAGTTGCCTAACTGCCTGTGAATGTGAAAAGTCTGCTACTAAAAAATTATACATTTTTGAAAGCGAACATAAAATGCGTGGAATGGCTGCGAAAATGTTCTACGTCCAATGGAATGGGCTGATGAGATTAATTTGAATTCTGATCTTATGAAGTTATCACTCAATTATATACACTCTAACTGACGCTATAAGGTCTTTTCTTAATTTGAGAACGTGTGTTTTAAAAATTCGTTACATATTCAAAATAGTATACCTAGACCTCGACTCCTACCTTGGCCTGTGGTCGCGCTGAATCGCAAAAAGTGGAAGAAGAGAAGAGATCTTTTGCCATGCAGTGGGACGATTATGGCTTAATAATAATAATAATAATGGCATAATTTCAAAATCACACATCGCATATATAGAACGTTATCCCTATTCGACAGGCACAAACACCGCTGCTATTTCTCACCTCAATTTCCATCTTTTACATGAATTCGATAAAGGCTGGCTCGGCTCCAAGCCATCCCCCACTCTGGGGTTTTGCTTCGAATCTTTGTTTCTACGTCATAAACCTGTCTCAGGGAAATTATGTAAGCGAACACGGAAGATGGCTTTGTGAGTGAGCGAGAGCGGAAAATGTAAGTATTTCAATAACGATTTTGTAATTATCAAAATTTTACAGTTGATACGAACTGATGTGCGGTACGTACTTACTACATTGTAAGATATTATCATAAGTCCAACAAGAATGAAGTTTAAAATAAAACTCAAATGTATAGTAGTTTTCAACATCAAAAACTAAACTCATTTTATTTTTAGTCTCTGATCGTTCGAAAAATAGACAGCTTATTTTTACAACGACTTATTTTTACCTCATAATTTATTTGACAAAGAACAACCTACCCACATAAGATTCCTAGTAGCAAATTCTATTCAAATCTTTATTAAAACCTCGCATCGCTCTCTAATGGCAGACGCTACTTGAACTTTTTACAATGCCGAAGACTACTTCAACTCGAATTCATATTCATGAGCCTCCCCACACAGCGTTTTATTCAATTAATTCCTGATATCGACTACTCGATCTTATCCTCCACTCACCGTCTAAAAGGACCATGAATATTTCATACTAACTATCGTGTAATCTGTAATGCTGAGGAGGTACTGTGTAAGCTCTGTTAAGGCGAATGCACACTGTTCCAGTGGTTTGGCCGAGTGATTACAATGTACTAGAATTTGCGTACTTGTAAAATGAGCGAGCATAAATTTGGTTATTCACACTAAAATTGTACTTGATTACTACAGAATATATTAAAATGTTAAGTTTAAAAGTTACTTTCAGCATAAAAACTTTTCAAAAGGCTACTAACATTTACTATCAACAAAATGCCTTATAGGATGACCAGTATTATAGTTTATATTCAGTTTAGCATATAATCCGTACGTATACAAAAACAATACATTGCATCAATAATAATAATACAGTATGAGTAGATACCACTAATCAAGTAAAAAGTTAAATAAAAGAACACAAACAAAGATATTTTTATCAATTTATGATTTTCAGTTAAATGTAACTTGACAAAAGTACTTGAATGGTGTGAACTAGGCCTGTTATAGCAACTACTAAATGATCTGTTAACAACTTGAAGATTCTTCGACGGACGTTGAGTTGTTTGATAATGGAGTAAGTTCCTTTCATCTTGATATCCTGGTAAGTGAATGTTGAATTTTTCAGAGATTTTCATCAAGATATGCCAATATTTTAAGTGAAAATATTCTTTGTGAACGCAGTATTTGGCCTCTCTTCAACGAATCATTCTAGGTTCGGATCAACTTACTTAAACAAAGAAGGATCTATAAAGAGAAGAGTAAAATGCTGCAACAAAATGCTCTGGCAACGGATTCTGATGCGGTTTTTTTTGAAATAGATAGAGTGATTCAAGAGGTAGATTTATATGTATAATTATTGGACCCGTGCGAAGCCGGAGCGGGTCGCTAGTTGTATAATATTTTATTTGATGCCGTGCTACATTTCGTTGGGTCATAGCAAATAACCACCCAGACACGAGACAGTCTACGTTGCGTGCGCATAAATTATAATTAGTGAATGACATTCATACTGCTCGTGCGTCTCGCGTTTAATGTCAACCAATTATAGTGATAGACATAGATAAAGATAGAGATAGTATTACGAAATAGCATCTCAGCCCTTATAATATAATTCTCATTGATTTATAGAAAGAGATAGAGATAGAATTTGACACGCAAATTAGAACAATGGACTATACCATAATCTTTTACAATACACAGTGTGTCCCAAATAGGCGTCCTACCCAGCATTTGTATATTTAAGCAAGCCAAGACAACGCTGATCATCAGTTGGACCCTATATGTCATATAAACTAAGCCGTAGAAAAGCTTAAAAAAATAAACATAATGGAAATATATAAAACGTAAAGTGATGAATGTCTACAAATTGTCTAGAGTATGGAAACGATAAATGAAATGTAATTTAAAGCCATTCAAGTTTTTAATTGGCATGTCTTTACTACGTTTATTACTCGTAATTACCATTTTTAAAGACAAAAAGTAAACGACTCAATATCTCATCAATATTTTTTCATAATTTCCCCAAAATCATTTACCAAAAATTAAACTTTCCCGAATTTCCACTTTCTAAAACAATAATAGAACTTCGCAAAATTGATTGATCTCACTCGCAGTGACAAATGACTAAAAAAGTTACCGCTTAACGCTCAATCGAACTTTGAAACTGGATCTGAAAGATATTCAATTAGAAAATTCATTGTAATTGACACCCCGAGCGGCGATGAATATGCAATCGGAAATTCAATTGGACGGCGGCGTTGAGGTCTTTGTCTAACTGAGGTCATGGGAATTATTACTTGTGTTAATAGAACAATCTGTCTCTTTTCTTAAAAGTATTAGCGTCAATTCACACCGAGATAGAAGCGAAGCGAAGTCAGTGTCATGTGATTTAAACTTTATGAATATTATCATAATGCATAGTATTCAAGCGCTTTGAAAAGTGCTCTAGGCGCCGCTTTTGGTCGCTCGTGGTCGCTTGCGTTTGAAGTTTCTTAATCAATACTATGTAGTATGGTTATGAAGATAAAGTTTAACATGATTTATGACAGTAAAACTGCGCGCCGCTTCCTTGATTCATCTTGATGTGAGATGAGCCTTAGTACAACTTTTTCTTGATTATCAAAAAACTAGTAGTTTTTAGTACTTTCACCACAGCCTAGTTAATAGTTTAGGAACAATACAAACATTATTTTATACCAACTCAACCATAAGTACATCTGTTGCCAACATCTTTAGATATTACAAACAAAAGTCATACGAAACTGTTTATCCCTATAATAATAGGGAAATGCTTTTGACAATACCGAAAACAGCCAAAAAAGTTTCTAAATTATCATTTGGAGACCCTAGCGGTGGAAACTTATCGTATACTGCGTTACTGTACTCAGGAGATAACCTTTTATATAATAAATTCATTAAAGTAAAGCCAAGACTATTTGATACGAGTACCTCCAAAGACAATGTAAGCCGTATCATTTCATATCAAGGTTCGTTTTTGATTACAGTCAGGGGAGTATAGTTTGATAAATGGAATGAAAGCTTTTGCGCGTAGAAGTTTAGTATCGATATTGAATGATTTACGTATAATTAGTGTAATGTATTTAGTTTTTCTTAGATACTTTCTGATGTATTTTGGCCATAGTACCTACATATTTGTATAGTGTTAAATCACATTTAGGCATTTCATTTAAAAATGAAAAATCTTACTGAAAGTTTTGGGCTTCGACGGGAGTCGAACCCGCTAGATACAAGCGATCGTCCTCAAGCCGGACTGCCTTACCACTCGGCCACAAATGATGTTTCAAGCCCAAAACTTTTAGAAAGATTTTTCATTTTATATCTATGAGTAAGTTGATGACTGTGGTAGCAGAATTAGAAGTGGTTGTATTTTTGATGTATTTTGACGTAGTTTTGAGATACTTCGTGTATTTCTTATATGAATGAGATAGATTTTTTAATATAGATTTTAAGGTGTTTAAGAAAATGTGTTTTTATGGGTCTATTTTTTATTATCATAATCATTTTTACAATGATTCTATGGATTTGGATAATAAAGCTATGTACTTATATAAAAGAAAGATAATACTTTTTATTTTTTAACAATAAAAATAAAGACGCATCATAATAATCATCATCATTAATAAACAACAACATGTACTTAACATAACAAATGTTTCAAAGCCGGCAGTCCTATAACTTACCTACTCCACGAATGAGTATACCACAAGGCGCACTGGACGAAGGGTACTAAAAATAATGTGAAAGAATGTTATCATTACGTCTGATATTCGGGGATCTACATGGCTTACTGAGGAGCGTTCTAGAGTTATTGTCGTATAAGGGCTGGGTAATTGAGGGTAATCGATCTTTTTTTATGCAACATAAAAAAAACTTTAGTTTAGAATAATATTGCATTCTCTCTACATTAACATAAATTATTTTGCATAATGCTTGTAAACTTAAATCCGCTTTCAATGTGTTCAACAAACGTGGTCACGAGCCCTTACAATATTTAGAAATTCACAATTTTGACTTCAATTACAGTGACTGGCTAAATGCTTTAATTTTGATTCAAAAAACTTGCAACGTATCTCAATGGAATACTAAATCCTCCAAAATGATAGCAATTGCAAAAATAAGTTATATTTTACAATAAAACGAAATATTCGACAACTAAAATGTTTTTTATCTAATTTAATGCTTGGAACTTAATTAACTGTGTAAGAATACGGCCACGATCCTCTTTCTCAATTACTTCTAAAGGGACAAAATTGATGTGTATTTAAATGATAGAACTACAGTTCCTTCCAACACCAAGCTAATTAAACAGGTTCAGACAGGTGAGGGTTTATTGATAGCGCCAACATCAAATTAAATCAATAGTACCTAAACAAACAGTATCTGAACGTTCAGTTCAATGAATATTGACAGTTCTTGTTATCAATTAGATGTCAAATATCATTGAAGCGAAAGACCGCTACGGTAACAGAAGAGAGAAATATAAAATCAATTGTACTACGGCGTAGGCTTTCGTAGACTTGGGGTGCTACGTCGTGGCTACGAAAAAGATTTTGCATGTAGGTTGACTACCTTAAGATCTGTTATTGCTTGCTAGGTATTAGTTTGAAAGCCAACTGACACAATTTTTCTAGTCTAGTAACAGTTTTAAAAGGTAACATGTGCTTGCAACGCGTCAAACCAATTGTTATAAAATCTGGGAAACATTTTTGTTCTGCGACTGTGCGTTGATTATTATTTTGATTTTTGTTATTTTATTTAAATTTACTGAATATTGTAAAAAGTAATTTTAAGAAAAGATCTGATCAGATTCTCTGGTTTTAAGATTAAAATTAAACAACTACAATGCAAAACTTTGAAAAAATGTGTTTTAAAAATAACTTTGGTTAATTTTGTTTTTGAAATATTTATTAATCATTTTCATATCAACAATGACAGCGAGCTTTTTGATTTTTGTTTTTAAGTTTAGCCAACGTGAGAACACATTACAATTTTCTATCGTTATAGGATTATATTTAATGAGATTACTCCGCTGTGTGTGTATCGGAAACCGAAACTGTTTACGCAAACGCAGATAAATAAATTATCCACCCTGCTAAACTATCAACCCAGTGCAAACATTGAAGACAGTTGGTTTACTTTGTACCCGTTTTGCGTGGAAAGAGATACATTAAGATGCAATACATCCGTATACATTCAAACGTACGCTTCTATACGTTTTCATAATGTACGGGTATAAAGCTAACAGCCGCGCTTTAACACAAGCTCGAAACGGTTAAGGAAAACATTGTGAGAAAACCAGTTAGCTTTCTAGCAGCGTCGATGGGCTTGCAACCTATCACGTATGGAAGGTTATCTTCTGCAAAATGTACCAAATATTGTATTTGGACATACCTCTAATTACCCCATTAGACATATGCAAAGGATCTAAAGAATTTCATAGAGATCTGATAAATAATGTCTACCGCTCCCTGGGATACAGTTGTGATCATAATAATTTTCATTTTATTTCGTAAAAAAGCTTGCGGTTTTCTTAGCGTCGGTTGGCGAAATTTGCTTTAAAATCAAAACGCTTACTATGAACTAGCTGTAAGTGAGTCAGCTGGTCCCACGAGACAAGCTCAGCAAGACGCGACGCATCGCTCACGCGACGAGAGCAATTAGTCAAATAGTGAGCGCGAATCACTGATCTGTTTGTGTCTGCGATTGAGTCTGCTAAAAACGTGAGTAACTTATTTATTTCTATATTACGAGTGGTAATAAATCTAAAAGTGGTAGAATACGAGGGCAGACTTTTACCCAGCAGTGTGACACATTTTTTTTTATTAATGTGGGACAGTATAGGCTTAAAATAATTAAATATCTTGTCTCATGCTAGGCAAAGGTCTCTCCTAAACTCTTCCAACCATCCCGATCTTTGGCTGAGTGGCAGACAACAAGAGCACTGTTAAGAAATGTCTTGGAAAATGATGACAGTAAAATGATGACGACTGGTGTTCCCAAAGCACGCTGTATATTCTCTTATTTCTTTTGTCATTTTAAGATGCAATCAGATGTATGACAGATATCTCGCCAACAGAAGGTACCTTTTCATACGTGTGAGATTGCAAGATTGTCAATGCTATAGAAAGCAAACTAACTACAGACCAGAGGAATCCCTCTTTGCTTTCACTGATGAATCTAAGGGAGACACACTGTGTTTGTGTTGCCGACGACTGAGCCGTGCAACTGTATGTATACGTTTCCAATTATTTATTATGTTCCACGAATAAACTCTGTAGGAAGTTTTAGCTAATTCACGATTTAATTATCTGAACTGCACTAGACTAACGAACGTTAATAAAGCAAGAAATTGTCGCGGAAAGCAAAATAAAATCATTGGTAAAAAAATTTTAGAGGCGTCAAAATTAGGCCCATTTGGTACTTTTCTTGTAGTCAGAGTTTGTCACAATCACCAAGAAAAGTAAATTAAACAATTTTATACCTTTACGTCAAATTCAAATAGATTACCTAACATAATTTAAAAAAAAATACCATCATGGTCATCACTGTGATAGAGGCATTTATATCTAGTGCCATCAGAAAGGACCTGCCTTGCGAATATCTAACTGATAAAATAAAGTACAAGATTCGTTGTATGGTTAAAAATCCCACTGCTTAATAAAAGTTGAACAATGGGTAAAATAAAATAAGTTATAAACTCGACTTTCCAGAAATAACTTCCTGTTTCGTTTATTTATTCAACATCTAAAACTCCGACGGAATGTTATGCAAAACTGACTCCGGAAATCTTTCCAAAGCATACAAAACTGAATATAATAATCCACCGAGAAAGTTGATCAATTAACTGTACAGAGGCCCTACCGAGTCAAGTATCGCAAAATATATGGGAATCCAGCGCAGCGCCGCCCTCGGTAACTTGAATGAACTACGAAAATCTACGAAAACTGATGGTAGGGCTACAGTATTACAAAATAGAGATCGGGAGAGTATCCTTGGCCTGACACAAGCCTGACTGTTAGGAGATGATTAAATTATTGAGTTAACTATAATTTTAAGTAACATCGCTATTATTCATAATTAGTTTAGCTGAGCTTTAGAAAATTGTTTTATTTTTTAATTATTTTAGTTCTAGTCATTATTTAAGCAACGCCCTGATCAATTATAATTTTAAATGACTTTGTACTTACTTAATGAAAATTTCAATGTATGGACTAAAAATACTGAGTTTAACCTAAAACTATAGACGTCCATCATAGTGTTAAATAGAAACGTAGCATAGACGTCTGAAAAATACCAATATTTAAGAACTTCCAGCTAATTTATTGGCATACCTCAAACCGCTCAACGAGTGATGAGAAATCTGTCTCCAAACTGGGGTTATTCGCTTTGAAGTTATGCAAAGTTAAATGTGCGATTTGCATAGAAATTATACCATCGGCTGTTCATAGGAAATTTAACTAATTAAAACGCCTTCGGTGCTGGGATTTGTTCCAATTAAAAAGTTTCGCCGAGTGTATCTGGATTGGCAAGTTACTGTGTCTATTGATGAATTTATTAGTGGATTCCCGAGTGAAGTTGGTCAGAGTCTATTGTGGTTTTCGCGGAAAATTAGGGTTGGCAACTCTTCATAATATAATTGTTTTCATAACTGTGTTATAAACAAGAGAAAGTGATCTAGTTATTCATAATGGATTTTGATGCTTTCAAGATCTCATATTAGCTTGTAATTTTGTCATCTTATTTCATTGACAGAAGTTAAAAATAAACATTCTTCTCGTTAAATTGATAAATTTAGTAGAACAACGGGTCTATAAAAATGCGATATTTTGATACGCTTACATAGACAGACATAAATAAAGTTCATAGAACCGATTTCTAAAAGGAGTCAAATCACGGAAAAACTTTCAAATTAAGAACAAATTAATTTGACACATGTCATGGTATGTGATTTGGCTATTAATTACTTTAATTTTGGCGTTTAACAAATCCGCTGTTAGTATACCTTGGCTTTATATCATAAAGTTTATTTTAATTATAAATCAGTAATATACCCACATTATACATACTATCTGTGTAGGAATGTAAACGTGAGTATTACACTTCCAGTTTCTTCGTGTTTTGCATTAATTAATATAATGAATGGGTTACGCATCGTTACGCACCATTTTAAATGGTTAGCTATTCTAGCTCACTTTGTTTCTATAACGATCATGATTTATAAATAACACAACTTTTAAAATGCATTTGCGTTTGATATTGCGATATGATATTTTGAAAATAAAACAGTAACATGCAGCTTATTTAACTTCGTTCTTATAATATGACGCTGTCCTAACAAATAACGGTAAGTACCATTTACATAGAAAGACAATCCTTATCGTTTAAATTTAAATTTATGCATTGCAATACAACACGTCATTTATTCGCAATCATTACACAGCATAGACTAAGCGTAAACAGAAATTGGCGTCAATCCAAATGTTTAATCGTTATTGGCTGCATTCGGTACAGAGCAAACAATTACAATGTAACAAATTCGATGCAGTAAAAGCTCGATTACAATTATTATTATTAGTAATAATCGTCAAATGGTTTCGAATACACAGACAATAATATTATATTATATAGGTAATTTTTTTCCACAACTAGCGTGGGTTAAGGGCAGGAGAATGATGATGAAGGTAATTTTTTTCTTCAAACCCTATTTTTTTTATTTCTATATATTAAGCTTGTCTCGCCATCTTGCATATTCAGGTCGTGGCGTCATTTAACCCACTCAGAGCTTCACTTGGTGTCCTGTTTTAGTAACTTTAATACAACTAACTGAAATTCTATAGTGAATACTAGTTATAATTTGAGCTAGTAGTTTCTTAATCACGTTAAATATCAAGTTAAATTGTCTGAGGGGAACTGTCCAGAGACACGTCTAAATTTACATTTGGCAACTGTAGATTCTGCAGTAATAAACATTTAATACGTGACATATAAAAAGTTCAGCAGCACAATATGTAAAATGGTTGATGGATGTACGAGCAAGTACGCTTACTTATGGTTCTACGATTTAACGATGGTTAAAGTACGCGATTTTTAAGAGCGCGTACTTTAAGTTCGCACGTCTATCATCTACTTTAAAATGCAATTTATTATTGCCAGAGACGTGATATGGTTTCAATTAAGTAATCGTCACTTAATCAATATTAGCCTCTTCTGTACTATAAGAAGTTGATCCTAAATGACTAATTCATAAATCATTTGCCTTCTCATATTCATAAAATTATTAAAGTTTGGACGATAGCGTTATTATAAGCATATACTGTAAACTGTCCTTAAATTTTTTTGTAGCTAAAAATGTTGTGGTGTCGTTAGATAATTAAAAATCACGATACAACCTTTACCAGGTAATGTAAACATAGTTCGTGTTATAACATGAAGTAAAACTTTTTTAAAAATGCACTAAAAAACAAAAGAAGATTACGAAGCATCGAGTATAATAAAATTTCAACAATGCATTTCACAAATAAAACACCGGTAGTTTTAATTTCCAGAAATTTAATGGTAATTTAAAAATTCATGAGAATGTTAGCCGTGGAATGGAAAAAAGGACGACGCCGGCCACATTCTTTGCAAATAAAACTGGTGACCGTTAGAAATTAAACATTTAAAAAGTAACTCAGTTGATGTATGAAGAAGAATTACTCGTAATATAACGTTGTCGTTCTTAAAATTTTCTGTAAATCCTGTTTTGTTGGAAATGTTACTTATCTTTCAAGTAGTTTTGATAGCAAGACATTTTCATGGTCTTGGTTACACAAGTATATCCTTAGTTTCAACCGAATTCAAAATATTACCTTATGTAGGTATATAAAAATGTTCATCGATTATAAAGTGAGCCGATAAGTAAGTACTCTAACGTGGTATAGTCGGTGAACATCCATAAAAAAATATAATAATATGTAATAAATATATACCTAAGTAGTTATAGTGGAACATAGAACCTCATTTTTAAAGTCGGTTAACTACAAACCGAGTCCTCTTTTTGAGTGGCATTTGCGGCTGCAAGCGTGCACCGCACTCCCCTATTCGACTTTTTCAAAACACAGCTAACGAGCTACTTTAGCCCCTAAGGAATGAAAAAACTCGAAAGATGTCGAATTGTGTTTCATTTCCAACAAGACGAGCGCTTCAAGTACTGTTTAAGGAAGGAAGTTGTTACGAATTGTACTTATAAATTCAGGACTTTACATGGAGAGTTGGAGACCAAAGCTATAGAGTCCTTGGCTTGAACAATAAATATTAACGTTATTCGCATGTAAAAAATTCGTCAAAGATTAACCACTACCGTTATCCATTACCAATTAAAAAGCACAAAGTTATTTATCCAGCAGATGGTGAAATAAAGAAGAGGCTAACCTCTTCTTTATTTCATCTGTCAAAAAGTTTAATACATTTTGTGTTGTTAAAACAAAGTTGCTATGGTGATGGACCTACGGACATCCGCACATACCTATAGAAATCGGGCATAACGGGACCTTTGACGGAAACTCTGACATAATACGCCGACACACTTCAAAACAAAGGGAATATGAGAACAATCGTCACAGCATTTGCAAGGTATTCCAACCAAAATGCCTGACATTCGGCGCAGAAGTGGGTCACCGACGGCACACCACTTATTCCGTATGTATGAGACGGATGCCTACGGAGCGTATTTAAAAGCCAGCATTTGACTGACCGCGCAGCAACAGAATACTAAAACGAGACGTTACGACGCCTGAAACTACTCCATGTTTTATGAATTCATTTGGGTTCCATTTCGGGTTAAAACTTTCACGGCTGTCTGTTGTTTTAAATTATTTATTCCTGTCAAGGTCAGTTAAGGACTTTTAGTAGTTTTGTATTAGATTTAAGTGTCTTTTCAAGTTTTATTTAAATTGATTAAAATTTTTATTTCCGGAACTACAAATAAAAATTACCAAACCATAATTAAACAAACAAAAAATGGCTATGAAACTGCCATGCATTTGATTCCCATTTTCTTTACCCAACCAACTTTGGTGGTACAAAATCAACTTATTAAATAAAGGCTCAAAAGGCTCAAATAAATTTAGTCACAGTCACCGAGAAAAGCCGAACGCTGGAACTAAAACTGTTTTATTTCTTTAAGCTCAATCGAAACGAGAAACAAGACTTCAGGACTGTGAAACAATGTTCAACAATAACATTGTTCTACGAACAACAATTGTAGCTTGATCTTGTTGAAGAAGTGGAAACAGCTATAAATATTCCAGTGCTATAAACTTTTACGGCTAGACTTTCAATAACTTAGCCCAACTTGCACCGGTGAATTTAACCTGACGTTTAAAATGTGTCTGTTTCCATTCCAATGTCTTTCATCTTATGTATATTTGTATATTTTAATTGATTAACATTCTAGAAATGATTGAAAATAGTAGTAGTAAGTACTCATTAAATTTTAAACCTGATATTGGGTTCGATATATTTTTAATAGGTCGTGGTTGGTACTTACATGACTTTTTTAAGTTACTCTGTGTACCTAATTATAAGTGTTGCAATAAATTTCTTATTATTATTAATACGAAAAACGATGAAAAAAAAAAAAAAATTACTCTAAGCCTTTGGGAGTCCTATATCCAGCACTGGTGTTATAAGGGATAATAATTATGATGATGAATTATTTTATTAACAATTTATTTTTATAACCATTACATTGTTAACCTGTTATGCTGAATGGACTAACTATAAGCTCTCAAAGTTGTTAATGCACGTTAAAAAGTTAAATTTATTTACCTTGTTAACTGACAAACTATGAAAAGTAGGCTGAATGAATAACTTTAATTTAATCCCAAAATGTTTCAACAATAAATTAGTTAGCCGGCAAACAACACTAAATTTTAATAGTCCAAGTTGTTTGAAATAATTTGCACCTATCCAGATTTTAATTCAAAACATTTTTCTCTGAAACAGGTCCCGAGTGTAATTCACCTAATTAGGGTAACAAACAGAGTAAATTTAATGGCACGGCACGGCTCAAAGAAATATCACAGGGAATGTAAGAATACAGCTGGACAAGCGCTTTTGGCGACCTCTGTGGCGCAGTGGGCAAAAGTCCGCCTGAGACGCAGAGGTTGCGGGTTCGATTACCGCTGCGTGACAAATGTTTGAATATTCTGCAAATATTTATCTCGAGTCTGGGTGGTTTCTATTTACGAATGTATTTACAAACAAAAAAAATGTATGTAGTATATCTGTCATCTGGTTACCATAATATCACAAAGCATTCAATTGCTTAGCTTAGGACTAGATGACGCTGTGTGGAATGTGCAAGGATATTTATTATTTATTTATTTACCATTAAGTGAGAACGTATACAGGAGCCGGGATTCGTTAAGATTAAAAAAGAATGAACCAGTGATTTAAACAACACTGTGAAAGCTCTGTAAATTATTTAGATTTCTCCGGAGGACGCATCTTTACTCATTCTGACCGAGAATATGAAAGGACCCCGCCTGTTTGGTTTCATGTTTTAAAACAAGCTTTGAATTATACATTTTTAAATGAATTTTGTACAAAAATAATATAATATTTTAAGCTGAATTGTTTTTTATACATCCGGATCCTGTAAAAGAGCTTGATGACCAGTAAATGAGAGGAACCTTAGTAATAATAAATAAATAATAAATATCCTTGAAACACACCGTCATCCAGTCACAAGTTAAGCAACTTAACGCTTGTGTTATGGTAACCAGATGACTGTGATACAATTCTATGATAATTTTTTTTGTAATATAATACATGATAATTAACATCAGTTACAATAATAATTATTGATTTAATTAATATTGTGTTAGATTATGGAGTCAAAAATATACTAGGTACTTACTAATTATTAACAGTTAAGTGCTTAAGCTATAATTACCTAAAGATCGTAAGTAAAATACACTTAATACTATCTACAGGCAAAGACGTCCACTCAAGACTTAAGCACTCAAGATCCTTTCGTGAGTAGTTTAGAATACGAGCTCTACCTTACAAAGACGATCTCAAATGTGCTTCTATTTAAAATCAATTTAAATTTCAAAATGTAATGTTGATGAAATATAAAATCAAGTCTCCAAATTTGAATTATAAAATGTTATGTTATTAAATAGGTATTAAATTACGTCTTTAAATTGTTTTTAACATCTAAATCTTTTAAGTTTTTTTGCAAGATTTTGCAAAAAAACTTATGATCATGATTGACATTTCTTTTAGATTTCAATGTGATTATGATTATACTTAGTTACCTTGATCCATTTATATTTTACCTTTATTATTTATGCAAGATTATGCTTTTACCAATACTACCAAGTTCATTCTAGCACAGGCGTGGTTTGGCAGTACATCAAAAAGCGAATTAACTATATAAAAAAATTAAATTATATAGAAAAAAACAATATTAAACATCCTTTTTTTTAAACAAAAAAACTTGCTTCTTTTTCCTAGAATTTTCTAGTTAAAACTTTCATTCAAACCGTAAAATAAAAACTCCTAAAGAGTGGATTTTCATCAGACGAACACGAAAACACATTCTTGGAGTCGTTGGGTCATATCTTTTGAACGTCTGGCGAGAGCGGGACAAATTAAAGAGAAGTCCTATGTACGTTGACCATGATTAATAATAATTTTGGACATTTTGAGATGCGAAAGGTGTTACGCAGTGATGATAGTGGGATTTAAAAATTATCAACATTACTTCTTTTATTTTTGACGTTCAAAATAAATTATGTTTACACAGAGTCACGTTAAATGTAAGTTGCCTTTAAAAGGCCAATCATTAGGATACATAAGAAAACTAGAAGTTGTTTAATTTTATTGGCATGCTAAAAAAAGTGCCTACTATGTAGGTCGTCACAATCGGGCATTGCTCTCTAGCAGCAAGAAAGTCAAACGTAAAAATGTAAAACGAAATAATATCGGGAAAGAAATGCCGAACAAACTTTTAATTTATTTTATAGTTTGATAACCGAGCTTTGAAAGTTCAGTGCGACACGCGACGTTTTTACAAATATTTTAAGTCATTTCAGACCATTTCAAAGCAAAAATCAGATTAAATAAACAATTTTGAGTTGATGTTTGTTAGTTATTAAAGCGCGACACATTAAATTTGAAATAAAATGTGACTTGTACTATTTAGTTTAAGCACTTTTATGTAAAAGTGCCTCAAAAAATAGTTTATTGGAGTGCATTAATTCTAAAACTAAATTTATTAACACAGCAAAGCTCTAATACTTAGAAGTTAAATTATGCTGTGTGAAATGTCCATTATTATTGATTTATTTTATTTATTAGCAAAATTTTAAATCAAAAACAAACTTTAATTCAACAACTCTTTCACAGCTGATAAAACAATGTTACGACTTGTTAACATTTTGTAAGTTATATTGTGGTTATATAATATTTCAATGTCAGATGGTTGTATAATAAAATAAATATTTGCGTGCCCCGTTAACCTACTTTGATTGACGACATTGGTATATCGCAAAATAATTTTATTGTTATTGACACGCGAATGTATATTGATGACTCGCTTTTTCCGAAATTTGGCAATTACTTTACTTTTATTTGATTTTTTGGCACAAAATCGCCAAGAGTGGCGTGATAAGGAAGAGGCCTTTACCTAGCAGTGGGTGTTACCGGCTGAGTAGATAGATTTGATTTTTTACTTATGTTTTTTTCTTGACTATTATTATATTAGCTTACTTCCAACAATCTTCTTTTATAGTACCTAATATATCGTGTCAATGAAGTATTAACAGCAGAATTTGCTTACGCCTAACTGAAAGTCACAAATTAACAAACTCATGAAACCAAGAAATTTTCTGTAAAGTCTTGAAGCATTGCCACCCCATCAGTCGTAAGGCGACAAGGACGCATTCATTCGAGGGCGCACCGCACCGCGCCTTTCTATTCATTGTGATGATTGCTAGCTCTCATTATACCTACTTGTACATTATACTTGTACTGCTTGGTATAGAAGTTTCATATGACGAGGATATATAGAGCTATAGTAAGTTATTAACTAGTGGCCTACTCTGGTGGTGGTATTCTTAGACCGTTCTGAAATTTTTTGTCATGTTTATAGCCCGAGAGAACTTATTAATTTTACCACGAAAAAATGTTATGGTCATACCTACGTTGAATATTAAGACTGGGAATTAATGGATAGTTGACTGATATAATGATGTTTTGCTAATGATCAAAAGACCAAACCAGATCTTATAACTTGTCTGTATCAAGTTTAGTCAAAACAAAAAATCTTTATTATTACCACAATATTCTAAAAGCAAAATTGTTTGATCATCAAAATATCAAAAGATATCAATTGACAGAGATACATTCTAAATTAAAATCTGAGTATCGGCGTACATTTTACGCTTCAATAAACAACAAATGTTTTAAGCTTTATCGCTTTGGAATACAGTTCTATATTGAATTAATGCATGTTATTATACCGTCTTCATATATACGCGGGACTATTCAGTAAAATTGCTCACTCACATTGCGACGCTTTTTCTTCACAAGGGCACCTGATTCTTTGAGATCAAAGGACGCGTTTCTATAGTACTTTATAGAGTTCCACATCTTATAGGGAAAAATAAAATCCTTATTTATAAGACTTAGGTGGACTCACAGTTTTGGAACCGGTTTTGGAAAGTAAGTAAGAAGAAATTTCCTGCACTTTTAAGGTGTAATGAACACAACTTCAACAATCTTCGGGCGTATTTTTTAGCAAAAAAAAAAAAACAATTATCAAAATCGGCACTAATTGACGGAATAGGTAATTGATGAATAAACATAATTTCTACTTCAACTATAACCTCCTTTTTCTACCTCTACAATTAGTTTCAGAGATAACCAATATAATCAATCAAAACACCCTATGTTTTGTAAATTCCTACGGAACACATACAAATAAACCCCGACTTGCACTTCGCTGATTTTTTTAAACGAGGAAAAATATGGACCCGACTCAAATAAAGATTGTCTTGTGACGTCAAAGAAATACGCTCAGTAACTCCTAGCGTCTGTTTTATCTGTTTTTTACTCGAGAGAGGGTAGGGCGATGCGTGTTCATTTCCTGAATGAAAGTTCCTGTACTGTATTAGAAAGACAAACTCAGTTCGTATTTGTTGAGACAAATAGCTGTAAAGAAAGAAAAGTTTTTACATTCTATTTGAGATAACTTAAATTTTACTAAGAAAGTAATGAGTATGTGATGATTAAAATTTGGTACAAGGATCCCGGTATTTCTACGGGAACAGGAGGCTTACCATGACGTATTATTAAACAATTATTATTGAGTTTAGGTTCTGACTGACAAAACTTTACGTCAGCGCCTTAACTTACCAAAGGCGAATCGCTTTACGGCGATTTTGCCTACTGTCGGTAGATATTTGACATATTTTGTATGGAAGTAATGTCAAATATCCATCCGCAGTAAGCAAAATCGGAGATAGAAAGGTTATTGAAATTGGCAGTAAAACGGTCATAGTAAGCCGGCAGTAACTATTCACCGCAGATTTCAGCGGGGCGTAGATAGTAGTACGAGTAAATAAAGCTGAAACTCGTCAGTGTGTCCTTTTGAAACAGAATATTTCCACGAGGCAAAAATTCAAAATTAGCCTTCAAACTGCGTCCTGACACCTCACAAAAGAGCCTTCCGCTTTGAGTTCAAGTAAGCCTATCGTGACGTGCATTAGCGCACGTTGTATCACCTTGTACAGTTAGCCACAAAAATGAATATACAAGTTTACTCGCTTCGCTTACATGAGTTAAATTGTCGGTCGGGACATTCGGGCTTCGGGATATAAAGTCGTTAAAACATGACCTTAAAAAACTCCGTCACTCACACAACAGAGTTGACCATTTTGCTCATACGAACGAACGAACGAACCTGAGTAAATTTTAGATAATGTGTTATTTTAGTTCATAAACAGTGTTCGATTTCAAGTTTTAACTACTTAAGGTTGGTAGTTTTTTTGCAGCAAAAAGTAACAAATATATTACTCATCCAATATAATATGAAATGGTTTAAAAAATTGGGGCCAAATACTCGTACATTTTAAAAATTAAATTGTTTATTCACTTTTATTGGTGACTGTACTCTGTTAGCAGGTCGTTGGTGCCTTAGAAAGTTTGGGGGCACGTTTTTGATAGCGCCTTTTAAAATTGCGTGTCCTGCTTTCATTTTTACGAATCTGGATATAGTAGTACATGATTTTATAAACTTAATTACTTCGCAATTTAAAAATCGATAAACGTTTCAATTTATGTTTCTTACAAAAGGGAAACTACTATGTGCGTCATTTCCTTTTTGCTATTATAACGTCTAGTCCAAGACACGATAGTATTTTTATAGAGAGATCAGATGCTCATTTAAAAGTTCATATTTATAATTGCTATGATATAAAGAAAAGAGAAACACTGATATTTCCTTCTCACTCATTCGTAATGTAACTTTCATACCGACACTGTCCCTTCTAAATGCTATCCCAAACCTCATATCCATTTATGTGAGCCACGAAGTACTGTCGATGCCTTATAAAGACATTAACCTGATAAACTCGCAGCCCTAGTCCGCTGGCCTAATTCAAAGATGGTGGCCCGTTGGGATCAGCCCTACCATCAGTTTTCGAGTTGTTAAAAGCGAGATGGGCAGACGATATCAATAAAGTCGCGGGCAAACGATGGATCGGATTGCCGCAGGATTGTGGCAACTGAGAGGCCTATTACCCAGCAGTGAGTGAAGAAGATGATGATTATGAAAATTAACTATTCTAGCTAACTGGTCAGTTATTTCAAATGTATTAAATTATGTTTTTTCTTAAACTTTCGCGATCACAATTCATAATATTTTAGAACTATTTAAACACAGGTTTTTATCGCGTTAATTACTTTATTTAAATCCCGACGTTTCGACTATGTTACAATAGTCGTGGTCGCGGGCAGATTGTGATCGCGAAAGTTTAAGAAAAAACATTATCAATGATTGAAGATTAGAATTTTAAATTAGTTTTAGTAAATAGATGGGACATTTATCTAAACTTTTATTGCATTTTCTAGTGTCACTTGCTTTACGGCCTGTATTAAATGATGTCTTGAAGAGTTTACTATAAATTCTTTACATAACACCCAACTTAAGTTAAAAATATTGAACTGCCTACAAAAAAATTGTAAAAACTGGCATAAATCGACTTGACAACGCTCAGTGTACAGCGTTTCAATCACGATCCAACTTCAAGCTTCACTTAGAATTAGGGCCCTGTCGTTTCGTGGCCCGCCGGGATCTGCGGTCCCGCCATTTGTTGCTCGTTAGTCCAGCCCCGACCACTAAATATTATGAATAATAGATGTACAGCCACGGACGCCGGGATAATTATACCTAGTTTTTGAGCCGGCCACATGTCGGCTGATTCGATTTCGAGTTTACAGGATTCATCTAAGTCGTGGGTTTTTTGTGGTTGTGTTTGATTTAATTTGAGAGCTTCCATATCGTTGGCGGGCGGATTGTGAATCCTATCCTTCCTACTGGTATTATAAATGGAAAAGTTTTTGAGTACGAATGGGGGTGTGTGGAATGATGTACCTATGGATATTTATTACTCTTTCACGCGAAAACTACTGAAAGGATTTGCGTGAAACTTGTAATAATACATTATAGTTTCTGAAATGGAATAATATATATTGTGATATTATCTTCTAAAATGAACTAGGTCAATCAGATAACAGGAAACCCAGCAGAGGAAAAAACATGGTCTGAATTATTTTCATTTTTGTTTATAATCTTGTTAAATTGTAAATTAATTTAAACAGATTATCGTATTGTCTTGTTAATTAAACATGTCATAGTTAGTTTGACCCAATAGTCTGTCCATTACATACAACACAACTGATTTCAGTACCAGGTACGTTTCCGACATATCAATTATAACTTCACTCAGCTGCTTTGCATAGAGCTCATGTTGCAATATTTCAATGCATTAACATTTCAATTTGTATTCTTGTTGTACATTGAATTATGGAGCACAACTGTAATGGTACCGAGAAACAGTCGAAATAGCATTTAGCCTCAAATATACAGAGTGATGTTTAAATGCTGTTAGACAGCTTAATTTGAATGAGATAGAGGTGGTGTCTATTTAAATAGTGCATTGAAATAAATGGCCCTTACTTAATCTGAGTTAAGATTTGATTTACTCTGGTTGGAAATTTATTTAAAAATATTTTGATCTTAGCCGACTCTATTTCCAAAATAACTTACTACTCGTAAATTAAACTTTTGGGAGCCGTGTTATCTTCAGTTATATTAACTCATACGTGAATTAGGTCCGAGTTCGTATCCTAACTTGAATAAAAACATTAAGTATAAAACTTGGAATAATTGATAAAGAACTTAAAAAGTCTACGTCTCAACAATGTCACAGACAACAACGTCGCATTAAATGTAGGTAAAGTAGTCTCTTGACGCTGTGTCAGGTCGCTGAATAAATCATCTAGAAAAAAATATCAAGGCCTAAGTAATTAATGGACGAAAGTCGAGGCTGGGAATAATTTAAAAGACAACAGTGAAGTCAGTACAAGAACAAATGATTCGATGTTACTGTTTTAGACTTCATGTGAGCATTTTTTAGTTTTTCTCTCCTCTTTCATTCAATACTTTTTATTCAATCTTTTATAGATATGAGCCTCAACAATAAAGTCATATTTTAAGTTTAAGCACAGAGTTAATATTAGAAAAGGTAGTTTTGCTTTTGGATAAGTTTATTTATAAAAAAACTAAGATTAAAAAAATACAAACTTTCGAATAAAAACTCTATTTAAATGTCTCTAAATTTTATGTACCAAATATATCGCATATATCGCCGGCCGCGTAAAACTAAAACAGTGTACGTATCAATTTGAAACGAAAACAATTAGAGAATACTGGAGGCATGATTTACATAGGATGCGTCAGTGCCCCCGTCTCGCCCGCGGCGCAGGGACACCCGATTAAAACCCCTAAAATACACGTCAACGTGTTGACATTTTGATGAGGAGGAATAAATTCGTAAGGGCAGATAAGTGATGACAAATGAGTGCTGGGAAAGCCGGAGAAATATTAATTAAAAATATGAAAATTAGCAAAATAGGTTTTTAAATGTTGCTGCATTTGTTAATAAAAAGAAGTCAAAAGAAGTAAAAAAAAATGCTTCAATATAATAGTATTAAGTTGTATACTTGTATTGAATAAAAATGCAATTATTTTTTACATTTTGGAAATTGATTTCATATTTGTAAAAACAAACATTTTGAAACTGTATTGCCCTATTAAATCCTGGACGGATGCAACAGATGAGAATGTGGTTATTTCACCATTTACCATAAATTCAAAATTAGGTCCAAAATATTACGTAATGTTATAAAAAAACCGGCACAAGCCATCAAGTTACCCCACTGGGGTGCAATACTACCCCAAGTGAAACGTGCCCCAAGAAAATGAAGGTAATCAGCGTACCCGCTTTTTTGCGCTTTCAAAAACTGTTGTCGCGTGCAAATTTTCGTTTGCTGATTATTCGCTGTTGGATCTCATTAGTGTTATTAGTGAAAAACAAAAAGCAAAAGTTGTTGATAAACTTGCGAATTTTACGAGGGCTTTGGGGAATTTTTTATTAGTAAATTATTTATTTTCTTTATTGGAACAACAATTTTGTCTCAGCTTTTATTTCAGGCTTCAGCGGCATTTTATTATGAAGCTTGTTTGTGAATTTAACAATATTATTTTATTTAATCCATTTTTAAAGGCAATATAGTAGTAGGATTACGCACTCCAGTGCAGAATAAGAAAATTGAGTACTAAATTATAAATTAATTACAGGTCCAAATTCAGTCATCTTTTCATACAATGACATAATCCTCCTACACCAAAAGATTATCTATAAAAAGCACCTAGCTCCTCACAAGCGACAGGGCTGACTTAGTTTAAATTTTGTCTGTATAGTTAAATAGATCCCTGATACTAAAAATAAAATAATAAATTGGTAGAGGGCGTCGTGAGCGATTTTTACAAAGTTTGCCAGGAGTCGCTAGTCAAATTTAAAATTTCAAACTTTTAGTATCTGTATCATTATTATCAACAAGTCGTCGACGGAGGCCTATAGGCGGCCTAAAAACTACGTCACAGTTGGCCACTTGCCCATACAAACTAACTACCAACAAAAAATTTAATCTAGTTAAATTATTAGAATACCAATACACACAAAAATGAAATGTCCATCAAATCATACTCTTAACCCGTCACACCCCAGTTAAACGGTGGCACCGGCAAAACCGCAACTTTACAGTCGACGCGAGCCCAAACCAAACTGTATCCAACATAATGGAACCGTCAGACACCGCCGACACCTCGTCACTAACACAAGGGTGACCATTTAAAACTTTCCCTGACACCGTGAGTGAAATTGGAAATTATAATTTACAAATACTCCACCGTACTCGCACGGTTTAAGATCTACAATCGAATGACGTTAAATCTATGCGATGTACTAGTCGCAGAAGCAATTTAAGTTTAAACAATGGTAGGTAATAGCATAGTGGGCATTATTGTCACATGTCAAAATTTGCGAGTTGTATTCGTGATTCGGCGCTCGGAAATGGGTAGTGATTACGTTGAGTGTGTTTCAGAAGCGGATCTGAAGTTAAATTGGGGTGGATGTCACGCACGCAAAAGACAAGCTTAAATAATAAAAATAAAAGTTCAAACTTTTATTTTTATTATTTAAGCTTGTCTTTCCCAATTTATAAACCCTCTATTAATTATTTTGTAAAGAAAATGTCAAAAAAACCCAAAGGACGTTCCGAAGCGTGGCGACGCATAACGAGATGACTTCCGTGCAAATGAATATTATAACTAAACCCCTCTTAGCTAAGGGTGAATAACACCCTCTTTGACCCTGGCATGTGTGTGAAAATGTTGAATAAGTGGTGTAGGATCAGTCGGCCGAGTGGATAAGCGCGTCCTCTCGCGATATAAAGGTTGAAAGTTTTAATTCAGACTGTGTGTAGACTTACTTAAACTAAATACCCATGTAATTCAATTCGAAGATTTGAGTTATTATAGTGACGAAAACTAAGTGACAAATCTTAGTTTCCCAAAGCAATATAAACACAATTCAACAAACAGACGCCTAGACGGCACAAACTCTAAATCATTACCAAAGAGAGCTAAAGCAGGTGTGATTCATACAACGAAACCGCAGCGCGCCTTCTCAAGCTAATGTGTTTACCCCATTACATCTAGAGGTTTTACACCCAGCAATTATAGACCTACCCCACCTCCCGCGACGCTAATAAATAACGAACAAGGAAGAGGTGTTTAGGAGAGCTCAGGGGGCTAGCTTATCTGGTCGTGTTTACTGCTTTAGGTTGGATTTCGACAAACATCGCCGGCTCAGCGAGTTTGCATTAAGTTTTATTGCTCTTCTGCTTTGTAAATTATAGGTGTAATATACAAGTGAGGGATGTAGATACGACTGCAATATTTCTCCAGTAGTGACACGATAAAAACGCAAAATACCAGGGATTCATAAGAATAGCGGGGATAAGGCTCTAAGCATACGCCTCAGCAACTGATTTGAATATATTTAAGTTCAGACTTGCATGATGAGGTGGTTGTGAATACTGCGAAAACAATAGCGTTCTTTTTTTTAATTTTTTCAGTTGAAATTCATTTCTTTACGTCATGTAAAAATGAATGAAAATTATTTGAACAATGCTGAATGTTTTCCCGCATTTTCCCGGAAAAACAGCCAGTGTTCGTTCACCTATCCATTTGAAACCATATCGCTTCCCTTCCGACATTATTGATGGTGAATTAATAGCAATGGATGATTGCCCTCAATTTTGAAATGTGAAGCCAAAAATACATTTCAAATTATTGGTTTGTTTGTGGTTAAAGAAATTTATTCTCAAAAAGACTACATAAGTCACTTACATGAGAAAAGCTTAATCGGTATAGTTAGTTAGTAGGTCGTATTCGACAATTTATAAGTAGGTAGGTAGGTAGGTAAGGTAGGTAATTCAATGCATTTAAGTATAATCAAGTTTGGTAGGAATGTAGGTATTGTTTTAGTTTTGTTTTAAATGCATTGAATGAGTTTACATTTTTGTATTAGTAAGTATTGTAGGTACCTCGTATTCGATAATTTATACTTAAGTAGGCGGGCAAACTATATACGACAAACATTTATTTTAAAATTAATTAAGCAACGCTGTGTTGAAAATCAACTGTACATGAGCGACTTAGTACATATTAATGATAATTTTACTACCACCAGACAAATATTCAAGTAAAGTATTGTCATCTCGTTATGTCAACGACTAATGTAGTAAATTATAACTTTATACCTATTTTTAATTATATCGTTTTAAATAAACAGCATGGTTCGTCTAGGTTTCTCGTTACGTAGGTGTTAGAATCTGTAACTGTAAAATACACTTAGTATTAAAAAAAGATTGATGTATTTTCTGCGAATAACAATAGCAGCTCGAATTCTTTTCGACGACATCACTACCCTGTACAATAAAAAAAGAATTTTTGTCCGCTGAAACCCTACAATCGATATGCAGTGTCCAATATTCGACATCTAACATGTTTGATTCGATTTTAGCTTTTTTTAGGACAGCTAGTAGCCCGCACTAGTCAATTCGTTACGGCATACGCGCACAAAACGAATTTGAGATAGGACGGTATTTTGCTGATTTCATTTAAAACTAGCAGTAAACTTAAACTAAAACTAGAGTTAAACTTGAGTAGTTTCGCAGATTAATCAAACAAACAAACAAACACACTTAACCTCTTTATAATATTAGTATGTATATGTAATAAATCGCATAGTAAAGAGAGTGATATCACATATTATATTGTGTTATTGAGTGAATTTTTGAAGTGAAGTTTTTTCGCTTTCTTAACCAAGGTATGAAAAACCGGTTTAAAATGTATAAGCTATTTGTGACTCAAGAAGTAAATAAATATTATTACAATTGTATAACCAGTGAAAGAAAAAAAAGTGCAACAACAAAAAGTAACAATTAAAAGATATCTGTTTTTTTACTAATTTTAATAAACTTAGAGGCCATCAATGTTCCAATGTCATCAAAATATTTTTTTAGCCTTGTTGCATTCAAAAATTATAATAACTTTTTAATTTTTTTTACAGCAAGATTTTCTTTCCTTTCCTTTTACTTCTAAAATATCCAAAGAAAACCACGTCTAAGCTGAAAGAACGATATTTTAGCACATCCTAAAATAAAATCTGTTTTCCACAGACTATAAATATCTCTAACGAGCTTTGCATAGCAAAGGATTTACGTCCTTACAAGCGGTGAACGCTAAATAAACTGTAAATACCAATTATTTTGCAAAAATTCGTGTTATTTAAAGATAATTTGTTTGTATTCTGCTAGTGGAAGTTTATTATAATTGTGGTTTCCATCAGGATAGAATTATCAGTTTCATATCCAAAGCGTCTAAGCGACCGATACTCGTGAGTGAATCAACATTATAAATAATATCAACACAATGATAGTGATGCGCGTAAGCGATGACGTCACTGTGACTCGCTCACAAAGCATAACGAGGCCGTGCCGGATGCGGGATGAGGCGCGCGCGCATCCTGCCGCCTGCGCCATTAGCACTCGTCACTATCCTCTTAGAAAAGTATTTTTTTATTTAATAACAAGATAGGGAACGGTAGACATTTTTAGAGTAAAAAGGTAATGTTGGTTTGTTTGTTTGACTGAGGTAATCTCCAAAACTACTCAGACGATTTCAAAAATTCTTTTCGATCTGTAGAATGGACTGTCGGGATAGTTAGAGGCTATATTTTATCAAGGTAGTTTCATTAGTACACCCGTGCAAAGCCAGGACGTGCCGCTAGTTATCGATAGCGTTTGAACCGCTGCTAATAGTACCCAATGGATGTGCTCCGTAATAGAACCGGAAGTGCCAGAAGCAAATGCAATAGTGGACATTTTGAATTTTCATGCAAAATAGATTACGAGTATATCATCTCATATTTTAAGTACAAGTAGTTAATAATTAACATGAAAGACTACAACAAGCCCATTGCAACTTATTATAATAATTATATTTAAATTGCCACTATACGCTTGCTTATCTTAATATATGATTCATATACGTCAATTAGAGACCTAAGTCTTAATTTAATAAGACTGATATCACTGTACTGAATTCCAGTCTTCAAAGTCAAATCTTACGCAATATACCCTTTATACTACCGAATGACAAGTTATATAATGATACGAGTTGGGTAACTGGGAAGGTATCTGATTTAAATCCTACAGTATTTTTGTAAGCCTTACTATATTGAGTAGGTACATAATAGATACTTGCAAAAATGTAAAACAAAAATTATAACAAACCAAACTTACTCAGAAATTAGTCGAATGCAATAAAATAAACCCAGTTTGGAACAGAGCGATGGAAAATCATAAAAAGCACATTTAATTAAAATGATCACTTGTCAGTACTTAATTATGAACTACCGTTCCTTTCTCGAATCCGTCTCCGTCAGTCCAATAATTATTTCTCATTTCTCTGCCAATTAATTGCTTCAAAACTATTTTAAGACTGCATTTCAGATTTGATCTTCACTTTTGAATAATCTCTTGAAACGTTTCCACTATACTGTTTGGTTACAATGTAAATAGTTATAACTTTTATTATTGAATAGTATCTTTGCTCGCCTTTTTAGGTTACCAAATATGTTTAGGTTATTTAATTTTGATTTACGGTAAACCATTCAGTAGTATTTGTTTGAAAAAGTAACGAATATCCATTCATAGATAGACCAACGATCATATTTTAAGATTTAAAAAGAAAATTTTGTTCATGTATTAGATTGTGTTAAAGTGTTCAGTGATGTTTTAGAGAGGCAGTTGAGTAAATGTTCTCGGCTAAAGAAAATTTTTCACGTTTATCTTGAGCATTTGAGACCCCATAGGTTCAACTAAGGTTAGCAAATTCAAAAACTGTCATGGTTTTAAAACATTAGTTATTTAAATTCATAAAATAAAACGTATTCCTTTGTTAAATAAGAAAACATTCACTATGTACCTTTACCCAGTGCGCTATATCGGCCAGTCGGCCGGCAGACAAAAGAGTAAGTAGGTAATTCAGGATAAACTGTGTGTTGTGTCAATAAGGTTTCAATTCGCCTGGTGGACAGGCGCTCCCTCTATTTGTTCTCTTCGTAACTGGAATTGTCACTACATGGTACAGTTACTGAGGAAATGTTGTCATTGTTTTGACGACCTCTTTGGCGCGACGACCTCTTTGGCGCAATGGGTACAAGTACGCCTGAGATGCATGGGATTTTGATTGAAAAATTTAATTTATGATAGTAAATGATATACTTACTAGTTGATAGTATGAGTTTGCCACGATCTCACTCTTGTCAAAAAAACCACCAAATTCCAACTTATAAGTTTAGGAAAAACACAAGAATTTAAGTTACCTTATATCTTGTAAAATGTCACAACATTTGTAGCTTACAGTACAACATCACCCTGTCTAAGTGTCTAATGGAAAATCGACCTATACCGCTCCAGATTCTATTTCCGTTCGGAGACATTGACATGTATTCATTTTCAGAATGTTGTGGGTTGGATACTATCACGTAAAGTACCTAGAGGCGAAATTCCTTTACTCTTTCTGAAATGCACTTTTTTCATTTCTTCACAATATTACTTTCAAGAACGAATCGAACAATTCAATCAACCAATCTCGGCGTGCAAGAGGTAAAACTAAGCGTGCGTTTTTTGCTTTAATTGGTGCACATTTACTTATGCCTATATCAGAGTAAGACTACCCCTACCAAGACTTGCGAAGTAACACGTGAAGTTTATTGTAGTAATACAATTTTAGTACTACCTAACTACATCCATCCGCTAGGGGCACTGTGATGAGTTTTCATACGTACTAGGTACTTACTACTTCAACAAATTTATCCTCGGTATCTCTGAATTTATTCTTAGAAGACATTTATTTACCTGAAACAAAAAATAATCATATTAGAAATTAAATCTTTTAATGTAAAGAATACGGAGATTTGATTGAAATATTACAGCAGGTAGACAAAATTACATAAAGTAAATATCTTATCCCAAAATAAGTTCGTTATCGATTCCTGAAAACAACACCAGTATCAAAAACAACAAACTCAAATTTCACGATTTCTTCCACCTATTAAACCTCCCAAAAACACCTATTGTTTGATCGGTACAAACAATTCAAAAATAAAAGCGATCCCTGAAAGACCATACGGTGGAAAAAACATATCGCGTCGGCATACGCCGTACCCGATGCTGTATTTATTTCATCTCTGGCAGGATTATTCTCTGGCAACTCGAGGCAACAGGTGCCTCCCACCCCACAGCTACAAAACAAGCAAAACAAGATATACACAGACACATTCGCTAAACACTTTGTGCACATCATGCCGAGAAAAAGTATACAATATGTGTGCGAGTTTCGATGTTTACATTGCCAATACGCTTTGAAATTGTCGTGGTATAATCTTCTAAGAAATTGCGATGGCGAATCTTATAGGCTTTTATCTTTAACATGTGTGGATTGTGTGACAATGAAAGGATAGCAAATAGTGTGGAAATAAAAGCTTGACGAAATAATAATTTATCAAGCTTATAAAATAGGATTAAATAAATACATACCGTATACTCTAAAATTAAAAAACCGTTTAGCCAACTGGGTTGGACTTTAGCCATGCATCAAATAATTTTTATTTAGAAATATTGATATGCGTATGAACACGAGTTTTAAACTGTAAAGGAGAATATCGTGGGGAAACAAGTTTGCTTTCTAAAAGCGTCGTTGAGCTAGCAACTGGAATGAGCAGTGAAAATGGATTTAGGATTGATTTTGTATTATCTTACAATTAAGACAAAGAAAAGCTTACGTCGTATTTTCCTTGTATTAATTTCCTCGTAGATTTTACCCACGTCATTACAAAGTTAATCTTTTCTGCATAAATTGTTCCCCTTGCGAACCAATTATTTGCTTATCACACTAATTAGGAATCAATTTGAACGCGACGTCGGATTGTATTCTTTGAAAAGGGATTTCAAGTACACGACCAAATTGTCTAGACCTCTCCGTGACGGGTTGTTTTTTTAGGTTTGTTCTGACAATGGAAAGAGATGGGAGGTCTTTTTATTTTGGACGGGTGTCGTGCGGGGTTGCCATTTCGTTATAATTGATTTCCCTTTTTTACGGTTGGTCGAGAGTGCTGCGTCATGCGTGCCTTGGTTCGTAGAGGGACTGAAGGGCAACTGAGGGTAGGGATGCCAGTTTCGACTTCAAATGGTCATTGTCTAGCTCAAATATTTACATAATAAACATTGTGTTGAAGGGTAAAAGAAACGAAAAATGGGTTAGAGTTTGCATAGCCTATTTTTTCCTTTTAGCTTTTTTGAGGTTCCGTAAAACAGATAGTAGGTAGCTAGATTTTATTACTCTCTCTTAATACACATGTACATAAAAAACCAATCAAAAAATATTAACAAGTATATCTACATTCACAGAACAAAATACTAAACCATTCTCTTGAGTCGGTTTAAATCCTACACCATGAATTAAAAATGCATAAAATCCCATTCAAAAAGCGAAAATAATCATCCATTCCAACGGAACACAGAACACACACACAATAGTCGTCTCATATTTTTTTTACAACCCTAGCTTTCAGCATATTTTGTTTTCTGCCCGGTATACTTATAGCCTGGAGGCAATTTTGTCGGGTCTACGTTACGACAATGGAGTGATAAGTTTTTGAGTGAAAATCCTTTTGTCGTGCTTTGTTCGAACACGCTTGTGTAAGAGACAAAATGAAAAAAATAACGCTCGTTTTACAATTGAAAAGGGTTGGCAGTTACATAAATTTATTTGAAATGAATGATTTTATTTATTTGAATATTTACAAACCTTAGCTCGAACATTATAGAAATTTAGTTTCCAAGTTGTCAAAGATAATAAAATATATTTATGAATGATTTATGTAGTGTTAAAAAATTATGTCTTAAATTATTTTGTGTTTTAAATTGCAATCAATATAAACAAAGTCATAATCATGAGACGAGTATGTTTAACATTTAAGAAGATAATGACGATGAAAAAGCGCCTTCCCTTCGCTGCAGTGAACCTCCAATGTCTCATCCACTACAAAATCTCGTTAAGTGTAAGCAAAATATTATTGCCTCCTTCAATCATACAAACAGTTAATGTTAAACTTTTGCACTCTTTAGAAATCAAATATAACGGGAATTTATAACCATTTTTCATTATTTTCCGATGTTTCGAGTGCGTTACAACTCTCGTGGTCACGGGTAGAAGTTTTAGTAATTAAAAATGGTGATTACACGATAAAGTCCTGTAAATACAGTATAACATCTAGATGTAAAGGCCAGGTTGCTCAACTGCATCCAATCACGTCAAGCTAATAGCCCAACGGCAGTTCAATTGCCAATAATGATTTATTCTAATCAATGTTAAACGCTCGACTAGACGTAATCCGCGGCATATAATTGCGCCCTGCGTAGCGTATTCAAAGGTGATTATCCTAATCGCATCGCTATTATACAATGCACGTAGCAACTATATACACATTGATACTGTAATACTAGCTTAGAGATGCATTATGCTTAACTCTGTTACCATACGAGAAGTTAGTTTATAAAATACATACTAACATCATTATAATCACGCCTCTTTCCCATAGGGGTAGGCAGAGACCACGCACCTTCGCTTGCTACGATCTGCATGATCTTAAGTTAGTAAATTCTAATATTTATGTCATGTACTATAATAATACCATACCTATACATAAATTTGGAAGCAAAACAAACAGTTTCGCCAGATTAAAAAAATCACCGTAATATTTCGAATTTATAATCACAATTCGGGGGGTAGAAGTACGCGTGTTGGGTGCGTTTTATGGCCACCAGGGGGCGCTAATGACGTCAAATAATTGGTGCTTTAAATGTAAATGACGATACACGCCACCCCGCTTGGGCTTATTAAATTTCGGCTATAGATTTAGGAGGCTACGGGCCCCGCAAATATTAATAAACAAAATTTATTTATTTTATAAATAAACTAGAAGCTTGTCACGGCTTTGCACGGGTGTACTATAAAACTACCGGGATAAAATATAGCCTTTAACAATCCCGACAGTCATTCTACATATCGGTGAAAGAATTTTTGAAATCGGCTGAGGAGTTTTAGAAATTATCTCCCTAATGAAATATTCAGTTTCTCATTATATTTATCTACATTTGCGATTCTGTTTTTTTTTGTAACGATTTAGTAATTATGGCCATTCAGACAAAGTAATTCATATAAACATAAGTGGAGTTTAAATTACGAATATTTACCTATTAAATTTTTCTTTTAATTAAGTATTATTGTTGTACATTTATCGAATAACCCATTCGTACCAAATAACGATGTCTTGACTTGTCACGACACGGCGTGTTTTTTTATACGGATTTCAGAAAACAAAACAAAAGCTAGTTAACGTGCAATTTCTTACCGCGTCATGTTTAGTCGTAGAGAATCGACATCCTGTTTTGATCATACATAAATTAGTAGCTTTCAATGCTGACGCACACTGCGGTCTGGATAGACCATCTCTCTTTAATCTGCAGCAGCATTGATGAATGTTCCACCTCATTAAATGCAATACCCGCGCTGGTCTGTTTTGTTTCATCAGCAGGTAATTTCAAAGGGACTATTATTTCTTACGTATTAAAATTCTGGTAGAATTTCAAATGCATGTAGGTAAACTATTTTATACTGGTACCTAAATGCTATGAACATAAAATGGTGACTATATAATGATTATATTGCTTTCTCTTTCACTCGTTACGTCCTATTTTAACATGGAATTAATCAATCTTTGAATCCTTTCCAATACATGTGATGTTATGATATTAAAAATAGTTACAGGTCAACGGTAAGTAGGTACATTATAAGTCAAAATTTAAAAAAATTTCTTGCCCTAGGCTTCGCTTGTGTGGTATCCATCTGCACAAAAAGTAGCTATAATGTTACTTCAGGTCATAAACTTCTTAGTATTTTTCATGTTTTAGTAAATTCGTTCAGTATTTTTACGGCGATAGAACAAAAATCCATATCTATCTGTACATCCATACAAACTTTCACTTTTAATGTAAGCAGATATCTAAAGCTTCACAAAGCTTTCCACGTACATCATTATTATATTCTGAGAATCGTTCCAAAAATAATTGCCTCCTATTTCGTGGAACACAAAGTTCAATTTATAATATTTCTAATTTAAAATCAAGCTTAGAAATATAACCAATTTAACTTTTGACTTATTGCCGATAGTTTTAAATTAAAGTAAGAAGTATTGAATAAACCATTTTCTGAACTTTATACAATAAGCAATTAAAAAATGGTCTATTCATAATATGAATTTTCATTATTTTTATTTAAAATAAGTTTATTAGACATTATAATATAATTTAACTTATTTTAAATAAAACAGCTTCAAAATCGGTTGCTTTCTCTTTTAATTGACATAGGAGTGTTTAGAAACGTTTAAAAGTTTCCAGCTCAGAAATTAAATCAATTACCAATATATTTTGACTTAACAATCCAAGCAACGTCAAATTCAAAGTGGAATTAACACAAAATCAGCATCGCACTCAATTCCCCGAATAACAATCACAGTTTGAACTTTGTTGATACACCATAACGCAGACGGTTCAAAGTAAATGCAAATTACGTACTCCGCCATCTCTTTACAGCCATTTAGTTCCATTAAGACAATGCGAATTCAAATCACATTCAAATTCTGCTACTTCGATTACAGGTGTGCTAAGTTTACGTTTCGTAAAACAGAAGTTAATTAAAACAAGGTATATTAAGTCTCGTTGTATAACTATCTAGCAGCGTCTCGGCTACGTACAGGTCTACTTATGAAACTACCGGGATAAAAATATAGCCTAGAACCATCTAGACAGTACATTCTACACATTTGTGAAAGAGTTTTTGAAATCGGCTGAGTAGTTTCAGAGATTACCTTTGTCAAACAAACAAATGAACATTACGTCTTTATAATATTAGTAAAGATGATTATTTGTCAGTTCTCATAGCGATAAACACATTTATCTTATACCTAGTTGAAAGTCTTGTTAATTTTTAGATGGAAAATATTTTTTCTTTGATGAATCAAAAAACGGATCGTAAAGCATTTTGTTTATTTTTTACTAGGAAATAAGTTTAAATTAACGCTAAGCTTGGTTATGATATACGAACACCTACTCCTGTTTTTTTAATAAATCATTTTTATTTTGTTATTACTTATTTTTATAATACTGTCTACTTCAAGTTCCAGACAGTATGAATAAATCTTCAAAATTCGCACTTCGATTAAAAGCTCAAGTACCACACCCTAAGTGCAATGCAAACATCGCTACCGGCCAACTTAAACCTACACCCTGTCCAATCAAACCTGACCTCCCAGAGCGTAGACAGTAAAACTAGCTCGGTGTCAATTTAAAGCGGTTTCATGTGATCCCAATTACTATGTGTAGAGCCGAACCGCTTATGCAAATCGCGATTTCCCGCGGACGCATCTAATGGGCCGTAAGGGGGGAGAAGGGGCATAAAGGAGGGGGGGTCAGTTGCACTTTTAGCGTTACCCTTGGATTAGGTAGGGGAGAGGGGGGTAGGGGGTTACAATGAGTCCGGCAACAGATGGTGGACGAATCCGTTTTGCTTTTAGCTAACGAGTATAAGGACACATCTAGTGTTTCTAAATGCTAGACATTATAAGCAAGTTTAATAATGTTTGTAATTTGCAATTTTAGAACATTATTTTTATATTATTTTATCTCAAAAAAATAAACGAAAAAACTATATCGTCGAGTCAGCAAGTTGTTTATGTTTGGTATTATTTGTTTGGCAATTCTTTTTAATCAATATTTATTACTGAAATGAAAAGAGCACGCTTATGATCTAAGTTAAATGAAAACCAATACTTAAATTAATTTTCTACGCTTATTTTACTCCATCCATAACAAAAGTAACCCTCTTTAGATAAAGCTGTGTCATTGTTTGAAATCCAATAAGCCCCCAAGTTATTATTAACCGAAACAATAGCTAAATAAAACAGAGCAGTAAGTCATACCGAGGCAGAGCTAAATCAGGAACACTTTAGCGGTGCTAAGTGACCGCGGGACAGACAGCGGTAGAAAGTATACTCCAACTTATCTAAGTTATATAGGTATTGTGGTTACTGCGTTATTAGTACTTTTTGTAAATATAAATATGGATGGATTTAGGTATCAAGGCAGACGACAGAATATAGACTATTTAGAAAAATTATGATGATTTTATTGTCATCCGTTTAAATTATGGACATTTTAGCTTTTATGTACTTACGTTAATTGTGAAAGAGGTAAAGATGTGATCATTTTTAATTTCTTTCAACCTGCATTAGTAGGTAAACTTAAAACTTTCTAGGATGTATACAGACATACATCTTTTCTCTTTTATATTTTTTCAGGATCCTCACTCCCCCAACCTCCCCCTCTCACGTCTGATACATCGAGCTGCGAATCTCACAAATTGATCAATTTATAACTCGGTACGAACACTTTTATTGGCGTTTATCCAGTATAATTGCCGGGCTATATATCTGATCGGAAATCCACTGTTTATTACCAGTAATACCTATTTGGGATGTCAATACGTTTTTGTTTTGATATCGTGGATATAGAATAACAAACAGCATTGTTAGAAATACTAGCTGTGCTTTGTTTTATTTATTTGTTAATTTAACGGACAAAATCAATAAGGAGGAGGTTCCGTGTTGCACTGTGCCTTTGTATTTTTTTTAATTGGTGTATCTCCTGAGGATATTGCAGTTATGAACAGAATTGTACCTCTAACGAAGTCTGTTTCATTTTTTTTATTTATTCAACTTGTTTAATTTATATTAATAGTCCATGCAGGGAGTCAAAACGTGATACCACATGAAAGTTAAGTATTATTATTGTATAAAAGAAATTTTGTAAACTTTATTTTACCAGAAATGTTAAGTATTAACTTTTATCGTATTTGGTTAGTTCGTGTACTTACCACGCATAATTAATATAATTAATACACACAAACAAACTCTTCAAACTATCATATTAATCTAAATAATTAAAGCGTCTTATTTAATTGTGTACAATAAAATATAATTGGGACGAAACAAATATAAAACAAGAATCTCTTCAAAGAGACGCTATTACAACGCAACATTCACATTTAGAACTCATTCACTGATTTGCCAATATTTATTCTCTTATAACTACCATTTTTTTCTAGCTGTTTGTAAGTTACACATCAATATTCTTTATAAAACAACCCAAAACCATGTTATTAGGAGTGGGCTATAACAGGTAAAAAAAGAAACCTGTTCCGCCTGTTCCAGTTCCAGTAAAATAACAGTTCCAGAAACCTGTTCCAAAATAACAGCAATAACAGTGGTTGTGTTGTAACATAGTTCGTGTAGAAATTTAAACATTTGGTAGGGTAACAGTGCTGAGGAACAGTTTCAGTGCATGTTCCTGAAATGAAAACCATCCTTCATGCTTAACAGGCTTAGGACTGACAGCTTGACATTTGAATTTTAGAAATTTCAACAAGATACATAACATTTACTAATTATTTTATTTTATTCTACTAATTACTTAAGTTTTACAATGCAACTATTTTTTGCATTATTATGAATGAAATGTATACAACAGTATTTTTTTCTGTAAAAAAAATGAGCCCAACATTTCCGAACGAATGCAACACCTGTTCTCTGCTTGTAACAGTAACAGACAGGCATAACAGCTGCTATCTCGTTCCAACAAAGGTAAGCTGTGTAAGCTAGAATAGAGAAGAGCATGTTCCGTGGCGTTATCTCTTTCTAACAAAAGTAAACTCCATACGCTAGAATAAAGAAAAGCATGTTTCTGCAGATTCGGGCTGTTGTGGAACTGGAACAGTTTCTCATAAGTCTAGACAACAGTTCCATACTGTTCTAAAGTGAAACCTGTTATTTTTACCTGTTCCGATATATACGCCTCACTCCTACATGTTATACAAACTCCCAAACTCCACAGCAAAAAAACATAAAGCAGCTCGCACAGCTAATCCAGAGTAAAATATTTCCAATCATTAATTCTGAAAACTTGTGCATACGCCCTAAACTTTTATACATGTAACCGGGCTTTACAACTTTTTTAATTTGGCCCCCTGTGATTGCAGAGGCGAGGGGGCGACCCGGACTGTACATTGCATGTCTGATTGTAGCCGTTACAGCAAGTTGGGTATGGATTGGAAAGCGTGAGTTTTGTGTTAAAATTGTATAGTTTGATCAGCAGAGCTAGTGCATAATTTTTCACCAAATTAAAGTTTTTCCACCATCACGACTGCACTGTCAAATATGAGTAAAACTGTTAAGAAAAGCTTTTCATGGGTCAGTACATACATAATAATCACGCCTCTTTCCCATAGGCAGAGACCATGGATCTCCGCTTGCTACGATCCTGACATACCTCTTTCGCCTCACTAACTCTTATGGGTCAGTAAATAATAATAATAATTTGTTAACACAAATGGACAGAGATGGCTGGAAATAACTGAAACCATTTTCCAGCAGGAGACAATAAAGTTTAATTCGAAAATTTTGAGTATAAAAAAGCTGATCATTTTGTTGCAAATAAAAAAATAATGCATTTCCGACTAAATGATTATTACTATGTACGAGTATTATCTTAATTTTATGCACATTTTAGCTAAAGCTACATTCAACGAACATTCAATTAAATATTTTCCTACCAGCTTCAACAAAGGACATAACAGTTACGTAACAAACGAACCACCCACGTCAATATAACCCGAGCCCTACACAATTCAATGAATGGAAACCAATCTCATACATTAGTAGAAATCGCGGCAACCGCTAATGTAATCCAACGCTTAGAATATTCATGTGATCGAACTGAGCTGACCCTGTGGCGAGACTAACACTGATCAATAGTAATAACTAGGGTTGGGCATTGCTATCCGGCTTCGGGGATATTCGGTCATAGTTTTCGCTTGATACAGTCGCGAAATGAATAGGTAACCTTAAGATTTGTTATTGCTTACTAGGTTTGAAAACCCTTTAACACAACACTCTTGTCATTTAAGTACGCAGTTTAAAAACGTAACATGTGCTTGCAACGCGAAACGAATCGAATTGGTAACTGGTCAACCTTTTCGTTCTGCGTCTATACAAAAATGTATCTATGTAGGTAGGTAGGCAAAGCTGCCAATGCGAACATAGCGTCATCTCGACGCAAGTTTAGTAATAATTGTTGAGTCTAGATGGTGCCATCAAGACTTATATAATATTATAAAATGGTAATGTTTGTTTTTTGACGGAGATAATCTTTCAAACTACTAAGCCGATTTAAAAAATCCTTCACCGATGTGTAGAATGGACTGTCGGGATGGTAATAGGCTATTTTTTATCCTGGTAGTTCCATTTATACACATATGCAAAGCATTTACCTCTTTACAATATTAGTATCTATAGATTATTTTGGATCATTTTAGCTTTCGGTCTAATATCAAATACTCCTCCTAAATCAAATTCCATTTTCAAATATAGTTTAATATTCGAGCTCTATTACAAATATGTAAGGTTTAAAATTAATTGGTTTTGCGACTACTAGGTAAATAAATCATTGACAACAAAGGATTTTATATGTATTAGTAGATTAATGGTATTTGGTAACGTATCAGCAGATTTGAGAGTAAATTTAAAAGAGAAGTTATTATAGGTAATAAGTAGTTTACATAATAAATCAAATATGGACGGATTTCTGAACCTCGGTGTTGAAGTGGTTAAAAACCCGACTGAAACGCAGGAGCTAACGGGTTCCACAATAGTCACGGGCCAACTAAGCTGTGAATACAGTGGTGATGAATTCTTTTATAAATTTTAATGAGTTAGCTACCTAAGTACTACTAGTAAAATATTTAAAATAGTAGAACAAAATATCGTCAAATTCTAAAACAGTAAAAAAATACGAGTCTACTTGACAATCCAAAGCAATGGTGCGTTTACACTAAGCACTCGGGAATGCTACCAATACACTAATCCGCGTAAAACCAACACAAATCCCATAAAATCGCTAACATCAAAACGACTGAAAATGCTTGGTAGTATAGGCTGATGTAAACAGCTGGTTATATTTCACTTGTCGGTATCTAAATCGACGATATTTTTACATGAGTAATTTCTTGTGTGATATTACCAGCAGGTTTGAATTCGATTCGATAGATATTATTGTTACAACAATATTACTCTACAGCTCTATAAATGTGAGGTTGGAGTAATATGCGAAAAGATACCACTTAATATTATAAACCTCGGCTTTGATATTGCCAGTGGAAAGCATCAAAGGAGGATCCGGACGGGGTGATAAAGGAATATACTTTATCGGAAATTTTCCGTCCCTATAATCAGACGACAAAGATCATTCTGATAATTCATACTTTGAAATAGAAATAGTCAAATTTCAATGCAGAACCAATAAGAAAAGTGGAGTTAGTCATCTAAGAGTAGGTAATTAAATATTAGTAAACAGATTCAGCTGTTTTGTATTAGCTGTGGCAGGAGCAAGAACTCCCAAGCTTAATTGAAATCGAATGCCTTAATTTTATTCCAGCAAATTGTTTTTTCTGAAGGAATTTAATTAATGCGCGTTCAAAGCGTTGTTCTTGTGTGTACGGAGCTTTATAAGGCTGTGTTTTATGAAGTGACTTAATCTACATTCGTTTACTTTTAATGTATTTATGCCAGTACGGAATAAGGTCGTAATTTACGAATGTAATATAAAGGTAATTAATTCGTTTGTATTTTTTTTAATTTGGCAAATAAAGAAAACAAAGAGAGTAAAAGGCAATTAAGTGTTTTAATTAAAATTTAAAAATTAGTTGTTCTTGCAAGATCTAGACAAATAATATGATCGTTATTAAATTTATTGACTGACAAATCTGACAATCGAATATAATACAAATTAGTCGGACAAATGTATTTAAAACATTTTGTTGAGTAGTAAATTATATCAAAATAATTTTAATTGGTCGATTTTCAACTCACTCACTTGATGTTGTAATTTTTTATAATTCTTATAAATTATTTTCAATTATATTAGTAAAATCGTTTTAGTGTTCAAACAAAAAATAAAAGATTTAATAGTTCAAGGCTAAACACACTTTCATCATAATGTAACTCAGTTTTATCACGGCATTTTTGTCACATCAAAATATTTTATAACTTCTGAATGGAACCGTTAATCTCTTTGGCTTTATGCCATTAAATAAATTATTTCAATTGCCTACTCAAAAAGATAAATATAAATACCTAATAATAAATTACAAAAACATGATTTGTCGGTCGTTATTTACAATTCAACAAGCAAGAAAGAACAGATACAGATTGTTGAATGAAAAGAAAGGTTTGCAATGAACACATAATTATTATTATGCGGTAGAATTTTTTTTGAGGTCTTCGTATTTTTTTAAATTCTTTGAAGAAGTCTGAAGGGTGTCTTAATATATTTAGGCACATGCTCACATTTTCCTTACGTTATAGGTTGCAAGCTCATCGACGCTGCTAAAAAGCTAACTAGGATCTTAACATAACTATGTTTACCTCCATCGTGTAGAGTTCATGATAATGCGCATATAAATTATAAATTTAAAAAATCTATAGATGAGCATATATTTTTTTTTAAATAGGGGACACCTACCTTTTCCGCCACGGCTCTTTAACTACCTGTCCAACTACTTAACAACTTCTAAAAACAAAAAAAATCATGCCGAAAAATTACTCCATCACACCTAAGCTTTGCAACCCTGCACTATCGATGTTAACCGATAAAGAGAAATGGATTAATACTACAAGAGAATTTACATTAGGAATTCGATTATTATTGATACCTTTCCGCTTTGCATAATCACAACATGCGGATTTTGTACAAATCAGTTGATATTCTTGTCAACCATGTTTATTTTACTGTGTGCATATTATATTGACGTGTGGTATTAGAGGAAACGCTCGTGACGAAGGTTGCTTAGATGTTCTAGTTAGATCGTTGTAGGCACTTAAGATACGTTTCATATGGTCACAGTTTAGATAGCGACTAACATCGATGCATATAGTTAAGGTATTCCGAATAAGGCAAAAGTAGAAGATGAGATTGTTAAATTATCTTGTTTTTTGAAAAGTATTGATACCATAAAATGTTTAACATTTTTTTAAAATCTGTTAAACCTTTCTGAATTCAAAGAAGGATTAGTTGAAACATAGTTTGCAAATTTTGAAAGCGACAAATTACAAAAATAACATCGAAACATTAATGAAAACTTGTCATCCGTCTATATAATACGTACACATAGAATTCACTGCGGAAAATAAAAAAGCTCTGCAACCCTCCAGGTTTCATCGGCTATTATCTTTATTCTTTTTTTACAGTCCCCGAATATTTAATTGTCATTGCTCTAAAACACGGAAGAAAGGGGTCTATGGGTTTATTGACATTTGTAAGCATGTTCGCCATTTTTTCGTAATCTTCCGGTTTGTTTATATTTGGGCCTTTGTAAGTATTCAACGCTATGGAAAAGAACTTCACTAAAGACTTATGCTAAAATATCACATAATGCGTCACAGAGATAGTAAATGTTATAGGCATACCTATATACTTTCCTTAAAATTAGCTAGCTATCTTAAGACACAAAGAAGCTGCTTAAATAGTTTAAAGTTAAACTTATTCAAGTGACAAATCATTATAATTAACGTGTTAAACGTACAAACGCCCAAACGTACAACCAATAGTACATAAAATTCACGAAAAAAGACCATTCCATTGCACATAGTGTAGCAATTATAATTGGTACACACGGAAATCGTTTGCATAACCCGGGACCGGTGGTCATACTCGATAACATAATTTCGCAGGTCAAAGGTACCACAATAAGTCCATTTACACCAATACTTTATGCTGGGCTATGTTCATCTTTGATGTAATTCACTAACAATTGCTATTTCTCTCTCTAATCTTCTGAATACAATTCTCTATATCTTTCTAAGTCATACAAAAGTTGAAATCATAGTACAATAAGTAAGTATCATAATCATAGACGAAAGATTTTGTCTCTGGTCAGATATTTCACTTTCAAAAGAGAGTTGTACTAGACATGATTATAATTACACCGGAAATTACTTACGTAAAAATATTGCGACTTGTGTGAGACGCGCCTGCGAGGTGTGAGAGAGATGAAGGTTCTTCGGAATCGAAACATTGTCGGTATCTAAATCGACAATATTTTTACGTGAGTAATTTCCCGTGTTATTATAATTATACCTTTCAGATAGATCGGGAATTTCACCACTAGGCTTACACCATACGATTATCATATGGTTAACCGTCGCTTATTAACGTGTTGGTGTAATTCAGTGTTTTAATTTCGTCGCGTGATGCAATGCAGGGTTGTCAAATTGACGAAACAATATTTTCAGTTGAATTAATTGTCATTGATGTCGGCCATGTGTGATGTTTGTGCTTGTTTGTGTTTGAACGCCAATTGAGTACCTACGATAAGTTTGATGTCGGCCATGTGTGATGTTTGTGCTTGTTTGTGTTTGTACGCCAATTGAGTACAATAAGTTTAATATATTATTATTATAGATTTCAAAAATATAAACTCGGCCTTTACATCTTTACTAGATGATAAATACAGCGTCAAGAGGCAATCTTTACATTCACTTAACGAGATACTGTAGTGCCACATTGGGACATTGTTGAGATATCTTTGTATTTTAAATTAGAAGTGGGTTTCCATTTTATAATGCAATTACTTAAATTACAACTGCAAAAAAACTAGATCCTAGCATAATGCTCAACATTCACACAAACGCTTATTTTACTAGATATTTTATACAAATGTTTTATTAAAAGCTCCAAAACAAGATAAACCGGAGCGCAGAGTGGCCAGAAGTGCTTTTATTTATTGTTAATTATTATATTCAAATCTGTACAAAGATCGTAAAGCTAAGAAACCCGCGAAAGCCACCGTCATAAATAAAATAACCCAAACTTTCGCCAGCCCTGGCATTGACAAAGAGTAGGTAGGGTACAGAAGTTCTCTTTTTATATTTACAGAATATGAATAAAGGATACAAATAAACATATTCAAGTTAATTTCTTTGTAAATCAAATGTGTTGTTTTTCTTTATGATCTCCGCTAGGCCACAAAATTTTCAGCCACGATTTCATATTAATTATAGTGTTAAAATATTTATGGGTATGAGTATAATTGGACAAGTAGAGACCAAGGAAAAATTGGTTTGATTGTGTGAGTGCTGATATGAATGCGAGATGAATGTAGTAGATTCGTCAGAGTCGAGTCAACGAATAGAAGGTGTGAATGGATGAAGAAATCATTAATTTGGTGATTCTTCGGATTGCGGAATTTGCGGATAGTAGAGAAAGGATTATTTTGTAGTAGGTACTTAATTACGAGTAGAAATTGATGACATCATTTTAAACTCTTCAAACAAAGCTCTTTTGGAGATTCTGTACTGTACAATCTATGATTATGAGTCAAGGCGGTTCGAGCGTAGCAATAATATCGCAAAATAATAACACATTACCGGCTCGCCTTCACATGACCGCGGGCGGTTACAAGGAAATTCGGCAATGTAATTTGCGCCTTCGATATTTTGCGGTGTGCGGACGTGTGAAACACACCCAGTAATAACAGGGTTTAACAAATGTATAGACTGCTTTCAAGGTGGGGTGAAAAAATATTTCCTACATATTGTAATCTGAATATATAAAAGTACAATAGACTCCAATATATGAAGTACCTACTTCGTTAGTTATATTTAATAAGGATTTAGAAATCATAATTTTGAGGTTGAAATACTCATAAATTGTCTTTTTTGATTCATGTTTGAATGCAGACCAGCCATTCAGATTTAAGCCACGGCTTTGCACGGGTGAAACTACCGGGATAAAATATAGCCTATAACTATCCCGAACACATTCTATACATCGATGAAAAAAAAAATTTAGATCGGCTGAGTAGTTTCGGAGATTACTGCCGTCAAACAAACAAAACAACATTATCTTTGTAATATTAGTATTGATAGATTGTGTTCTACATTATTGACGTCAAATTCATCGTAGGTATATCACTAATGGATTCATATCAGCTTTAGAAGCAATAATACAACTCGATTGCTGAATCTATATTGATGAAGTGGGTATGAGTTTGATAGATGAGTCGGTAAATAAATCTATTGAATGTTTTTCACTGTTTGTGGCATTGGAAATAATTAAAAAAACTGTTTTTATGAAAAAATACATAGATACTATGCACATTAGTGAACCACTGGTAGAGAAGCTAACCAAGACATTCTTAATACAAGTATTTAGATTAAGAATATCTTGTGTATTTATTTTTAAAAAGTCAAACAACCGAGTGTTCACAATTTGGATGGGTGACTACAAGTGGCGTCATAAGGAGAGCGTTTCCAAGTTTTGGAATGCGTTAAGTTGTCGAACTTTACTTATGAGTTAGTTACGCCATGACGGAGGCATTTAGGCGGCCCAAAAACTCCATCACCAGAGTTGGCCACTTGCTCTTACAGACTTACTTACAGTTGTATTAAATGGTTTGCGGAACGACAAGTCCGTGTCAAAAATCTTCTCTGATTTTCAATTCGGAACAACTTAAATAATTTAATACTAAATGTGGTCTTTAAATATTTCAGATACTTATATTTTATTCGTAAAAGGTAATCAAAGAGTAGGTAAAGACATTAATTCTTAGAGATTCTACGAATTTATATTCACAGAACCGTCTAATAGAAATGGTACGTTAAGTAATAAAAATTCCAACTGAAATATTAATTTTCACACAAATATTAGTTATCTAGTAAGTTTGGGTTGTGGGTTTGATCCCTATTACGAGACAAATGTTTGTTCTGTTCTGTACATACTTGTTTCTGATTTGTTTTTTTAATAAATATTATTATGTAATTACAAATTTACCTGTTGTAAATTTGCCATCCGTTATCACAAGCATTAAATTGCTTAAAAAAAAAATCTTAATTATGTAGGCTAAGCTATTGTTCGAAGCAAGTAAGTAGATGTAAAATCATCACCAAACTAATCAAGTTGATACAATAGAGACCTAACTCCACTATAACCTGTGACTATAACTTTAAGTTACCTGATATAACTTGGTAAACAATGTAACTAGAGACCGTTTCCTTTGGTAAACTAGGTCCAAACTTTTCATCCAATAAACACTAACAAGATGAAATAAACACCACCAAACATTTCTATGAATTTCACTTTCAAAACTATCGTGAGTTGTACTAGACATTATTATAATAACATTGGAAATTACTCACGTGTTGCTTAGGATGTGGTGATCTAGTCGGATGTCCTTTGGTCTTTCAATCGAAGGCTTAAAGTTCAAATCTTGACTGTTTTATCATTATGATATTTTTGTTTAAATGCTAAACCATATGTAGCCATGTTGGTTCAGGCAGTAACAGCTTCGCTAACAATAGCTTCCATCCTACTAAAAAGAGTGTTATAAATCTAAAACTTTCCCTTCAGTTCAATCAATGTTTAAAAACTAAAGCAATTTGAAGGAAACTTAAATAGATTTAGAACTCAATTCAAAACAACTTAAATGTTACTTCGAAAATTACGTAATATAATTATCAATTTTTTTTTCTTTAAAAAATTTAAATCGTTTTCTAAGTTTCCTATTTCTTGGAATTACATATAATTATGTAGGTTGATAAACATTTGGCACAATACTCGTGTCTAGTAGCACGCAGTTTAAAAACGTAACATGTGCTTACAACATGTCCAACAAATCGATTTCAAAACTTGTCAACCTTTTCGTTCTGCGACTATATAATGCGAAATCGTGGACATAATTTACAACTATACAAAATGTAAAATACAATCTCATAACATTCTTACCTCCTTTTGAAAAATCAGTTAAAACCACCATTTTACATTTTCTCGTTCCCTCTCGGTGAAAATAAAAGAACCGTAGTCTGTGTCTGTCACAGCCACACCACCGACGTTCTGTGACCAGACTTGGAATAAGCTTTCATTAAACTAAGAAGACTAATAACTTGAGTCATTAGAATGTTGAGATCTACAGTTTAAACTGTCATTTTTATTTACAAGAAACGTGAACGTGAAACGGTTTAGCCGGGGCCAAAGTACACACTTAAAAAAACTGTGTAGTATCACCTAAGCATTACTATTCGTTCGTTCGTATGAGCAAGTGGCCAACTCTGGTGTGGTGACGGAGTTTTTAGGCCGCCTAAAGGCTTTCGTCATGGCTTAATGGCTTTAAAAGCCGAAACTTATAAGAAATAATGCTACTTGCGGTCTACCATCCAAGTATTTACCGCTCAGAACGTTGCTAACTTCACCGATCTATCAAGACCGTCTTAGCAAGCTTCGCCGCGAGCGTTTCGCTTCGCGCGAGCCTGTTATTTTCATGTTATTTTTATTTATGTTAATTCAAAGTTCCAGTAACAAAATTTTCTCTCTAGTACTCGTATATCACATTATCCCTTAAGAAATAATATTTACCTAAATGTTATACAAATCTGACTAAAGGCAACCCGTTACGCCTCGACCATTGTGCCCTCATTTCTAGGATACTACAAATCGTATGCGAATCTAAAGTTGTAAAGGCTAAAGAAACCCAAGCTTGAATTACTAGAGACAATGACTTATCAATGCCCCAGGGGATTTGTACCTTCCCCTCATCCAAATTCGATTTCGTCGGGATAAGAAACGATGAATATTTTCATAATTTTACCGACGGAATTGAGATAGGTAGGACATTTTTTTGACAATATTTGCATTCAACTGGGGTGCGTTGATACGGTGTGAAAATATTTTGAATTCATTATGTGAATTATTTAGCTTTCAAATTGATAAAGTCCACAATTCGATGGAGGAAAGGAAAAAATGTAAAGTAAGGTGAAAATAGTCTGTTTTTCTGCCTGTAAAAATGAATTGGAACCAATATTTTTTTTTTATATAAAATAAAAATACTTTGACGGAACATAAATTACTTGCTAGTAGGTACTACAAGGAAGTAGGCAATGTTTGAAGGCAATCGAAATGCGACGCGTGATCCGAGGGCTGGCTCTTATTTGGCTCAACGAATCAGCATTGCTATTCAGCGTGGCAATGCGGCCAGTGTCTTGGGCACGCTTCCGTCTGGCACTGGTTTGGATCAGTTGAGCTACCTATAGACCGTTTGCAACGGTCCTTAGATGGCTCAACTGGTTCTATTTGTATTTTGTACAGTTATGTATTAGTTTAGTTTCTGTAAATAAAGTATTACTTATTTCATAGGCAATCTACAGAATAGGATTTCAGAAGTTCATTCTCAGGTAACCCAAAAAGGGATCTAAGAGACTATTTATTATTTAATTTTATTTTGTAATAAAATAACTTCAAATTTTTGTTTTATACATAGAACTTGTGCCTTTGTTTAGGTGCTGAGTATACGCAAGAAAATTTCCAGTAAGTATGAAGTTTATACAAAAGCTTTCATTGTACTAACATTTTATGAAATATGAACTAAATAAGCTTATGTTACGCGGGTGAGTGAACATTGAGTCTTCTTTGAAATGTTACATATTTTGTACCTAAAAATAAATATAACGATGATGTACTAAAATATAACGAGTACATAATTATGATACGCTGTGATATAATATTCATTTCTTAATACTTATATTGTAATTGCGAAGCTTTTGGGGCTCCATCTAGGTTTTTGGGATCTTTTTACAAAATTTACAATCGTTTATGGCTTTTACATACACATTTTTCTAGATAAAGAGAATGCAGAACATAAAAACATTTATATTGCAGCGGGGATTGAACCCGCAACTTCATACATTTTAGGCGGGCCTTAACCCACTGCACCACAGAAGTGTGCCATAAGCAAGTGGCCAACTCTGATGGAGTTTTAAAGCCGGCCTCCGTCAGGGTTTAACGACTTTAAAACGGGACCGGGACCGACAATTAAACGTGCCCTCCGAAGCACGGAAGCGCTCAGATAATAATGCCACTTGCGGTCACCCATCCAAGTAGTGACCGTTTAGAACGTTGTTTAACTTCAACGATTTAACAAGAACGTCTTCAGAGTGTCTATATTGAAAATAATAATAAAGAAAATCTACGAATACTTAGGTGTTTGTAGTAATCTTATAAAAACACATAATAATATACTAATGCATGTTTTACAATAAAAAACATACAAGCATCATAAAAAAATACGACCGAAGGGTTATAAAATGTTACTTCACATCCTGCTGTGCATTTCATTCTATATTTTGATGATAATTTCATAAAACTCAAAATACGCATTGAAATACGTTAGCCAAAAAATTAACCTAAAGCCGGACTGCCTTACCACTCGGCCACGAAGCCCAAGTATGTCGTAGCTCGAAACTATCAGTAAGATGATATTTTTCTCGGTTAAAGCACCGACTATTGATTATAGATAAATAAATAAATACTTAAACATCTTTGAACTTTCCACACATCTAGTCAAAAGCTAAGCAACTAACTGCCAGTTTCAATAACCTATCTATCCCTGGTTTTGCTTAGTGTTGGTTGATTTGACACACTTTGTATGAAAGTAATGTCAAATATTTACCCACAGTAAGCTTAACCAAAGATAGATAGATTATTGGCACTGGATGTAAATGCTTGTGTTATGGTAACCAGATGACTGATGTAACACTTAGTTCTGTGAGCTTTTAACTGAAAAAAATATTATGAAAAGACAGTGTTTCTGTTATCCGTGTTCATTGGATAAGATTGGTAACAGTCAATCTTCAACTTTATCAGTACGACAGTTAAGTCCAGGGACATAATCACAATTCATAAACGCTTCGTTTCCAAATCTCTGCCACTAGATCGATATAGGTCCTGAAACCTACCTGGCTGTACTTACAAAATTACAAAACCCTGTACTCACCATTGAGTAAAACAACGCCGACCATAACAACGTAACAAAACCACCACAAACGCTCAGCGTCGCAACAAAATCACAATTACAAATGCGTATTAGGTTATTTTGTAGTATTTTGAAAAAAATTACACAAATCACAGACCGGGTCGCGATCTCGGGGAGGCGAAATTTTATATGCGCACGTCCGTCCGGGCCGAAGTCTCGGCGGTTACTGTCGCCCGCCCAGCGCCCCCGCCCTGTCCTTTGTTTCCCTGTGCACCGGGCGTCTGTTAAACAAATCTCGCGTGTGAACCAGACTTTATCAATACGGTATTGACAGTGACAATTTCTCATTAATGTGCACGGAGCTTTTGTTTGTGATTCGAATAAGCTCGCTTTACTTTTGATTGCTTCGCTCTTGAACCTTTAATGTGTTTACGTTGTTTTTATGTTCTGCTTGATAGAGGATATAAATAGACGGATATAGTTTTGCGTCAATAATTTGATTTGTAAAAATATTTTTGTAGATATAGAATGTTGAATATGGAAGAGGAAAATGATTTCAAATCTAAACTTAGGATGAAAATATCAAAATGTATCAAATAAGAGATGGAAAAAAAACTCTTTTGTTGACCGCAAAAACGTAATTAAGATGTTATTTGTACAAACCCGATTCAAACGCAAAGACAGAAAAAGATGAAAGACTTATACTTCTTAGGTAAAAGATTTTTGGTTGTATATTCAAATTTTCGAGTTTTAGCACAAATTCATTTTCAATTAATTACTCAAAAGGGAATACGGAAGTCTTTATTACCTAAAGCCTTTTATGAAATTAATTTCACGATAGAAGATTAGAATTTTGAATTTATCAAGACAAAGTACGATCTACAAGGTCTACGGGATATCGCTTGGGGACAAAACATGTTCTTAAAGGAAAGGAACAGCGATCCTATCAATTAAACGTTTCGTTGAAAATTATTTCTTTGATCGACATCGAAAAACATAAAAGGGTTTTAGATTACCAAGAAGCATTAAGACAGCACCTAAATATAACCGATAAGAATTTTTAAATGAAAAGAAGAAAATGTAAAATAATAATTTATTTAACATAAACCTAGTAAAAGAGGAGATAAGCAAACAAACTGACGGCCATGCCAGGGGATGAGACACGCTGCATATAATATCATAAAAATATTGTGTAATAAGGAAACTATTGTGTAAATAAAACTTATATTATGGTTTTGAACTTAATAATAACATGGCGCATGCAACTGCGCCAAAATATCGGAAAACTCATAATTCTACGAATCTATTGTGTAAATATCAAAATCAGTTTCAAACCTTAGTCGCTGCAATTAAATCAGGCAATGATTGACGCCACCCAACTTATCAACATAATTGCCTAATTTCATCATCGGCCATGCGAACCGTGTCGGCCGATATTTCGACCAATATTTTGGTTGAAATTTCAAGCCAAAACTTTAATAAAATCAACGAACGTTTAATTGATTAACGAGGATGTCGCTGCGTTATTTCAGCATTTTCAAAGTTCATAATATTGCAGGTTAAATCGGAATAAATTTTAAATTTATGAGTTTTTATGTTTATTATGAGGCTAGATGGCAGATCAGGATGTTGAAAATAAGTTGAATATTATTTGTTAAATTGGCCTAGATTTTTTTAAAGTCACAGTTGACCGACGAGTCATTACGACATTCTATTTTTTAATTTTTTTGTCTTCTATGAGTATAGGTACTAATAATACAAAGAAATAATGTTGGTTTATTTCACCGATGTGCAGAATGAACTGTCGTGATGGTAACACTCGTAGGCTATATTGTATCTCGGTAGTTTCATTGGTACACCCGTGCAAAGCCGGGTAGTGCTGCTAGTACTGTAAGTAGGCTCGTCTAGTACGGCTTGTCCACAAACATGATACAATATCAGATACATTACATGTTACACAGCTAGGTTTGCCCTTTTCAAGGTACAACGATACCAACTTTACAACTTTGTAATAAGATTGAGTTTTGCTCCTGCTTTCCTGACCATTTATAATACAGACAAGATCAATAACTCTATATAAATTGATGAGAGCTCCAAACGAAAATGGACATTATTGCGCTGCGAAAACAACGCTCCATCAATGAAAATTATTTTAAATAATTAATTATTCACGTGTATGTAACTGAATTAAGTAAGTATTCGATATGAGCTTTACTGAGTGAGAACAAACAGACTATTGTATTACTGTTACGTACGAACTGTAAATGTTATACAGTAGGTAAGATTAAAAACAGTCCCATGACTATAGATAGAAAAGTAAAAATCTATAGAAAAAGTAAACGAGTCCTATACCTATTTATATAAAAATCACTATTTTTACTTTCATTATATCTTTTTTTTTACTGAAATGCGTATGTTAAGATGGATGTGTGTATTGTGTGTATGTAAATAAAAGTAGATGTGCTTAAATTGTGTTTCAATCAATTTTAAGTTAATTTTAATTTTAAGTATTATAAGCTTCATCTATCATAGTCGAAAGCTTTCTTCACTTCTTTCATGCTACAGTAAAATTGTTCAATTCATAATTTGGAGTGACACTACTGCTACCAAACAACATTTTCACGTCCGTGCGATACTCAAGCCAGTTACTCTGTACATTGCTCGCTACCGTCAAGCATCAGGTGCATCGAGTCTCAGCTGCCGTGGAAACGCGTCAATGAATAATGCATGATTTGTATCGTTCGGGGTCAGCGGTCCACTACCGACCTTAGTACCGAACTCGTAAAGTTGAAAATAACTGTAAGATGGTATGATAAATCCTGTGTATTTGTATTTCAAATACATAATACTACAATGTGGGATAAATACTGGCCAATCTATACAAATGTTATAATGTTTGTTTGTGTGTTTTCGTCCAACATTGTAGAACTCACAATTACTAAGCTTGTGGTGAGAACAGTGTAATAGTTATTATGCCATTAATATCAAGCTAATTATTCAGTGTTTATGCGTGCCACTTTCAGTTTTACCTTTCGGTACCGCGTCGCAGTTATTAACGCGAGCAGTTAACTTCAGGGTGGTTATTCTCTATGCCCCAACAGAATGTTAACGCTAAAATACAAAGTATTCCTGTTTGAGCACCCATTTGAGGTAACGCTTATAGTGAAGCTTGCTAAGACGTTCTTGATATATTGTTAAAGTTAAGCAGTTTTAAAGCCGTTAAGCCATGACGGAGGCCTACTTGCGGCGTAAAAACTCCGTCACAAGAGTTTGCCACTTTCTCATACGAACGAATGAACGAACTAAGAGTTAAGCAACGTTTTGAGCGATCACAACTTGGATTGGTGGCAACTAGGATAAGCATCTGACCGCTTTAATTCTGCAAAAAGCATGAATTGTCTGTTCGTCACCCATTACCAAATTGATATAACTTACCTAAATCTTCATCACGAGATTTTACACTTCCTTATACAGACTTACTTAATTTATTGACGTGCAAAATACAATACGATAACGCGGTGACCAGCCGCATCGTCATGGTACGTTTTCTAAGGTTATAGCGAATAACAGCCCTATATAGGTTTATGAGGTTCTGGTAGCTTTATGGCTAGCTATTGCCCATCAAACGTTCCATTCATGTTTCTGAACTACATACTTGTAATACGTCTTAGTAATAAAGTAGCGTAACGATTAACAAATAAATGAAGTAAAATATTTTAGGCTTTTTACGTTCTATACTAAAAAAAGTTATACGTATGAAGAGCACCTAAACAGGTGCGCTATGCGGAAGTACCTTGGTGCTCTACAAAATATGTCCGCTACGTGAAATACGTTAATTTTTAATCAGCGTCTGGTTTTAAGTACAATGACAATTTTACAAGTTACATATCAGTACCAGTTACGTAAAGCTGTAACAAGTACGGTGAAGCTTGAGTTAAACCAAACACAAAACTGGCCCTTATCCCCAGCACTTTAAAGGTGTTTCTCCTCCGAACTTCAGCTCAAGTGAAGTGGTACGCCAATAAAACGCACAAAAGCCGATCGGCAACAGAGCCAAGCGACAAGGGTGATTGATGACACCCTATCGATTACCGACGGACCGGTGTCAGTGACGCTCTTGACACCAGTGTATATGCACCTTTATATTCAATTCGAAGTGAATTGATGAAAATGTAATTAAAAAACTTCATTGGATTCAGTTCAAACGTAACAGTGGTAACAGTCAAATAATTTAAGCAAAAGAAAACCATCCAAACTTTGATATTATAAATATTATTTATGATTCATGATTCATTTTTCTAAATTTTTTTTTTGTTCGATTTCATGGTTTTTCTTAGTTTTGTACTACAAACTTACTCACTCGTTGTGGAGGTGGGCGTTGGGACTGCATCACAGTTTTTTAACTTTCGCAGTCTCATCGTTTATGATATTTATTGTGCACTCTGTATTTTTTGTACTGAATAAAAACTTTTAAACTTTAAAACTTTAAAGTTATCTTTTACGTGACAGGTTTCTTTATTATAAGTGCAAAGGTGTGTGTCTGTCTATCTGTCTGTTTGTCAGTCTTTCATTGCAAAACGGAGCGACAAATTGACGTGATTTTTCAAGTGATAGTTGAAGGGATAGAGAGTGACATAGGCAGTAACTTACGCTGGTGGAACCGCGGGGCGAAGCTAGTAAATATATAAAATATTTAGCATTAAAACAATACAAAAAATGTGCAGATAAATAGTGAATCACCATTTTTGTGTAATAGACTAAATTAATACAAAAGTAACGAGCTTGTGATTTTTGCATCACAACCGCTCGTCCTGTTCTGAAAGCGTTTACAACTTTTGTTTACTAGCGTTTAGTGACGTCAGTTCCGCAACGTTCATGTTTCAGACGGCTACGTAATTGATTCGGGTTCCGTAGCTTGGGTTATTGTTGGTCAATGTTGTGGAAAAAATTAGAGCTTACTTGCTGTAGCCCTACCATCTGTTTTCGAGTTGTATAGTTAACTATCGACGGGATTCGAACCCGCGAGATACAAGTCGAATTCAGTCGAAGCCCAAAACTTTTAGTAAGATTTTTCGTTAATAAATGAAATAATGCCTAAGTGTGGTTTCACACTATAAAATAAAACATAAGTAGGTACTATAAAAACAAAAAATACAATATTGGTATATTATTTATACTAACAAATTTTATTTCAAGGCGCGGTAATAGAATAAGACCATAATAAGCTTTAGCGAAACCTAGTAGGTAAGTACAAAGTTTAGACTTCAGTCTACGATCCCGATTTTAACATTACACCTTCAGAAAATCTGACCGACGCAAACGGCTGGTAATTCCAACAGTCCGCTTATAATTTGTTCAAATTACGTTGGGATGGGCGATGCCCATAAATTATTCAAAGCGTGCCACCGTCCCGCACTTATATGCCAATTTGGAATCCTTGCATGCTCTTTTGGTGGTGGATGCGACTTTTGTCGTTCTTCGGGGAAGCGAGATTTACAAGCGTGCTGATGTCATTACAATCACATTTCTAACGGAAATAGACGAAATTACCTCTGTGGCGCAGTGGGCGAAGGCCCGGCTGAGACGCGGAGGTTGAGGGTTCGAACCCAGCTACGGGACAAATGTTTGTATGTTCTGAAAATATTTGTTCCGTGTTTGAGTGTTTCTATCTATAATACTAAAATAAGTATGTATTTACATAAAAAAAGTATCTAAGTATCAGACATCAGGTTACCATAACACAAGCATTTAGTTGTTTAGATTTGGACTCGATGATGCTGTGTGGAATGTCCAAGGATATAGATATTTTTTTTTATTTATTTTAATACAAATTCTGGAATACTTAAATATTGTACTCAGTGATATAACCTTGTACGCTGGAACACAATCCAATCCGTTTTATTCTGTAGAACAAGTATGTTCAGTTTACGACTATTTTACTGTAGATTCAGTTGATCGAAATATCTTTGTCCGAGATGAACCCAAGTAAGGGACAGTAATAATCTCGAACAAATATCGTTCTCTCGAAGACTAGCCACAGTTAAAATAAATCAAAATCAAAGATATAAATATCAGACATATTATTTATATCTTATACACTCTGTACTACATTATTTTGATATTAAATTTTTTTATAATTATACAAATATAAAGCTACAAGACCCTGGATAATGATGATTTGAAGAAATTGTAAACAAAGACATAATAACCACGAAAAATATCATCTTCATCAGCGCAACGCGACGAAAACTTAATTAAGTGGCGCCTTTCACAGCTGAATAAAAAGAGCCAATTCATTAAAGTCAGGAAATGCAATCACTAAAAAGTTCGCTTTTTATTTACAGCACTGTGAAATACGTTAACTTTAACCCCCTTATGCGTATTGGACCAGTAAACCTATATTAGATGTAGTGTATGATGTGTGTATGTGTTAGGGTTATTAAATCTGTTGCGGTCTCATTCGTTGCCAAAAGACTAAGAAGAAAAAAACCAAACCCAAGCGCTTAAAAACTCCATATCAATTTATTTAACACTTTAAACGTCATCACTTACTCTTATTTAATGGGTGAGTATAAATAAATTAAGTACTAAACAAAAGTTCTAATAGTATGTTTTTTTAGTATAAATCAAAACAAAATAAGCCTAAAATCAGTGCATAATCTAAAATATTTTTATTACATTTCACGACTGTCAAATAGCGCTGTAGAACTTATTGTGAAACAGACACTTTAATCTTGAGCCTAATTTTGTTAAGTTACCAAGCTCTTTATCAAAATCTGTGTCAGCGAGCTCATTTCCGCTCCTTTGTCGTATGAGCCGTAGCAATTATTCAAATTGTACCATAATTGGACCATCTGACGAATCAGGAGGAATTCTGACGTAACGCTCAAGAAAGTGTGCAGATCAAAGGAATATTCCATCAAGGTTGTAATTTGCGAATGGTCTGATGATAGAAAACCATGTTTTTGTCACTATTTCGTTAATTTTAGAGTAGGAGCGTATATTATGTTCAGGCCTATTTTGTTCCTCCTCCTCCTTGATTCGTACTCCATGCTGAGGGTCGTGACCACCCTTCTGAATCAGTTTCCTTCTGACGATGTTCCTCCATCTATTTCGGTCCTCGGCAGTGTGGAGAGCGTTGTTCATGGAGGTATCGAGAGCGGTGCGGATCTGGTCTGACCAACGTATAGGACTAACCTATTTTGTTACATGGTTAGAAATTAAAATGAGATGGCATATACCTACATTGTTTTTTATCAATCTTTCATTACGGTAGCAATGTTATCCATTTTTCTAGCAAATAAACTAAAAGTCAACCCAGTTGACCGGAAGCTGTGTTGGCTAGCAATATTCGTTCTAAAACTAATCACATAGACAACTTTTCTCGCACCTCACAGAACAAAGGACATGAGACATAAAGAACCATGGTAAAGCCAAAATAGTACACTCACAAAGACGACTAACATAGTTTATCAACATTTTTTTTCATCAACATAATTATTATAAAAATATTTATCATTATTTTTGTTTAGAAAAATCTGTGTTAAATTAAAAAATATTTTGAAGAACACTGCATTGAGTCGTTTACACTATAAAAAAATTCAGATTCATCTTTCACACCAATCGATGTAACTTCAGCAAGATCGATAAAAAACTCACACTCCCGTTCAAACAAATCCTACCATCCATCCAATCATTTTGTCTACTCAATTTTCGAGCGCGACAGTACATCACGCTACGTTACTCCACATGAAATATGTCACGTGCTAAGCCTTCAAAGCCCAGTTACACACACCTGAACGGATCGCCGAATCCGCTAGTGTACATGCCACTTAATTGCCGCGTAACACAGTAGAACATGGAATAGAGATTAAAACGGTACAGGATCGTTGCGACCTATCTAGCGATTTGTAAAGGTTGTTTTACGTTTGCGAGATTCTGTGGAACTGAGTGCGAGTTATTTTAAATCTATTTGATCGTGTTTACGGTAATGCATATTTGTATAGTTGTAAAAATGAAATATGATCACGACTGTAGGTATACCAGGGAGCGGTAGACATTTCTTTCAGGTCTTTATGTAAGTAGTTCTTTAGATCCTGGAAGAAGTTTCATATTTTTTTTTTTTTCATTTTTGAACAAAAATCTCATCAGAACACCAATAGGCGGGTCCACACAGAGCGAGCAGCCTCGCGAGGCATTTGCCGCGCGAAGCAGCTCGCGCTGTGTGGACGCAGTGTGGACGTGCCTCGGCCGGCTATATTTACTGTTAGCTCTGTGTGGACCCGCCTAAATGCCGAATATCAATGCATGTGACATAACTTACCTTTAACTTTTCATAAATCGTCAAAGTATTCCGTATTCCATAGAAAGACGTGAAGCTATAGCCGCAGCTGGTACTACTGTCATGGCGTTATTTACGATTGTGTTCGCCTTGGCGTAGCAGTTTCCTTTGCAAGAAGTTACACCTGCCATTGCATTGCCTTTGCATGTCTAACTTTCGCCTTGGAATGAAGGTATCACCCATAGATACACGATGTAGATATAATCAATATTTGAGAATCAATGAAGCTACCTGATAGTGATAAAAGTTTTGTATCTAACTAGCAGTACGTTCCGGCTTTGCACGGGTGTACTAATGAAACTACCGGGATAAAATATAGCCTAACCATTCCGACAGTTCATTCTACACATCGATAATAAAAAATATATCGGCTGTTATAATGGTTAAAATAAATAAAAGGTTTTTGAGGATCTAATGAGCTGCTTTGGAGTTTAACAAACACTTCGAGAGCTAAAAATTGCACTCTTCTTAGGAAATTCAAGTCAGTTTTACAAAGTTATTAAATTGAAATCACATTAAACCTTTTTACTATAAAAATAAAGTATACTTTAAATCAACTGTTGAATGTGCAAGTTGTACCAATATTAATTACACAGAGACTTAAAAAGGATGCAACGCTCGCAAGGAAAATGTAATAAAGTATGAAATTAAATTATTCGTTCCGGTACACCGCCGATAAGTCAATAGGGGCGGGGGAATGCAGTGCCTATAAATATCAGGTAGGTATGCAGAGTTGCGGTGAATAGCACACTTCAGAAAGTCTATTCTTGTCGTCTGTCAGCTAGCAAAGACATAAGAAGTATTTGCTTCGAGAATCAGAACATCATAGGTCAGTTAAAATCATAGGTTCGCTTTTTAAAATGTTGTAGGTTCCAACTAGAAGCATTTGAATTGTAAACCTTAGTTTGTGTTATTTTTTAAATTATGTCCACATTATATCACAATCACAATTTATTATTTAAAAGTGCCGTCAAAAAACCACAGACTTATCCATATTACGAAGTTATTTCTACACTACAAGCCAGGGTTCAGTAAAAAAGTAAGGTGCATCGAGTGACGAGGCTGGTCGGTGTCCAAACTAATTTATCGCTCGCCCCGGGTTCGAAACTCGATAAGCTACACTTTATTTTATGCAGCTTGGGAGCCAAGGGAGTGTTTGCGATGTTTTCCGTTCTGCAATGTACATCAGGTATGTTATGTTCATGGGCCAGTAATGATCTACTCAGACTTTATCTAGTGTATACAATACAGGCTAAGTTTTTTAATGCAAGTAAGAGGAAGTTTGATATAGTAAGACAGAAAAGTGAAACGGTGAGATTTACAATAGATTATTATCAGGTTTGTGTAATGTATAGGACGGTTCTGATTTGCTCAGTCTTGGCCTATTCTAGTAAGTTTTGTAAGGCAACTAGGGGGAACTCTGTAGGCAGACATAAACACTTGATAATTTCAAAGGATTCATAGTGTAGACGATTTTGATGCTTTTGAAAGAGGTCACGGTATGAGTAAGAGAAAACTTGGGGAGATCTTAACACAAAGTAAGTAGATGACAGTTACACAACAAATAGAACTAAGCTATAAGAAAGCATTGTTCTCAAGTAAGTGACATTTGTCTTTTTGAGAATAAATTATATTAAACCTAAGAACTAAGCTTTTTTAACAGTGAACGTGTTTACATTATGAAATAAAAAGAGAATTAATCTAAAATTTTAATTAAAAGTCTTCAACCATTGAAATTGATGACAAAAGATGTAAATTAGACACGAAATAACTCAACTTCAGTTTCAACAGCTTTCAAAGGCTACCTGTTGCCACCAATCAATCAACACCAACCTTTTCATAAAGTACGTCACAGCTAAAACAAGTACGAGCTCGTAACTCTCGTAGCAGTTCGTAGCAGTTTGTAGCATTTGAAGCCGTAGCTGTATTTAACCTGCTACGCCGTAGGTCACTGTTGTTATCGCAAAAATGTCTGTTTGATAAAATACCAGTACATAATAATTAATAAAAACTAGCATTAAGTTGCTAAGCTTGGGAATAGATTATGAGTATGATGACGAGTAAAATGACCAAGGATATTTCTTTATTTGTTTTATTTCCAACTGTACATTAAAACAATGAAACTACAAAATAATTCGAAATAATTTAACAAGTAAATACGAGTAGGTACCTTTTTAAAATGTGTACTAGACAAGAGTGCTATATCAAGGTTATCAAAGTAATACCTTCGCAAGCAATAACAGATCTTAAAATCAACCCTTTTAATCCGTGACATAAAAACAATTAAACTACAAAATAATTCAATAAGCCAGAGAATTACAACCACGGCCAATTTCCCTCACGAGATACGCGCAAAGTCACTAACAAATACCAGTTACAAAATAGTTTATTGATTAAATCCAACCGCAAGCCGGGTAAGTCCCTCTGGGCCTCTCGGACCTCCGGACCCGAGGACCTCCAAAACCTTAAAACACAGAACAAATAACAGTACAAATTGTAAAAGTTTCATTCAAAATTGAGATAACCTCTGTGATGTGGGTAAAAGCCTGAGATGCAGAGGTTGCGGGTTCTGTTCCCGCTGCGGGACAAATGTCAGCTACCTTCAAAGTTTAGTTCACAACGTCGTTTAATTTTTTTTTATTATTACTCGACTGTGTAATAAATTATTAATAATTTTCGTTTTTTTTATAGTTTTAACATGACTGCAGGTCGAGACACTAAAAGAGAGTCTTATAACAAAGCAGGGTAAGTGTGTTTTCTGAAACAATAAACTAAAAATTAATTTGTCTTATAGTTGATGGTGATACAGATAGGTACAGTCCTGAACTTACACGCTTGTATGTAAATCGCGAAAAAGAGTCCGCACTCGCCATTGGGGATATCTGTACAGTGGTGACGAAAAGTGGTTAGGATAAGAAATATAAAAAATAAAATAAGGAAGTTCGTATAAGCAAACGTTAACCCTGGTGACAAAAATTTATAATCTAAACTATCCTTCCTACTGCAAATAATAAACGAGAAACTTTGTGTAGATGTATTGATGGATTTTTGTTCCTCTTTCATGCGAAAACAGATTTAGCTAAAACTCGAAATATATAGATTGAACAACTCATAAAGCTAAGTTCAACTTTCTATTTAAATAAAACTAGCGCCATGTCCCGGCTTTGCACGGGTGTACTAATGGAACTACCGGGATAAAATAAATTCTATGTTACTTCCTGATAGTGTAGCTTTTATTCGGTGAATTTTGAAATTGGCTGAGTAGTTTCGGAGATTACCTCCGCCAAACAAACAAACAAACCAACAAATACCCCTTTATATTATTGGTGTATACTTCATTTCTGGAAGCGAGCTAATAGGAAGAAAAATAAACGCACATGATTGGTCGTCGAAAATAATTGGATTGGCTAGATTTGAGAATTGACAATTGATTTGATAAATCTAGCCAATCACGAGGAAAACAAATTTTTCTGACGACCAATCACATGAGTTTATTTTGCTTCATATTAGCTTGCTTTAAGAAATGAAGTATAGATAATAGACGTATTTTGTATCCGATGATACGCATTATAAAAGTGGCCAGGTAAATTTCAGGCGCTGAACTCCGTATGTTCCATACCTCAAGGGAAGGTTAAATAACTGTACCCTTTAGTCTTCGTAGACGATATAAATGTAAATCTACTAGAAGCCCCCGCGGCTTTGGTCATATCGATAAGAAGCTTGTGTATTTTTTTTAATCTTTAGGAAATTTCCATTTAGTGTTATCAAAATCGTTTTGATTAAACTGGGTCACCTTAATCTTATAACGTTGTAAGTAAGTAGAGTTATTTGACTGTGTTTATGTATGAACTGTGTATATGTAAGATCGGAGGTGAACAGATTAATATTAACATAAATTCATTGCACATAGAAAAAACAGACACGAAATAAATATTTGCATATCATTTTATTTATAAATTTATATAGGTACTAGTTATCTGGAACGGTAGGCATCACTTGTATTGAAGCTGCGGGTAATCGCTTGTATAGTATAGTTCCGTTATAGTATACGTTTATGTAGGATAGCGTACACCTCTTGTCCATTAAACTTATAAACACACACCATGTATTCCACAAACTTTCAGATTGGATACCACTGGTTTTGTAAAGGTTAACCTTCGGCGTAGGTTTCTGTTTGTTATAAAGTTTTAGTGCAGAACAATAAGCAAGTTTACCAAACTAGGGGGTATATAATAGCTGAACTAAGTCTATAGGCGTGTTATGGCTATCGCTTTTAAAACATTGAAACAAACAATTAAAGGAAGCTTTAAAATAATTATCTACCACGTTTTCTTTTAATTTAATATTGTTTAGTAAACTTTGGCATCTTACTACTTAGTTATTAGTTACGACTCTACTGGAATCAAAACATTGTGTGTCTAAAGTGGCTAACTCTAATAAAAAAAATTGCCTCTTATAGACCTTCTTCATGTCTAATGCCCAAATTTTAAAATCAACGAACGGATGTTTGTAGGTCCATCACCATACCATAAAACTTTGTTGTTACAACATAAAAGGCATGAAACTCTTTGATGGAAAAAAACGTTGCTATGGCAAAAGTCCTACGGCCATACGTAAGTTTGTTATAGGAACCGGGCGTTAACGACTTCAAAGCCGTGACCTACTAACTGAATATTTTGTAACGTTGAAATTCGTGAATTATAGTTTTTTCGAATTTTTTATTTACATTCGTTCTGGAACAGGAATTGGAACGTTCTTCTGTTTTTTTTACGTCATAGATGTCAGTGTGACATTGCAAATTGACACTCGTCAAAATGATCGCTGCCATCTTGTTTCTTTTTCTTTTGGCAAATCTGTTGCAACGAGCTGCTATTGCAGTTTTTATTTTTTCATACAAATAATTAAATCTGGTGAGTATTTTGTGTTAAGTTTCGTCTTCCCGTTACCGTGATTCCGTTCTATCCATTAACCTGGATGAATCCTTACAGATTGGTGACTTTACTCAAGACAAACGCGTGGTGACCACGCGTCATTTTTACATTTCATCTGAGGCATATTTCTACTTATCCTACTAATTATTCAAGCCCCCTGGATTTAACCACAGGTATGCAACACACTTGGTAATTTTTTGGGAACTAATTTGGAAAAATAACTTTATTTTTGTGAAATGAGATAACCTTCTAAATACTGAAATTCTTACAAAATCATTACCTTTCTTATTCTAAACCTGTATTTTGCTGTTGTGAGGCGTTCACCAAGGTGTAACGCAGTTATTCTGTAAATTTCAAGCCTTATTATCCATAAAAAATTGATTTTTCTGTTAAAATACCACATGTGACATCGCTCGGTTATAACCTTTTCTATAAATATTAGTCTGTAATTGAAGTTTTCTCTCAATTACAGGGGGTTTTGTTTCGGTTTAGTTTTCCTTCTACTACGTTCTTACTTCACGTACTCCGTTGGGGTACTGTGAGTCCATGATACTACTTCATCGTGAGCTCCGTTGAAGCTGATTCTACTACTCTGGATGTGGGATTGCCTGGCTCACGGTTCATAGGGACTGTTCAGAGCTGCGCCCATCCGTCTGGAAGACTGTGTTCGTACGGTAATTTAGACAAGAGATCACCGGTGACGCCGAGGTTGCTTCTGTAGCCGTAGGACGGACACTTTTGTGTACCGTGCCGGTGGCCTCTTCCTAAAATATTAGTTATTTTATTCAGTACCGTAGCTACACTCTACGGTTGGCGCCCTGGTCTACTTAATTTTAAAATTTAAATAAAACACACAATTTCATCAAAATTTTATTAAAACTTTCTCATAATAAATTTACAATTTTTAACTGAATTTTACAACCAATCTGCAATTTCATCTCAGGGGACCCATCGCATTTTACCATCCCTGTGTACCATTCTCTACTGTAAGCTAAGCCGTCGCATATTATTTTATTGTTGTGTAAAATTGTTATACTATCTAGGAACCAAATAAACAAGTCAGAACAGTATTTTAGTTTTAATTAAGAATCTTGTAGGTTCCCATTTTTATAGGTAACAGTGACACCTCAACGTGGGGCTTTCCCTGAGATGGTTTTCATGTCGTTTTAGCTGTGACAAAAAATTGCATTTTCTTACCCGATTGAAATTGTGTGTTTTATACTTATTACCTTTTATTTTTATAACTGTGTAAACTTGTGCAGGTGTTTACATATCTAACCTGCTATTATATAACTGTGTAATATTGTGTGCCTTCAGGAGCAATTGCTCACTGTTTTACTTATATAACTATACTTAATTGATGGTTCTATTTATAGAATTTGTTTACATTCATTGTAAACTTGAGGTGAATTGCAAAAATTGGTGTAATAATCTATTCAAACCTATCCAAACTACTTTTAAAACTGTTTGCGCATACTATTTTCAACTTCTTAACATAAATAATAATTAAAATTTTTTAGTAAAGTACAGTCAGGTTAAAAAAAAAATTACAACTTAACAAAATATTTTTTTTTCTCTCTGAATATTTTAATCAGTGTTTAATATCGTTTCATAATTGTTCATTGTTACTTGTTGGATAAACTTTTAACTTTCAAACTTTGAAATTTAAAAAAAAAAAAACTTTTTCAATTTTTTTTCCGGATTAAATTTTTTTTGGGTTATTCTTTCACAATGGAAGAACGCGTTATAGCCTTTCAAGCGTTACACAAGGACGAACTCGTACACGAGGTCCGTATTAGGGATGCTGTGCCTGCCGCCGATGTTTCTTCTTTAAGAGTGCAAATTAGATCTTTAGCTAAAGAAGTACCTTCAGACTCTATCGTTTCCTTTGAAGGGAAAGTTTCCGACGAGTTGCTGTCGCTCAAAATCAAACTCAAGGAGTTGTCAGAACTTTTAAAGGAATCGACTAGACCGACTTTAAAAAACCTTACACGCATTCAGGCATTAGCGCATCATTTGTACCACCGCCTTACACGTTTAGACCCAACCGATGATTCCGATAAGTCTACTCACTCGGAGTTGACATCCGACTTAAATAAAATCTTAACAAAATTGGATAATTTGATGTCAATTTTTAAAACAAGCGCTGATGTTTATACAGATCCGACCCCGAATGTTTCTCCCGCTTTTGCGGCCCCAACCAAAAAGTATCAGATGGTATCATCTCTTAACTTAAAATATAATGGTTCTTCATGTATACGTGTTTTCCTACAGCGTTTAGATGAGTTGTGCGCCTCGCGTGGTATATCCGAGCAGTTGCTGTTGACTTCCGCCGCGGAACTTTTTGAAGGCGACGTCTTATGTTGGTATCGTAGCATCCGCTCCGAGGTAAACAGTTGGTCGGAGCTTAGGCAAAGCTTACTTGAGGAATACTTGCCTCATGACTTCGATCGCCGTCTCATGCAGGAAATTCGTTTGCGTACTCAGGGTCCTAACGAGAACATCGTGGCTTACGTTGCTGTAATGCTGAATTATTTCAGCCGCCTATCGTATAGCGTATCGGAGAAAGAAAAGTTTGACATCGTTTTCCAAAACATTAGGCCGGAGTATTCAGTTCCTCTGTGTACCACTGAAATCACGTCCTTGAAACAACTAAAGGGGTTGTGTAGGATGCTAGAATGTGGGAAGCACCGTGCGCAGACTTTTGTCGAGCCTCCTAAAATATCTAATGGATGCTTAGCACCTGACTTGGCTTGCAAGACACCCAAGCCTAAAGTCCATGCTGTGTCTGCTGCTGTTAAGTTTTGTGCCCGTTGTCGTACCGACTCTCATAGTCTTTCCGAATGCACTTCCACTGCCATCGTTTGTTTCCGTTGTGGTAAGCAAGGTTTTACTGCGGCGAAGTGTCCAGTCTGTAAACCTCCATCACCAATTTCACCTCAAGCAAAACCTAATGATGCAAAAAACTAATTAGCTCGAACCGCCGAGATAATTCTTCTAATTTTGATAAAGCCGATTGGCAAAACTACTTGAAACAGTTAAATTTTTTCTTTTCTACTTATAGAACTGTCTCGACGGTTCGCGATTGTCATGATAATCGTCCTTTTCTTCGTGTTGAGGTTCTCAACCATACCTTGCGTGGCCTTTTGGATTCTGGTGCTACCATATCCATTTTGGGGGCCAACGCCTGTAACTTGTTCTTGGAGGCGGGAGCTACCCTTCATCGCAGTGATGATATTGCCCACATTACCTCTGCGACGAATTCCCGTGCTCCTGTTGTAGGTTTTTTTATGTTGCCAATCAGATTTAATAATTTAACCCGTGTGGTTAAACTGTATGTGGTGCCTGACGTATCTCCTTCTCTTGTTTTAGGTGTAGATTTTTGGAGAGCTTTTAACCTTGCTCCAAAAATCTTTAATAATAAGGATTTTTTTGTCAATTTCTCTGATGATATCGTCGTGTCTGAAATTCGTTTTTTACAACCGTTCGATCAGTTACCTGCTGATCAACGCCTTGTCGCTGAAAATATGTTAAAGAAATTCGAGTCTATTTCTTTTGAAAAGAAGGGGTTGGGCCGTACGCCTCTTCTTACTCACACCATTGATACTGGAGGCTCTCCTCCGATCAAACAGCGTTACTACCCTATGTCTCCTGAAAGGCTGAAGGAGCTGAACAGACAGCTGGACGAGATGCTGGAGCAGGACGTCGTCGAGCCTAGCAATAGTGCTTGGAACAATCCAACCCTGTTCACTCCTAAAGCAAACGGTGAGCTCCGCTTTTGCATCGACAGTCGTAAGTTGAACTCTGTGAGTAAGCATGATGCGTACCCGCTACCCTATATCTCTCAAATCCTTGACCAACTTAGGGACGCTAAGTATTTGAGCTCCATAGATCTCAAGAGCGCTTTTTGGCAGATTCCGTTGGATCCTGCGTCGCGTGAGAAAACTGCATTTACCGTTCCAGGGCGTGGCCTCTTCCACTACAAGGTCATGTGTTACGGCTTGACTTCAGCCCCTGCTACGCAGCAAAGACTCATGGACAAGTTGTTCGGTCCCGAATTTGGTGACAGGGTTTTCGTTTATTTAGACGATATCATCATTGTTAGTAGTGATTTTGATGAGCACATTTCGTTGCTGTCTCGAGTTTTGGAACGTTTGAATTTTGGTAATTTATCTATTAACTTGGCAAAGTGTAAATTTTTTCGTAGGGAGTTGAAGTACCTCGGTTATGTCGTTGACGAACGAGGGCTTCGAACTGATCCTAGTAAAGTTCAGTCTATTGTTGACTTTCCAACACCTTCCACCCGGAAAGAAGTCAAATCTTTCTTAGGTACCGCGTCGTACTATCGACGGTTCATACGTGACTTCAGTTCTATCGCGGCTCCACTTAACCGACTCACTTCCACTCGTAAGAATGCTCCTCCGTTCCTTTGGACTCAAGAGGCTGAGCAGTCGTTTACAGAGTTGAAGACAGCTTTAGTGTCGGCTCCGATCTTGGCGTGCCCAGATTTTTCTAGGCCTTTCTGTGTTCATTGCGATGCGTCTGGCTACGGCATTGGGGGAACCTTAACTCAAGTTCTTGAGGACGGTCTAGAACACCCAATCGCTTACGCTAGTCGGTCTTTGAATAGGGCTGAACGCAACTATTCCGCCACCGAGAGAGAAGCGCTCGCGGTAGTTTTTTCCGTAGAACATTTTCGCCCTTACTTGGAAGGAGGTCCTCAATTTAAAATTATTACAGATCACTCGAGTCTCAAGTGGTTTTTTAACTTGTCAAATCCAACCGGACGTCTCGCTAGGTGGGGATGTCGCTTGTCGCCGTATGATTTTATCATCGAACACCGTAAAGGCAAAGATAATGTAGTTCCTGACGCGCTTTCGCGTGCAGTTCCCATTCTTACCATTGATCCTTTCCCTGACCCCTTGCCCCGTGACTTTTGGTTTGACAGATTATTGGCCAAGTGTACTAAATCTTCTAAAGCTTGTCCAAATTATTCTATTATTGATGGTAAATTATGTAGGTATTCTAAAAATAAATTTGGTTTATCGAGTGAATTTGACTGGAAGGAAGTTGTTCCTTCATATAAACGTTCCGAAGTTCTTGAGTTTTGTCATTGTAGGGATACGGCACCACATTTCGGGATTTTTAAAACTTTTAAGCAAGTTGCCTTGCGTTACTATTGGCCGAGGATGTATCAGGACGTGATTAACTTTGTTAATGCGTGCGATACTTGCTCTGCTTATAAACATTCTCAGGAGCCACCTAAAGGTCTCATGGGAGACCCGAAGGTCTGTTCCCGTCCATTCGAAACCATCAGTATTGATCTAGTTGGGCCTTTGCCGCGTTCTAGATTAGGTTTCACCTTTTTATTAGTAGTCGTCTGTTGTTTCTCCAAATATTGCTTGTTGTTTCCCCTTCGGAGAGCAATTGGCAAGTCTATTGCCCAATGTTTGGAGAATGGTGTGTTTCTGATCCATGGTGTACCTCGTACAGTGGTTGCGGATAATGGTACGCAATTCACTGGTAGTGAGATCAAGTCCTTGTTTCAGAGTTACAATATTCCCCAAATACATTATACCCCTCGTTACTGTCCGCAAGTCAACACAGTCGAACGCTATAATAAAACGATTGTTGTTGCTATCTCTATTCTTGTTAAGAATGACCATCGCTCGTGGGATACCACTCTTTCGAAAGTTCAGTTTGCCTTAAATACAGCTGTCAATGAAGCAACTCGCTTTACACCTTTTTCCCTTGTTCACGGCCGTGAAGCCATTCCTAGTGGAAAGTTCTATGGTTCGGCCCGCGCGTCTCCGCAAGACCTTGTCTGTGCTTCGCGTGAAGACTATATTTCTAGGTTAGGTGTTCTACGTGACATTTTCATAAAGGTGGAAGAAGCTATCGCTAAAGCTCATCTCAAAAGCGCTGTCTACTACGATAAGGGACGTCGCGCGTGTGAGTACAATGTCGGTGACATTGTTTGGAAGAAGACCTTTCCTCAAAGCGACGCCAGTAAGTTCTTCATGGCTAAGCTTGCTCCTAAGTATGAAAAGTGTCGCGTAGTTGTTAAGCGTTCGCCTTTGGTGTACGAGTTAGAAAGTTGCAATACTGGCAAGCACTTGGGTGCTTGGCACATTCAGTACCTGAAGGGTGATGGTTTGGACGGCGTTCTACCTACCAGCTAATGTGATTTGTTTTTTTTGTACCCGTTTTGTATTGGGTCTTGTGTGGGTTCGATTCTCGACGAGGCCTGTATTTTTGCTTTTATTTGCATCACGGTTTTCTGCCGTTTGCATTTTTTTTTTTTTTTTTGTGTACCACGTTTACCCCGTGCGTACCATTTGTTTTTTTCTCAACCATGGACTGGACCCCGTGGTTGAGATTTAATTTTTTTTTGCAGTACGGTTTTTCGCCGTCTGTATATTTTTTGTTGTTTGTTTTGTTTTGTTGTCACGTTTCCCCGTGTGTACTTTTTTTTAACCATGGATTGAGCCCCATGGTTGGGAATTTTTTTCTTTTTTCAGGACGGCTTACCGCCGTTCATTTTTTTTTGTATGATTTTTACCCTGATTGTACCAAAAAAAAAATCTTTTTCTCAACTTTGATTCTTACTTTTCTGGTGAAGCCCGGACGGGAAGGGAATAAACGGTTTGTAATATCGTGTCCTGGCAGTTGGATAAATTTTTTGGAATGGTTTACTGTATAAGAAAGAGTAGTAGAAGTTATGAAGCCCGGACGGGAAGGGAATAAACGGTTTGTAATATCGTGTCCTGGCAGTTGGATAAATTTTTTGGAATGGTTTACTGTATAAGAAAGAGTAGTAGAAGTTATGAAGCCCGGACGGGAAGGGAATAAACGGTTTGTAATATCGTGTCCTGGCAGTTGGATACATTTTTTTGGAATGGTTTACTGTATAAGAAAGAGTAGTAGAATAGGAAGTTATGAAGCCCGGACGGAAAGGGAATACATGGTTTGTAACATCTTGTCCTGGCGGCTGGTTAAATTTTATGGAATCGTTTACTGTAAGAATGGAAATGGAAAGTTGGTGTGATACATGCGTGTAGGTATGTATTGGTGAAGCTCGGACGGGAGAGGTTTTACTTGGGTTGTTACATCAGGTCCTGGCGGTCGGATAAATTTCATGGGTTGGCGTTGCGTACAAGAAAGATTATTACCTATATTATGTAGGTATTTTGTATGTCTGTTCGTGCCTTTTCGGTAGTATGTTTTTTAAGCAAAGGGGAGCGGTTGTGGTAACTCCTACAAAAAAATAAGCCTATGCCAGGGCGGTTTTTTGGAAACCCATAAAAAAAGCCTTATTCCAAAATGCTTGTCAAAATTTTGTTTGTCTTTTAGTTGTAGGTTGTCAATACCAGAGTGCGCCGCGTTGATAGCGGAGTTATCTCGTTTTAAGTACCTCGTTTTAGGTTATTGTGATCTAACCCGTTGGGTTTTGATCTGTGTTATTGTAGGAGTAGGTCTAGGTATCTACTTCAATTGTACGTTTTGACTGTTACCTTTGGTTGCATTTTTAGATGCATGTTATTTAATTCTCTGACTTTTTTACTTTTAAAACTAGCTCATTTTTTTTCTTTTCAAGCACCCCACGCGTAAAAGCTGGAGGACCAGCTTGAATTTCGCGACTTTGGCCGCAAAATTCTTCCCAGTCGAGGGGTCACTGTAACGTTGAAATTCGTGAATTATAGTTTTTTCGAATTTCGTTCTGGAACAGGAATTGGAACGTTCTTCTGTTTTTTTTACGTCATAGATGTCAGTGTGACATTGCAAATTGACACTCGTCAAAATGATCGCTGCCATCTTGTTTCTTTTTCTTTTGGCAAATCTGTTGCAACGAGCTGCTATTGCAGTTTTTATTTTTTCATACAAATAATTAAATCTGGTGAGTATTTTGTGTTAAGTTTCGTCTTCCCGTTACCGTGATTCCGTTCTATCCATTAACCTGGATGAATCCTTACAGATTGGTGACTTTACTCAAGACAAACGCGTGGTGACCACGCGTCATTTTTACATTTCATCTGAGGCATATTTCTACTTATCCTACTAATTATTCAAGCCCCCTGGATTTAACCACAGGTATGCAACACACTTGGTAATTTTTTGGGAACTAATTTGGAAAAATAACTTTATTTTTGTGAAATGAGATAACCTTCTAAATACTGAAATTCTTACAAAATCATTACCTTTCTTATTCTAAACCTGTATTTTGCTGTTGTGAGGCGTTCACCAAGGTGTAACGCAGTTATTCTGTAAATTTCAAGCCTTATTATCCATAAAAAATTGATTTTTCTGTTAAAATACCACATGTGACATCGCTCGGTTATAACCTTTTCTATAAATATTAGTCTGTAATTGAAGTTTTCTCTCAATTACAGGGGGTTTTGTTTCGGTTTAGTTTTCCTTCTACTACGTTCTTACTTCACGTACTCCGTTGGGGTACTGTGAGTCCATGATACTACTTCATCGTGAGCTCCGTTGAAGCTGATTCTACTACTCTGGATGTGGGATTGCCTGGCTCACGGTTCATAGGGACTGTTCAGAGCTGCGCCCATCCGTCTGGAAGACTGTGTTCGTACGGTAATTTAGACAAGAGATCACCGGTGACGCCGAGGTTGCTTCTGTAGCCGTAGGACGGACACTTTTGTGTACCGTGCCGGTGGCCTCTTCCTAAAATATTAGTTATTTTATTCAGTACCGTAGCTACACTCTACGGTTGGCGCCCTGGTCTACTTAATTTTAAAATTTAAATAAAACACACAATTTCATCAAAATTTTATTAAAACTTTCTCATAATAAATTTACAATTTTTAACTGAATTTTACAACCAATCTGCAATTTCATCTCAGGGGACCCATCGCATTTTACCATCCCTGTGTACCATTCTCTACTGTAAGCTAAGCCGTCGCATATTATTTTATTGTTGTGTAAAATTGTTATACTATCTAGGAACCAAATAAACAAGTCAGAACAGTATTTTAGTTTTAATTAAGAATCTTGTAGGTTCCCATTTTTATAGGTAACAATTTATTATCTTACTCGATAATTGCCCTTTCTATTTTGAACTCAAACTATATAAAGAGAATGCCCATACTATTTCGCTAGACGGCACCCGAATCTATGGTTAGTTCGCAAGTCCATACCGCACCGTTCCTGCGACTGACTAAATTTGATCAGTATAACTGCGTTCCAACTGTCGCGCGGTCGCGAGACCACTCGCCATCCAAGTCACGGACGGCAGTGCGTCGCGACTGATAGCGATATAGAAATATTTAAATTACTAGCAATTAAAAAATGTAATGTGTGTGAGATGAATGTGTGTGGGGGTTAAAAAGGTCGTTTCGAGCATTTCTGCTAACAATTCATAAAGTGCATTAATTTCATGAATTGTTTAGCATTTTCACCAAAATCTGGTAAAATGGCTCAAATTGTGTACTAACACATAAGCTACTTTTATTTGAGTAAGTATTGCTCGAGCGAAGCTGCAAGCAGAAGTGTTGTAGAAAATGAAACAAATAACCTGCGATAAGCAAGAATAATTTTTAATACGAATGTTGTAATGAATAGGCTCAAAAACTACTGGACCGATTTTAAAAATTCTTTCACCATTCGAAAGCTACATTATCCACGAGTAACATAGGCTACTTTTTATCCCGATATTCCCGCGGGAACGGGACTTACGCGGGTGAAACCGCGGGGAGCAGCTAGTAAGCAATATGGACGCAAAAATTTCACAATTATCGCTGTTGCTTTACTGTCGCAAGATACGTAATCAGCTTACCGCTTTCACTATCGCCACACCTTACAGAGACTGCGGACAGAGTTCACTAAGAGGTGTTTGTATTGAAATTGATTTATGGAAATTTCTCGCTGAAGACGTTCTGCCGGGACATTGTGGACCGTTAAAACAATTCTATCAGATTTTAACTAGAACAAGCGGTAACATCTGAAATTTTAAAAAGTGTTGAGCAAGTGACTAAGGCTCGTATTCAAAGTCTTCGCTCAGATTTGAGGGTAAGCTCGAATATTGTTATTTGACAGTTTATTGATTTAAAAAGTAGTAAATCAGCAAAATATCCGTTGATTAAATATTATTTCAATTTAATGTTAGTTAATTTAAATAATTTCGTACCAAAATCTACATAATCTACATGCCATAAATAACACCGTATCTATTCCGAACGTTCTGCATGATTTAGTATACAGTATAACCCGTTTAATACGATCACGCTTAATACGATTTCTCGCTTAATACGCCGCTTTACGCCAGTCCCTGCAACTAGAGACAAATTTTCATACATTTCTTAACGCTTAATACGATCGTCATCCCGTTTAATACGCCTGCCCGCACGCCCCGCCCGCACTTTTGTTTGCCCCGATCGTCATTTCTTGACTTGTCGAGCGTACGCTCTGATTCTTTTGTAATAGTGCATCATTTGTTTGTTACAATACGACTACAATTAAGTAAAAGGCATTGTCACTTCAAGAAAAAATTGAGATATTGAAAGTTGTATTGTATGTGATAACGATTTAAGACGCTATGTTGCTTCTTTGGATCAAAGTGAAGACGCACTGCAAAAGTTGAATTTTGTTGAAAATCTTTTAATTGCTAATGCATCAAAATCTTTCTGTCAAACCAATATAAGTGATTATTTTAAATACTGTATTGAATGTACATATGTAATTTAAAATAATAAGAACAAAATACATAATAATGTAGTACGTTCGATTTATTTTCCCTATCCCGCATAATACGCTTTCTCGCTTAAGACGCGTTTTTGGTGGGGTCCCTGAGAAATCGTCTTAAGCGGGTTTCACTGTAGTACTTTCCCATGAAGATTTTTACAACTCAATTTATAATCATGAGCTTGACCGCAGACGTCTAGTCCAGTTTAGGGCCCATAATAGTCTACGTGATGTAAATTTTTATGTAGAATCAGATGAAGTTAAAAATTCAATAGGTTAAAAACAAAGTATCAAGTAAAATAAATAAATTCTGACATTCTGACCACATTTGGACCACAATAGCTTTCAATAGAGACGAGTGGAAAGAAGGGAGTAAGGCTTTTGCCCAGTAGTGGGACGCTACGGGCTTACACAAACATACATTCGAAACAACTTAATTTTCAAATCGGTTAAAAACTTGAAAAAATTGATTTTCAATGCATCAACACTGATTTTTAGATTTCCACAATTTCAAATATCCATCAAGATTGTTCAATCCTCGTTATGCCGCAGCTCTTCAGAATATTGATATTGTTGCTTCGTTTTATCAATAAATATACCAAAACTCTTTGATCCAACATCTTTGGTATTCTAAGCACGGAGCAATGTAATCAGAATTTACGAGATCGAGACTCAGTTTTTGACAGTTTGATTGGGTAGGCACTTAGATTATTCTATTAGACGAGTTACGCAGACGCCAATCTGGCTAATAGCTCACACTTTGGAGTAGGCAGCTATTCCACTGCTTTTAAATTTTGCGATTTGACAGTTAAATAAGCCATGATAGCAAGGGTTTAGTGTCCTAAGAAATAAAACTTTAATTCGAATTGATATGTAATTCATTAGTTATTGAGATAAGGAACAAATTTACAAAACATACAGAAACAAAAAATACCTACACTACTTAAAAACTAACTTAATAAAAATGAACTCTGTATTCTAACCTAATAAGTATTACCTAAAGATAGAATACAGAGTTCAGGTTACCGGCCGCAGGTAGGGTGCCCAAAAGGCTGGCAGCGTTACCTCGTTGTATGGCTAAACTTATCCTTTGTCCGAGGTAAGCACCAGCCCTTTGGTCATTGGTTTCGTCTATGAGCCTTTTCGAAATTTCCTAAGTATGGAACTGAAGATTAGAAAACTTCAAAAGATCTGAAGAGGACCAATATGTCTAAAACATCTTGGTAATAAAGCCGTGAGTCATTATTTTTATATGTGATTGTAAATTATAGACTTCAAATGGTCATCAGGTGACTGATATTACTAGTTAGGTATAAATATATTTTTTTTATCTAAATTCATAACTATACACAGCAATTTAAAGTTACAAACACCGGATCAAAAGAAAAGTTACTACTAAACTATTACTTAAAATAACAAAACTATTAAAATAATGAACTAGCTGAACCATAATTAGCCGCGCTATTACCCTGACTTAGTAAAACGGCCATCAAGGACGGAGCTTCTATACATTACTTAGGATCAATAAAACTGTCATTTGAACTAACCTATTACACTCGGATTCTGTTTAATTGCTCTAAGTGAAGTCACAGTGACTTTTGGGGCTAATGTCAGCGTTTTGTCTAACTAAAACTTGAATTTAAGTTTAATGATCTGTCATATTTCATCTCATTCGCAAAACAAGGTCAATTTTAGCAGGACCCTCTCGTTTTTGCAAAGGCTTCATAAAAATTTGTCGGATTTTAGTGTTTACGGATTTAACATTTGAAAATGGAACAGTAAATTTATGAAAACAATCAAATGAAGCTGTCAACGAAGTTTCCGTAAGTTACATAAGTTTTTATATTATTTTACATAAGTTTGACATATAATTACGTCTACATCATTATAAATCAAATTCCTAAACTCAAGTCTGGATAAATACAGGAAAATGAGTCTCCTGAGACGTCTGGGGACGTCGATTAAACGCACAAATTAGTGTAATGGAGACGCGAGACGAGCAGCTGAGGCAGCGCATACTTCAATATAGGCTGGGTCGTGGAGCGGGGAAATGTTGTGGCGATATTGTAGAGACGTTGCTTGTCTACACTAATATTATAAAGCGGTAAGATTTGTTTGTTTGTTTGTAACGAATAGGCTCCGAAACTACTGGACTGATTTCAAAAATCCTTTCACTGAATGAAAGCTACACTATCAGGAAGTAACATAGGCTATATTTTTTTCTTTCATTAGTACACCCGTGCAAAGCCGGTACGTGCTGCTTGTATGGGAGACAGAATTGATAGAAAAAAAAAATGCAAAATACATTAAATCGGCTGAGTACTTTCGGAGATTACCTCCGTCATACAAACTTTACCTGTTTATAATATTAGTATAGATAGATCATAGGTGTTATGGTTTTGTAAGAAAAGATGCCTCCATTCTAACCCAAGAATATAACTTCGTTACTTCACTTCTGGTCACAGATGCGCACGGCAGACCGCCGCACGGGACAAAGTTTTGATCAATGTGATTTTGTTGCTTTATTATACCAATTTATAAACATAGATATTAGCTTTAGAGCTTCGCTTGTATAATTTGTATAATAATTCGATGATACGAACTTCCTCGGAACTCTGGAACTGTTAATTCATAGTATTTTAGTGAAGGACAAACCACTTTAAGCCTACGTTTGTAAGAAGCTTAACAACTTATAAGTTTGAAAATGAAACTGAGTTCGTATTACCCACGAAAAAATATCGTCGATTTAGAAACCGGCAATGTTTCGCTTCTCCCGGAGAAACTTCATCTCGGGATGAGTATTTAGTCTGAGTCACGTAGAAATCTATGATGCCCAGATGTTCCAGCCAATAAGCATTATGAAACAGATGAATTCATATTATCCAGTTACCTAACAATTTGTCAATACTTTGAATAAAAAACAGTTGCAAAGGACATCATTCACGCTCTATACATTTTTGGACCAAAAATCAAAAGTGCCGGCCAATAAAAAAAAATGTTATTTCTAGGTAGAGCATGTCAAAACTAACATTTTTTATTATGTAAGCAAACCTGTACGCCTAACGGTTTAGTTTTTATTTACTATAGAAAAAGTATATTTTGACCGTTTCGAATTGCAATAACACTACTAATACTTAAGTAAATTGCGCTATTAAGGCACCTGTATTACTGAAAAAAAGGCGATTGGGTGTTGCTCATCATCATCATCATCTCCCTGTATTTATCACGTTACCTTTTTATTATTTATCCCGACGTTTCGAGACGGATTGCACCGCCCGTGGTCGCGGGTCGACTGGAGTGGCTGAGGTAGCACAGCAGCAAAGCGAAGGCGTACGTTCAACTACCCTCACTTAATGTCAGAAATAACTATAAGGGCCGGTTCGCACTAGGCCGGCACTCTACACTAACAGTATAAAATGTGTTCTGATAACGTAAGTTTAAAAAAGACAATCATCTCCCTGCCCTTATCCCACTAAGCGGGGTCGGCACAACACGTTTCTTTCTTCCATTTTCCTCTATCTTTACTTAGGCCTACCTCTTCCAGTGTATCCATCCACATTCATATTCATCGCGACCATACCACAACATTGCACTCCTCAACTTATCAATTCTCCCGTTTATACTCGTAGTCATTCCTTCCTTATCTTAACTATTATCGTCACTCCATATATCCATCTCAACATCCGCATCTCATTCACATGCACTCTACATCTACTACACGCACATCAACAATAAACAATAAATAAATATAAATCCTTAGACATTCCACACAGCGTCATTCTAGTCCCAAGCTAAGCAACCCAATGCTAGTGTTATGGCAACCAGATGACTGATACATTTTTCTTGTAAATACATAGGTAAATATTATAGATAAAAAACACCCACCACACAAAACAATATCTGCAGAACACACAAGCATTTGTCCCATAGCGGGGATCGAACCCAACAGAAATAAAAATAACAGTTACTTGATTTTTATCAGCCAGTTGAGCAAGCTAGGTTTAGGAGTTGTAACACCATGCACCACTTACTCGCTATGAGAATCGTCATCGAAAAGGCTACAGAATATCGCTCGGCTCGCATTTATTGACTATAAGAAAGCCTTCGATAGTGTTTAGACCTGGGTAGTTATTCAGTCTTTGCTGAATGCCAGAGTATATCATATCATCGCTATTTAAACTAGATAAAAAACATATCCCAAAATGCTCGTCTAACACTACATAATATACCTTCAGAAACAAATCTAGTAAAAATAGGAAGAGGAGTAAGGCAGGGTGATAAGCTGTCACCAAAACTATTAACACTAGTACTGGAAGACAAGTGCAGTTGCAACAGTGTTGCAAAACACTAGCCGAATGGAGACTATGGGATGAAACTCGCCCAAGAGGCAGGCCGGTAATGCGTTGGTATGATGACAAAAGAACAGCTGGAGTGAAATGGATGGAAACTGCACAAATCGAAAAGAATGGCATATTATGAAGGAGGCCTACAACCATAGGGTTGAATGTGGCTAGGAAAAAGAAGAAGAGAACAATAACAGATTGACTTGAGCATGGCTGTAAAACATTTTTATTACTAAACTGTCAATATTTTACTACTAAACTGTCAATACCAAGAATCATTTTAGAACAAATTATTATATTTGTAATAGATATTACGACTCAACTATTATATGTACGGGTTAGGTGTTATAGTAAAAAATCTCGGGAATAATATGCTCTATCAGGAAACCACGTTTTTTTTTTCTGGCCGGCACTTTAGTTTTTTGGTCCAACTTGAATGATCTCCTTTATGTTATTATCAATCATTAAAAAATAAAAGATCTAAACTTATTAAATGACTGGTTCCAATCAAACTTACTCACTATAAATACTTCAAAAACAAACTATGTTATATTTGCTGCCAAAAATAAGAAAATAAGTACTCATATTAAACTAACAATAAACGGTGAAACAATCGAAAACAAAAGTAAAGAGAAATACCTGGGCCTTATTTTAGACAGTCATTTAAATTGGAAGCCTCACATTGCGCGGATAAGGTCAAAATTAATAGCACTAACAGGAGCTCTTAGAAGCATAAATAAATGTCTGCCTCAAAAAGTACGTTACATTATATACAACTCATTAGTTAAGCCTCACATCGACTATTTAATCGAAATTTGGGGTACTGCAGCTAAAACAAATCTTGAACCAATACAAAAAGCTCAAAACAAGCTGATCAAAACTTTATTCAACTACAAATTTCGGACATCAACACAAAAAATTTATAATGATACTAAAATTATGACTATTACACAAACTTACATGTATTACACGTGCATACTAATACGTAAAATTTTAAATAAAGATATTCACACTACACTTACTTTTACTAGAAAAAATCAAATACATAAAATTAAATTAAGAAATTCTAATCATCTAGTTGTACGTACACCACGAACTAACTATGGAAAAAAGAATATAGAATTTGAAGGTGTTAAAATCTACAACAGATTACCTGCGAATATAAAAGAAACCAAAAATATAGTAAGTTTCAAAAAAAAGGTAAAAAAACATATCATTGAATTATAACCAAAAAAAAAAAAAAAAAAAAAAAACTGTCCATTAACTTCTTATACCTGTACAAAAAAAAACAAAAATATAAAAAAAATAAAATAAAACTTACAAAATTTTACTCTGCCATGGATGTCACTTCTAGTAACACTTTGGTCATAATATTTCTTTACGTCCGTGTTTCGCTTGGTTGGCGACCCGATGCGAATTGTTTACGGCTAGTTCTACCCACTTTTATTTTTTTTAATAAGTTACTCTTTATAACTAACTACTCATGTACCTACGCTAAGTTAAATATAAGTACCTTTAATTAATGTTTCTCTGTAAGTGAATTATTGTTAATTCTTAATGAGAAATAAATATTCTTAAACCAAAAAAAACACAAAAAGTATTCGTACTTACAAATTGATAGATTAGCATTCATCTTTACTAAAATTAGGGTACAAATATTTTCTAAACTATTGTTCTGCGATGAAGTCATTTTAAAACAAGGTCTGAATATCAGAAACACAAGGATCATTTTGCATTTAAGTGAAGGCACATAGCTATAAGTTACCTTAACGAACGCCTTGGGGCGTAAAGCGGCGTACACACTACATCCTCGTAATGGAATAAAAACATAAAGGTTCGTTCGTATAAAATCCACTCGACACCATAGAGCAGATAATATTTGTACATAGAAGTGAAAATAATGTAGTACTACGTACTAAGTTCAACTCATTAGGTTGATAGACCGGTAAACACTTTCAAACTTAAAAATGGAACAAATCCTTTAGAACAAAAAAAGTTCCCAATATTTCACGTGTGCTAATAAAGGCAAGTAACAGAAAAATTGAAAAATCTTAATAAAAGTTATGACACCGGCAGGATTTGAACCTGCGTCGTCTGTAGGTGGCGCTCATCGGTGCATTAACCGATATAAAGATCGAGCTACCAATAATTCACCGAATTACACTTGATCGATATAACTGTTCATAGAAATCACTATTCATCGAAACTCTGTACAACGAAACTTTTTTTAGACGATAGTTTTTTTCACCGATAACTCGGTTCGTCGAAAGATTCCTTCGTATAATCAATGTTTCATCGATACCTCGATTTGCAGATAGGACGATTTGCTAAAAGCTCCATTGAACGAAATAGCTTTTTATCGAATGTAGTAGCTATGCGAAAGCGCTTGTTCACATAGAAAAATTTAATGTAATGTATACAAAATAATGAAGCGTTTTTTCTAAATCACTGCAAGTTGCAATGATAGCATTAATTAGTGATCGTCTAATCTGCGAATTATGCATCTGAACTACGATTAATTCTCAGTAACGATATAAAAAATAAAAAAACGAAATAAAAAAATGAAATAAAAATTTAAAAATTGGTAAAATAAAAAAAATACAGACAAAATTTAACAAATAATTCAGATAAAATACCTACGTGTTGGATAAACGATCGCTTAAAGCATTGCAAAAGCTCTATAACGAAGACCGAACAAGAAAAAGCACACAGTTTGCAAAAAATCATTTATTTTCAACTATTTCTTATTTATATATAGAATATGAGCTAGCCCACCAATGAACGTCTCCAAATCCATCTCATTTTTTAAAGCTAAATGCTTTTGTAGTCGTTCCTCATACTCCACTTGCGAGGAACGACGTCGCTTTTGCATTGGAATAGATGTATTGATCCGATTTTCTATGTGAACAAGCGCTTTCGCATAGCTACTACATTCGATAAAAAGCTATTTCGTTCAATGGAGCTTTTAGCAAATCGTCTTATCTGCAAATCGAGGTATCGATGAAACATTGATTATACGAAGGAATCTTTCGACGAACCGAGTTATCGGTGAAAAAAACTATCGTCTAAAAAAAGTTTCGTTGTACAGAGTTTCGATGAATAGTGATTTCTATGAACAGTTATATCGATCAAGTGTAATTCGGTGAATTATTGGTAGCTCATAAAGATCTTAATGATAGTTTCGACCCCGGTAGGATAAGACCCCGTGGCCGAGTGGTGAGGCATCCCGCGTTTAGGGAGATGGCTTGTATCGACGCAGGTTCAAATCCTGCCGGTGTCATAACTTTTATTAAGATTTTTCAATTTTTCTGTTGTAATACCAAGTGTGGTTTAACACTATAACAAAAATATAAAATCTATAGAATAAGCAGTAGCGACATCTCTCGTCATTTCGTATTGGATGTAATTTCAGTCAAATGAGCAGTTTGATATTAGTTCTCTAATTCACTGTAGGTGGCGCTCATCGGTGCATTAACCGATATAAAGATCTTAATGATAGTTTCGACCCCGGTAGGATAAGACCCCGTGGCCGAGTGGTGAGGCATCCCGCGTTTAGGGAGATCGCTTGTATCGACGCAGGTTCAAATCCTGCCGGTGTCATAACTTTTATTAAGATTTTTCAATTTTTCTGTTGTAATACCAAGTGTGGTTTAACACTATAACAAAAATATAAAATCTAAAGGCAAGTAAGTACCTACAAGTAACTGTAGTTTTTAAAGTTTTTGTTTTTGTTTTTTATTTAATTTTATTGAATGCGTAGTGACTAGATGACGAATGGCGCAGAATCGTCAAGGTTGTCACAAGGCATAACGAACACGACTACTGTGTCAAGAGTAAATCGGCAAAAGAAGAGAAGAAAAGAGGCTAGATAAATACTATCTCTCTTTTGTACCTACGTTTAATTCAATATTGTAAATATTTACACATTTACAAACATTTGTTCTGTACCGGAGATCGAACCAACAACCACTACGTCATCGTCTTTATTACTTTGAGTTTCATTTCTATGTAAGCAATAATCTATATGAGATAAAACAGTGCTCATATAACCCTATCGACTTCAGTTCAGAGAGCAATGTTTGATATAGACCCTCAAAATGTTAGAGCCTCTTTGTTTAAGGTTATTATGTGCGCAAACTAGCGCTACTGCCTTTATTATTATTACGTTAAACTAAGAATAAAAAAAAATGGTTGAGTTTGTGATAGATATAAGCCTTTTTTAATATATATATTTTTTTTAAAGCTTCTTAGCCGTGTGGGTGGGTTTAACGATGTTTTCCTTCACCATTAAGAGCACATAATTTCGAGATTTTTAAATTGTAAGGATTAATTTTCTGACTACTAAAAGTTATCTATAGATTCCCCGATGAAAATGAGCCACGCAAACGCAAAGTACTAGTCACCACTAAACCATTCAAGTTTTAAAAAACGTTCACAAAATTCACTCCGTCACCAGAGTTAGCCACATGCTCATACGAACGAACGAACGAATTCACTATCCTTCCAGATGTCGAGACAGAAACATTTTCTTTGATGGCAAAGCACTAGTCAGTCTAGTCACCACTAAACCATTAAAGTTTTAAAAGTATTCACATAATTCCACCATTCAGCTCTCGAGACGAGAACTCTTCCCGTTCTTCATCAATCGGATGTCTGTTACATAGTTTTTTAATATCTGTAATGAAAGCTGCAAATATGATGCGGGGGTGCATTCCGCCGTTAGAGGCGCTAACTCATTAAGGTGTGTACTTAGTGGGGTAAATAGCGTACAAAAAAACTGTTTGAAAAAACAATCAAAACTTTCGTTGGACTCAGGCTTTTACATCTTTAGGTCAGACATAATTATAATAACACATTGGAAAATTACGCACGTAAAAATATCGTCGATGTAAATACCGATATAGAGATTTATTATAGATTATTACGGAGAAATTTTATCTTAGTATCGTGGTTTATTCCACATAATGTCAATTGTTAACAAAATACCTTTGGACATTTCTCTCAAGCGTCTCTTGTACCGCAGCGGAGATTAAACCCAAAAGTTTGCCGCCTAGCTAGCCTCTAAGCATACCACCTGCGTTACAGCCACGTGTGACATAATCTCTTCGCTAGTCGCTCTGCTCATCAATACCCCCTCCACCCCCGTTTCATTTACCAATGCGAAACGAAAGTGCGCGACGTTGGGATGCATTAGTAAATTACTCACGTACAAAGTCTGTTCGGTGCTTCGTGCTTTTCGAAAAGTTTTGGATTCGTCGCCAGATTGCATGTCGCGGGGATTGTGGGAAAATTACATTTATGTTAATGTGGTCAAAATCGATAAAAGTTCTAAATTTAATTTTTAAGTCAAAAAGTCGATGTCGTTAACGTTCTAAATGTTTAGCATTTCCTAATTTCTGTAACTTTTATGCCCCATTACTCAAACCCTTCATCATCATCATCATCATCAGCCTTTCTCATCCCACTGCTGGGTATAGGCTTCTCTTCGTTTCCGCCACTCGCCCCTGTCCCGCGCCAATCTAACCCAAGTCCGACCTGCGGTCTTAACAATGTCGTCAACCCATCTTGTTGGCGGACGACCCTTATTAACCATGATTCATGTTATTTTTTGATAGATTTTTATGGTGGTTGTACAGTCAAATTTTGCCATATTTAAAACTACCGCTGCAGCATACACACGCCGAACTGGAAACTAATTTGTATAATTAACGCTGCATTCACCGTCGGCCGGATTAGTTTGTTATTTATGTGTTTTTCATTATTCCGAGCGTTGATGTTGTGCGTTGTCTTGTTAACTGTTAATACTGTGACTGAATGCAGTCTGCGGTTTCATCAATTTAAACTGAAACGAATCATTGGATAGTATAGAAATATTAAAGTTATTTTTAAACAGTTCATAAAAACACTTAACTTAGCAAAGTTAGCGAAACAAAAATTTGTTTGTTCTGAAATAAGGTACAGCTGATGAAAAACCGTAATTAGCGCGTACAAAACAAGACAATGATTTGATTTTTGTAATAATCTAATCTAAAAAAATCTATCTCAAGATCATCATTTATGACCATAACGCAGAATTTTACTAAAATGACGTGTAAAATAGAATTGCAAAAGCAAGGATATAATTTCTATAGGTTCTTACCTACTTTAGTTTTACAGATCTAATAATCAGTATTTTTTTAAGTTAAATTGTCTAAGGAAAGAAATGTCTTACCTTAAGGTGTGATCATATTTTATCTTTTCATTTAATTAAGTAAGTGTCCATTCAATAATTTCAAAATTATATTTTAATGTATTTTTGACATAAATATATTACACCTGCTAATTATAAATCATCAAAACCGCTGTAAATTAATATCAACGAAACGATACGTCATCCGCAAAAGCCACAAAATAATTGATGATTACTTTTACTGAAAGCGCATCAATAATTTTCCATCAGCATTGTTCGCATAAACTTTAGTTAAAATTCGGACGTCGAGTTACAGTTAAAGTTTAAAATTTAATTATCTACTAGTCAATACAAATATTATAAAGAGGTAATGTTGGTTTGTTTGTTTGTTTGAGGTAATCTCCGAAACTACTCAACCTCCTAGAATGGAATGTCTTGATGGTTATAGGCTATATTTTATCCCGTAGTTTCATTAGTACACCCGTGCAAAGCTGGGACGTGCTGCTAGTTAATTACAATAGTTAAAAGTGTGCAAAACAAATTTTATTTATTTATTTATTATTTTAAGCTTCATTGAAAACTTAATACTAAAGTCTCAAATATTTTTGAGTAAATTAAAATTGAGATACCTATAGGCGGCTCTAATTGTATTTTGTGCATTTTTTTAAATTTGTACTAGTTTAGTATCTGTAAATAAATTATATCCTTTTTAATTAAAATAATTCAAAAATATTTCCTTCCTCATCTAAAATAAAAAAATATTGTTAAAATCCGCCATTTTATGAATAAGCTGCCACACAAATGCACCATACATTAATTAAAGCACGTTATACACGAGCTGTCATTGTCAAAACGTTTGATGAAATAACCAACAGTTTTTAATTAAAATTGCAATTATGTAACCTTTGGTGGCCTTTGTGCAATATTAATTTACCTGCGGTTGAAGTGAATAAAAATGCTTATTACGTCAATATGAAAACATAATGAAAGCTGTATTAACATTTTCGGAGATTATCTTACCATTAGGTATTTTAAAATGATTGTAATATTAAAAATGAGTACTTAAAAATAAATTTAAAACATTTTTTTCTCAAATTATAACCACTGAGTCAGGTCTGCCTCAATTTATGTTATCTTTGTTTTATTTACTGTAATTAAACTTCTTAAATGAGAGTTTCGATATCTTCATAGTTCATTTTAAACATTTAAACTAACAGGTGGCAAAACCAACCATAATTTCCTTAAAAAATAGAACATTCCTTGTGCTAAGTTGGTAATATACCTAATTATACAAAAAAAAAATGATTTGAGCTAATAGGAACAAAAATAAACACACGTAATTCGTCGAAATATCGTCGAAAATAATTTTCTTTCTCGTGATTGGCTAGATTTGACAATTGACAATTGATTTGACAATTTAGCCAATCACGAGGAAGACAATTATTTTCGACGACCAATTACGTGTGTTTATTTTTGTTCCTATTAGCTCGAATCAAAAAGTTTCGTATAGGTAATTAGGTACTATTCATAACTCCAAAAATACAGACAACAGAATCAGATCTTAATGTTTTTTTTACGGTAGGTCTATTTTAGATTCTGTACATAAGTCATTGGGCCTAAAATTGACTGGCAATATCCAATCAATGTGAGTGTAGTGTTCTTAATTGAAAACTGTTCTATCCCGCATTAGATTTAGCTAAGATTTAATATTAGATAGAGGTTTAATTTTGGTATGGAAGCCTAGTTTTATAAACCTGTTATGTTTTTATCGAAACTTAAGGAAATACAAGTAAAAAATAGAGGTTTTTCTTATTCTTTTGCATATTTTAATACAAAAACTAAAGTTGATAGTTTTTTAGATTTTATGGTATTCTGATGTTTTCTAAATTAGAATTTGGATGAGACTACAAGTATTATGACTATGTGAAAGTTTAAAATAAATAACAAGCAAACAATTATCTGCAAAAAAATGTACAATGCTCTGCAAAATGACCAAATTCATCATAAAATACATAAAAATATTTGAGAAACATTATCTCAACAGTTTTTGGTTCAACGAATTTGAACACGAAAATTCCCTCCTTTCCTCAACTCAAGATCCTTTCAATCATATTTTATCATTTTTCAACAATCACTCATTATTTCCATTTCTAGTTGAGTGACTTCTTAAAAACTAAGAGGTTCCGTGACTTTTTTCTCATAATATAAATAGATAAAAAAACATTAAGTATATTAATACAACGGAAAATTACTCACGTAAAAATATTATCGATTTAGATAGGTACCAACAATGAAAAAAAAAAAACTAAATTTTTTTAATATATTGACTCTACTATGAGATGGATGTAAAAGTTAAGACATAAAAGAAGATTAACATACGCATGGCATTTTTTGTTTTTAAATTGCCAATCCAAAAAAACTTAAGCAACATTAGTATCATATTGTAAATATACAACATCAAGTACCTAAGACTCAAAACTTAAGACTAGAAAACACAAAAAAGCTCTCACAAAAGAAAACTGAAAACAAAACCAAGACAGAAAAAAACTTTTCACAAATCTAAACAAACAAAGATTCACTGTCAGTCAGTAGCGATTTTTATATATATTTAGAATAACGACGCCGCCGTATTTGTTATCTGTGACATTTCAATTGAAACTTTCTGAGCCGACATTACGAAGGCGGTGCCCGTGCCAAACAATTATGGGTGCTGGTGCATAAAATATTATCAAAACCATCGGATTTGCTTGTTTTATTTTAATAAAAGCTGCTACTTGCAACTTTGTATACATGTCATTAGACATAATATACGAAAAAAATATGATCATGACTGGTATCCCAGGCAACGGTAGACATTTATTTCAGATTTTTATGTAATTCTTTAGATCCTTTGAAGATATATATTGGGGTAGTCAGAGGTATGTCCAAATACATACTCGGTACATGCCCACATTTAGCAAGATTGAATATTATTAGTTATATAACCATCATGGCATGCAACTGTGCCGAAATATCGGGAAACTTATAAATCTACGAACCCATGATAGTTCAAAATGTGTTATTTAAACCTACTCCTATTAAATTCACATTTTTTTATGAATACCGACCCTTACAGTTTTACAGATCAAAATAGTTCTTAGTAGAACATCCATCAGTCTCCAAGTGGAGGGCAATCGCACCGTCTACGTCGGAAGCGCCTGATAAATAAATATTCCCCATCATTATGTAGAGGACAACGGGAGACAGGCAGAACGGACTTGCTCTTTGTGATTGTAATTTTAATAAATCACCATGTTTTGTATCAAGTCTGTTTTCATATTGAGAGCTTTCGATTTTTTCTGATTTTAACCAAAATTTTATTTTTTATAAATCTACACAATGAGTATTTCACTAAAACGGAGCCCAAAAATGTAACAAAACTTCGTTTAAATTTGAAGGCCTAAACTTTGTGAGCACTTTGATGAATGATAAATTTTGATAATGAAGACTAAATAGACTATTTCAAAGTTCTTTTCGAAAACCATCCAGCGGGCTTACCATGACCGTTTATAGCGATTCAGTTTAGGTCCAACTACGAACCAGTTTTGACGTAAAGTAAGGCGCTGACGTAAAGTTTTGACAGTCAGGCAGAACCTAAACTGAATCGCTAACACCTCATGGTACGGCTCCAGTTCTAACAAACATTATGACATTTAAGATTAGACAAGTGCAGTTCAAAAACATATTTGACACACAACACATAATTTAAAACATAAATAAAAATGATCTAAAAGACTTGGAGATAGAGTTAGTTTTGTCGACACAACTGCACTATGACTTAGAATCTAAACTTTCTAAGCGTGTTTCATAAATGCAAAGCAGCCTAAACTATTCTGCCCTGATTCATTCCCATATAAAGTACAGTCACCTTAAAAATACTTAGAAATTAGAAATAATCAAAAAATATAAATTAATTCAGAACGTAGTTGCTATAAGTACTTACATGTTACATAAACTTATTTAGGTTAAATCAGATTGAGATGTATAATAATCTATTAGTTTATTTTTTCTGTAAATGCGGCATCTTATACAAGATGGATACAGCATCTTGTCAATAAAATCATACGTTTGATCGTCATCAAAGCCATCAAAGTATAAAGATATAAAGCTCAAAACTTTTAGGGTAAATTATGATGTCGATACTTTTGACTATCTCTAGGGTAAATTCCTACGACGATTGTACAGTCGAGCGCAGAAGTTCACTCATAAATAAGTTGTCGAGGGCCCTTCCCGCGTCCAAGACGCCTTTGACAAGTTCCGGCGAGACGCCCATTGCGCTGCAATTTATTTTGTTGTTGCTTTGCTAAGTTAGAATAACGACTTTGTAGAGGTTGCACGATTGCACAACTTTGAATGGTGCCGGAATTACTGTTTCGGAGTGCTAAAGCTGTACAGTAAACATTCAGAGATCGGAAACTTTCAAAAATGCTTAAACGTAAACTTGAGACCTCTAGTAGTCTACAGTGTTTCACTCTTTTCTAGTCGTACTACTCGTACTACGGTCGGACTACTTTTGTAATCAAAAAATAATTATTTCTTAATACAATATAGACACGACAAACTGTTTTTATTATTGTTTCTTTTGAATTGTCTATTATTAGCCCTGCTTTTTACACAATGGTACTGATAACACAAACATATTTTATTGTGACACTATAAAATTTCAATTTGCATCACCGTTTTGTATTTTGCTCAATTTTATTGAATAACCTCTTTTTAAAGTCATAAGTTGTTTCCTATCTGTGTAAAACTCATTTGGCCTTATTATTATGTATATTATTTTAAGCTCAGTATTTACTGTAACGCTGTTGTTTTACCTCAATAAAAATTAAAATTAAAATTAAAATTAAAATTAAAGTAGCCTCTATACTCCTCATCACTTTAACATCTCTTACTCAACATATTTCATCACTTCCTTCCAAAACCATCAACATCGTACAAAACCTAATTAAAAAATAATCTAGCAACAAAGTACACACAAAAACGACGGGCGATAAACTTTGAGCCTCGTCAAGGCCATCGCACACGAAATAAAATAATATAAATCGAAACTAATATTTGGAAAATTATATTAGAAGATCTCTCTCAAAAGATCTTACAACCGGCAGCGGTTACAATAACCAACTTACGGATTAGGCTTTTTGCCATAGCAGCGTTGTTATCTGTTAAAAAGTTTCATACATTTTATGTTTTAATAACAAAGTTGCTATGGTGATGAACCTACGGACATCCGTACGTTGGTTATAGATATCGAGCATAAAAAAACCGATTTATAGACGGCGGGATTCGAACCCACATCCTTTGGTTGAATCTACAATCGAGTACGCTTTTAAGCCGTAGAATGGCCTCCGTCGACTTTAAAAGTTAGTTTTAGTTTTGGCGACATCTAAATCGCCAGTATTGTAATACTGCATGATCAAAAAAAGGAAGTGATCAGACAGAACATGTTATTTGGAACAATAGAGTCAAAAGTCAAAAGTCAAAACATATTTATTCAATAAAATCTTATTAAAGACCACTTTGACACGTCACGTTCTTAAAACTAGGGGATTCTATTGCCTGTTCCATTCAATCAACTAAGAATAGTACAACTTTGTGTAGGTTATGCTTAAATCTACTTATTATAATAATTTCTCACAACTCCAGTGGACGAAGGCCCTAGTGCTATAAACTTCAACATCGACTGTCACCTTTCTTGAAGCAATAAGCCATTAAGCAGGAATGGCACAGTGTAAGATATCAACCGGTGGCGAAGTGTATTAAGGTGGCAATACACGCTACGAGAAATCGTAATGATCGGGTTGCTAAAAAGGCCGTTTCAAGCATTACTGCTAGCAATTCATAAAATGCATTAATATCAGGAATTGTTTAGCATTTTTACCAAAATTTGGTAAAATGGATCAATTTGAGCCATTTTACCAAAGTTTGGTGAAAAGTGCGGTCTTTATTATTTTTTCATAAAACGACTGGTACATTTACAAAGTACTGATTGATCAATAAAAATATTGAGGTTTAAAATGTAATTCAGGAATACCAGTCAAGCTCATATTACAAGAGCACTAGTATATTGATTTATGAGGAATCCATCTCCGTAATCCAAGTCAAATTAACACGCAGATTGACCAAACATAATGTGGATGATGAATGTACTGCTTCAGTGTTGTGGTACAATGCATGAACTTAAGCTAACAAGTACTGACCTAATACGGTTGAAAACAGATAGGTACATACAGTTTAATAATGACGTATACTTGAAGTTGTACCAAATAGTGACGATCCCTGTGGCGTAGTGGGCAAAGGTCTCGGCTGAGACGCGGAGGTTGTGGGTTCGATACGGTACAAATGTTTGTATACTCTGCAGATATTTGTGAAATAATAGTATTTGAAAATAGAAAGAAATAATTGAATCAATTTAAACAAAAAAACTAGCAATCGTAAATAAGGAGGATTGTTTTTGTTAATAAAGACCTTTCCTGACAATTTTGAAGTAAAAGAATATACTATAACTGCGCCTGCTATAACTCAAACCTCACAAAGACATCAAGCCTTAGCTATTACCTAGCCATACCCATATCTCGTCCCATACAAGAATAGCACGAGCGGACACAAGACGACGCTTGAGCGGAGCGTGCGTCGGCCGTGTAATACACGCTTTGTCGAACTACCCGCATCGATACACTGCACAGGTGGGGCAATTATCGCCTGTTATATCAATATACAAAATAGAATATACTTTAGGTATGAGTCGATGAAGCTATAAAAATCGATTTTTTATATTAGTTAGTTTTATTGAGAGGCCTATCTATACCCAGCAGTGGGATGAGAAGGGCTGGTGAAGTTTTGGAATTTAAATTTTCTGCCGTTATGTTAAAAAAACCTTTGCCCAACAGTAGTACAGTACTGTAGGATAATTTAAAAAAAATGATTGACGATTGGTGTAGATTGGAACCATGATGGCCTAGCGTTAAAATATTTTGACTTTCGTTAAGACAGATGTGAGTTTCCCTAAACTCGCGATTTCAGATCTATAATAATGGTATTCACCTGTAATGTGGATTTGACCAGCTAAGCTGAAAAGATGGTTTAGTTGCTGGGCAAGCCTATTCCATTTCCATAAACTAATTTCCAGATAAAAATCCGACACTGTACGACTCATCATGCATAGATGACTAGACTTTAATTTTAAAAATACTAAAAACCTCTCCCATTTATACTATCAGCGGTACTTCCCCAGAACGCACACGCTCAGCGAGCAGGTGGGGCGATTAGGTAATAATAACCGACGGTATTGACGGACATCGATATTGAAAAGGTCGCGGGCCAATTAGTTCGAGTGTTTATTGTTCCAAGAAACACTTTAGGTGTGCAGTAAGTAACGACGGTATATTAAGTCTTTATTTCATAGTATTTTGTATTATGTTGAATCGTCATTGGGGCCAAATCGGATGAGGATAACACTGTACCGCGTGGCACAAACAAACTTAGGGGGCCTGTATAGATAGTGGGTAAAGTTTTGTTATAGATGAAAATGTATACTATAATAATGTAACCTGGGAAAGCTATACAGCTATGTCAGCTATACAGTTTTGACTAAGAAAAATGCTACATTGAAAATATTTTTTCAATACTTACTTAATAATAATTTTCCAATTTTTAGCTCATATTATAAATTGACACTGAAGTTACAGACACCGACTGTCATAATTATATGAAGTTTCTATACTCTAGCTATATCGTAAGTACAAGCCAAACTAGTCCCAATTCCCAGCGCATTATCCCCGTACATTTGTTACGTTCAAATCATATTATTATACCGAACAATATCATTTCGCTAGTCGACGTACCATGAAATACGTCTTGAGTGACTCGGCAATACGCTTCTCCTTAGTATAAAGGTGCGCTTACACTAACGTGAAACGGAAACTAGCAAACGATATACGTACAAATCACATAAACATTGAACGGGCAATAGAGTGACCTAGCTTATAAGACTGTACATTTTTAAGTGATCCTTGAAGTCCTACAGAAATAAACACATATTTTTCTTTCTTTCTTTCTTGATATTCAGAAGCAATTCTCAAATTAGTAGACAGTTTCTACCACTTTAGGCTACAGATTAAGCAGCCCTTTTAGATGTTGAGATCAATCCTGTAAGTTCATTTTACTCACAAATACCGTTAATGATGTAAAACGGCATATTTATAATTTTAAGAGTAAAATTTAAGAAAAAAATATTTAACAATCTGTTTCATTCATTCATTCATACACAATTTGATTACTTTCGTTAATTTTTAAATAATCTGGATGTCCTAATTTAAATTCTAAATCATCGTTTAACAACTTTCAACTACACGTTTTGGTCTTACTTTCCAATTCGAATCATTCACATCAGTAGCGATACACCTTTACTGTAAGATTGTGGTGCACTGCAAGATATAAAATACAATGTCGGATGTTTAATTAAAGCGTGCCAGTTAGTATGACGGAGATAAGGTAGCAAGTGGTGCAGACGTATAAGATCTGTTTCACTGCAAATGCCTGTTACTGTTCTATGCAATCATTTGAGGTAAGAAATATGTTTTATAAGCTTACTGTCTGTAGTTTCGCTTTCGTGGTCTTAATACAAATTCAGATAAATATATCTCTACAAAAAAATGTCGCTCTTATCTGTCAGATTTGTTTAGAGAATGCTTTAAAAATATCTAAAAATTTGGACCCGTAAACCTATAATAGTTATAACCGATAGTAATTCTGTTGCTATCTCTTGTCGTTGCCCTAGGACACGAAAAAAAAACTTGTATCAAATTCTTACCTTCTTTAAACCTGTATCAAATATTTATTTTTTAAGCAAAAATCCCAAAATATATCAATACAAAATATCAAAGCCCATCTCACTATAAAAACAAGCTTAAAATTTGAAAAGAAACTCGTCGGTTGCAATATTTTATCCCCCAGCCCTTATCGAAATCATGGAACTTCTTTTCCAGTGATTTGATGATATTGCACTTTCGAGAGCGCAAAGTTGGGGTTCGCAGAAAAAAAAAAAGAATAACAAGATTAATGATTGAGGAAACCTGAGGGCCAGTGGCACATGTTTACCGGCGGTTAACGTTATGGTGTACTTGAGTTTTCACTTATCAAAATCGACAATATTTTTACGTGAGTAATTTCCCGTTCTATTAATATAATGCCTTGTACATTCACGATAGTTTTGAAAGTGAAACAGTTTCCTTCGCGATTTATTGATATTTGGCGGGTTATGGTGAAAAACTGAGTTTCGCGGCAATTTAGGCGATTTAGGATGGTTCCTTTTGGATTATATAGGCCTTCTAAAAGCCTTTATATCCCTTTTTAGGATCAGATACAAACATCCATTTACGCATATTTGAATAATGGATAGCTTTGGTAAAGGTCAGTGACCAAAAAAGGCAAGATAAGCGTCAAACTTAAGATTTAGGGTGTTCTGTTCCTTTGTGAGCTTAGTTGTGGCACTAAAAAGGGTTTGTTATAGTGATTTATGCTTTATATATAATGGACTACAGTTCAGAATTATATTTAATTTTTTTTTTAAAAGGCTTTGGCATTCTAAAATGATAGTAATAGGCATTTGTGCTGTAACTATACAGGAATACGGTTGAAAATGTATGATCCTATATATGTTTGTTCAAAATTAGTTACAATATTCATTAAAATGTGTGGCTACCAAGATTCACTACTAGACCACATTCAGATTCACTTTAAGACCTGGACACAAAGACTGCTTGGTGGCTATGGAAGGAGACCTAGGCAGTCGGTCACTACAATCTGAAAACTGATGATGATAGGAAAATATAACAAAGCTTGTAAGTATTTCATTGTTTGAAATTAAACTAAAAAAATATCTCTAATACTTATATCTTTAATATGTAGTTTGATTCAAATCCAGCCTTAAAAACACTGCCAAGTGGTTCACAAAAGTAGTAACAGAAACATAGTGATTTTCATAACTAATAGTTATTCTGCGCTTATCCTTCTGTAGGTTAGACATAAGCACTCCTGACATCACGCAAAATGTTTCTTTCGCACAAAGCTTTCATGTTGATTGAAGTTTTATTTTATATACTTATTTGAAAGTATCCCATTTTTCTGTTTATTTTTGCCCTTTTCCTTGTTTTGAAAGTTGTCCAACGGAAGTAATAGACTGTATCGTCATAAAGAGGACAATATATTACGATATTTGAGTGAAACTTTTGTCAATGTTTACGGAAACTGTACTAAAAGCAGTAGATATAGTTTTTTTATAAGAAAATAATGTAAGACTATCAGTCATTTTCTCTGACGCAGCTTCAAAAACAGTTTATCAATTGTAAATTACGTGAAATTCATATTTCATAATTCATAAATTCATCATGATCGATGGGTAAATGACATCCGCAAGGTAATAGGTTGCACGTGGCTAAAGCTAGCGCAAGATTGAGGCGAATGGCAATCACGAAAGGAGGTTTGTGCCCAGCAGTGGGTTAAAAATGGCTGCAAAGTTTGCGTTCGAGAGACCGACTATGTCACTTATGGGTTTGAGTGTATAAAAGTTAGAAATTCGATTGATTTTGGGGAAAACACACGGAAATAACAAAAATGATAAAATAATAAAAAGTTCAATAAACAGAATAACTTCGGAGCGTAATTGCGACTTAGTAAATAATGAAATACCTTAAGAATTCGCAACATAAACTTAACATAAAACTTACCTTTCAGTGCCTCCTGCTATTGTCTTATACTCCTGCAACTCCATGACGTCTCCCATGAACTGCGTAAAATCTGAAACAAAAAACAAAAACAATATTTTGAAATTCTTCTGACATTATAATAATGAAATAAAGTAGAAAGGAAGTTTTGAACCAATTTGAACCTGTATAGATTCAAATTTTGCTTCTTCAATCATAGTAGTACCACGTTAATACTTTAAAGAGATATGACATTTTGTAAGAGTCAAAAATAAAACGACCTTTATATCGTCTGTTTAGACTTACAAAGTTTGCCCCTAGAGACATTCATGGGCAAGGCAAGATCTAAGTTTTAATTGAAAATGATACTCAATGATACAAACTATCTAAGATCACGAACATAGTCCGCAAACACTTCCATAAGTCACGCCCTGAGCAGTGCTTCATAAATCACACTACATCTTTGTGACTGGACCACACGAGTCGAGCGGGGATGTTTGCGGCACCAAACTTGCTAGGAGACGCAAGAACTTGGCCCTACCACGAGTTTACTGTGGTATTGATACTATCCTCGATATATAGTCAAGTATCACAAAATGTATGAGAATCCAGCGCAGCGCCGCCCTCGGTGACCTAATAATTTCATACATTTGAAATACTTGACTCATTAGCGAGGATAGTTAACTATACGGCTCGAAAACTGTTCTGGGGGACAGCGAAAAACGAAATTTCGGCATCAAATTGCCTGTCAGCTTAATTTGGTGGTAACTGAATTCGGAAGGTTAACCAACATATTAAGTTGAGCTTCGGTGCCTGACACGATGCATCGTTTTCGATTTGTAGAGTAGAGGGTCAGCCCGACTTGAACTCTCTTCTGTCATTGGTTGAGTAATGTAACACATAAATCGGTAAAATTGGTTTGTTTGTTTGTTGCAGACGGTGTTGTAGGGTAATCTCCGAAAGTACGTACTTGATTTTAAACATTCTTTCACCGATGTATGGAATGGAATGCGGAATACGTAAAAAGACATGCGTTATTTTCTTTCTTTCAACCCGTCTTCCAAACTCCGTAATTAATAGTTTACCATACACACATTCTGAACCCCAAAAATAAACACACTAACTAGCTTTAAACCTAATCTAACATCAACTGAACAAGGGGTAACTTGAGACACTACATACAAGCTCACCCTTCAGCACCATTCATAAACTCAAACTGTGTTCAAAAATACACCGTTTTTATGAAAATCACGTTAAACCCATTTTGTATCTTTGACTTTGACTTTTTAACTTTCTTTCTTAATTAGACCTTGAAAAATCAATGAGAATCGATGAGAACTTTTTTAATTTTATTTGTAAATTATGTGTTGAAGAATTTTACCAACTTCTAGCTTTTTGTGAATGATTGTAGGTACTCTTATTTTTTACTAATTTAACCGGACTACTAGCGTAATACTGAAACTGCGATGAAGTGTAGACACTTCACCCTCAAATTGCAACATCAAAGACGAATTCGTAGATTTATCAGTCTGATATAATTTATTCATACGAACACAGTGAAACGATTTTCAACTTTGATTGAGAATATCAAATCCGGTTTAGCACAGAATAAAATGGAATTGACTTTGTGTATTTTTTTGAGTATTTTTCAAATAAAAAAAATTGTAATTCATTTTACTTGGTCTTTACTGAGGCACCACAACTATGGAAGAACTCGAAAAGAATTACGAGCCATTATTATTTCATTTTTGTAAATTAATAAATAAAAATATTTGTACTACGTTTCTATTATACGTAACAGTGAAAAGTCCACCATTATTTCATATAAACACATTTGAAAAAACACAAGCACTGGTAAATAAAAAAAAACATGACTTCTCATATTCCCTACCAAAAGCCCAGAACGAACTCACAAGAATTATCTATTTCTAATACCGCTTAATCTTTGAAATCGGTCGAGCCCGAATCCTTCAACTCCCAAACCCGTTGATTACCAGCGATTACCAATTCAACAAGCCGCCGGTTGGATGTCAATATTCATTTAGTCTGCGCCCCGCGCGTGATTTGCCCTGCACTGCAAGAGGCGTCGTGACTTGAATACTAAACAAAGAAGTACAATCGACCTTCGAATTGATAAGGGAAATTGATAAAAAACATCTATGATTAGAACATTATTAACCATTTCTATAGGTATAAGTAGGAACTCCGTCATGAGTTCCTAGTTATACCTATACCGAGTTGGGCCACTTACTCATACGAACAAAGAAACAAAACGTTCTAAGTTTTTTTTATGAAATCGTATTAGGGTTTCAAAGAAATGCACACTCGACAAGATCAAATAAATGTAGAAAATATTGAAAAGCATACCAATTTCATGATTTTATTGGATTATTATCAACAAAAATCAAAATTTATCTTCCTAAAATGACTGCCCAAGGAGCAATCAATCAACGACAAATATAACCGATATTCATTAACAAGCATTTTGTCAAAGCACCTGTCCAATATAAAATCCTAAGCAATGATCCCCCATCCCTATTAGGGGGGTAAAATGGGACAAAACCGAGAATTCCCATTTGAACGGAATAAAACAGATAGCGTCATCCATCTTATATATTTTTCATAATTTCCAAGTAAATAATTTTGTGAATACCGACGAGACGGGCCAAAGGGGGGGTTGGCAAAGATTTTGCATAATTAAAAAGGGGTGAAATGATTACTTATTTCAATGACAAATGTTCTGAATGCCTTGGTTGACGTTGCGACATTTTATGAAAGTTCTCGATGATAGAAGGACTAATAATGATAAAGTATAGTAAGCAAGAGTAAAATTTTAAAACAATGTGTTTTAAACTAAAATAATTCAAGTAAATTGTGATTTTCAATTAGAAAAGTTGTTGATTTCAAACCAAAATTTTAACATAACACATTAAAAAAATTAAAAAAATTAAAATTTAAATATATCAAACATTTTTTATTTTTATTGCTGGACAAAGGTCTCCCCGCAAGTTTTTCATCTGATCTTCACCTGATAGTCGCATATAGTTATTTTTTCATTGATAAAAGTAATCTCACAATTTAAAAATCGTACCAGATAAGAAGACTTTTATTGGTCATAATAAAAGAGCATAACTACAAAAGATTCCCACCTCACTATTTCAACCAATGAAATTATTAATTTAAATAAGAGCAGCCAATCAGCGTCGAGCAAGCTTTCTTTAGCTCATTAGTATTCTCAACGCTCAGTTCGCAAGCCAAGCACGTGTAAAAAGGCACATTAACTAAAGAACGAGAGTCATTAGTGCACACTGTACTTTAAATGAGTAAACGAAAATGGCTTGTAACAAGGAAGTAAATAACACAGCAATAATATACTCGTATCAAGTAAAGATTTTATCTCAAGTATCAATGTATTCCTGTCACAATACATTTTTGAACGGAACTTATTATACTAACTTTCATATTCATCGTTGAATTTCAGTCGTATTACAATTTACCAAAACCATTAGTTCATTCCCATTATTGAAACGACCAGTAAATGCCATCTTCCTCAACGAAAAAATCACTAAAATTACACGCTCAGGACGCGTCACCGACCTATGACTTCCCCTAACGAATATTTGATGGCAGCCATCTATTCTGGCAACATAATATTTGGACTCATTTATACAAAAAGCCCATCGAGGCTGCTAGAAAGCTAACTGGTTAAGAAGTAGGTACAGGCAGCAGGCTATTTATTCTGTTTTTCAGCAACAGAAATTACATTGTGTAAAAATTTTAACTATCTTGATAACACGGTTAACGGATAGTAGAGTCAAAGTAATAAGTTCCCGTTTTTACCACAAAAATAGAAAGGTATTCAACTGTAAAGTTAATTAAACGTATATTTTATCGTATGTCTAACTTTGAAAACTCGAAAGATTTTTTTGGGATCCTTAGCCTCGATAAGAAACTGTGTTTACAATCACCATTACCTACTTCTCGTACCTATAATGTTCTGACATAAATTAATTTCTGGAATAAGCGTAACATTAATATCCATTATTATTTTATTTTAGAGTTTACGGTACCTTTGAGTACACACTACAAAGTTAAGGGCATGATTTTATTTTATTGTCTTTACTGGGGCAATCCAAAAAACGTCTGTTTTAACTGTAAATGCGTTCGTCGAGTCGATGAATAATGATGTTTCCTAAATTTATTTTCCGCTCGAAGCTTGTCAGGAAGACATCGCTATTGCTTGGACGATAAATGAGATCATTTCTTTCGGATATTATTTAGTGAGATTAAGGGTCCTTTTTGTGATTTTTTTCCAGTTTTATGAATAATGTATCTGAAATGTTTTTAATTATGTTAGTCTTTTTCTATGAAGCATAATTATCTTCAGTATGTTTTGAAGAAGCAAAGCATGATTTTATTGCCATTGCAAAGTGGTGTATTTCTACTTCTCTTTTGTTTGTAAAAGAAGTTAGAATTTATAATATACCGCACTTTAAGAAAACAGTCGTGGTAATTTTTCATTACATTTCTATTTTTATTCTGTAGTTTTAAAAATTATGTTCCTTATTTTATCGACTACAACCCTATTTCACCCGCTACTTAGAATGAACAATAATACAATCATTATACATTTATTTTCGCCAAAAAAGGACTGAAATCCGAGTCCCAGTATCCCAAACAATTCAAGAGGCTCAATCTCTGGATTAATTCCACTTTAGCACCTACCTAAGGGATTCTGAAATAATGCAGTCGACGTTAAAAGATTAACAGCTTCACTTTTGTGCGGGCGACAGTACACAGAATAAAATATATTAACTAATGCGCTGAAATCTCACTGAGAAATAAAGTTTCTCAGGCATGTAGGTTTGTTACTTTTCTGGAAAATGAGCAAGCAATAATTTAAGCGACTCAATAGAAATATGAAGCTTTTTGTTTTCATTTTAGGGTTATTTTAAACATTATCCTTGCGATAGATCTATTATAGCCGCCATTGTTTAATAATAAATAATAATAAATATCCTTGGACATTCCACACAGCGTCATCTAGTCCCAAGCTAAGCAACTTAATGCTTGTGTTATGGTAACCAGATGACTGATATAATACTTAGATACATTTTTTTTGTAAATACATACATATTCTAGATAGAAAACACCCAGACACGAAACAAATATCTGCAGAACATACAAACATTTGTCACGTAGCGGGGATCGAACCCGCGACCTCCGCATCTCAGCCGGGCGTTAACACAACTGCGCCACAGAGGTCGTCATTTACTATAAGAATCTTTAAAATATTTTTATATATGATATTATGTCTTGATTGAACTTTATTTCTCTGGAACGACTGAGGAAGAGGTGATCAGGCAGAAAAAAAATAAGAACACTACAGATCACGTACACATCAGCTTACCATTAGCAGTATTGTATTCTGAACCCAAACCTCAACATGTTTAGTTCAATTTGCTATAACTCAAGTTTGTAGTGGCACACGCCCAAGATGGATCAGAAGTTATAGTCGGCCGAGGGAAATACGAGGTGGCGACGCTCGTATTGCTGAGGTCAATTTAGTCGCTCAACTTTTATTTATAGCAGCTGTTGAAGAATTGAAGAAGATATTCGTTTGTTAGTTCGAAAGTTTTGCGACCGACTTCGAAGGCCGATTGAAAATTTGACGCGCCTTCTGAAGCAACTCACAATTTATAACCAGTTTTATACCATAAACTTAAACTCTCTATCAACGCTATCACATAGAGTAAAGTTATAATCAAGATTTATGTAACGGACAAATTAGAATTAAATCATGGATTTATCCGATTTCAGATATAGAATTGTTTGAGTGATTCCCAAATAACATGGCTCAAAAAGATTTAAGAGTAGGAAAAATATGGTGGGAGAGGTAGGACTGAAAATATAATAAAGTTTCAAACTGTGTTTGTTACCTTGATTGATTAACAATAATAATAATAATAATAATAAAATCGTTTATTTCAGACACATGGTCCATATTACATTAATAATTAAAAAAAAAATACAGATAAAACTGATTAACGGTATTGATCTCGAAACACAATCACTATTTTGCTAGAATTTCTATCATTATTTTTTAGTTGGCTTCTTGAAAAACGAGGTGCTGACACTCAAATGGCAAAGGTAGATATAGTTGCCCAACTTTTATTTATAGCGCTGCCGTTAAAGAATTCAAGAAGTAACTGATATAAAATGATTCGTTTACGAACCTTGTGAATTTTACGAAACGAACAAACAAAAATAAAAGGAAAATATTAGTACCAGTAGTAGCTTGGCATTGCAAAGGAACGAGTATTGTGGCGTTTACGAAGGGAGGCCTACACCCATAATGCATAAAGAGAAAAATAAGTTCAGTCAAATTCTGCTGAGTGAGATACAGCCATTTTGAAGTCGGGTAAAAAGTTCCAACAGCTCATTATATACTTAATAATAATAACACTGTCAACATTGTTGTTTGAAAGTGGAATAAAAAACAATTCACCGACAAGCTTCAAGTCGTTGCAAAAGGGCGGCAAATTCGTCGTAATTTTTGAGAGACGTAACTGCATTAAGGGCTCCCACACAAAACCGCGACGTCGCGTCGCATTGTCAAAATCTGCGATATCGCGCGAATTCGCACGATGGCATCGCAAGAATTTGCGATCTGCTTCGCATCGCACATTCCTACATCGCCCTACTAAACGGCTTGTCGCACAAATTCGCGCGACGTCGCATCGCTGAAACTTGCGATGCGAATTTCTGCGATGCGAGCTCGCATCGCGTCGCATCGCGGATTTGTGTGGGAGCACTTAGGTGGAACGTTACGGTCAGCTAGGCACTGCCGCGCCACTAGATGGCGTTAATGTCCTGATAAAGCGTTTTTATTTTTTTTCACCAAAATAGAACAAATTTTTAGGAAGTAAAAGTGCTTGCCCGTAAAAGCGTAATATTTTTGATGTAACTAACAATACTTAGACGATATTTTAAGTGTTAAAATCACTATATTTGTCCATTTAGCTCCGGCGAAACGGCCGCGCCGTTTCGCGCAAGTGACTCACACACACACATACAAAGATTTCATCGTAAACGGAAGCGTTAGTAAATTTCGCTCACATTGCAAAGCTTAATCTGGCCGAGTGCGTCATCGTCTTGACCTGTATTCAAATGGTATCGGGTTCGAATCTCATACTGACATACTGTTTTTGAACTTTATATTTGTTATATTTTTGTAATTTTATACAAATACATAATAGATATTTTAGTCGTGAAATATATTATGTATTTTTGTGCGAGTTCTAAATAAAAATCAGGTTTTTACTATTGCAGTTATTATTTATTACATTATTAGGTAAGTATTTGTAAAATTACATTTTACAATAAAATAAACATTTGTAAAACAATAATTTGAGAAGTCTTATTCGAGAAGTAATATTATAATAATAAATGTGCTACCACAGTGATACATCTATGCAGTTTTGATTATTTTTTACTTTTCGAAGTACCACCTCTGGCAAAACAGATTTTTTATAAAATGATACCAATTTAGGTAACACGTCCAAAATAAAATTTTCGTCACGCTCGATTTCTAGGACTGTAATATCATGAGCTGGATATAGCCCACAAAATAACATTTCTTCATTTGAGAAACCCGTAGTTGCCCCTGAATCTGTAACAAGAATAGGTAGGTGTAAAAATACATATGTTCAGACAGTAAAATAAAGGACAGCAGGTGATCACTGTTTACTGCATGCAACAACAGCATGTAATTGGTACCTACTAACCTGTACAATGGGAAGTTTTTTTTATCTTTAGCAGCAGCATTCATGTCTTGATTGTTGCGAGCCAATGAGGGGAAACATTTAATTTCCAGAATAGATTTTTCTTCTTCTATAACCCCTGAAATTCATTGATTGCAGTAAATAATAATATTTTCACAAATTATCTGGACTGAAAAACAATAATTTGTACCTAATGAATTATGCTACATACCATCCGGACTAGCACCCAAAAAGCCAAACTCTTTGTCAATGAAAAGGCCTGCTGGTCGCACATTTTTGTTCATTATTTCTGTAAACAATGTCCTTGCCACCGACTCATTGTGTTGACCATACGACATGTCTTTGGTCAGAATATTGTTTTTATATAATATTGTTTTGACATGGTTGTGGCAGGGTGTTGTCGATTTTCGTTTACATATCTGTAACAGAGGCCAAATTGAGCATAATGTGCTAATTTGTGGTATATTTCAAAACTGGAGTATCATTGAATCAACCATTTGAAAGACTTACCATTTGGCTGGCAGTGAGCCTGTTACATCTGTGTGTATTATACACATCATTTTCATGTTGCCCAATGGTCAGGTGTTCAATATCTTCAATTTCTTGATCTCTTCGATTTGTCCTTGAACTCGTTTGCGACTTTTTCTTGAACCAGAATATTGGTGATTTTTATAGGTAGGTAGTCTTTTCGGGAAGTTCGTGGCTTCATTTTCTATCGGTGCAATAACACGAACAGATAACCACTAAAATCTTATATTGCAATTTTTTACTAATTCTAATCACCTAAAAAAGTATCCCACGATAGAAAAGAAAACTTTTGTAATGTAACGGACGCCTTACACTGACAGACAAGTCATGTCATGTCTTGTCTGTCTTGTCTGGTATGTTAGGTAGGGTATGCTGAACGGGGCTACCAACTCGATAAGTGCTTTATTGCAACAAACAAGTACCTACAGTACGAAGGACAAAATAATCTGTGAAATAAAATCATAATTATTATGTATTGGGCTTATTAAAAATTTTGTAACTGGACAAAAAAAAATATTTGAATGAAATTGAGAAGAAAAATCAAAGTAAGTAAGTATTTTTTGAAGAATTAGTTGCTTTTTACGGGTTTTGGTTACTTTTTTTTATTTAGAACCTTTTCGACAGCAAAATAAATAAGTAAGTAGGTACCTAAACATATATATTTTTAAAAGGTTTTTGTATTTCGGCATCATCCGCGATATTTTGCATGCTCAATAGAAACGTTTCTCAAATAAAATTACTTATAATAACGATATAAAGCGAGACATAATGCTAAGTTATAATTTATAAATATAATCAAATGGGGCTACGCATATGAAAATATTGTCAGATTAGTATCAAAAGTGCAAAGTTGGCAACACCTTTGTATAAAATGGCAGAAACAAAATAAACTCCCCCACGAATTCACAATGATGATTTGAGGATCCACGTGATCGCCGAGAAGAACGGCAACAGTGTACGAACGAGAATAGCGAGCTGGCAACGTAGCCGCACACACACAACTAAACTTTTAACTTAGCATACGATACTGTCGGTGTACACTCATACACTAACAAAATTGAACTGAATTTGTGACTGATTTACGCGATTATTATACTATTTTTATGTAGTAAATATAATTTGCCGCGAATAAACATCATAATAAATGCCAAATTATATAATTTGAGTTAAGGTTATGGCTCCATTCGCCCGTAAATGTAAAAATACTTTACTATGGAAAACGAACCACCTTAAAGTTGACAATTGCCAATTCCACGGCTCGATATTCAAATTATCATAACATCATCGCTGCGCAATTTATAAAGGGGACCGTTTAGACGGTGCTGTATTGAAACACGCTTCAGCAAGAGGTTTCATTATATAAATATATTTGGACATTCCACATAGCGCTATCTTATTTCAAACTAAGAAATAATGTTTGTACTGTTAGTTATTAGATGACTGATACAATACTTTAACATACTCAGTAGGTAAATATGTATTATACCTTTGACTACCCCATTGGACATCTAAAAAAGATCTATAATTGCTTAAAATTTTAAAATAAATGGTTAAAATCCCTGGAAATACGCCGTGATCATTATTTAATTTCATTTAATTAGTATTTTTGTGACTTTGATAATATCATACAATAAAGAAAATAACCCGATTCGATAAAAATATTGCATATAAAAAACTTACCGACGGGAATCGAACCCACAGGCGGGATATCGCCCAATCCACCATAGGGGTAAAAACTGACGCATGCTTCAAACACCAGTCCACCTCTTATTGAGGGTGCGAAAAAAAAACAATTTCGCTGGAGAATTTGAAAAGTTCTCAGGTAGGGCGCTCTTAGCAATTTAACACGTACGCCATAAAACTGGTCTTGAAGTGATTCGGTAATTTCGTGTTCAGTGCGAGACCTCTCGGCTTTAGAAATAGAATTACCATAGATTTTTACAAAGGACATTTTCTAATGTCAAAGGTACAGGGACATCCGGTCGTTGACTTTTGAAAATCTTTGATGAAAATTATGGCTATTAGTCTCTTTGAGTATAATACGGGTAAAGTAGCCTACTTTTTATCAATATAAAAATTACTTATAATATCTACGTGAGACTATGTTTTTTTTATTATTATTACAATAAAAAATAAACAGGATAAAAAACTCATCTTTTGTTTAACTACTTTTTAAGTTAAGGGAGTACTGAACCGTTAAAATAATCGTGACTTTCATAAAACTCCCTAATTCAAACCAACAATAATTGTGTGTTCCAAAATAATTATCATGGAATTAAAAAAGTATTAGGTGATAAATAAATAAAATATTTAGATGTCTTGAAGCAACTACTAGACTAAAGCATAGCGAGACCAACACTATTAATTTTTAACATAAAAGACAGGTTGTATATAAATAAAACAGTCACTCCACCCATTTATTATTAATTTCAACATGGAAATTCTTTTACCATTCCCAGGAAACATTCAAAGAACGACTCCGCTTGCTCAATAAAGTTGGTGACGGTTGGTAATAAAAAAAGTTGTGACGTCACGTCCGCGTGTCACGTGCGAATGACAGAGAAGACGTGATTACAGGGCCATGTACTGGGAGCAGTTAAGAACAGACCTTAACTTTTCCATGAAGAAATCACCTGGTTCGAAATTTAAAATGATTTTGTTCGATATTTAGAACCAAACTTTCTGACTAATAGGCCAAATTGCCGTTATTTAAGTTCAATAATTTCTATGAGAAAGTAAAGCAAAGTTCCTGCATTTTCGAGTGCATTTCTTTTTATAACTCCGGAGGTGCTAGTCTACTGACTAGCATATTTATGACACCACCTCAAGAATAAGGAAATGTTTTTGTAATGTTTTAATTATTGGTTTGATTAACTTGCATTAGCTAAATATTCTTGAACACTTTAATAACACTTAATTTAATTATGAATTGCATTTTCTAAAATCTTTTTTATGTTTTGTTTTCATATTTTGTACCCGATTTATTCGTACAAAATTAGGTTTGCAACTATTTCGCATTTCCAAATTCCTCTGAATCAATTCACGAAAAAAAAATCAAAGCAAGTGAATTTCTGGAAGCATTACCATAAAGTCGCGGTTGAACTGTAATCATCGCGGGCACATTCCTACCCGCATACAAATGACGAAGGCCGAATGTACACAGACCTATAGAAATATTACGAATTTTGTGATCGTTCGATATTTCAATAAATAAAACCCTAAAACCGGTTTAAAACAGACTACAGCAGTTTAAACAAGCTACTCTACCACATTGACGATTTAAAATGAATGCCTAAAATCATAATGAGTCGTCTTACAATAGAAACAGCAATGTTGAAATGTACCAGACAAGCCAAAGATTCCCTTTTATTTGTTCATTAAAAACAATTACACAGCTCTGCTCCGCTCAACATCTTTCTGGTGATAACAGTTTTCTTTTGTTGGAAATAGTAGGCTTTCTGGTATTCAAAATGGCGGTTACATTTCATGGAAATAAGTTTTGATTAGACTATTCCATTTTTTATTTTAAAAATTTTAATGTTTCACTCTTCATCATATTCTTGACTTTATCACATTGTAGAGCTGTATTGGTCAAGTGGATAGACTTACAGTCGATGGTCGTAGGTTTGAAAACCGAGCTTTAAATTATTTTTAGCTCCTAAGTTTTACTTATCATAATTATTATATTTTTGATCTTAAAACATTATAGAGCCGTGCGCATGGTAGAGTCGTGTTGAAAAAATGGATAAAAACATCGTCTATCGTTCCAAAGGTCGTAGCTTAAAATCCGGACGAGCTACAATGGATTTTTATTTATCTTAAGCTTTTAAGTTTAGTAGAATTGTATAACCACCTTTACTATCCAAAACAGAGCGTCGCCGTTTAAGTAACTTCACGGGAGACCGTTTGAGGCGAATTTTTACCTATTTAGATTCCGTCGCAATGCTGTATTTGCGGTTGTAAAGAAAACCGACACTACGATTCCCATACAACTGTCGTTTAAGCTAAGCTTAGTTTAACTGTAAGTTAACGTGTATATATCTTGACTTTTGATATTTCAGAATATCAGAACTGTCAGAGAAGGGAGGCTCGTAAAATACATTATTTAGATACCACTGAATATAAAAACAAGTAAGTACACCAACTTCATGAAAATAATGCTATTTGTCCAGTACTATGCATATTTAAAATACTACACTGATTTTCTGATGAATATAAACTTTTGGAGGTTGAGGTGGAAAGTTTTCATTAATTTACAAAAAAAATCGGAAAACAACTTCGATTACATGGGCACTGGAGTGTCCGAACCGTTCGTAAATGCTAGTACTTATTTGGCACCTAAAACTTAAACTTGAAACACGTACCGATGCGATCTGAATTTCAAACTAAGTTTTCTTTGTGGTTTTATAGATTTTTCAAAGCAGCTTTTTGTATTAAAAAGCCCGTTCTTACGAAACTAGTGCCACTGGCTAATTAATTTGATTACTCCGTAGATTATAGGAATTTATTAGAAAATGTTTGATCCGTTTTTCTTTTGTGTTACACATACACATCCTAAACTTTTTTTGAGATAACTTTAATAGTTTTATTTTGTATAGTTCTTTGCTCCGTTTTCCAGTGAAAGACGAAAAAACAGACACACGGGAAAGTGTTCCCATTTATTATAATATTAGTATGGATTTCAGTAAAGATAACAAAGTCTCTAACGTAACACAATCATCCGCCTGTCTCGGCGTTCTTATTTTGAAAAATTCTATGGATTTCTGAAAACAAAAGCTAGATAACGAGCAATCTCTTACCGCGTCATGTTTTAAATGTATTCAAGAATCGATCTCCAGTTGCATAAATCAATATCATCTAACTACCCAGGTTTCACTTTACAAAATTACCAATACAATTTGTCGTAGCAAAATTTATCGCCTACCGGAGGCATTGTATGTAGCAATTACCGTTCCGAGGCTTGCCAATAAATAAACCTAATTGGTTACGTCATTCATGAGAAAGCCCTGAAATCCGTACATACATTACCTAACGACGTGGGACTACTGTACTGTCAACTACATAGCCTATTACATTTTGTTATAGCCCATTGGTATTCAGAATAATGTTTTTACAAAAAAAATATCATGACGTATTAGTCAGGTTACAAAAGTACTCTACAATCATTTTTCCTATTACACTGTTTTTGTCGGCCTTATGTACGTTTGTCTGCTTTGGCCTTCTTTTTTATTTTCTAGTGCCATTTAAAATTGTTTTTTTATTTTCTTTTAGTGTTTTTATACTTGACTGTACTTAACATGGGTACGCTTGTATTCATTATCCGAATGTTTGATGCCCGAGATAATTATAGGTATTAAGTTATTTTAACGCTCAAATTCTATAAACATTTAAGGTCAGAATACATTATTTAACAAATAACCGCACTGTTAAAATAATATTATAACAGAACAAGTCTAAGTGTGAGTATTTTCACCTTTCTACGTTTCTTTCAGCTCTAAATATACCTATTTATAATTGTCATTAATTAAAAAAATTTTGGGCTAAAATTTTGTTCATGGCTTGGATTAATACACTGGCCACTTAAATTTCCTGGTAAGTACCACAATTACCACAATAGCAAAGCCACGCCCGAGTAATCTAGTGTTGAGCTAAAACTATTTCATATCAAAATCTAAAAACAATTCTAAAAGCATCAACGAAATACGAACTCATCAAAATTCCTTACTAATTTCAGCAAAACCGAAAAATGCTCTTAAGCCTATTCACAGAAGACACAATAGCCCTTTGACATAGGAATTTATAACATCAGGACCCACCTCTAAAGCTGAGTTCAGACGAGTGTAACGTACTACGTAATACGTAAAAATCAGTTCTCAACAATGTCCCAGGTACTACAGTGTCCCGTTAAGTGTAGGCAAAGATTGCCTCCTGATGCTGTATAAGCTTAGCCAGCCAGCGTCAAGAAAATTCCATATTATATTGAGTTTCACCATTTATTTTCTCAGAAAAAATTTACAAATTCACTTAAAGAGAAAATACAATTTATTATGTAAGTAGATAGCCATCAAGCGTAGCTTTTTTAGTCTAGATTAAGTGGGTACATGAGAAGTTCCTTACAATAAGTAATGTTATTAGGTAAGTAAGTAGGTACATTAGTTTACAAAGTTTATATTCAAGGCCGTATTCGATCCCACGACCTTCGGATCGAAAGTCGAAGTACCATTTCATTAAAATCAGTTTCATTTCTCCTTAGACATAAAATTCGATTTTAGAAATTCGTTACTCGACTGATTGAACCTATAAATTTACGTTACACATTCTTGTCGAGTTAATTCCGTCCTTGCTCGTGTTACATTACAAAATGCATTACATATTACAGTCGTCTGGACCCGATTTGAAAGGTTGACCAATCCTTTGTCATGAAATTCCAATATCGAATGTATAGAAATGCTCCACGGATCTCGGCCTATTCATGTAACGGTACAGTCGTGTACAGACGTTTATGGGAAAATTTGTTATTGTAAAGTCGTCGGAGTTTAATGGATTTGTAAAAGGCTTTTGTCGCGAAACGTTGCAATGCTTAGATTTAGGCTATGAGGCGAGTATTTGACCGTGATTTAGTAGATATTTTAAGGGTATTTCTGTGTATAACGAACTTTAATAGTTCCAGTAAAAACTTTGTAGAATACAGTATTCGTTTGTTTGTATGAGCAAGTGGCCATCTCTAGTGACGGAGTTTTTACGCGGCCGGAATCGGTGACTTAATGTGCAGAGGGCACAAATATTAACACAATATTGAAAGCGCTCAAATATTAATACCACTTGCAAGTCAAATTGAACCTTATCAAGATGACCTTCAAAACATCAACACAAAATTTATAATCAAGTTTACTTTTGTTGCTTATTTGATTATTTTTACTACTAACTTCCAGCTATTATTGTATTAGGCTAACCTAAGGGAGGCGTACGTAACTTTTAAATTAAACATTTTATAATAAAATTATCCTATCTCATATTTATCACACAATTCACGAATTATAAGCTAAGCGCTTTTGTGATTGCCTGTACATCGCAAAAAATCTGACCCGTACCATTGTAAAGCCATCTAAAGGACGATTTATTAATTTTGTCTACGAGAGAGGTCTCTCTAATTGAAACTTTCCCTATTTTTAATTTGGCAAAGCCAAAGAAATGCAGTGTAAAGCTGATTTAGTCAAATTCAGCAGACATTTTAAGAACTGTTTGATTGGATTAATAAATCTGCGTAATTGAAAGGAGCTTTTTAAAAAGTTATTTTATCCATTTTATGGATCAGATTTTTTTGGTACTTGATGATACATGCAAATAGATTATGAAACATTAAGCACATTAAATATTATATTTATACAATATTAGAACCTAAGAAAATATCAGAAAAAGATTATTATCTATACTAATATAATAAGTTAATGTTGGTTTGTTTGTTTGTTTGACAGAGGTAATCTCCTAGGACGATATTATAATGAGTATAACGGGAATTACTCACGTTAAAATATTGTCGAATATTGTCGTTGTATAAATCGACAATATTTTAACGTGAGTAATTCCCGTTATACTCATTATAATGTCTAGTACAACTCACGATAGTTTTGAAAGTCCTAGGACGATTTCTAAAATTCATCGATGTGTAGAATGGACTGTAAGGATAGCTATATCTGATTATTTGATCCCGGTAGTTTCATTAGTAGGTACACTCGTGTAAAGCCGGGACGTGCTACTAGTATTCTATTAAAAGAAGACTAACACAAAAAACCTGAGCTATTGAATGTTTTATACAAATTCTAAATCGATGGATTATGTACGCATCCCACGATTTATTTAAAAAAAAATCTACTAGACTTTATCCAATGTCTTTTTACATTCGGTTTATCATTCCTATTTTTCATTTGAATACAAAATATCAACCAGAGTTGGTTCAGAAAGTTTAATATAATTTGCTTATCATTATAAAACTCAAACGAAAAGTCGACACTTTTTCTCCCTCTTATAAGATAATAAAGCCGGTTGCACACTCGCATTTCTCTCCCCCAAAAATCCATAGTAACAGGTCGTTTAAAATTTCCAAAGGTATTGATTTTCACCCTCTGTCACGTGGGGGTGTCTTCGATAGTCAATATGTTTAGGGTTTGAGGAATATTATCTTTATTACGTCCAATGCCATTAAGTTTTTCATTTCAAAATGTTATGGAGTATTTTGTGAGTCACGTTATACAAATTTTGTAACATAACATTAAAAAAATTATATACTTCATTTCTTGAAACGAGCTAATAGGAAGAGAAGTAAACGCACGTGATTGGTCTTCGAAAATAATTTTCTATTCTTGTAATGGCTATATTTGACAATTGACAATTGATTTGACAATCTAGCCAATCACGAGAAAGAAAATTATTTTCGACGACCAATTACGTGTGTTTATTTTTGTTCCTATTAGCTCGAATCAAAAAATTTAGTATAGAGGATAGCTGGGAAAAATGTTGATCACAAACCCTGGTTTAGCGATAAAACATGTAGGTATAGTTCATTGTAATGAGACCGATTATATTTGGATCTACCTCACATTCCCACATTCAAGAATTGTTAAGTTTATTTGAATTGTAACAAACAGAATAATAAAAAGCACAAAGAAACTAAATAAACATTTTTTATATTAAAACAGAATTTGTTTGTTAGAACAACACAATAATAGGGTCTAAACGATTTATCACAGTGCAAAGATATAAGTTACATAACTTATAAATTGTATTGCAGTGAATATTATAATTATGTCAGTCTACAACTAAAAAGAAATAAGAAAAAGGAAACGTATCTAAGCCAATTTGGCTAATCCATATCCATACTTTCATCCATACTAATATTATAAAAGGGAAAGTGTGTGTGTCTGTCTGTCTGTTTGTCCGTCTTTCACGGCAAAACGGGTCGACGAATTGACGCGTTTTTTTGTGTGGTGATAGTTGAAAGGATGGTGGACATAGGCTACCTTTTATCCCCATATTTCCGCAGGAATGGGACTTACGCGGGTGAAACCGCGGGGCGTATTTAGTGTATTATAAAAAAAAAATTGTATTTGTGCTACTGGCCTTTCCACAATCTATGACATTATAAGGATCTAACTCACTCACGATCATTCAATTTGACGGGGTATTTTTGAATCAATTTCCCGCTCGACTTCGTGCGTTCAGTTCTCAATTCTACTCGTGCGTATAGTTTTATGATACCACGACTGTACTTTTCCATTCAAACCGAAGGAAATTGTGCGTGCTACAAAACGTCAAAGTCCACCATCTCTGTCTTTCGTATACAATCTGATGAAGACGGTGCGATAAAAATCAGTCAAGCGCGAGATTTGGTTCGGTGTGAATCTGGTCTTATTCAATAACGCGGGGGTAGAACAATGGAATGTGCGTCATTTGATTTTATACCTTATGGTAGTGGTAGATATTGGTGCTACGTGATGCTCTGACAGCGGACATTTCAGTTGAAATTGGAATGTTGAAAATTATCGGTGTGACAAAGTTTTGTTAAATATTTTTCGATTTAAAAAAAAACGATAGAAACCGGTATCTACCGATGACCAATTTAAATTATTTAACAAACTTTCGGAAGAGAGGTACAATATTATACTTACCTACTTTTATATTTTTCTTTTAAGATTGTCTTTCAGAATACTAATTGTTTTTTCATGATGTTTTTACCCGCCATTTTAAAGCACTTAATCAAATTAAAAAACTAATTAATTATTCTTCATCAATATGACTCTAAAAAACTGTTGAAGGCTCCTTTAACACAAATTATGAGTTTTTCAGTTAAACGTAAAGTATAACACAAACTTCATGCTGCTTGACAGTTAAAAGTTTGTTTACTATGTCGTTAAGTCCCACTTTTATTTACAGTACAGAATTAACTAACAAAGCCGGTAGATAAATTGCAATGCGAACGTTAGCGTTATGCAATTGAATAAAGAGAACACCAACCGAACATTTTTATTTTATCAGTGTCAAATACAATTTAATAACAAGGCGAAATAACAAACTAATGTTTTTAACTAACAAAGCAGTCTATATTGACATAAAAAAAGCTTTCCTATTTTAAAAGTCAACAAAATTGATTTCAAACCTAAAATGAAACAAATAATACTTTTTGTTTCCATTTCTTAAATTAAAAGTAAACAAAATTGATTTCAAACCTGAAACAAATAATACTTTTTGTTTCCATTTCTTTCACGTTCATACTTTAAACTTTAAAAAATCCTGCATGTGTATGTTATAAGGCATACAAAGCCATAAATATTTAAGTGGTACAAATCTACCACTGGTCCGAGCTTCCCTAGAAACGGCTTCCCTAGCTCGTCATTATCAAAATTACACATTATGAACACCCTTCAACTCGTGTTATTATTTCACCCCTCTTAAGGTGACGTCTCTAGTTCGATACAAAAACTAATGTAAATTCAGGGTTATTTTTAATCACCAGAAATCGCAGAAGCAAAGTATTCCTGATTAAAAAAAGACGGTTTAAATATTTTTAAAACAAAACTTTATGCCAGCGAATGGAGTCTGATGAATGTCGTTTCTGTGAAACACTAAACGGCCTGCCTCATAAAACTTAGAATAGACTTATTGAAGTCTTCATCATCATCATCCTCCTGCCCTTATCCCACTATGTGGGGTCGGCACAACATTAACTTATTTTGAAGTCTTGTTAATGTTTATTCCAGACTCAAGTTTAGAAGTTTTAGTTAGTTTGTATTTTTATGATAGACCGACGATACAGTATATTAAAACACTTTTTAAAATACTGATATTTTAATTATTTCAATACGCGATTAAGTCTCGATAGTATTAATAAATATTATACCTACAGTATATTGTCGCTTGTTAGTGAACCGCACCTTAACCGATTCGTAGTTCAATGCAGATATCGTCATAATATCTACGGGTATTGTATTGATTGTGCGCCGAATGGTCGGAACGCTATCTATTTGTAATGGTACACCGTAGTCACCACACTATTGCTCATTTGTCAAACTGGACACTGAAATTTTGATATTAATAAACAATAGTGAAGACTGAGCATATTTGAAACAGAGTTAAGTAGTTAGAAAAATATAAAATCTATAAATGAATCTTAATAAAAGTTACGGCTTCAATTGAATTCAAACCTGCGATGATCCAAAAATACAGTATGTAAAATAAAGAAATGTTTTTATTAGTAAAATGAGGGGATTTTGTGATCTGGTGAATTATTTATTTGCAGAATTTGAATATCTATACTTCATTTCTTGAAGCGAGCTAATAGGAAGAAAAAATAAACTCACATGATTGGTTGTCAAAAATAACTGTCTATCTCGTGATTGGCTAGATTGTCATATCAACTGTCAAATCTAGCCAATCCGAGAATAAATCAGTCAATCAATCACGTGCGTTTATTTTTCATCCTATTAGCTCGCTTCAAGAAATGAAGTCTAGTATAGTTTTAAGCAACAACGCTACATTCAAGGCATCATTTTGGAATGTGATGCCAACATAAAGTGGTCTATTAATAGCCAATGCGGCCTATTTGTTGGCTGCGGTGGTCCCTTTGACCGGGTTCGATAGGCATTGGACTAATTAATGTGTTCTAGTCATCAAGGCCATAGGACACGCAAGTGGCTCTAGGCTCTGTGATGAACGTGAAGCTCACTGCAAAACTTCATTTAAGTCGCAGATGAACTTGACAGTATTTGATGACTATAAAATTTATGCTATCATTGAGATAGAGGTTTTTAGCTAAGATACACCTTTTTAGCGTAAAAAATTTGGGTAGAAACAGAGACCCAATAATTAAATAATACTACGAGTATAATATTATAATTAAATAAAAATATAATCGCAAAAAGGACACTCCGATTTTTTAAATATAATTATGTCATCAAGCGATTCATATCGGTAATTCATCTGTTGACGTTTTGAGTTTTAATTGGTAAGAATGACTTACTTAGAAATGATTGCTGTTAGCATAAAACTTATTAGTCCATTGAAATGTTACAATTTGAGGGCCGAGTATTGCATTTGTTAGAGGACGCAATTTTATTATTGGGACATGTGTGGGGGGTCAATAGAAGCTTAACCTCAAGTTTGTGGGGTCGCCACCCTTGTTTCCCGGCCGCCATCTTGAAAATAGTGGTGAACACGATATCTCAGAAACTATGCGTCTTACAAAAAAATTGTCAAGCTATCATTTGTAGTAAATTGTTTTGCCTACAAATATGTTTCTATAACTTTTTGGCCTAAATCAAATATTTAATAAGTTATAAGCAAAAAAGTGAGAAAATCTTTCTATTTTACTCTATCACTTCACGCAAAAACGGCTGGACCGATTTGGTTGAAATTTGGTATGTAGATAGGTGATATCCTGGATTAACATATAGGCTACTTTTTATCCGGTTTAAGTTGTTGCGCCCCGCGGTTTCATCCGCGTAAGTCCCGTTCCCGCGGGAAAATCGGGATAAAAAGTAGCCTTTATGTTAATCCAGGATATCACCTATTTACATACCAAATTTCAACCAAATCGGTCCAGCCGTTTTTGCATGAAGTGATAGAGCAAAATAGAAAGATTTTCTCACTTTTTTGCTTATAACTTCTTAAATATTTGATTTAGGGCAAAAAGTTATAGAAACATATTTGTAGGCAAAACAATTTACTACAAATGATAGCTTGACAACTTTTTGTAAGACGCATAGTTTCTGAGATATCGTGTTCACCACTATTTTCAAGATGGCGGCCGGGAAACAAGGGTGGCGACCCCACAAACTTGAGGTTAAGCTTCTATTGACCCCCCACACATGTCCCAATAATAAAATTGCGTCCTCTAACAAATGCAAAGCAAATGTAATATTTCAACGGACTATATGACGAGTTAAGATTATTTAAGTTATCTCTTTAACTTGCACATTTACCATTGAATGATTTTTTTACCCTACAGTCTGTAAAAAGAACATCAAAAGCACCCAAAGTACAGCTAATGCGAAAAGTCAATATTGTCCGACCACCCCTCCATATAATTAGCTTTATTTTGACCCGCGGCTTTATCTGCGTTGTAAGTTAAAAATATCTTGTATGAATCCATTTAATACTTTAAGTTTTTTCAACGTCGGGACGGAAGGAATGATGGGAGATCAACAAAAATAGTAAATTTTAATCGAGAACAGAAAGATTACATCTGTTTTCAGTTATGAAAGATTAAAACACTAGTTGTTCTACTTCTCCTTACGTACGATCTTCACCAAATCCCATTCACGGACATTGGTGAAGAAAACTGTAACAGGTTAATCTTTAACCTAACCCAACTTCATGCGTTAGTAAAACCAACAAACATTTGCACAATATTCCACATACTAACGGGATATGCACAAAATATTAACAAAACAAATGAAAACGGAAACTCACACACGGCATTGCATTCCACCCCACTGACGTCAAAATGACGGCGCATGATTGATTGGGCGTCATTCCCGTCTCTCGTCTTCATTTTATTGAAATTGATAGCCCTCTGGACGTAAAATTGAAGTGTTATTAATGGCTGGTGTTTTGTTTAGTGATGGCTTGATTAATTTTGAGTGCGAATGGTTTTTGAAGTGACTTTTTAGCGTGATACTTAATCATCGTTTAAAAGTTGATTTAAAAATATACTTTTTAATCTATTCATAACCTCGTAAAAAATACGCCTGTAAAATATCAAACTATTTCATGGCTCTGTGAATCGCTTAGTGCCACCAAATCGTCACCTTTGTCATTTTCCCGAATGTTATTTTTTTTATTAACACTTACTTTTACTTCATTGGAATAATGCTAAAAACATTACACCAGACCACCAGAGGGTGAAATTGATAGAGGTTATGTTAGGAACTTGTAAGTAGAAATCGGGACGTACTGCTAGTCGTGTATAAAACAAATTAAATATACTTAATGTTTGAACATCGACTAGTGGCAAGCTATTGGTGATTATGATTAGCTCGCTGGCAGTGTGAGGCTTCACCCCGTTCCACGCGGTCCTAGGGCTTCGACAGAGTGAGTTTCTAGTACACTTACTGATAAAAACTGATTTACAATCTCCATGTTAGTTTATTACTTAAACAGCAGTTAATAGATCTATGTTTCTAATCATACTCTGCCGACTCACGCTACATAATTCAGCTGATATGATACCAAAAGAAAAAAGCATTGCTAGCCCGAAAATTAAAACGATAATAAAATATTTAAGGCCTTAATAACCGTTTCGGAAATTATTTTTTTACAGATTTGTATCGACAAAATTAAAAGTCAAATTCTGACATAGATAAGCACCACTTACTTTAATTAGAGTGTCAGTATTTGGGTGTTAGTTAACATTACATAATTCAATACAATGTCCATTCCAAGAAATAAGATGCTATTCAAATTAAATAAACTATATTTTCGGATCAAATTTTAAAAAACTAAAGTTGTTTCATATTTTATTTTCCTTAGATAAAAAGGCAAGGTTATTCAACCAACTTAAAAAGACGTTGTTGCAAAAACTTTAGAACATAAATCTTGCCCACAAAAGCTTTGACCGAGCACGCCAAATTCACCAAATACCCGAAACCAAGTTAATTCATAAATCGGTAGATAGTTCAAAACTTGGAAGTGAATAACTTCCATTAAACACCAAAACTTTGTGTAGGCGAGTGTACAGTACTGGGTATTAGCGCAGCGCAGAAAATTAGCAGCTAAAATTAATTTTGATTAAATGAAAGAGTTATTTATGACGGCACAATAACTTTAAAATAATTAAGTAATAGAGTATGCATTTATAATTGTTTTTATCTTGAATCAAATTATACTTAATTAGTAAAATAAAAAGAAATAAAAAAAAAAAACAAACTTTGTTGTGACTTAACTGTGATATTTATTTTGGGCAATGTCTGTGCCAGTGAAGAAGTATTAAATATTACTTAAACGTAATGCAGCAGTTCAGATGCGTATTTTTGGTAATTAAGTGCAATAACCCAGCTGTTTATATTTGACTATGGCAACTTAGTTACATGAAAGTGCTGAACCTAATAAATGGTGTTTTCAACGTGCCGCAATAGAAAACTTGGAGATGTAAGAGCAAAGTTGTAGAAGCCACAAAAAAATCTCAAGTAAGTAATTGTGAAACGCTTTGATATAAAAATTAATAAAATTAAACAACATAGTATAAACACTAGAGTAATAATGTTTCGATTTGCCTCTAATTGGATTCTGGGCGTTTTGAGAATGGGTAATCTCTCGAAAAGATATTTTTTTATTATAACTATACTAAGACCCCGTTCAGACGGCATTGTCCTGCACGTTTTTTCACGTATTCGTTTTTTAACGTATATATAGTGGCCATACAACGTACATATATCCATTCACACGACGATTGTACTGCAAAAAAACGTGTACTGCTTATACGTTTAAACGTATACGTCAAAAAATCGAATGAACTTTGACGTATTCGGTTTTTTCCTTCACTTTTCTGCGGCTATTCGTTTTTTACACGAATGATAATTTACCGTGTGAAGACCTGGGTGATTGTACGTTAAAAAACGAATACGTGAAAAAACGTGCAAACAATGCCGTGTGAACAGGGTCTAAGGCTACCGTTAACCACTGCTGGGCAAAAGCCTACCCTTATTCCAACTTTCAATTTAAGTAAATTTAATAACTATCAATATTGTATAAGTTTAAGTAAGATCCAGAACATGAATGTTCTTATTTATGTAGGTATTTACAAAAAAAAATACTATTAAGCGGACTAAATGACGCAATGTACATAACAATATCCAAGGGTAAAATTTAATTTATTATTTATTAGAAACTGGTAAAATCACCCTAAACCAAACCAATTTAAAGAAACATAAATTTAATTTGCAGGTAAAAGCAATAGTTTTTATTGTGGAAATAGCATTTCTCAGAGCTTCAATCGCTCGTACATTGCTATCCCTCGGGATCTTGGCGCTGGCTACAACAATCATTCAGCGCAATCTACTTCACCTTGTAAATAAGGTGCAAACGGGAAAAGGTAAATCTGAATTTCTACGTATTCACTGAAGAAGGAAATAAAGCTTTTATAAAAGTAATCAAAGTTTTATTAGAAAGGTTTAAAGGTTGATTAAACTAGTTAAAAAACTGTTATTACAATAACTTACACAATCAAAACGACACATTTGCTTATTAACGTAATAATAAGTGATTGTAAATATGTTTTGGTTTAATGGTGTTAATTTTATTTCATAAAATTAACATTAAACTGTAGAAGAAAAACTCATGACCAAAGTTTATCTTATATTCAAAACACGAATATTTTCTTAGTAAATAAATTGTATAGTGATGGGTCTGTTGCAAAATAGCCAGCACAAATTCTTGACTATGAGGCTGGCCTTGTTATATTAAAACATTTTATTAAATTTTTTAATGCAGCCAACTCGGGGAGACCTTCTATAAATTTTCTTTAAAACAACATTGTGCAAGCACTTTATGAAATACCATCGCATGGGGGAGGCTACCGACTGGGGTAGTCGACTCGCTTTATTTGGAGTACATCCAAAAAACTTTTCAAAATAACCGAAACTTACATTCGCATCTGCCGAGTTCGCGAGCTAAGTGAAAAGTTAGCAACGAAATTACATTTCGAAAAAAAAAAGCTGCGAATATTTCCGCAGTTCGTGTTAAGAATATAAGAAGCTTAAAATAACGAAATCGGGACTCTTTCTTGTCGCTCGAATTTCAGTCGACTTGGGTGTGGAAAAGTTTTTTCATTCGGTTGGAAATCGCGCAACTTCGAATCCTCAGTTTGATTTCGGGCCGTGAGGAGTCTAACACTTATACACAGGTGGTTCACTTTTTGCACAACTTTATGCAAAATTCTATTTGAGTTTAATATCCAGACGGATATTTCAGGAATTACTTTCGAACATTCTCAAGTTCGAAGCTTGTAATTCTTTATTCAAATAATGTTGAAAGTTCGCTACGTTTTTATAGGTATTAGTTTTGTATTTCAATCTCGAGGATTTTGCTATAAAAATTTAGTGTTTTTATATTATATTTTAACGATATTGTATCATGTTGTTTGTATTGTAAAATTTAACAGCCGAATTGTGACTCCCAAGCGGTTCATAAATCCAACAGATTTAAAATTAATAACAAAATGAAATACCTTTGTGAGTTCATTTCAAAAAGCAAAACCATAAAATCACAATAATTTATTAATGTGATTTTTGCAACTCTGTACGTATATTTGTATATTTTTTTTCAGCTAAAAAGGTAAACTGCCTTAAATATAATTCACATAACTTTTATCGTGAAACTACGCCTTGACTGCTTATTTATTACAAACAGTTAGATAATTTTAAATGGTGATGAAAAACATCACACCAAATTTCAATGAAAGGCGGTGATCCTAACTGTCACAGACATACGCCTGCAGTGGCAACTCACGAACGTCTGCAAAAGTTGAATAAATGAGATGTTTGCTTAAAGACGCGTTTCATAACCGCAAACATCATTACAAACTTTATACTACAAACCTGCACGCAAAAAGTACTAAACGGATTTGGATAAAACTAAAAATGTAAGTACAAATTTACAATTTAGTGGGCTAATTTACAATTTTTTATTCAGATTGATTAACAGGGACGAGGCTAATTTACAGCAATAAACAACAGACTGACAAGATGATATACACAAGACGATGAAGAACACAATGATTCGACTCCTACCATTGCCATTTAAAAAAGTTCTATTACTTAGTAATTAATGATACATGCAACCATCAGATGTTTTCATATTTGTATAAAATTTGCGTTCATTCAGACGTTACCTTAAACCCGAACCGCAATTGTCCCGCGCAAGGCAAAGAACCACCAATATTTAGATGGGACTCGGCGGATATGGGTAAAGTTTCACCCATTCTTGTATTAAGTAAGAAAAACTTACCGCTGCCTGTTTTGTGACCGAAATCTTTATCCACTCATATGCCTCTATTTGGTTGGAGTTTACCGAAAATACGGATAAAGTTTTAAGAGGTCTATACGAATGTTTGTAAAAGTTTGTTCGATAGTTTCGTCTATTCAATCATGATAATTTATTTAAATCTAAATGGTACAATGGTATTATAGCTACGTGTTTAAAAATAAATTAACACCCTTAGTTTTGTACTACAAACTTACTCACTCGTTGTGGAGGTGGCCGTTGGGACTGCATCACAGTTTTTTAACTTTCGCAGTCTCATCGTTTATGATATTTACTGTGCACACTGTATTTTTTGTACTGAATAAAACTTTTAAACTTTTAAACTTAAACCCACTTACGGATGGCTGTAGGACTTTCGTCATAGCAACGTGTTATCTGTCAAAATGTTACATTATTTTCTGTTGTTAAAGCAAAGTTGCCATGTTGATGGGCGTAGGTCCATCTGTCTGTTTGTCCGTCTTTTACGGCAAAACGGAGCGACGAACAGACGTGATTTTTGAACTGGTGGTAGTTGAAGGAATGGAGAGTGACATAGGCTACTTTTTATCCTGACCTTTGTTGAGAGAAAATAAATAAATGTATATTATTATTATTATTATACTAGCTGCGCCCCGCGGTTTCACCCGCGTAGGTCCCGTTCCCGCGGGAATATCGCGATCGAATTTTTCTGACTTTTGAAGACAAATAAGGTATGTTGCGAGCGAAGCGAGCCGAAATTTTTAAGACAAATAAGGCATGAAATGTTTGATTTTGCTCGTTGTGCTGAAATAAAAGGCTTAGACTGGTGTTCACTACAGAAAAGTGAAGAAGGTATGGTGCGAGCGAAGCGAGCCGAAATTTTTAAGACAAATAAGGCATGAAATGTTTGATTTTGCTCGTTGTGCTGAAATAAAAGGCTTAGACTGGTGTTCACTACAGAAAAGTGAAGAAGGTATGGAGCGAGCGAAGCGAGCCGAAATTTTTTAGTTAAATTAGTCATAAAAGGTTTGATTTTGCTCGTTGTGCTGAAATAAAAGGCTGACACTGGTGTCCACTACATTAAATTGAAGAAGTAATCGTGCGAGCGAAGCGAGCCGAAATTTTCAAGATGAAAAGGTATTGTGCGAGCGAAGCGAGCCGAAATTTTTAAGACAAATAAGTCATGGTGTGCGTCCACACTGAATGCGCGGTGACTGGAGCCTAGGCGGGCGCGGCGAGCGGAGGCGCGCGGTGGCCACAGTGACGCGCGAGCTCTTGTAGCGGTTCAGGTGTTGCAAACTATTGGACTATAATTATGGACTATATGACTATATTCTTTTATTTCACTCCATAACTTTCTTGTTATTGTGCGATTACTGTGGTGTTGAGGTTTACTTTGCCATATAGGTGGTTTAGATTGAATCGCACTTATAAAACATTCCGTATTTACCGCCATTTTACGAAAAACAAAATACAGAACGCGCAAACGCCGAGCGACAAGACCGAACTGGTTTGTTACCCCCGCCATCCGCGCATTGGGTCGCTCGCTGACTAGGCCCGTAGTGTGGCCAGAACGCGCGGATAGGAGCATTTGAAACTTACGCGCGCTGTCTCGCTCAGTGCCGTCGCACTAGGCTTCCGCCTTAGTCACTTCAGTGTGGACGCAAAGGCGCGTTTCATATGTTTGATATTTCGCGCCCGTCGTCGCAACCGCGCTAGCCCCGCAGTGTGGACGCACACATGGAAGGTTTGATTTTGCTCATTGTGCTGAAATAACAGGCTGACACTGGTGTTCACTTCAGAAAAGTGAAGAAGGTATGGTGCGAGCTAAGCGAGCCGAAATTTTTAAGTTAAATTAGGCATAAAAGGTTTGATTTTGCTCGTTGTGCTGAAATAAAAGGCTGACACTGGTGTTTACTACATTAAATTGAAGAAGTAATCGTGCGAGCGAAGCGAGCCGAAATTTTTAAGAGAAAAAAGGTTTAATTTTGCTCATTGTACTGAAATAAAAAGCAGATACTGGTGTTTACTTCAGAAAGTTGAAGAAGCTATCGTGCGAGCGAAGCGAGCCGAAATTTTTTAAACAAAATAAGACATAGAAGGTTATTGACACTGATTTTCACTTTAGAAGATTGACAAATTGATTATACTTAAAAAAAAACTGTAGGTAGGTAATTTGTTTATTTCTCTCTGTAAAATAAAAAAAATTGGGACCATATCTGCCGCCCTAGGCTCCAGCCTACTCAGCGTATTGGTAAATCTGCCCCTTCCTATTCAATTAAAATTACAGCAATACAATACCTAATTTTAATATGCTAATCTTCATCAGCCATTGTGCTGCTGAAGCACATGCTGAGGGTTTGCCTTGCCATATTTTCCTCTCCATTGTTAATGTCTATCTATGTCTTTAATGTGTATTTTTGGAAAATATTTTTTTTTCTTTTTCTATTCCTATTTCTATTCTAATTGTAGGTACAACAATATCACGCTGCTGGTGTTATCCTATCTATCTATACTTACTATCTACATCTATAGATACTAATATTATAAAGAGTTATTTGTTTGTATGTTTGACGGAGGTAATCTCCGAAACTACCTACTAAACCGATTTCAAAAATTCTTTCACGGGTGTGTAGAATAGTCTGTCCGGGTGGTTATAGGCTATATTTTATCACGGTAGCTCCATTCGTACCTACCTACACCCGTGCGAAGCCGGGACGTCACATAAAATGTAGGTACCTAAGTATATTGTTACCAAAAACAGAAAGATTAGGTAGGTATAACTGTTCAATGAAGACAAAAACAGAAATGCTTGTAATTAACTACTAATTACAGACAAATTACGTTTTCGTTGTTTTATTGCATGGTTAACTTGATTATTATTAATAGATACCTACAAAAAAGAAAATCAAATACTAATCTACGTAGGTAACCTACGTAGGTAACCTACGTAGGTAACCTACGTAGGTAACCTACGTAGGTAGGTAAGTAATCACAATAATACATTAATAGATACCTTGTAAATAGTGCCTTGTAAATTCACGTTAGGTATGAAAACGCACTCAGCGATGAGCGACTTGCTCCCCCCACCCCGCCGCCCGCGCGGGCCCGACACGAAATTAATTTTGTTGCGCGTTATTTTGATTTTGCGATATCTCCTAAAGTATTTATTTGATTTGCATGATGTAAAAGGATAAAATAATGTACATGAAATGCTCTTGCTAACGAACCTATTTAAAATGATAAGGATTAATACTGTATGTTTGTAAATAGCTTTCCAAGTTAGCGCTATAGAATTGACCATTTGTTTAGGTATTAAAATGCATGTAGTATGTTATCCTTAAGAGATAGAAATATGCTATCGCTGACTTTTTTGTAGACCTATAAAAGATACACAATTCCACCATACATTATTTTGTTGTATCTTAAAGGGTTTAGGCAGCGTTTTCGTTTTAAGCTCCCAGACAACTTTTTTTTCCTACATTGTTTACCGGGATTGCTTACCGGGATTGTTTACCGGGATAAAAAGTAGCCTATGTGTTAATCCAGGGTATCACCTACCTACATACCAAATTTCAACCAAATCGGTCCAGCCGTTTTTGCGTGAAAGAATAACAAACATACATACAGACAGACATACAGACATACATTCTCACAAACTTTCACATTTATAATATTAGTGGGAAGTGGGATTCCCGTGGGAATGGGACTTGCGCGGGTGAAACCGCGGGGCGCAGCTTGTTACATATAAAAGTTTAATTCAATCGTAATACTTAAACCTCACTTTGAAAAGCAGCTAAAATTCAAAGTTACCCAAAGATTATTATAATCTGACATTAAAAAAACTTTCAAGTACTTAAGTTAGAAAGCTAAATGCTAAGTACTCACTTAAGTGCTCCAGCTTGCCGTCTTTTAATGAACTGAAAAGAAAAATCAACATTATTATTCGGCTAGGTATTTTGAGGTAATTAAACGAACCAGGAAAACTGTATTTTTTTCGACTAGAACTTTGTTTTTCGAAGAGATTTTTTGTGGTTTTGTAGTGTATTTAGAAATGATTAATTGGTTTTTCAGTGGCTATAGTTTAAAAAGTGTTTTGTGGCGTAGTTTTTTGCAATTTACACATTATGAAAATAGACTTGAAATTGGTATATGAGTACCTAAAACACGAGGAGAATCATCTTCTTTTCTTTAAATTTGATAGATCTATGATTACTAAAGGTCATCTACAAAGGTCCATACTACGAAGGTGCTAGAATAATTGCTATGTGGAAAACTTCCATGCAGATTGGTCAGATGATTTCGGTTAAGCAGCTCAAAGTCTAGTTTTATTTTCATCAAAGCAAATGCTGTCAAAGTCGTAGCTCATCTAATGAGTTGTAAATAAGAATCCTTAATTGCTGTTAAATTACGCACTGATTTGTTTGAAGAGCTCGGAAAAGTGCTTTGAGTTACATCTTCATATTTACGTGACTAAATTAAAAATACACGGAAAATGGATACGCAAGAAGATGAACAGAGTACTTTTTCATAAACATGTATGAAAATGACTAGACTTTAATGAACTTAATAAAGTTACCGCATGTAGCATTAAAAGCTCAGCGTTTCTGTACTTTGGATGACTGACCTGGCTTAAGCTATGACGGAGGCCTTTAGGCAGCCTAAAAACTCCTCCACCAAAGTCAGCCACTTGCTCATAAAAACTTACATTAATTAATTAATTATTATTTTATTTTATTGAAAAAACCAACATCTACAAAACTAAAACGGTTAACTTAATTCAAGAATATGATATAAACAGCCATTTCTCTTGATTTTTACTAAAGATAAATACATTTCTCTCAAAGAAGATTCATTATAAAAGTTGTTCAATGAATCGGTCTCTAATCAGGTATTTATTACGAGCTGGCATGCAAGCAAAATTGTATAGAGTGCTAGTAATGAACAAACCCAAGACTAAGGCGTTTTCGCCCCCGTGCTAACGAGAAAAGTTGAGTTTGGCTGATACGCTTGCTACCGCACATTTCACTGTTTAAGGCTTAGGACTTATTTATAAGCTGACGCGAATACTGTGTAAATCACACCAGGTTTTATAAGTTTTAAATTTTATTTTTTTAAGTTTCGTAATTTGTACTAGACATTATTATATACTCGTACTTAAGTTATGTAGTTCTTAGTTAGAGAAGGAATTATGTAAAATAAACAATATGATGGTAAAAGCACATTTGTAGAGCCTATAGTGCTACGCTGATGCTACGATATGCTACGCGATTCTATTATGGTTTACTTTTTTAGTCATGATCATAATAATTATTTCATTTCATATTTTTTAAGACAAGTTTAACTAGTGCAATACTTTTCTAGTTCAACTAAAAATAGTTACTTTGTCTATGCAACTTTATGAAAAAATATTTTACATTTTAAATGTTTATGGTATATTCGATTTACTGAACCGATTGCTTCTTTCACTACAAAAAGTTACTGTGGTTTTGACTACCTTGGCATATTTGAACAAAAATATAACAGAGAATCCCCCCCTTTGTAGTACATTGAACAAAGATCACACTGTCCCCAAAAAAGGCCGCATTCACACAAAACAACTCTTAAATTGCTCAGCTCATGAAATGACCCACTACCGCCTATACAGAATGATTGCCGCGCGCTAGTGTCAGCGTTTCTAGTTCATCTCCCTCGTTAGAGAACAATTGCAGACGTGAAATTAAAACCACCGCTCATCCAGATATGTCGTTGTGAAATGTGGGGAGTTGAGCCAAGTCCAAATTAGAGCCGTGTTTAGACTTTGCAACAGTTGCGCAACATGTTGGTAGTTAAAGTATCACTTGTTATATAGGATGCTGTGTGTAAATCTATGAGTCATAGGTTGTTTAAAAACTTCAAGTGGAAAAATCACTTTGGTTGTTAACAATTTTCGATTTTTAATAATAAAAAAGGTACTTGAATAACTCCTTACTTAATAAATATTTGTAAAGAAATTGTGAGGAATTAAGTTTGTGATTGTGTGCCAAGAATCATTACAGGATAAGTAGTTATTATCTATTTGTAAAAATACTTTACTACGGATAGAGAGAAAAGAAGAGGCAAAACATCATTTATCTAAGAGAATGACAAAAGGTCACGCTTCAATTGTTGCTTTTGTATAAACGGCCTTATTTTGTGAAATAGACTATTCATTACATTATAGTCACACATAATTATGCAGTGCAGTGTAATATTTTGGTGTCAGACTGGACAACAAAGACATAATATTGCAACAATATGTTAAAATTATTATACTAAAACTACGAAAATATCCGTCAGATCGGAGATAGTTTCATTGTAACTATTAAGTCCGATTCCTATAGCAAACTTACAAATGTACGTAGGATTTTCGCCATAGCGACGTTGTTCTGTCAAAAAGTTTCATACATTTTATGTTGTAAAAACAAAGATGTCCTACCGACATCCGTGCATTGATTATTACATGCACGCGCTTTTGCGAAATTGAAGTCTGTTTTACTATTTCCGCTTCTTGCTAACATGTATTTTCATATACCTACGTCGAGTAGGTAGTATGGTCTTTCAACCATAATCTCAACACACAATTTAATCTTCCTCATATCACACATTGTACGTATAACAACACATAACACCTTAAATCCTATTTAAATAAGATTGACAGTCCTAAGCCATAGACGTTGTTATCGCGAAGTGCATACTCCAACTATAATTACAGGGATTGTTCACATCCAAGAGGTTTTATGGAGGGGGACTTATCTATAGTAAGCATGCGGAAGATGGTATATTTTGTATGACAGTGTGTGTTCATTATAACTAGTTAATGATTTGCGCGAGTTTCGTTTTGTCTGAAATTTTCAAATTCTCTTAGCTATGTAAACACTTGAAACGCAATTTACCAGTACAGAAAAAGTCTAGGCCTTAGGTAAGGTCATTTTGTTTTCCTGAGGTTAAACGAATAGATATTTTGTTCTGCTCAAATAAATAAATAAATAAAATAAATATACTTACGTACATTTCACACATTTTAAATGGGTGGAAAGCACCGCGGCCTAATTTATTATAAGAAAATCGAATACAAAATTGTGTCTGCTTGAAATATCTCCTAATTTTACGATCTCAAAAACAACTGAAATAAGAGGGCATTATCACCTTGTACAGAAAGTAGGAACTTTTCCACATTTGTAAAGGATTATTTACCTGTGTCTGATCAAAATCCTATTATAAATAATGTTGATACTGTTTGTATTGGACATACGTTATACGGCAACATAAGCCGTTCATTAACCAGCAATGAGGTTACGCTCAAATAATTTTATCAACTACATTATTAATAACGCACTGAAATGGGGAGCCCAGAGTGGATGCTACTGCGCCGAAGCGGTAAGCCGATTAAAATCCCCGATGAGACTTATGTAGGATACATAGGGGTGTTATTCCGATGAGCTTTTTAAAAAAATATTTACTCAATATAAACTGTTAAACTTCAAGTTTCAGCGACATCTATATATTATAAAGAGGTCAATTGGTTGGTTTATTTGTTTATTTGACGGAGGTATTCTTCGAAACTATTCAGCCACAAATTAAACATTTATTCACAGATCTGTAGAATATACTATCTGGGTGGTTATAGGCTACATTTTATTCCGGTAGTTTCATTAGTACACCAGTGCAAAGCCGTAATGTACTGCTAGTTGTATGACAAAGGTGTTCTTGGATTTGTTCCCGAAAACTAGTTTAGCATACAGGGCATATTTAGATCGGATAGTACAATAGGATATACTTACCTACGAAAATGTTTTGATAAAAATCCCCGATTTTAACAAGAAGAAAATGCAATATCTCTATAATGACAATTATCCATTACGTAGGTTAAAGTTTTTATAACGTAAAATCCAAGTATTTTAATGACCTATTGATTTGTTCGTCAAAATATAGTCTCGTGTGTTTGAAAGGCAAGTCGGTACGTAGCAAGTTCAGATGGAAACGTTCTGCTCTTACGGTTCTATAAAACCTTACATTATTATAATGCATAAATTGTAAGGACTTTGTGCAACTAGCGTGCTTAGTTTTGAATGAACTTTTGGTTTGCATATTATATGAATGGTAATTATAACGTAAATTTGTTTATTCAATTTTGTCGCGGTTAAAAAATGAAAAAGTCATAGCTGTTCAAAAATAAATCTTCATTTATTAGCTGTATTGGCCAAATGTATTTAGGACCTACACCTTTTAAAGCTTATAAGGTAGTGGGTTCGATTTATCGGTTTTAAAGATTTACATGCGCTTTAACACGAGCTCGTAATTGTTCTTAAATTAATACGAGTCTGATGATGATGCTGCATAGCATCTGGGCATACACCTACTTTATGTTTTACATTTACTTTTGTTTTGCACTATACTTAATTGCACATAAATACGAGTTTACCAATAAGAGTTCCAAATGCAGGTGCATGCAAAAAAACAGGGGAAAAAACGAAGACAACTTACCTTCACACTAAAATATTGGTCTTCAAACACTAAAACACAGAACCACGGTAAAAGATATATAAAAACGATCGCAACACTAAAATTTCATACAAAAAATCTAAATCATCAAATCAAAAAGACTACATAAAATAAAAAACACACAACACAAAATAAAAACGGAAAATTTTAGTCACATCTCTCAGCCATTTTACGTACTAATGCCAAAAATATGGACGTCAGTTGCTTTGATACAAACTTGACATTACTTTTTAATGATATCAAAAAGTTTCACTTAAAATAACAATGAGTTTAAAAAGTGGAAATAGATAATATTGTAGTAACCATTTTAGCTAAAGGTGGCTAAAGTAAGTTTACAAGTCCAAATAACGGGTAAGTGTATCTTTTATTTGTAACAGATCGAACAGTCATCAGAGCTATATGTAGCTGTAAGTCTATTTTGAATAACAGGATTAGTAATCAAGACACTTTTAAGTAGGGTTTTAAATTTGATGTTTTTTTAATTGTTACAAAACCATTGTACAGTCTCAAAACGAAAAGGTTACCAGTTTTCAAATCAATTCGTTTGACGCGTTGCGCGCACTTTTTACCTTTTTTAAACTGCGTTCCTACTAGACAAACTTAATTCCTAAAGTCAATTCTACAGAATTAATATCAAACAATGCAGTTTCTTATAATTATCTATTGATGTTATCATTACCAAGTTATACTAGGTACTAAGTAGGTACTTATAAGTTAGTCTTGTTAGCCGGGTGTAGAAGTTCCCACTTGTGTGAAAACAGCCGTATGCTTTACTCTAGCTTATACTAAGTTTACCGGCACCATTTATCAGTCATAGTTGAAGTAAAATTATACATAATTTTACATAATTAGCTAACATTGTAGCAATGCTTGATTGATAATTTGTCTTGTTATTTAAACGAATTATTATTGATATTATAATTATTATTATAAAGAGGTAAGGTCGGTTTGTTTGTTTGTTTGACGGAGGTAATCTCCGAAACTACTCAGCCGATTTTAAAGTTATTTTACCGAGACCGAAATGGACTGTCTAGTTGGCTATATTTTTCCCGGTAGTTTCATCAGCACCAAGTCCCGGTTTTGCACGGGTGTACTAATGTACACCCGTGCAAAGCCGGTACTTGCTGCTTGTCGAAGTAAAGATTGTAACGTCCACACGTAACAGAAACCTAACAAGTAATTCAATACTCCCCTCATTATTCATGAAAAACGAGAGGCATCCTCTCATAAAAATGCTAAGGCGTACCATGAAGTTTATAATCATATTTTATCAAAGTCAAATCTCGTTTCAACATCGCCATACCTGACCTGATTGCATAGCAAATTGTTCATGAATAAATAATATTGAAAGCTCAGATTAAAACAAAAAGATGCGCCTTGATATTACATTTTTATCTATTTAACAAAGTAGTAAAGCATGCTTGTGTTCTTGAACTTTTGATTTTATTCTGAATATTATTTTACTTTTTATCCTTAAATCTATAATTAATGAACAGGATCACCTGTTTTTTTTTAGCTGTAAAATAATTAGGTATTTTTATCAGACTGTCCCTGTCTCTCATGAGGAGACAATGGTTGACTATCCCGCTTATATTTTTACCGAATGATTCCTAAGTGACCTATAAACACTGCATCCTTCTTTCTTACGAATTGGATACCACTTTGCCCTTGTTCAGTCCAGCGAAAAATCTTCCAGTCTAGATTGATGTCCCATTTAGGATGATTTATACCAGACCGGGCCGTGCCCGGAGCGTGCCCGCTACGTGGCCCGGACGGGGCCTGAATTTGAAACGTTGCGTACATTTTGCGTTAAGTACGCTGATTGCATTGTAATTACACAGTTCTTGATCCGCTTAGGCCTGGACGGGACACGGTTGAGGACGTGATAGAAAGATTGAGTGTATTGTTATAAATTTAAGCTTTTACAAAATATGTACATCTTAATCTAGAAAGTGACTTACAACAGGCAAGAGCGAAACCCTCTAACACAGGTATCTTTATACTTAAAAGAGGGTTTCCAAAGAAAAATAGATTATGTATAGATTAAGTTGATGAATAAACGATATTTTCATTTTTTTTCATTTTCATTGAATTTTCTCCAAGGAATAGGCAATGTATCTTATTTGCATAATAAATGAAGGATAAGTGTCTTCATAAAGTAATAAAGCACCCTTGACTGCTATTAGTAGCAAACTCTGAAGCCGCGTTTATAAGAAATATAAAAAAATATTAATACTTATGGAAAGTTACTATACATTTCCAAGTTAAGCAGCTTAATAATTGTGTTGAACTAATGTGCCTGAATGTTTGCAGTACCGTATCGCAACAAAACATGTGCAAATAAAAAACTCTTATCCACGGTTTTAGTAAGTAGATAAACTAGTCTAGACTTAAATTCAAAACAAACTGAAACTTCGCCTCAAAATGTCGAAAGAAAAATGCTCAAGATATTTTTATGAGTAAAAATGTCTGACCCAGACAAGTTTTATGAATAAATAAATATGTAAATGATGTAATCAATAATAACTCAGCCTTACAAAAAAATCAGTTATTAATATTTAGAGCGTTTGGTACTTTGAAAGTACTGCCTTCTCAAAGGTTTGGTAAAATGGTTGTCTTGAAAAAAAATGTGGTGACTACCATTAAAACTGCTTTATTTCCTTATTTTCCTTTATGTTTTTGCGTTTTAACGTTCAAAATTTTTAAGTAAACAACTGTCATCATGACTATCATATGGTCTAAGCATTTTTTAAACCATGAACGTCAAATATTGCTTCAATTTAATTATTATGCAACATACAAGAATCTTGCATCATATAAATGGGACTTAAACTAATAAATAAGTTAAGATCGGTTACCACAACTTCCATGCCGCAAACTGCCATTTCTATTATTCAGCGACTCTTAGGCCAGTAACGTGGAATGCTAAAACGTTTCGGAAATATACAAACCAATTTTAGGTATGAGGTTTTAGAAGACCTTATACCACTTATTCACAGGAAAGACCGGCTAAGCTAAGAGGATGGTGTGGGTGTTGGGCTAGCCTATTCCATCTCAACAATGTCCCAACAACAACTAGGCACAACTGTGTCCTGTTAAGTGTAGGCAAAGATTGCCACCCGACGCTATATAAATCACCTAGTAAAGATGTAAAGGCCTAAGAGAGAGACACCACTTATAGTATGATGCTACTTCGCACAATTCCATGTCCATCATGAAATAAATAAGAAGTCGTAACTTTCACTAACATTTTTCAATTTTTCATTTCCATATTCTCAGCAAAAACATAAACATGTGAATCTATTGATTATTATGACAGGTGTATAATACAATACCAAAGAATATCTACCGATACACCTGTCACAAATCGATACCAACGTACAAGAAAGCTATCGTCATTACCATACGGCCGTCAATCGATACCGGTCAATTGTTGATGAGGTGTTACTTGGTTACGGGAATACAACATGCGATGACCTAAGGCTTGGACATTGGGGGATTTCTATGGTGATAGATGACCAATAATTATGATAGAAAGTTTGTACTCTGTTGCCCGAGTGGGATGTCTTATGTCAAAATTACTAAGATCGTACTTCGTTCGAGCGGATTCGCTAGCTTGAATGAATTCTTATTTTACAAAACGTTAATACATTCAAAAAGTAAAGTTTTGTATATCCCGTTTTAAGTGTTTATAAGATTCGCATAATGTGGACGAACACTAACTTCTTTCACATATTTTTGGTACAACAGCTCTAATTTAGCTTCACTATGTTACAAAACGGTGGCATTTAAAATATCTGTGGCAATGCTATCGCACCACATCCCTAGTATGATATCTTTTATTCTTTACAATTTTTTGTTTTAACTGTTTGAGTAACAAGTATAACAATATGGATCATTTGTATCTGAAATAAAGATTTATTATTATTATTATATTATTATATCCCATCTCTAGAGGATGACTGAGCCGAGAAAACAGTATCTCTCTTTTTATTTTGCTTGGTACCTAGTTACCAAATAAAACTCAATATGCTACCAGTTTTATTTACCCATCACAGGAATGCAAATAATTCCCATATATCCAAGACAATATGGAAGCTTTCATTATTCTCCCCAATTAAACAGTTAAATCAAGTGCTAAATATTTCAGCAGAATGTTGTTGCATTAGTGAATTTCTCCCAACTTTCTGCTGCATACCGACTTCCACTAATTGTTTTGGAGTCCATCCAAAATACACACTTACTACAATTTCGCAGGAGAATTGTTTCGTCGGTACTTTGTGGGTCAAGTGTCCAATCAATGTTTCACTTAAAGTGTATTGCTTGCTGAGAACATTGTGTATCTTCATTTATTTATAACTTTATTGAACAACAAAATAATAAAAATAACTTATAAATATAGGTCATCGCACAATTTAGCCCTAAGAAGTTCTCTTTCAGTAAACCTTAATTGGTAGAGAGAGATGGGTGTTTTAAATGTGGGTGTACGTACGTGTAAACATCAGAAAATAAAATAAAAAACAGAAATATTCCTTAACCTACATACCAATACAACTTTACATTCACTTCATGTAACAATGTAGACCTATTTGTGCACCTATTTACAGAAAAATACATAAAAATATTTGAGGCACTGTCTTGTATTAGATTTTAACAACGCTTTATATTTTATTGAAATCTTTTATATGTACAGTTTAGGTCAATGTCTTAAAAGCCCGCGGATTAAATATTACTGACACAATTACCATTTTAAAGGAAATAAATAAAAATATATAACTTTTGTATCCCTATTACGGAATAGGCATTATCAAATCTTTAGGCTTAGACCATTTGAATTTTGAAGATAGTTGGTCCATTTTCAGATTTTTTTTTAAGTTTTATTTTGCAGCTAGTGACCAGTGACCAGACTATCTTCGTGCATCGCGTTAGTTTCACATTGCAAGACCAAAATAATTGCAAACACAAGGTCACGCCTACGTCTTCGCATTTTATTTTTATGTTCTGCATTATCACAATATAACACAAATTCAGTAGAACGACTCGTCTCGTAAATCTGTTAGAGGCGAATTATTGAACTGTTAGTCCTCTAGTTTATTGTTAGGTAAGATCTTATAGTATCGATCAAATATTTTAAACATGGGCGTAGTTGTATCACGACTCCTAATTGATTATATTTTAAAGTTAAGTTAATTATGATGTGGTATTTTGACAGAGTTTCTGCATTATAATGATATTTTTAATAATAAAAAATAACTGCCGCAACTACTGTTAAAAATTCGTTAAGTTGATTATTTTGTTTGTTTGCATGTTTGGGTAATTTTCGAATTTACATTTTTTTTAATTAGATTTCAATTTTTTTACTAAGGTAGAGAATATAGACTTTCCTAATGAACATCTTTATTTTATGCCATTTAAATTTGGGTTTCATAAGTACACCTGTGCAAAGCCGGAACGGGCTGCTAGGATTTTTGTAAATTGGTAGAATAGTAGAGGCATTACCAATTTATAAACATCCTAGCAGCCTTCGGTCATAATGTTTTTTAAGCGATGGGCTGTCTTTAGCTTTCTTTTGTTCTTAAGTAACTGTAAAAGTACTTTTCAGTCATTAAAAAATATTTTTCATATTTCAGTATTTAAAAAATATAAAGTGATTCTACTGCTTGTACAATACTGTGCTATCAAACGACCGCTACAATACATTCTTTTATCACTGTCGTGATTTCTCTTAATAATTAGTTGCACTAGGGCGTGTCTGTTTCCTCGTACAACAATGCATGGTATGTTCAAAACATGTCAATTAATCCGTTGATTAAACAGAAACAGGTGTTTTGACATTAGGTTAAATTGAATTGGTTAATTGTCTTTTGTTTGTATAATCAATTTGTTTCACATGAAATTGATTCAATAATGACTGGCTAGTAAAATAATTATGAATTTTTGTGAGTAATTTCCCGTGTATATAATAATGTCCAATATAAACACTTAAAACGGGATATTTACTGTAAACTGTCCGTGATCATGGCGTTTTGTGAGAAAATAAAAATATTTTAGATTAATTGACTAAAAAAAATATGCCAAGTACAACTTACGATAGTTTTAAAAGTGTTTACTTTGTTCAAAATCATAATAGTTTAAAAAAGTTTTATTGTTATTTGCAAACACCTTGAAATAAGTAAACTGCGTCACATAACCTTACGCTATCAGAGAACGTCCCTCGATCAAGCGTCGATATAGATAGCAAGCAGATGCGTCGACCCGATGATAACCTATAACACGGGTCAGTAGCGTGCATTATGCATATAGATTGGAAGCTAGCTTTATAATGTATAAGAATATATTATTATACTGCGGGACTTAATTAATAACTCAGGCCTTTACATCTAAATTAGCCTTATTCTCTTATATAACCATGTCTTAACGCGGCACGTCACAGCGTGGTTATTTTGAAAAATTCGTGGTTATTAAGAATTGTAGTTTTGAAAAATAAAACTGATTTTGAAGAATTTTATATTACTCTTTATTTAACTAATAAATGTAAAACACTTAACGCTTTGCAAATCTTATAATTATAATTTTTCATAAAATAGCTATAAAACAAATTCAAATTAACGATCTGTCAGCAGTGCTCTAAATCTGAGTTTCTTGGAATTCTATTTATAATTTAACTAAAAGTTTGCCAGAATGTATGTAATTCTACATAACATAATTTTACATAAACTCAAATGAACTAGAAAATATTAAAGACTAACACTATACTGCAAGAATTTTGTCTCTAAAATCTTTATTGACACAGACATATTTCTAAGAGAGTCCCTTTAAAGAAATAAAAAAACCTTGAGAAATTAACTTCGAGAGTGCACAAAACTTTTTACGAAATTGAAGTTGGTTTTGTAATAAAAATAATGATGCCACTTGTTTACTCTATGAATAATTCTCGAGTGACAATCTGCAATTCCGCGCCTGACTTTGTAAAAAACGTTGAGTAAGGTCAAGATTTGCTGCCGAATATGATAATCGGAATTAATGAAGTGTCTTACGAAGCGACCGTGGCGAAGCTTGATCGTCGAAGATAAGCAACGTTCTGACCGGTCACAACTTGGATGGGTGACCGCATTACCATCTGAGCGCTTCCGAGCTTCGGAGGGCCCGTTTAATTATTTTAGGAGTTTTGTTTGTAACGATTTTTCATTACAGCGACTTTTTGAGTAGATTAAAGTTTAAAGTTTAAAGTTTAAAAGTTTTATTCAGTACAAAAAAAAAATGGATATTTGAAAAACAATTGAAACAAGTCGTGAGTGATTTTTGAAGCAGTAAACGTTCTACAAAAAAGCTAGGTACTCGTACATAATAAAATAATATTTTAAAGTGTTTAACTCAATATGATTATAATTAAAACTTTACATTATGAGTTCTAGAGACCTACAAAGTGTACTCAGATTTTTCAATTAAGAGGTGCTACGGCTTCACTCGTTTAACTTGCTCTGCGCTTTTTCTACTGGTTTTGATTTTTTTACTAACCACTAGTAACCCGTCCCGGCTTTACGCGGGTGTATTTATCAAACTACCGGGATAAAATATAACCTATAACCATCCCGACCGTCCATTGTAAACGTCAAACCTTAAAAGTTAAGCTTAAAAATCTCAGGCCTTTGCATCTTTTCAAGATGATTTAAACAGCGTCAGGAGGCAATTGACTTGCCGTGGGTTACCTTACGATGTTTTCCGTCACTGTTCATAGCTCATGTAAAAATTAAGCTAAATATTATAACTATTTTGCCTAGGTCATGAAAAAACAATAATATCTTCTACCTTTTTTTAATTATTAACTAAAAACGTGTTAGGGTAGATGTCAGAAGCTTCCATTGCAATAAACAGAATGCAGGTCGTTCTATATATAGAATAATTCTCATTGTGATAAGATGCGAGCAGCATTCCTCAAGGTACGCAGGAAATATAATACTTAGAAGTTATTTGTATAACATAGAAGTCACAGTTAATAATTTAACTGAGGTAATGAGAGAACTTTGCAATAAAATTGACTATGGCATTATTTTAATATTTTTAATGACATTCTTTTAAAATGTTTGTACGTTTTGTGTCTTAAGTACTAAATTATCAATGAAAATTTAATAATTAACATATTTTCTTTTAAATGGAATTGTTTAATAAATAGTAATTTCTAGACTACTCGTATGTTAACAATAAATCAAAGCTCTAATTCTTTTTTAAAATCAAAAACAACAACATACGTATCAAACTAGCAAACAATCCAATAAAATATAATGTCTAACAATTCATCAAAAGTAACAACTCACCGAAATTTAAATTTAGAAAATCATCCAGCACTGGCCACAAACACTTAAAACAAAACAAACTATCACTCACACAAAAAGCACTCCACACAATTAAGTAGGTAAACTGCGCAAGCAAACTCTACTAATCAGTAGAATTGCTCACAAACTTTTAAGACCACGTGTTGCACCGAAAAGCCGGCAAAAATAAACAGCGGGAACAGAACGAAATACTCGTAGAAGGAAAATGTATTATTTTATAAAGCGACACACGCGTCTCTTCACCCCACTGACAACTGACTGACCGTTAGGTATATTTTCTTCGTATAAACTATTTATTTTCATGGACGCATTGATGCACTCACACATAGAACACAGGAAATATGAAGGAGTTGAATGTAACTATAGTTTTTTTTATTACGTCGATGTTCTAAATTTGAATTTGGCCAATGACACGGCGGACGCGCGAATCTGAGATTCGATCGATATTTCTGTTGCAGATTTTTTTCTTATAAATCTTGCTTCTGGAAGCAGCAAATAATAATAACAAAGCTTCTTTGTTTTATTATTGCAAATTGAAATGTTTTATTACGAAAATCTAAAACAGAGTAATTATTTGCAGGTTTTTTTTCTTTAAGTACGAGAAAACAGTGTTTGTTTTGAAAATTGTTTGATTAAGCTTGTTTGTTAAAACATAGTTAGTCTATAAAAAAAACAGGTTTATTTCTTGATTTCTCCTGGCAACATAAAATCAATATTGGCTGACAAGGTATGAGACATACTGAGATATTTTTTTTGAACATTTTTGTGTTCGAACCTAGTTTTAAAAATTCGCATCTTTTTCTGATAAGATCTTTGGTCTTAAAATGTAGTAAAAGGTAAGACCAAATATTTTACACACAACGAAAAATTTAAGTACCAAATATGATATCTACATCTACATTGCATTTCGATAATAAATTTGCTTGTATTATCACGTTTTCTTTCGATTTTCCTGCAGCAAGTTTAATGAATAAAACAGAAATGTATTGCTACGTAACTTAAATGTTACAGAAAAATAACTGAATACATCACTAGCCTTACCAAAGGCAAGGGACCGAAAGCAAATGACCGGAATCGATAGAGTTTCTTCAATAATTGATATAATACCGACCGGCACCAAACAGTTACAACAGTGTACAAAGTAACAGAAAGATAAGTAACTTTGAACAGTAGATTAAGTTTATACGCCTGGTTTTTTATTATATGATGTGTTTTGGATACTATGAATATTGACTTTTTTGTAGCGATGCAGAGCTTTGTACAGATTAGAGCTTTGAAAAGACTAGAGAACTAGAATAACTAGAATGTTTTAGTATTTTTTTTTTAATTTAATAGGTCTTAGTGTATTTTTAAAATAAAATATATCCAAACATTCGGTAATGAATGTTGGTGAAAAAAGGACAAAACGTTGTCATTTTAAAATGTCCTGGGCGTTGTCCAGCAAGGAACATTTTTGGCCGATAATGATGATTGCTATTTGATACTATTCTATTTGTCAAGGTAATTTCTTGATCGATTTAATGCTTCTATAGGTATTATTACTTCCGTCGAAGTTTATGGTATGTCATTATTTTAATTGTAGGTCAGTTTCAAATGAGTATTGGATTTTACTGGACCAATTTGTGAACATTTAATTCAAATAATAGATTAATACTTTACAAACCTTAGTGGTTTATAGGGTGCAATATAGTAACAAACATCTAACTTCTTGTTTAAAGTTAAATTCTAGTAACAAAGAGTTGCTATGTCAATAGTTAGTTGTAGATTTATATAAGACGAGATTTCTACGGCTTCACAATGCGAGTTACAATGACCGAGTAGAAATAATGTAGACTTTTATTAGAGCCGTGTTGTCGGGTCCGTTAGGTTCATGAGTACACCCGTGCGAAGCCAGGACGTGCTGCTAGGTAATTATAACTTTATAGATAGAAAACACTACATATTACAAATAGATTAGTTTCATCAAAAATCGACATTCAAGATAACCTGCTAAAAAACAGCCTATATTGCTAGATTTATATCGCAGTTCATCTGGCACGCAGCCAGGCTTGTGTCCGTGCATGGCCAGTTTATTACAGGCATCTGTCTCTCCTTGCTTGTCGGAACCGCCATTCATCGCTACGTATTGTCATAGTGAAGAGGGCTCTTTGACATTTTCATTAGAGATAGAATTCGGTGTTTCAGCATTATTACACTCATGCGAATGTAGGTAATGGTTTCCTCAGAACTAAAATATGTTATGTTTAAAATTCGATGTGTGAAAATTTTTTTTTACAAAACTTTTCGGAATTTTATGAAATTAAACATTTGTCTAAGTTGTTTGAATACGGAACCAAATGTATAAAATACCTACTACTAACTGAAAATCAAGGGTGTTTGGAAAACGATCGCGCAGCGGGACGCAGTGATCAGAAAACAACATCCTGTTGGCATGAATCCAACCACATAACAGCACTTAAAGATTTCATATTTTCCTACACGATAGTAATGTATGTATTAAAATGTAATTTTGTTTATAAATTATCATAATTATAATAAGGAATCTAAAGAATAAAAAAATACATTAGGATCTGGGGGGCTAAGAAGGCCATTTCGAGCATTTCTACTAACAATTCATAAAATGATCAAATTTTATGTTCAGCATTTTCACCAAGGTTTGGTAAAAAAAACATTTTTCAAAATCCCGTGTTGATGTGTTGAATTATTTGTAATGAAGTGTGAATTGAGATTGTGTAGTCATCTTATATTTTATCAGTCATCATAGTTGTTTCAACAAATGTAACCATGACGAGGTTATTTTCAAAAAACATATTTATCTATTTTATTGGTGTGGAAGCAATCGAATACTGTTTGAAAATTTGTTTTTCAGTAATTGTACTTAATTTAATTGTAATAATGTGTACCTTATCTCTTTCCTCAACAAATAAATGGATGTAATTTTAGAAAAGCGGTAAAATTTGAGTCACTTTGCGATTTTAATAATTAATATGAAACCAGACGATTTGCATAATTATTTAAAAGCAACCACGAAACACCGCTGCTGAAGGCATAATTATACCATAAAATCATAAATGCTGTAATGATCCTATTCACAAGATGAATTTTACTCAATAGGTATGGAGTTAAGAAGAGGAGAATGCGTTCTTCATTATTTCCCTGCCCTTGTCCCACACTAGGTGGGGTCGGCCCAACATTGTTTTCTTCTTACATTCATCTCTATCATGAAAGGAAAATGCGTTATGTAAGTACAAAAAATTTACTAATATTATAAAGGCGAAAGTTTGCGGGAAGTGTGAATGATTGTTTGTTACGCTTTCACGCTGAAACGGTTTGACGGATTTGTACGAAATTTGGTACCAGGATAGTTTATATCCTAGATTTATATGCTATTTTTGATCCCGGTATTCAAACGGGAACGGGAACTGTTCAGCACAGGTAACACCGCGGGGCGTAGCTAGTAAACTATTAAATTCTGTAGTTGTTCTTATTAAAATAAAAGGAAATGAAATATGATCACGATTTATCCCGTACGTTAAATAATCGCACCCCGATGTTACCCACGGTGGATAGTTCCCATTGGAAAACCGGGATCAAAAGTAGCCTATGTATTTATCCAAGATAAAAGCTACGCATGGAATCAAATTCATCCAGCCGTTTGAGCGTAAAAGAGTAAACAATCCACACTTAACACAAAGTTTTACCATTATAAAGTTACTGTGATGCCATAGGCCCTATTTCCCACAATCTTTATAAAAGTACGAATATTTTTTATTCATAAATCCATGACTGGTACAACGTTTTCCACAGAAAATTGCTGTAAATAACCATTAAGTGGCAACTAGAGTCGAAGTGCCGCCGCCATTTTGTAGACTTCAGAAGAGGATAATCGCAGTGAAGATTGAATAGTAGGATTTCAATGTTTGATTGTAATTCTGTTTTTAAATTTAAGATTTTAGACAACGACTAAATAAAGTCTAATTTGGAGTCTTATCTATCTCCGATAAGATTCAGAGATTTCCGTAGCAATCTATAAATCTATAAAATATTTTTTTTACATACCTTCTTATTTACCACGCGTGTTTTTCTATATTTAAGTACCAAAAGAATGTATAAATATAAAAATGTAAGTACCTATTTAATCTATAATCTGGTGACCATAACACACGCGTAAAGCTGCTTTATCTTATGACTAAATGACCGTGTAAATTGACCAAGAGTTTTATTTATTTATTACTAGCAGCTTGTCCCGGCTTTGCATGGGTGTACTAACGAAACTATCGTGATAAAATGTAGCATATAGCCATCCAACAGTCCATTCTACGCATCGATGACAGATTTTTTTAAACGGGTGAGTAGTTTCGGAGATTACCTCCGTCAAACAAACAAACCAACATTATCTCTTTATAATATTCGTTTAGATATAGTTATAAAAAAACAAGGTAACTACAGACCAACCTAAACTTCCCAAAACACCCCATAAAAGCAGCGGAACAATTTAAATTGCCATAACTTGACCTCCCGTCCGGTAAATTTAAACTTATTTCATAGAAAAAGGGTACAAACATTTATTATGGCGATAAATTTTAAAGAACATTATTTACACAAAGCTCAGTAGACGTTAAAGACCATTTCGAAAAGGAGGGAAAGCAATCTAAGATAAATGACTTTTCACATGCACACGGGTAGTTTATTGCAAATGCAAATAGAAAAATCAAATGGATTGTTTGTTTGGATGCTTTAAATAACTTCACATCTCTGACCTTAGCAAATTCAAAAACATACAAAAACATTTGATATTTTTTGTTATAGTGGCTTACAGTTTTTTAATTAATATAAATAATATCTCTAATTATAAATTCCAGATAAACCAGACTATAGAACAAAAATGATGTGTGAGTAAACTCATTTTGACAAAATGACCCTTAGTACGCTTAGTGATACCTTCTTTCGGTGACTATTCTTAAAACGTGTATAACCTATATGAGGTTGATATCGTTTCTAGAGCAAATCAAATAATAAAAATTATTGAGGATGAACACAGGGTGACATCGTCTTTGTAGCTGGTGAAAGATGATGTTTTCGTTCGAGTTATCCGCCTCGTGGCGGGCACGTTCGCGCTGCACTTGACTTCGCGTATTTACCATTTTACGCGGCGCGGTTGGTGTTCTAAATTTTTGAATGAAAATGTTATTTCTTTCGACCCTGATAACTTCACTGGACTTTGAACATCGTCTTACAAAATTATTTTGCTTGTTTTATAGGTACTTATGCCGTTCAGTGAGTTAAAACCCTAGGGAACCCTCCAAATGTTTCGAAAATGACACATTGTTCTTTTTATATCGCAATATTCCGTAATAATTCGGACCCGTAAATCAATTTTGTCATAAACCAAACGTTTGTGTGCGACACCTATTGTTTGTTGTAATTTAATATACTTTTTTGTTGAGGCTTTCAGATTATTTTATAAACATAATTTTTCGAGGTCCGACACATTGATTTTATTAAAGTTCAAGCTAAATTTTGTTTATAATTTTCCTATTCATGAAAACTTGACAATTTAAAATAGGTTTAAAATAATGGTAACGAAAAGAGATAAGCACAGATTTAATATGTGTCTTATCTGTGTGCTAACTAATAAGTTTACTGGGTGAATATGCACAATACAATATATAATCAACATATACAAGGAGGAAATATTTTAACGCGGTCTAAAAACTGTCACCAGAGTTGGACATGGTCTTACTTATACCTATCTACTGAATTAGTTTTAGAATAATAAAACAATAATCAAATAACACATCCAAAGCTCAAGTGTCTTTTCTTAATATAAGACATAATTGAGCATTTAATTTAAGATATCTTTGTTTTCAAACAGCAAACCATAATAATTATAGTATTCATTAATTACGACTTTGAAAAGTAAGATCTGATTGTAAACAACCTCCGAAAACTTTGTCTGATCCTCACCCTTTGATTGGAAGTTTCCAATAATGGTAAAAAAGGAAATGACGTTCGTAATAATTGTTGTAGAGTTTTGCATTTTGACTAAATAAAAGAATAATGGTCATTGTAGGTGTATTATTTTGTGTTTTTTCTTGGTTTTGACGAAAATAAAAATAATTGCATGAAAAATCTATTATGAACATACAGTTTCAAGGAGCCTAAATTGAAATTAGAACGTACTAAAATAATACCATTACCAATACCATTCTTACTGACATGAAAGTTTGGATTATTTTCAGCCACAAAATTAAAATAAAAACCTATTTAACTCTTTATTGACTTACCTCCCTTTAAAAGTCTTTGTCTCTGACTACAACCTAACCGAAATAGTCTACAAACCCCATTTATTTCATAGATTTTTGTCTAAGCTAAGACTAAGACAGGAATACATGGGATGCTAAGACCATAGAAATATCTATTTTTGTCTATGGTCTTAGCTTTGTAGAAACTCAAGTAAAACCCGTCCCTTTGATTCAAATGTTTGTCAGATTTCGGTAAAACAAAACTTGATCCTGTGTGGTAATCGACAGAGATCGGAGCTTTAATTAAAAGTTTGATCTTTGGTATGTAAATAAATGAGGCTTCGGTAATGCAAAAGTTATTGACGAAGTTAATTTAGAGCAAGGCTGCTCAAACTTAACAGTACAATGAATGATTCGGTCATTTTTGGGGGGTCAGTTGTTACCTATTATAGTTAGCTATGTTATGTAAATATTGACGATCTCTGTGGGTTCGATTCTTGCCGCGGGACAAATGTTTGTAAGTATGTTCTCAGATATTTTGTTCCAGATCTGAGTGTTTATTTATATTGATAATTATATAAATGTGAATTAATACAAAAAATTATGTTAAAATTACCTATATGTTGCAAAATTTACTTTTTGCAATTAGTTTGTATAAACATGTTCCTATACTGATATATTTTTGCGAACCCGCACTCCACGGAGTTCGGGGTTTTGTACAGAGAAATTTGTGTGAATAAAATCATGAAATTCTCTCTGCACTTACCGAGTCAGGTAAAATCTGAAAAGTACACCTTCGTCTTTTCATTTGGTTTCAAAATGTCGTCAACGTGTAGGACTTTGTCAACAACAATCTTTGATAAGACGCAATAAGGCAAAAATCATTCCACCCGAAAATGTCTGGTCAAGGGTGAGTTGGGTATGCAAGGTTTTGAAACAGAAATTCTTAAATAACAATTAAATTTTTTAAAGGAAATAATTAGGTTAATATTCAGATATTGTTGTACTACGGAAACAAGTTTTCGGCTTCTCATAGTAATAAAAAAAAAAGTTATAGTATTTCATTAGACTCACTTTCATAATTTATAATGGTTTGTTATCATAAAATATATGGTTCAAGTTGCAAAAATAGTTTTAATAATAGTAAAAATTATTTTAATAGTTCAGTCAGTTTACATCATTTTTGTAAGTAGGTGGCCTTATTTATCTCGGTTAGAGTAGGTATTTTGGTCGATCAAAATTTTTTAGATGATTGTGAAGCTTATTAAAACAAAATGAGCTTCACAATCAACTTTCCATCATTCCAATTTTGCTCAAGGAACTCTAAAAAGGCCAAAATGAACTGAACAAGCGCACCCAAGCCGTATCTGTACAGATGAGCCCATCGACTCGAGGACTCTGCAAAATTTAATCCCAGGATAAAGAGTATCGCTTTTCAGACCGGGAGTTTTGGCCATCCCGGTATTATTATCCCAATCCCGGTTATATTCCGTCGAGTGGCCACGTGAGGATCCCTGCAAAATAAAATGTTCTCGAAAACTCTTTTTTTATTTTCGTGAGGTTAATTCTGCTTAATTTAGAGACAGTGACATTGGAGAGTGGTGTGGGATTATATTGTGAAATGCGAACATTTTACTTTTTCAAAGAGATCCTTTTTATAAATTTCATTTTCATTTTCATTTTCATTTTTTTTATTTATTTTTTCTCTCACAAACTTGTTAACATAATATTAATAAACATAAATAAGTACATAAAAAAAGAATTTAAAAATAACAATAATAATAGAAATAATAAATACAATTAATACTTAATAAATATCTTTGGACTCTGAATTTAACCACAAATAAATAAATAAATGGTATTCGTCCCTGACCGTACAACTCTTAAACACCTTAGCAATTGAGATTAGTGACCAAGTGGCATTATAAGCTGAGCACTTCCCTGCTTTAGAGGGCACGTTATATAGGGCCTTTAGGCAGCCTGAAAACTTCGCCACCATAGTTAACCACTTGCTCATACTAACGAATGTCGATGTCGCCTTTGACGGTAAATGGCCTTTTGGAGGCCTAAAAACAACATCAATAAAAAAACACACTACACAATCTACGCATAAGTATAACTTACTAATTAGCTAATTAATTAATTTAAACGAAACAAACAAAAAAAAAGGTCAGAAACAAAAAATACCTACACTGCTTCCTTCGAACTTATTTAGCGTCAATGAATAGTTTCAATAAAAAATTACTACCATACATCATGTTTTGCTTTATTTACCTACCTGACACGGTATTGTGAGTGACACTAATAAAGTCGAGACAGGGTAAATTACAATGGCAACCCCTCTCGAAGGGATGAAAAACTAATGATAAAATCTTCAAAGTACCCTTTCAGATACCTCCCAATTATCTGCAACGCACCTGTCTGATGGGGTGGAAATGGCGTTGAATATAATGACAAGTGCAGTGTTTGTATAGATAGGGTTGATTATTGTTTGATATGTTTGATTTTGTTTCGATATTGATTGTTAGAAACTTTTCCAATAATTTTGACCAAAGACTATAAAAAATTCTGTTTTTGAGTTTTAATGAGACAAAAGATATACTTACCTACTTGTTGAACAGAAACTTTGGTCTATTGTAGCCATAAATACAAACAAAGTAGAAAGACAAATTTAAGACATATTTTAAGCATCTAATGCCAACTGAAGCCAGAACCTATCTTACTAGACCCTATCAGTTTTGGACTTCTGCCGAGACGAGTTTAGGCTCCATTCTAAGAAAATTTATGGAGTTGATGCCTTAGTTTCGTGAAGTTTATTTACAGAGACCAATAATACATATTTACATAAGTATATAAAACAAAGTTTTATTTGTTTAAGCACTTGACGAGAACGGCTGTACCGATTTACATGGTTTTCGATTTGATGGATTTTTTTCTATTATAAAACACGAGAAAACAACATTCAATTAAATCCTTTTTCTATAAAATGTTCATAGCATCTCAATGACTGAATTTATTATTATTATTTATTATTTATTTTAGGGAAAAAGACAGAAATAAGCTTGATTTCTACAAATTATAAACTATAGTAATTAAACAACAAAAACTCTATAAATATCTGTAGCATCCGCACCACGCCGAAATACCGTGATGGCTTTCTGCTACACACGGAAGACCTAGACTAGAGGTCTGACGATAACACGATAAAAAAAATAGATGTTCACAGTTTGATCTAGGCAGCTAACAGTAAAGATGTGCAAAGTACATACCCCAGACTGCAGCTGACACTCGATGATCTTCCACCTTGCGAACGTCCATACGCTGACGATAGGGCTAGGATTCACAAATGCACAGGAGATGCGATGATAAAATGAGATGCTGATCACACACGGCGTCGGTTAGACTTTGTAAAAAGCTTGAGCCGGTTCGTGAAGTTGCGCGTGCGTGCCGATCGGTGTCCGTTATAAGACTGTCAGCGCTCTGTGCTTTGACGTATATGTACGATGCATGACAACCAAAAAGTTGGCGTCTCATTACTGATAGAAAGCACAGATACAGAATGTGAACATAGATTGATTTAGAAAATGAGTTTTGATGGAAACGGAACATCCCGCCCACCAAAATACCTATGGTATTTTCTGGTTAAAACGTAAAAGATCTAAACAGAAACGATATAGTAAGATAAAAGATACGATTTAGATTGCATAAGAATAACGATGGAATTAAGATTTTCTTATACTACGATTTGCTTAACTAAGATTTAATTAACTAGATGTTGTTTGATGCGATTGAAACTAGTCTTCTGTTGGAAGAGGACACAGTTTCACGAGAGGTCTATTGATAATTTGATTAGTTGCATTCTTTACTAATGCACTCCGAGCTACTCCATCAACCCCAACCTGGAGTTCTATAACTCGCGCGAGATTCCATTGCAATGGACTACGATTGTCATCTTTGATTAATACCATCGAACCTATCGACAACGGTTTTGAGTGGTTAGTCCATTTTGCGCGTTGAGTTAGCGAGTTTAAATACTCCGTTTTCCACCGAGACCAGAAGTTTTGTTGGAACGCTTGTATCATCTGCCATCGATGAAGCCGATTTAGATTAAGATGCGATAGATCTTCATCAGGAACAGCGGTCAAAGGCTCCAAGGTTAAAAAATGACCTGGTGTCAAACATGAAAGGTCGTTAGGGTCAGAACTGATAGGGTAAAGAGGTCTCGAGTTTAAGATGGCTTCAATTTGAACGAACAGAGTCGTCAACTCTTCAAACGTTAGGACCTGATCACCTACAACTCGGTATAGATGTGATTTTGCTGCTTTTATTTGTATTTCCCAGACGCCTCCGAAGTGTGGAGCGCCGGGCGGATTGAATTTGAACTCTATTTTTTGCTCATTAGACGCCTGTTGCATTAAAGACGAAAGTTGATTGTTAGCGCCTACAAAATTGGTACCGCAGTCTGCGTGAATAGTGTTACAGCGGCCGCGACGACCTACAAAGCGCCGAAGCGCAGCTATAAACCCATCGGTTGAAAGCGTCGAGACAACTTCCAAATGGACTGCTTTGGTTGCGAGACAAATGAACAAGCATAAATATGCCTTGTCCATTTTTGCGCCACGATGGGAACCAAGTTTGATACGAAATGGTCCACCTAGATCGACACCTACCACCGAAAACGGTTTAATTTGATTAACTCGGTAGGATGGAAGGTCGCTCATGAAGGGTTGAAGCGGCTGTGGGTTGGTTCGAAAGCACTGAACGCATTTAGAGAGGCAACGGCGAATCGTACGCTTTGCAGCGATGATCCAGAATTGTTGAAGCAGCAAAAAATGTGTGGTGTTTATACCAGGATGTAAGTGGGTGCGATGAGTGAAATTGACGATTAAAACAGTTAAAGGATGATTAGAGGGTAAGAAGGCAGGATGTTTGTGTTCGTACTCTAATCCGGATCGAGAAATCCTGCCGCCCACCCTGAGCACTCCCTGATCGTCCAGAAACGGGTTGAGTTTTCTAAAAGGTTTCGATAACACCTTTTTCGACGTTAAGTTGGAGATTTCCTCCGAGAAAGATTGACGTTGTACATGCTTCACGATTTTCATGAGAGCGTGATGACGTTCCACATTGTTTAAAAATTCCTTACGATTTGATTGATTTGGGATACGAATGTTGTTAATAAAGCGATAAACATAGGCGAGAACATTAACAAGTTTCGATAACGAAGAGAAACGATTTAGTAAGGTATCGATAATTGGAAGGTCATCTGTCACGGCCTCATCAGTCACTAAGATAGTTACTTTGCGTTCTTCAGCTTTGATAGTAACGTCGTCCTCGTGAAGTATGCTATCCGAGATCGAAGGCCAGGACTCATGATTCTGTGAAAGCCAACATGGCCCCGCCCACCATAGCGAATTGTGAAGAAGTTCACTAGGAAATTGTCCGCGCGAACAAACATCAGCGGGATTATCGCCCGAGGACACGTGATGCCAACATTCAGTTGGTGTGAGCTCTTGGATTTGACTCACCCGGTTGGCGACAAATGTTGTCCAACGAGACGAGTGTGAGCGTAACCAGGAGAGGACAACGGTTGAGTCTGACCATAAATAGACAGCATCGATTTTGATACGAGCTAAATAAGTGTCACGAACGAATGTGTATAGATTGGAGAGGAGAACTGCCGCGCAGAGCTCCAATCTAGGCAACGATGTGCGTTTTAGCGGTGCTACACGAGCTTTTGAACAGACTAAGAAGACATGGGCTGCACCGTCCTTATCAGTGACGCGTAAATAAATAACAGCACCATACGCAGTCTCAGAGCTGTCACAAAAGCCGTGAAGCTCGCACGATTCTGCTTCTGAACACGTTATTTTTCGAGGGATTCGAAGTTGTGATAACTGTGGTAGTTGATCCATGTATATGGTCCATGTACGAGTGATCTCATCAGGCGGCGTTTGATCCCATCCAATACCGAGAATCCAAAGCTTTTGAATATACGATTTGATTTGTATTGTGATGGGCGATAAGAAGCCTAATGGGTCGAAGACTCGAGCCAGTTCGCTGAGAATGGAACGTTTAGTACATGGTCGCTCAGATGGTTGAATTTTGAAAAGGAATGCATCTAGTGATGGATTCCACTGCAGACCTAGAACCTTTAATGTAGAAGGTTCAGAATTATCGAGAGGTACGGAACCAGTTAGACAATCCTCACTGGGAAGATCTGACAAAAGCTGTGCACTGTTACTTACCCATTTTCTAAGGTGGAAACCGCCAAGTCGGAATAGAGCGATAAGTTGACATTTTGCTAGTTCAGCGGATTCTAAAGAGTCACATCCGGTTGCTACATCATCTATATAAACATCCGACAGAATGATCTGCTTGGCGATGGGATATGAGTCTCCTTCGTCTTCAGCAAGCTGAAGGTACTGCCTGTCTCAAGGTACGGCATGCAAGAAAAGGAGATGAAGAAACACCATACGTGACAGTATTCAGACGGTACTCTTGGAGGTTATCATGAGCAGAAGCTCTCCAAAAGATACGCTGATAGTCACGATGGTCTTGCTCGATTAGAATTTGTCGATACATCTGTCGGGCGTCAGCCATAAAGACAACGTTATGTTCTCTGAATCGCAAAAGAATGTCTATAATGTTTGGTTGTAACTTAGGACCGGTAAGTTGAGTGTCGTTTAAGGAACGTGAGTTAGCATCTTTGGCAGATGCGTCGAATACAACACGCAGACGTGTAGTAGCGGAATCGGGACGAAGTACACAGTGATGCGGTATATAGTATTTTCCCTTGCTTATTTCGTCGGCTGGTACCAATGTCATGTGTCCGGTTTCTATGTAGTCGGACATGAAGTCCACGTATTGGCCTTTTAGATCAGAGTCACGAGACAATCGGCGTTCGATAGCGTGGAATCGTCGCAGTGCAACTTCACGAGAGCCTACGAATATGGGTTCCGAATCATCCTTAAAGGGTAAACGTACGGTATATCGTCCAGAGGAGTCACGAGAATGACTGGATACGAATTTCTGTTCACAGAGCGTTTCATCTGGAGTCAAAAGGGACGATTTCGGTATGGAATCCAGTTCCCAAAAATGTTGAACAAGAGAGTTTAACTCGTTATCGATGTTTAGAGATGTGTGTACTAGGGTGCTAGAGGCTAAACGAGTTTTCCCTAACAAGAGCCATCCAAAGATGGAATTGAAAGCGGTAGGTTGATTAACATTTCCTTTGATTTGTTGATTGAGAAGTGAATCGGTGAAGACGTCGGCAGCTAGCAACAGATCGATAGATCCAGGAATATCGAATCCAGGGTCTGCGAGTGGCAAAGATTGAATATGTGACCATCCAGAAGTATTTAATTTAGCGATAGGTTGATCGCCACATATTTTCGAAATAACATGCAGATCCAAGTCGAAGAATACTTTATTCTTCGTACCTACCGCACATTTCACGTCACCTAGAATAGAGGCTGATGCTTCGCCAAGTCCACATACAGTGATGTTCGTTGAGGTAGTATGTAAGTTTAGACGATTGATAGCTGATTCAGTGATAAAGTTACTCTGACTTCCGGTGTCGAATAAGGCGCGGAACGATTGCATTGTACCGCAAGCATCTTTGACCTGCACTATTGCAGTCGCCAGCAAAACAGTTGTATGCGTAGGTGACCTTGATACCAACGACGATACGGTAGGATGAGTTTCGATTTGATTATCGCGATGGAGTAAGGTATGATGCTTCCGCTTGCATGTGCGACACGAAAATATCGATCTGCAATCCTTCAACTGATGAGATGATTTTAAGCAGTTGAAGCACCAGTTCTTCTCAGTAGCAATCTGCATCCGTTCATCGTGTGATTTTTTGATAAATTCGGAACATGCCGCAATGGAATGAAGATCACTACAAAATGAACATTTACTGGTGTACGGAACGGAAGGCGGAGCACTTTCGATTTGCTTTTGACCCGCAGCCGCAACCAATGTATGTACCGCCGGGGTGTAACGTTTCGGTTGTGAATGTGAAGTCGAACTTCTTTGAGGAAGTTCGTTTGACTTGATTGGCTTTGTGAAATGTGTATCGCGTAATGACGCCTCGCACTTGGAATGTAGAAAAGCCTTTAATTGAACGTAGGTAGGAAGTTCGACATCCGAATGATCTTCTTCAAAATCACGTCTCAATTTCGAGTCAAGTTTCGATAAAATATGATACACTAGAATAAAATCCCATTGACCAACTGGTAGATTAACTGTTTTTAAAATACTTAGATTTTCTTCAAATAAATCGAGTGATTTTCTGAACTCACGCGCGTCGTTGAATTTAAAATCGACATTCAAAATGTCGCGCCAACACGTAAAGGCGAGATCGCGTTTATTAGTAAAACGCGCGGTAAGTGCTTCGTACGCATCATGATAGTGTTCGTGAGTTATCGGGAACGGTTTAATTACCGTCAACGCATCGCCGCTAAGAGATGATAACAGATAATGAAACTTCTCCGTGTCAGTCAAAGAAGTCGATTTGTGTATCAAAGCGTTGAAAGTGTCGAAATATTCCGGCCATTTCTTGACGTCACCACTAAAAGTCGGAAGTGTTATTTTCGGTAACCGGATGTTCGAGGAAGCGTTGCCACTACCGTGAGAGTTAGATTGATTTGAATCTCGTTTAAAAACGGTGCGATTAATTGACAACACTTTGTAATACATTTCGTCGAACTGTTCCTGAATTTCGTTATCTTCGTGTTCAGGATCGTCAAGAATTTCCTGAATTGTAAAATGCGCATCCTCAAAATTAGCCGCAATATTTTTCACTTCCTGATGATATGATAAAAACAAGTCGCGCTGAGAGTGGTCAACAACTGCTAACATTCCGACTTCTAAAGCCTTAGTCAAACGCTTAAAAGCGATGGTTCGTTTTCTACGTAAGGATGGTAAGTCCTCAGTAGTATACTGGATGTCGATTGATTTTGACTTAGACTTCTTCAAAGTACTCGATCTATGTTTCGTTAGAAGTGACATTGTGAATTAGTATGTATGTATGTAGGTCGATTTGAAAATAAGCAAGCAATGGATAGATTTACGATCTTTATATCAATAAAATAAAAACAGTTTTTTATTATAGAAAGAAGTAGGTCAATTTAGTTACGTACGTGTAGTTTAGGCACAATCTAAATGCACTACAAACTTTACTTTGCACAACTCAACGATAAATATTATGAATGAAATGTCTCCGTAAGCAAGTATAATAAAAGATAGATAACGATTAACAGTTATACCTGCCTACCGAACAAGTTGAAGTAAACAACTTTGCATGATACAAAAAATTGTTTTCGATAGGTATTATGCAGCGCTCGTACTAACTATGGGCTAATCTGTTCATTCACTTGTTACTAGAAATATTCACAGTGCTGCGTTGAGTCGTTCGGCCGTTGAGCGAGGTTTTAACCTACCCTCACTATAGCAGATAATGAATAGAAATGATTCAATGGAATATTTTACGATTTTAGTTTTGTAAGATATGATTTAAAAGGAAACTTTATGATGTAGTTGTGATGTATGATGGGTGAAAATAACCAAATAACAAGTTTCGGATTGATTAATTGTAAGCGAAATAAGTTGTGCACCGGTTAAAAAGTGATTGCACAATTTGATCTCACAATTATTTACGATGAATTTAGATATGAATAGCTTGATATTTAATTATTTTGCACTACGATATTGTTAAATCCTAGTTCGATGGTGATAGTAGCTTATGGACGTTACGTAAATTGATAGATTCGATGGTAGGTAATTCAATGGAAATTATGGAATAGCTTAGAATGCGATGTGTACCTATTAATTTTAGTTAAATAAATAGATCGGTTGAGATATTCTAAGATTCGTTTTTAACCAGAAATACCACGAGTAAAGATGGCGATTTACGATTCAAAATGGAAGGTCCCGGGTTTCGGCACCAAATTGATGTAGCATCCGCACCACGCCGAAATACCGTGATGGCTTTCTGCTACACACGGAAGACCTAGACTAGAGGTCTGACGATAACACGATAAAAAAAATAGATGTTCACAGTTTGATCTAGGCAGCTAACAGTAAAGATGTGCAAAGTACATACCCCAGACTGCAGCTGACACTCGATGATCTTCCACCTTGCGAACGTCCATACGCTGACGATAGGGCTAGGATTCACAAATGCACAGGAGATGCGATGATAAAATGAGATGCTGATCACACACGGCGTCGGTTAGACTTTGTAAAAAGCTTGAGCCGGTTCGTGAAGTTGCGCGTGCGTGCCGATCGGTGTCCGTTATAAGACTGTCAGCGCTCTGTGCTTTGACGTATATGTACGATGCATGACAACCAAAAAGTTGGCGTCTCATTACTGATAGAAAGCACAGATACAGAATGTGAACATAGATTGATTTAGAAAATGAGTTTTGATGGAAACGGAACAATATCTTTCAACCCTGCGAACGCTAACGTTTTTATTTTAGCCTAGATTACCTATTCTTCTTCGTGATTCATGCAGAGGTTTCTGGCCCAAGTTTTATCAACAATTTTGGACTATTGCCTAGAAGATTCAGGCCTAAATTCCGTTACAGTACAGTCAGGTATATAAGTCTGCCACTAAGTGAGGCCACACAATAGCACCAGCTAATTTATTAGACAGCGCTTTTGGTAGTACGGCCATGAGGCAAGCGAGATATAAGATAATATCTATCGTATAAAAATAAGTAAAAATTGATGACACTTCCGTGGCGCAGTGGGCGAAGGCAGAGGTTGCTGGTTGGATCCCTACTACGGGAAAAATGTTTGTATGTTTTGCAGATATTTGTTCCGTGAATGGATGTGTTCTTTCTATAACATGTAAAAAGAAAGTAGTTCCTAAGTAGGTATTATACCAGTCATTTGGTTATCATAACACAAGCATTAAGTTGCTTAGCTTGAGACTAGATGACGCTGTGTGAATATGTCCAAAGGTATTTATTTATTTAATTCGTACTTGAGCTTCTGCGACCATGATCGGGGTCGGATTGTGATCGTCTATGCGAGATTCCTAACTTCAATAGTAATTTCATGGCCCCGTTCAGGTAGCTGGTGAAATTTACACCCCCTACCCGGTCGCGCGCTCTCTTAACAAGCTTCCTAACAAACACTGACTGGAAATTATTGGAATTCGCGGTTTCCACCCGCCTTGATAGGGGTAATTAATGTTGCTGGAATAAAATGGGGCAATGGTAAAGGTAATTGAGGAGAGTCGAATATCATAGTAAAATATAAATTAAATTCTGATGTAGGACATATTAAAATTTACCTTAATTCGCCTCTCACGAGTACTGAATAAAATTTACTAAGTTTTAAAATGCGTTTTTTTATAGCTATAAAAAGTCACAGTGCTCACGATTTAATTTAATTTTTATTTTGAAGCATTGTATATTTTTCAATTTAAATAAAATTGAAATAAAATCAATACTGCATTATCAAAATGTAAAAAAAGGGTGTAATGTTTGAATTTATTTTATAAATATCCCTTAATGTAGGTATACCTTTCTATTTTTTAGAATCGAAATTAATTAAAAAGCACTCACTTACCTATCTACTTATAGATAGATACGAGTATTCAAAAGCATCCCCAAACTTTACCAAGCGCGTTTTGTTAATAGCCACATACAATTTAAGGGGATTGTGGTAGAAAATATTGTTTTAATTGGGTTTTTATACTTTTTGTCCATGTTTAGGTACCAAGTTGATTGAGAAAAAAGTAGGAATTGTATAATAAGTTCTCAAGTTCTTCTCTCGAGATTATCTTCGTCAACGGTTAAATTTTAATTATTATGATTGAACTTATAGAACGATCAATTATTATTGATGAATCAATTTGTGTAAAGTGACCTCTGTGGTGCATTAGGCGACGGCCCGCTTGGGACAGATGTTTGTATGTTCTGCAGATATTTGTTCCGTGTCTGGGTTATCTCTATCTATAGTATGACATGACATGTATTTAAATAAATAAAAACAAAGTATCCAAATATAATATCAGTCATCTAGTCACACAAGAATTAAGTTAGTTACCATGAGACTATATGACGCCATGTAAAATATCCAAGGATATTCATCATTTTGAAAACCATCCCCTTAACAAACATCCTAATTAAGGCCCCTCCATGCGGTATTCAAAATCAATAATTGCAGGGGTGAACTATTTATTTTGAGAGCAATTACAAAGTTCGGTACCCATCTAAAGCTTCCACGAACTTGCTAATAACATACAATTTGCTTACCCCTTATTTTATGGTTATTAAAAATTCAGTAGGGAAATTCGAATTAGAAAGTTGAATTCCCCAATACGCGTAACTTAATATTGAGGGGGTCTGTAGGCAACTAACTGCTTATAAACTAATTGAGTGAGTCACGGAATTAAAAGGTTGACCAAAAAAGGTATCGTTTTTAGGTTGTAAAAAGGTTGTTTTTACGAAATTAAAATTTCGTTTTCTAGAAAGCTTTGCCACATAAACAGTAATAATCTTCAAAATTCCATTACGGAACTAAATGAGAAGTTTAAAGTCCCCGGCTTAGTTGGCTCAACGAGTTCACACGTCAACTCGTGAGGATGAAACAGAAGGTTATCTTATGCAAACATGCTTGCATGTATTTTTATTCGTATTCTTAGCAGTAAGTATACGAGTAAGTATACTTACAAAAAATAGATCTGTAGGCTTACTATAACCGTTAAAAGCGATTCAGTTTAGGTCCTATTATGAGCTGCTTTTGACGTAAGCTAAGGCGCTGGCGTAAAGTTTGGACTGTTAGAACCTAAACTGATTTGTTTAATAATACGTCATGGTAAGCCCCCTGTGCAACAAACAATACTTTAACACCAAAATCATTGTCCCAATGCATTCTCTTCTATCATATTTTGCCCAATTGAGTCCAGTTTTCGATCTTCTGCAGTGTAGATGTGACCAATCAACGCAGACCTCTCAACGGGCTACGGTTACCCGATTTCAAAATGTCTCCATCAAATTTCAGCTGATCTGAATAGGATTCGCGTCAACCAATCACATCACGGCAACAGAACCAAATTACAGTTGAAACTAAACACCATTGAACCGAGAGTGTACGGTACGGTACAGTTGATGTCAAAGTGGTTTTACGCATCGTGAGTCATGCTTTAGATATCTACGCAGCTTAATAATCTCATTACTAATTAATCTGATAATTTTATGTTGAAAATCCACGTTATTGTTCAAACTTTTGCGAACATAACCTTTTTTAAATATTGTTTTTTTATATTATATTTCTGAAAACCAAGCGACTGTAGTTCTGTAAATGCCTTCGATTTTGCTATCAGGGAAATGAAGAAACATGTTTTTGTAGATGCTCATCAAGTACACGCAAACAAATAAAAAGATGCTGTGAAGAAGTATTGAAAATCATTTTTTTGTCAAAAATTGAGGAAGTGAATAACTTTTTAAATATTTAAAAAGATTATTTAATAAGTATTGCGTGAAACAAACCATTTCCCCTCGCCAGTACATGCGTGTAGCAATCAACCAGTACAACGTACTAACATAGTCTACCGCATAGTTGTGGCTAAATCTTGAGCTAATTGGTGTCACATAGTCGTGTAATTAGCATACCTATACAAACATTGTAAGAATACTATTGAGCATTCAATATCATTAGCACAGATATTCACTAAGCCAAATTGAATGTAATATTATTCCGATAGACTATTTTAAATGGCATATTAGGTCCCAAAAGTTTCCTAACCTCATTTACTAGTAACATTTCATGACATTCACTGAGCTTCAAACCTTAGAATTTTGATAAAACCACAATCGCCATTTAAACAGAGAGATTTCAGGGAATCCAAAACCGTGGAATTCAATTACTCAGCCGTTTTGAGCAGACTTCAAAGCGAACAATATCAAATGAGTAACCTTCAAAGTTCCGACTCTATTATAGAGGTTAATGCGTTGAAGAAATTCCTGTCCGCTGCTGTCTCTATTTGATCGGGGTTGGTCGGCTGTTAGGATTACTTTATAGGATCCGATTCGACACTGTTTTTTATTAATTTACTAAGGTATATCTAATTTAAAAAAATGTTATAACAATGAGGTAAGGTAAGCTGCATTTAGCTATAAAACAATAAATTATATTTAAATGCTTTCTGACTAAAAGCATTTGACTGTAACATAACGCAGATTACTAGCACATTTTCAAATGATTTTGACTTTCGAAGGTCTAAACAAATTCCTACATTTCTTATGGCTTAATACCTACAAAACATTTTTTTAATTAGATTACTTCATGCTCATTTAAATGAATTCCAAAAGCATCCATTGAACTAGAATGTGCACTAAATATTTGACTTAACGTATAATTATGCAAAGCTGTAAAAACAAGGCTATTTGAAGTTATGAATGGATTTCTCTCGGTCACGGTTTGTAGGATTGCCTACTTGTTACATAACGACTTAGCAATAGTTGCTAATGGTCAAGATGTCAGTAATTCTTTTCAAGACAAATAAATTCCATTTAACTTCTAACTGTACATTGCTCTAATCAGTATACTTAAGTACTTTCTTACCGAAAGTATTTGACTGTAATAACGCTGATTCTAGATCAGAACATTAAAAAACAACTTGTTACATGAGCATCACTTGTACCTGGCGACTTTTCCGTCGAAAAAAAAACAAAATTGAGTCCAATGTAAAATCATCTATAGCATATATATTTTTATAGTGTTATACCACACTTAGGCATTTCATTTATAAAATGAAAAGTCATTTAGGTTTAAACTAAATAAAAACTAAAGGTGTACCAAAAATCAGATCAATTTAATAACAGAAAAAATTTCAATCTTGACTCAAACAACTAAACAAACACGTCAAGCTAAATAAGGCCGTTTAAAATATTCCTAATGCCAGTCACACCTTCAATATGATTTAATCTTAATGAGTTTTGTTCAAAAGTAAAACAAATATTTCATAAAATCGTTCGGTCTAAAAGCCACCTATTAGCAGATTGGACTTGGGAAGTACATCAATCAACGTTCAGGAATGACCGCAGTCTGTGATTTATTGAGGCCTTCCAGTACTGAGTGCATTGTGTATTTTTTTGCCAACCCTTTTGTGAAAGGTAGAACGACAGATCAAGGTGGATTGAAGGATTTCAATCTGGTTGAGTGTAGGGTTTGGGAACGAACCGTTTAGAACCTGAGATTGAAGTTTGGGTTTATGATGAAAAGAAACTTCAAATATATCGTTCAGAAGTGACATTTTCCTAGACCCTGTTCTACTTTGCATAGGAATGTGGCCGGATTAATCGAAGTTGAGTTGTAAATATTAAAAAAAACTTTGGTCATTATCTTCTTTAGAATAAATTTATTTGGTGACAGAATTAAATAAGTAAGTATCCCAATTCTATTCATGTCTACGTCGATACGTTTTGCAACTCGTCAAATATTCTATAGTGCAAAAAAATGCACATTTAAAATAACTTGACCCAAAAAAGATTATTTTAGACAGTGCGAGAAGATTTTTTTTGTCTCCGGACCTAAAACTATCTTATCAACTTAGGGTATTATTCATAAAAACTTGACAATTTAATATAGGTTTAAAGAACGTTTTAGAACGTTTTTTTCTTGTCACTCATATGTCAACGAAAAGAGATAGCAACAGATTTAATATGCGTTTTAGCTAATACAGGTTTTAGGTCGAATATGCATAATGGGGTATGTTGGTTACATCCACAGAAAAGACAATTTGTACGTTGCTACATTTTGTGCTTACAACGTCAACATTGCCTGATTAAGCCAGAAAACATCGGAAACAATCACGTACCATTGCAAAAACTATTGACAAAAAGTACCTAGTTTGTTCTTTATTTCATTGTTTCCATGTCCATTACTCATCTTGATAGAAACGTGATGATGTCTAAGTATTTCTGTCTAGCCTGACGCTAAGCTACAAAGCTCACCACTATCAAACTAAGACTGCTATTTAATCCCATGCTACACTATCGTTATCACGATAGCATCTCACGTTTAGACGTATTGTCCTTAATCCCATTGTGCGCGAACTTCGGGATTGTTCTAAGGAGAATTAATAGAAGTTAGAAGGAACGGTATTGTAGGCGATACTGCATCACATATAAAAACTGTTGGTGGAAAATGAACTTTATAGCGCGAGGTTAGGATTGCTATCACAAAGCATGGAGACTATAAGAATCGAGTTTGTATTGTACTTTTTCCAATGCATTGCTTGCTTCAGGCATTTGTACTTTTGGCTTATATTTTTTATCAATAGTCTTAGCTGCTTAACTGTTGCCCGTTATATACTTACCTTCTCTCTATCGACAAAATCTTCTAACTTACTCATAAAAGAGTTGGACATCGAGATATCTCGGTTCTCGTCTCGACACGTAGCGCATACAGTACTTGATACAACTATATAGAAGGGCACATGGTCATTCTCCGTGGCCTAACTATTTCACCTACCCGATGGACTTTGGTGGTCTTTTGATAAATTTACCTGTAACGACTGTTAGTGTCGGTTTATTTGTAGGCGCTAAATTTGTCACTATTAGATTTTAGATGACCAGTTTCTAAGAGAGAATTCTCTAAGTTCTTACTATTAGTTATTCAGTGGCGAAGCCCTATTGTAACCTGATTTATCGGTTAAGAACAATGATAAATCAAATAGAAATTGCTCCTGCGAGCGTTCTGGCGACGCTAGGATTAGAGCATATTGGCTCTGATAAAAAGGTGTTATCATAAAATCTAAAGCCAATTCTTTCAATATTTTTTAGAACCAGATTTTGATTTACTCTCTGAAATGAATAATAAGGCTTTTTTTTCCAAGTCACGATAGAAATTTAGCCATTTCGAACTAAGATCAGAACGAAATAAGCGCTTTCGTAATTAAAAATTTTTAATTAGTTAGTGCCACACCGAATCACCGCCATTATCAGAAAATCGCAAATTAATCAATGTTAGAATATCTAAATAAATTAAATGCATTAATAAAAATTAGGGTAAAAATGTCAGTCAATAAAAAATGAATTTCCATAATTTTTTCTATCGAGTCAGTGTAGGAGTAGCTTTATTTTATCAGGTGGGACATCTTCCAACTACACAGAGCTCCAGACATCTAGTTCTTTAATTTTAATTAAAGTCAATTGAAAAACTTCTGTCTAGATTCCATTAAAGTTGGAATAAAATTGGCAAGAAATTACCCGTAGGAGTATTTCAAGGAAATTAAATACGGATGGTACAAGAAGACTGCTATTGCTTGCCAGTTTACTACTAACTTATTACTTATTGTTTTTTAACTATGGGTTACTAACTAGCTACGCCCCACGGTGCTACCCGCGGTGAACCATTCCCCTAGGAATACTGAGATTAAAAGGAGCCTATGTGTCAATTCAGGATATAAAGTTATCTGTTACCGTATTTAATTAAAATACATCTAGCGGATTGTGCGTGAAATAAGTAGTCAAAAATATACTCCACCTCTATCCATATTAACTATCTAACTATAAAGAGTAGTAGAGTGTTCTTTGTTTGATTGTGTGACGGAAGTATCTCCAAAACTACTCAGCCGATTTCAAAAATATTTTACCGATGTGTATAATGAACTTGATGGTTATATTTTATTTCGGTAGTATCATAAGTTCACGCGTGCAAAGGACGTGCTGCTAGTAAAAAATATAAGCATGGCATCGTCAATTCTGAGAACCCCACCTTATGAAGTCTAATAAATTCTTATCAGAACTTTCTAGCTAATTAAAAACTGATAGAGCAGACTTTTTTATGAAAAGGTAAATAAAACTTTACCTCCTGTCTTTTCCCCCTTTTTCCTATGCCAGTCACGTTCCATAGTTCTTTCTGGAAGGAATTGCTGCCAATAACCCTGAGGTTTAAAAGATTTTTTGCCTTTTTACTTGGGAACACGTCACATTTTGGCGTGTGGTAAGCAATGCTTTCGGAAAAACTGAAATCATGAAATACTTTGTATGAGGACGTAACTCACTGTCTTCTTTTTAAAATTACTTGAATGAAAATATTAGCATACTGTATGTAATAACTTAATTCAATTATTATTATTATTAAGTACATCACACCGTTTTGGATAATAAAATTTAAAATTTGGGCACGTTAAATTGTCGGTCCCGGCTTTTAAAAGTCGTTAAGCCATGACGGAGGCCTTTAGGCGGCCTAAAACTCCGTCACCAGAGTTGGCCACTTGCTCATACGAACGAACGAACGAACCGTTTTGGATGACATTACATCTACCATTGGTTCGACCATCATCGAAAGATTCTATTAAAACGTGTCTTGGTAGATCGTCGAAGTAAAAAAACGTTCTGTGCGCTCTTCGCTCTTTGCTACTTGGATGGGTGACCGTTAGTGGCATATCATCTGAGCGCTTCCATACTTTGAAGGGCACGTTAAATAGTCGGTCGTTAAGCTATGACGGAGGCTTTTAGGCGGCCTTAACACCAGAGTTGGCCAACTCTGGTGATTTAAGGCCGCCTAAATGCTTTAACGACTTTAAAAGTCGGGACCGACAATTTAAGGTTTATTTATATTATGTATACTCGTATACTTGCTCAGACGAACGAAAGAAGTGACCATGTATTTGGATATTAGTCTGTCATGTAGAAACGACGAACTTTTACATCAATTTTCGTATTACCAATGGATTAAATCCAAGGGTTGTCCCGGAGGAGACTCGCCGATTGGATTTGGCCCCTTATTCACTAATGTTCTGTTTCAATAATCATGTAGCAGTCTACGAATAATGCTCATAAAATTTAAAAAAGTATAGGTTTAAGTAAAAGTATTTATATTGTATGTGTTAGTGTAAGTAAAGTATTAGTAAAAAGTATAATATTAAGGACTAAAAAAGTTTCGGAAAGTAGGAACTCGGGAGTTTTTCAATAGCAACTGTGTTTAAATGTTTCACTATAAAGTTATTAACCTTCTATGAATCGCAGGGGAGTTTTAATCTGTTCATACCTACCTAGACACTTCTTATTGAATACAGGAACGGATCGCTTGTCGTGAATCAATGTTATAACATTTGTATTCCGCCGGCAAAGCCACTTTCTCTGGACGCTGGAGCGAATTTAAAAAATCTTCAATGTTGTTTTGGCACCTTGGCTTGTAACTTCAGATGCGATCAAAAGTACCTTAACAACTTTTGATAATTGGAAATTGCGTTTGTTTTTGACAGGTGTACTAGAACTAAGGTGTGCTAGAACTAAAACATGCTAGTTTTAGTTTGCAATTGGTAGAAAAACTAAGTTAAGTGTTGTGATTACTTAATATAATTAAGTAATCACTACACCAGACTTAGCTATATATACGAGTATTTATGTGTGTAAATAGCTACAAAACAAAAACTATTTACATTTGTTGTAAAAATATTTTTATTGGAAAAACAAACGATTTTGTGGTTTGGGTAAAACCAAAAAGGTGCAAATTGTAAAGTAAAAAATTTTTAACCAAATTGTAAGTAGGTAACCCAAATTTTAAAAGCAAGATAATTATTGGATATCTGAGTCGTTAAGCTATTTCTGACAAGACTTCTTATTTGAACTAAGTTGTTCATCTACTTTTGTGCACAGTAAGTGTTATGCTCCTCACGTGCCTGTTGGGGCAGTTTGGTTTTTGATGTTATCCATAGGGATATTTTGTTTTCCAATACTTGGTGTCGAAAACGACGTTCGATGGGCTTAGGTGGAACGTTACTGTCTTTATGCCAAATGATGACCATAAGTGACAACTAATAAGATGGTAATTGTCCTAAAATCTGTAAGTGATGCCAAAAATGATTTTAGACCTATCTTATTTATCATTGTTTTATTTTCAATCGCAATTAATAATAATTATTATTATAAATAAATCATGTATGTGTTCAAGTCAATAAATTTTATCAATCTTTTACAATTACATTTTTTTTAAAACAAACTTTAGTTTTTTTATATTTATATTTATTTCCGAAAACTTAAAACTATTTTTACAGGTTATACCTAATGCAATAGACTAGTCATACGCAATACATTCATGGCAATAAAATAAAATAAAAGTAAAGCTATTATATACACTAATAAAATATTAGGTACTTTTACTTTTTATTACATTACACTTTACAGTAAAATCTAACTCGTCCTTGCAAGTGGTTGACCTCGTCACGGTGCATTCTTACCCCTGACCTCGGAGGCCGGAAGTTTTACGAAGAAGCAACTGCGTGCGTGCATAACACAAGCTAAACAATACAGGTTCTGATATAACTGAGTAATAATTTACATAGTTTATTATATACATAGTTTATTATAATTACCATTGTCATACGTCATTTGTTTATAGGTTGGAAGGAGATAGAGCGTTAGAGTCGTGCTTAGTTTTTTGTGAAAAGCTATAAATATTATGTCGTTCGAGAGAAAAATAATTAAGTTATAAAAATTTACTAGAAAATGTTTTTTTGAAATAAATAATAAACTTCCTAACTTATTTTGGCCCATTACAATAATTATTACTCATATTAAAAAACAGATTTTATACAGTTTTACAAAGTAGCTTAAGTACCTACACCTAGTAAAACAATATGGTTAAAAATGGGTTACACATTACTTAAATATTGACTCAGATGACGCTATACATGTATACACTGTACATCGTGTTTATTTAATTTGTGATTCACACTTTCAGCTACAGGTATAAATTTTATGACACTATGTTATTTATATACTTACCTGTTGTTAAAAATCTGTTACCTATACCTTGATTCAGTAACTATTTCATAGGCATTTTTTTATCATATCTATGGATTAAAGAGAATGGATATTCTAAAAGACAAGTTTGCCAAATTGTTGTATACCACTAATTTATGAAGTTTATCTGTTTCTTGACTCCATTATTCAATCAACACCCACTGACAATATAAACATTATGTTTGTGATTTGATCTTGTTGTGCCAAGATCACGATTATCATTACAAGCCGATTTTCAACAATGTTTTCATTTTAAGAATGTATTTTTAAAACATTTGCTCATATAATCATTACAGTATCCTCTAGTAAAGTAGTCGTATTTCACGGTAATCTTTCAGTAAAGTTGATTATCTGTGGCTTAATTGCTGGCTAGATTATGTAGATTAGAGTATGACCTCACTTTGTTTACAAATAGCCAGTGTCATAAGGCGAACTGAAGACTTCTTAGTTTATTAATAGGTAGATTATGAGTAAGCACGTAAATCAAAAAATCTGCAACGAACTATCTGACAATAAACATAGTTTTAGAAAATTTAAACACGGTAGAACTTTTTTTTATTTTTTTAAGCTATTGCATAGCTTCTATCGCGGGCCTTGAGCGTGGAGACCGAATCCAGAAATTCGGTAACGGAAAAACCTAATGCTTGTCACTTTAGTTCAGCAACTCGCCTCTAGGTGGCATGCAATAGCTTTACCGCGGCAGTCCCCGAGTGCCACTCGTCTTTTTTATTAATTAACACAGCCGGGCAAAGGTCTTTCCTTTTGCTTCCACGTACATTCCTTTCTATTTCCGTCGTAGAGTCATGATCTATTCAACAAATCAAAAAGCATATTTTTCTAAACTTCTAAAATATTTTCTGTATTTTTTGTTAGTTATTAACTCATTCTCAGAGTAAAATACAGCAAGATACAAAGCCAACTGATAAGTTCTAACAAAAATCATCATTATTTGTTTCAACAATGTTTTGAACTAAATTGCAGCCGCGAGCAGACGCAACCATCCATAAAGATACAACATAAACTCAATTTACAACATAAAATACATGCACTTCCGTGTAGTAAACACTTGCATAATGAAAACATAATGCACACCGAGCTTTCTAATGAAGCAACTTTTAACAACATCGTTACCGCAATAATATTAGTTTTCAAAACTTAAGCAACATACTACGAACAAGATTGTAAAATTTTCAATTTTCCGTCTTTTTTATTCTAAGAGAAAAAAAGTTCATAAAACTGTCTTCACTTCTGTATGAGAGAAAAAACACCACAGTGGAATATAAAACCTATTTTTTTTTGAAGTCGGTTAATAACTATAATTATTGTGTTTTTCTTGAAACTTTTGAAAAAATGGAAGCAGTTAATATAATATTTACCTATTTTTTATTATTATTTACTCGTATTTTGATTCACATAATAAAAAGCCTATTTTTGACACAAATTTCTTCATCACTATAAAATACTACATCGCATCACATTCGAAAAACATAATGCATAGAGCAACCTTTTGAGATTTGAGAAATACAGGTCTAAGTTGCTTTAGCAGACAGAAAGTTTGAAACATCTTAGACCCTTCCAATGGCCAGTGCTCACTGACCGTGGTTAATTATTCTATGTTTTTATTTTTACCGACTGACGTTAATTTCCATAACCGAGTAGTGCTGTAGTCGGTGTACCGTGGCGTGCGCTGGCGCATCTAGAGATGTGACTTTGTCGATTATGTACAGGATTTGTCGTATAAATTTTATCTTATTGTGTAACTACACTTAATGAGACACAATAATCCATCCCAGAGTATACTATAGGTATACACTTATGTATATCTATAATATACTCTGAATTAGTTAGTACCATTGAATAAGTGTAATAAAAAAATAAGAAACGTTAAATAATATAATTATATAATAAACAAACCACCTAATTCATTTTTTAAACACTTTACTATTCATGCGTAGGTATAGGTATGATCTGGAATAAATTCTTGTGTAAGTCAATTTAAAAAGTATCTGAATAAAATAGACAAGGTATTGAACATTTTAGTACCTACAATATAAAAAACTCAACAGTCTACATTTAAACATTTATTTCATGTTTAATTATTTATGATTTTTTTTTTAAGTTAGTTCCATAATTAAGTAATTTATACATTCGTCAGAGGTACATGGTCACATTGCATCATTCACCCTTCCATAATGCAATCGATAAACCTTCATCGACATTATCCCACACTGCCAGCGCACCTTCCTTGTCAGTTAATTCAGTGCTACGTTAGACGCATGCGCGCGAACGTCTCTTTTCGCGGTTTCTTTAAAATTCGAACTCGTTCGAAATTCAAAATTAATATATGGCAGTGGTGATACGACCGTGTGGTGAATTTCATTGTATGAAGTACAGAAATTGCAGGGGACGGACACAGAATGGCTGGGTAACCTTATCAGTTAACATTGACCTTCTTTCAGAGATCTGTAATTGAAAAAGGCTGTAATAACAGGTTTCCTCGCTGTTTTCTTGGCGACCTTGTAAAATAACAACTGACATTAGGATGAACGACTTCAAATAATGATTCATAATTTTGTCGTCTATGCTTATTTTAACAAAACAAAGAGTTTTTAATGTTTTTTACTTTGAACTGCTTACGTTAAAACTATTTGTATAATTTTCTCATAGCACTATCTGCATGAACGTTTGCGTAATTCCGCTTTCTTTTACTTTTAATTTCTAATAATGTCATTTATATTGCGAGAGATTATACTTATTTGCAATTATCAAGTTATTCATAAATCAGTAGTTAATATAATATTACATTTACTTTCATTATCGTCACAAGTAATGGAACGTTAATTGCACAAAGCAATTTATCTGTGTAAGATCTTCCGAACCGTATATTGTATACTTACAAACTAATTATTCTTATATCTCTTTCGTATGTAATGAACTCACGTGTTGTTAAATTTCTCTCTTATATTTGGCTCATCATCATCATCATGTGCAGCCTGTCTCATCCCATGGAGAGGCCTATGTAATGCCCAGCCACTGCTGGGCATAGGCCTCTCTTCGCTTGTGCCAACCCTCACTATCTTGTGCCAGTCTGACCCATTTACGACCTGCTGTTTTGACAATGTCATCGACGTCGATATTTGGCTATGTTTGTTCTATTTTCTTTACTTTATTAATCGAATGAAAATGAAAACAGACATTTTTTTTATGATGTCAAGATTCTTTGAAGGTTTTGTAGGAGTAGTCAGATGTATGCCCAAATATTATATTTGATACATGCCCACATTCTAGAGAAAAAAGTTTTGCAGAAGTTAACATTCCATACATAAAGCTAATTGTGCCTTCACGATGTTTGACTTTGCTTTCAGAGCTCGTGTTTATCGGAATAATTTTTTTATTACAAATCAATCAACTTGTAGAGTCACTTTAAATTGTTGAATCAAAACACTTTATATAATTTTTCTATCGCTAGCCATCTCAATAGTCACTCCTATCTTAGATAAGTAATTTTCACACGATCCTATCAATATTTTATCTCTTATGTTTACACAAAACATTCTCAAGCAATAATATTTATTCATATTGCACCTTAGCGCTTTTAATTTCAAAATAAATTATATTGCACGATTTATAAAATTATAATAATTAATACATTAGATTTTAACACGTGAGTGATTAACAGAAACCTTCGTAATTGTTCGTTCTAGACAATTAAGTTATTTTTACGTAATATTTAACTTTAACATATAAATAATATAATATAATTAGGCATTTATTTATTTGTGTGTCGACCTCGATGTAAATTCGTGAGCTTTAAATAATGAAAATGATTGATTTTAAACAATGAACAAAAAAAATGTGTTTAAAATAACTAAACTATTAAAGTTGTAAAGGCCTGAGTTTGTCCTGTATAATATTTTTACACCAAACAGTTAACTTCTTGTAAGATCAAAACAAACGGCTTTTCTTCCATCTATCCAGAAGTTCAGGTTTGAGACAAACTGCCTTCACGCCTAGCCAAGTGAGTTGGCTCGTAACATCACTTCCTAAACCAAAACTTTCCGTGTTATTTATGTTAAACTACCCTCACATCCTCAAGTAAAGTTGACCTGAGATTTCGGAAACAAAGAGTAGAGTTTGTGAGACTTTAAATTCTTATTACTTTTGTGACAATCTTCAAATATGCATAAGGTAAAATAGTCTAGAAAAATCAAATTTGAATTTATTTTGACTTTTTTTTTTCATATTGTATGAGTATTACTTGATTTCAATAATGTATACTTGAAAATAGATATTTTTTTCATACAGCTAATATAGCTAATTTCAAGGCATACACAATTTTATAACTAATTGTAAAAAAAAAAATTGTAATCGTCCCGATGTTTTGCTTTATTCGTGATAGTATTTTGATAATTGTTAGCGTTGTTTGAAATAATTACTGAAAACGGCATTCATTAGGAATATTCTGATGTGCACACATAACGCATTAAAGTAAAAACTAAAATGTACTACTTTTTAACTGAATTAAAAAAAAATATTGAATAGCCAAGTTGGCCGAATGGGTTAGTATCTCGACTTTTAATCCGAATCCGATGTTAGTGAATCCGGCCGTATATCAATGGTTTTTTTGTTCCAAAATAATTTGCAAAAAATTTACTATAAACTGTGAAGGAAAATATTGTGAAGAAACCACATAGCTTATTAGAATATTTACTTCTGCATGATAAAATGTGAGCACTAAGTTTATAAAACTTCACCTGGTATTTATGCAAACCTTTGTCTAGCCCAATAGACACCTTTAATATAAAAAAACATCACAACATCACTCAACTTGACCTTAAAAATTCAGTGTCAGTTTGAGTTCAAAGAGTTCATTGTTAATCGCCCCTACAGCTACCTATGTTTGTTTTCGAGTACAATAGCGGAATTCATATCCGATGACAATGCGACACCCACGTTTGTCAAAACATTGCCACAATCAACGATTAGTGAGCTATGAAACCTTAGTAACGAGTTTTCTATTAGTACTTGAACGAGTTAATAATATTGAGCATATTGGTGGCGAGAAGAACTTGGGTTTTTTTTTTAAAAACCTATCCTGTAAAGATTTGACATTTGAAAGGTCTATGTCTAGCAGATGGATAAAAAGACTGAAAATAAATAAATAAATATCCTTGGACATTCCACACAGCGTCATCTAGTCCCAAGCTAAGCAACTTAATGCTTGTGTTATGGTAACCAGATGACTGATATAATACTTAGATACATATTTATAAATAATACTGATTTACATAAATCTAGCAGTTTTTTTCTCTTTCCAGTCAATAAAATCAACATGCGACTTCATAAAAACCCAGCTATGTACAATAGCGCTATCACTCACACTGTTCAGCTCAGTAGTCCTTCCCCGGGAGGCGTTTTACTATGGAGCAGTTCCATACCTGGTGGTATACACCTTCTGGCTGCTGGTTGTGGGACTGCCAACATCACTGCTGCAACTGTCAATGGGGCAGCTAAGTCAGCAGGATCCTGTGGGGGTTTGGAGAGCTGTGCCGTTTTTAAGAGGTAATTTAGATCTCTAATTTTCAGACATCATGTGTTATAGTAAATTTACCTTAAGACCTACACAATCCTAGTGGTAATAGTTCCATACCTGGTGTTATACAACTTTTGGCTACTGGTATTGGACTTAACACATCTATCTAATACAACAAGACCTTGATATAGTTTCTGATAGGAAAAAAGAAAGAGACAAAAATGTTCTAAACGTTAAAACATGCTCTATTTCTCACTTGATAAACATGTCTGAAGCAACAAGTATCAGTGTTACTATAAGAATTCAGTGTGAAAGTACGAAGATCCCCAAACATCGCGTCAACGCAGTAATCCGGCACTCAGCTAAGGTACACAGGCTTATGTGGTAAATCTGCTGTTTCCTGTTGCAAGTTTATACTCGATGTTGATAGAATTGTGGATGTAAGAGCTATCAGGAAATCTTGTTGTATACTTACCTTTGCATGTTTTACGCTTGTTTTAGAATTAGGTTCGTTCGGTTCGGTAGTGTTCGGTAATACGAGTACAAAATAGTCGAAAACTCTTCTACTACTATTACTATTATTACTAGCCTATCTTGTCCCTGGTAATCCAAAAGTGAAAATAATTCAAAATATTTATAAATAATAGAAAATCCCTTTAATATTTTGCTTCTCTTATGAAAACCGGCAGGAGATTTCTGTCCAAAATTACCAAAAACCCTTTATCTACTCAAAGGCGATTTTCGTATAGGGTTTCAGGTCAGGAATAAGCCATTATTATTGTTTTAGGAGCGGGTCACTTGAAGCTACTAACTTCATACCTCTGCTGTATATACTACATGGTGTACGTAGCGCTGTCTTCAGCTTATCTGATATGGATTGGAAAAGGGACGTTTCCTTTGAAGGACTGCACAAAATTGTATATAACTCCGGTAAGTATGATTTATACTGTCTGTTAAGGCAATAAAAATAAATGTTTATAAAATTTGAACAGGCTACAAAATTTACTAAACCCCGAATAAAACTGTTTTTAGATAACAAATCTCATCTTTAAAAAAAATGTTAAATAATATGTAGGTTTAAAAACACATAGCATACTTTTCACACATACAAATATATTTTTTCTGTACTAAAAGTCTCGCTCCAAAAACATAAAAGTATTTTGACCATGTTGATTTTTTTTTAATTGCAACCGACCAACATCAATCAACAGTTCTTGATTGAAAGCAGAAATGATAATTTTCTATTTTTGTTTGCATAAATACAAGCAAGTACGTATTTATACAACCTTGTCAGACTCAGACTTAGAATTCAGAAGACAACGAAAGTCTAGGAACAGGAAACTAGATAAGTTTTACTTTAACAGCCATATAACTTTGGCTTTTAGATCTTTGCTATACAGAGTATATTTTTACTAAGAGAGTATGCCTTCGGAATCATTCAATTTATTTTTTATTTATTTATTTATTCAGAACATAATACGAGTACACGAACAGATTACAAAAGGAACGAAAAAATATCGTATGTTGGAATCCTGCCCGTTCGCACTATTTATTAATTAAATTGCATCATAATTATTATTATTACATACACACCGTATTATAATAACTTTTAATAAGTCAATTAAATTGATGAAATGGAGGTGGGTCCATTTCATCAATTTAATTGACTTATTTATTGTTTGTTTAGTTGTGGGTATGGTATTCGATTACAATAATTCGCATTTGTTTGGTTACAGAACGGATATGAAAACAGAATGAATGCGTCCGAATGTTTTAAGTAAGTATGCACTATTCATTTTACTGTTGCATTTTAGAAATAATTATAAAACTTTAGGCTGTATAAGCTTTTTAACGCTTTTGAAGAAACTTTATACATCGCTTTGTCCAAGGAAATTGAGATCTAGCTCAGTAATCACGTAATTTAGCGTTACAAAACTATGAAATTCATTTGTTGCATAGAATTTGTAACTCGATAAAAAGGCAAAACTAATGCATTTCCACATAGAATCAAGAGCTAGGTAATAATTATTACAGTTACATTAATTCGTTTTGTGTTAGAAATAATGAATGGATTCTCAAATCGAGACTTGTTTTTTAACTTTGTTATTTTGAATTACGAATTATTCAAAGTTTCGTAAAAGTATGTAATAATAAAAAATAAATTAAGTTATTACTCGCACAGTCATTGAGCCTACCAGTTCTGTCGTAGGTTTTTTATTTCATAATAAAATATTTTCTACTATGAATATAATTAATTCGTAACTTTTGACTTTTGACTTTTGATTTCATTATTTTCATAATCGAATATAATGTTCTATTATAAAAATAATATTCGACTGATCATAATTTTTTACAAAAAAAAATCTAAGTACAATTCTTGTTAGAGTGATATTCATACTAAATACTCAAACATTAACTAAAGCTATTACCACAAAAAAGAAAAACAGAAAGAAAATACTTTAATTACTTATCAATAGCATTTGTGCATGAACAATCACATAATTCTAAAGTCATTGACCCAAAGCAGAAATAAAAGATCCAATAACATCACGAGTATTAAATTGTAATTGCGTGAAATGTGTAAATCACTCGATACACGTAATCGTCAAGCGTGTGGCGAAAAGCGAAAGTGGCATGTAAAGAGAGTAAACATAACCTGGAGTCGACAAAAGTGTAAAGAAATCTTTTAAAATAGAGCAGATTTTTTTATTCTTAATGTTGTGTTAATAATATAAAATTAACCGTCATAATGTTTTTTTTCAGCACAACTTTTCTATCACCGTTCACTGAATACCCACAATACATTGGCATCATGACGATCCTTATATTCTTTTTATGGTTCTTCGTGCCCATACTGTAAGTAATAATCGAATCTTAATTAATAATGAATTGTTATATGCGTTATTGTTATCGTAGAAGAGTGAGCTCACACATCAGATAACGAAACGAATAAATGTCAACATTATAACGACGTTATTATGAAAAAGGTCATGTTGAAAGTACCGAGATATGTGTTATGAGAAAATGAGAAGAAAGAGCTGTGTCAGGAACGTAGCAGAGGGACAAAGAGAGATATAACATACATACAAACATTATAATCGCTGACGATGTTTGTATTTATGTCATAAAACAATTCTAAGCATCAAGACGTATCTACCGATACGTATCAATGTTTAAAATAACATGGTTTAATATCATAGTATTATTTTATCTGTGATATCAGTCTGTTTAAATTCATACTAGTTACCCGACCTGCTTAGATTCTATAAATATTAATAAATCTCGTTATCAACTACTTTGATAACTGTTCTGATAGAGATTTGGTATAATTATAATAATTGTTAGCTGATTACGAACTTAATGTTTAAATTATCAGAGCATTTCTGACAAGGTATTTTAAAATCGTTAACTCGAGAGTTTCCCTTAATACCTTCCTAGGGGGCGTATCAACAGTTTTTGAGTGGTATCTTTAGCATAACTTTCCTCGCTTTGTTTGATTGGCTTTTCATTGAAGTTTGACTATTTATATTGATAAGGGATCTTTTTCAAAAAACGCTTGGCCTACACCACCAGGTTCTTGTCTGGTTCTTGTCTGGTGTAAAGAGTTGCGTTGGAACAGGCAAGAGACAGAGTGTCACCTAGCTAATAAGACTGTACTGAAACTAAAAGTTGAAGAGAAAACTGTAAACAGCAAGCAATAACAGGTCTTAAGGTAGTCAACCTTTTCACTACACGACTAGACTTTACGTAAAGTAGTAAATTGCTTGCTAGGTTTGATAACTATTTGACACAAAACTCTTGTCTTGTAGGTGCAAAGTTTGAAAGACAAGTGCTTGTGCTCAAACGAATTGAATCGGAAACGTGTCAACTTTTTCATTCTGCGACTGTACTTCCATGATCATTCATTGCAACCCATATGCAACCAATTTATTGAAATTGTTGATCACGTGGAAAATTAATTAGCTGCCAAAACAGACAATACGAGTTACCTTTGTAAATTAGCGCATGTTCATAACACGTTATGAATAGTTGACCTGCAAATAATTATAAATTAACGCATGTTTAATTATATTGTCCTCGTGTTGCAATAATTATCTACAGCATCATAAGTGGATTCTGCTGCAAATATTTAAAAAAATATGTACGTGTTTCAAATTATTCACATAAAATAATAAACACGAGTTCTAATCGACAAAAGTGTTTATAAAAAAATCATCGTGAGGGAATCCGTTGATAAGTCCGTTTCAAACGAATTGACTATTTTGTCTTTCATAATAATAAAAATTATAGAGATTAAAACTGAGATGATAGTTTAGGTGCTAAACAAGCTTGTTCTATATCAACAATATCTCAAGGACTAGGGTCCTGTGAATGGTCTATTCAAATGCTTACCTAATTTATTTATTTTTATTTTTAGCTGACAGTTTTTTTACTGTTTTATGTACCTACACAATATTAGCTGTATTACTGTTTTCAATGTTCTCAAAATGACTTTTCCGTTTCAGTTTGTACCGCCTCCGCAAAACTTTGAAGGCATCACTTTGTATCTTAGCACCACTAGTCGTAGCTATCGCAGTAGTACTCGCTACATTTCTGGGAAAGAGTGGAGTGTTGGATTCCTTGTTTGAATCATGCGAGCAATGGTCACCGCTCTACCAGCCTTATATTTGGCACAGTGCCCTTATACAGGCATTGTTGTCTACGCAAATTGTTAGCGGGTATTTGATAAGTGCGGGTGGAACTGTATACAGACATTCTGATGTTCGATGGTAAGAACTAACACATTGAAATTAAATAACAGGAATAGTAGTAATTCGATTTAGCAAAGTTTAATCATACTTAGCCTTATAAAACTGAAAACATATAGCCTGGTCTAACATCAATGGATTTTAATTTAAAATCTAAAAAGTAGCTATCTACCAGTTGATATTTTGATAAGCTGCTACTACGGGTTTACTCATTTAATAAGTACTTTACAAAATGTACTTACCCAAAAAGGTTTTGACATTTCGGATACCCCCTTCAGCCCTTAATCTTAAAATCAAGATTTCAAAATAAGTCCCGATCAAGATTATTTTGCTTGGATTCTATGGGGTCTTATTACTTTGTTTTCTTTCAGGACATCAGCCTTTCTAATAATGACGAACATCTTCGCCAGCTGGCTCTGGGTTCTGATGTGGGAGTCCATTAGCAGTGAAGGAAGTAGGGACACCAGCTTCATATCAATTCTAGTCCTTATATACCAGTCTTCTGTGGCAGAGAGGAGGGGCAAGGAGTGGCCCCTCCTCGCGATTGCTTTAGTTTTCCTGTCAGGCATTATAAGCGTGGTAAGTACGAGGTACATGCCAACATTTATAATATTATACAGAATTATTCTGTTTCTATTCAAGTCCTTAGTGAAAGAGTTTCGGCATGCAGTTTTAAGATCTATAATAGCTAAGCCTCAGAATACCAAGAAAATCACAGGCCGCGTTTAACTGGCAGTGCAAGCCGCATGCTGAGTACAAAACAAACATCCCTCATCCGTCTCACTTTCCACCATTCGGCTGCGTGTCAAACTACTCTACTTAATATAGATGAGTAGTTTTGGTCGCTTTAAGGCTTTAAGGCGTGCTGGTTCTTTCTGTTTTTTGAGATCTATAAATAAATTCACGTCTAGAAGCAGAGACACTTGCAACCCAATATCTGTCTATTTCTTTCCAGCTGACTCTTCTATTCCCAGTCTATGACAAGCTCCACAGACTAACAGGAGACCATTGGCGACTCTTCGCCACTGCATCATCAGCTGCTGGTACTGCATTGACAGTTGCGGTGTTAGCGCGAGGACTGGAAGTCGTCTCCATACTGGATGAGCTGGTTGTGCCTATACTGGCTGTGTTCACTGCTACTATTGAGGTGGTGGGATTCGTTTTTATTTATGGTGAGTAAACTACACCAAAACAAGCAATAATAAATTATCTTGTAGTTCACTTATAACGCTGTTGCAAATTGTGCCGTTTATGATTTTTATTCTTTTAGGATTTCTTGAAAGTCCCTTGATGTTTGGTTACAATGACAGTGATTATTCTCTTCGTTCTGACCTTCCTTTTTCGATGTCAAATTATAAAAAACTATACTGTAAAAAAAAAATTATCCAGTATAATGACTTAATAGAAGAGCCTTCCCAACCATAATTATAATTAAACCAATAACTGTTTTTCAGGCTGGTGCCACCTAACAGTAGACATAGAATTCCTCACTGGAGTAAAGCTACCATGTTTCTGGATTGGAACCTGGTGGTCTACTCCAATCCTCCTCGTTGGGGTCACGGGCTGGTGGCTCCGTGCGCTGCTGAGGGTCACTTGGACTCCACAGGTCACGTGGCCATTGCTGGGAGTCGCGATTGTGATTGTGTTCGTGATGGCTGTGATGGCAGTAATCGCTGTGGCGAAAGAGGAGCAGTATAACTTGATTGCGGTAAATATAAAGAATGCTTAGTATCAATATGAACGGAGACTATATTCCACTTAGAGATGGACAAACGGTAATAATATAAGAAGAGTGTTCGATGAATGTGGGTGGATCGACTATCGTTTTGAGAGGATATCAAAATTAAATAAAAATGGTGTACTTGTCAATATCAAGAGAGTAGGGTCAGAGTATTGCTGAAAGTCAGATGGAGTCACCCTGCATACCATATGGAGAATGTACGAACGTGAAAGTGTTTGTGATATCTGTGATGAACTTGACGTGATGACGTGTATGAGTGTGCACACACGCACACTCATACACTCTGCCTGCACCTCAAAGATTATATTAAACTACCTTATAGTTTCATTATTTATTTGACCTATTGTTTTCGATGTGCTGTTGATCTACTTGTCATAATGCCTACCTTCGAGTCGAAGTTTTGCAACAATGTAATAGATTTATGTAATAACTAGATACCTACCTACAAAAATATTAAGTTTAAGTTTAGATTATGTAGATTAGATATTATGCTTCGCCACTAGCTTTACGATATTTATAATTTAAAAAATGTAATTTTCATTATAAGTGAACTGTTTTGTTCTTATGAAAATAAACATCTTTAAACCGAAACCGAAACCGAACTTGATTATATTATTGTAAGGCTGCCTAAAATGATTTTCTCTAAAGATGAGCATACGAAAACTTATAAGGTTAGGTTAGCACTTGTGGGTTGTTTTAGTGCAATCAGAGGGTTTACGTGCAAAGGTTGTTTGTTTTAAAATAAATAGAGTGCTGATATGGACAGGTTCTAGAAATTCAATATTACGAGTACTAAAACCAACTTTCTTACTTCTAAGGAAAGGAAAGTTGAAGCATTCCTAGTATAAGATTCTCACAAAGTTTCCAATTTCAAACTTATATTGTTTCACAGACTTCTTACTCTGATTTCAGAAAATATCATCAGCATTCAACCCTTCACGCCTCTGGGGTCCTGAGGAGCCCCTTGCAAGATACGTATGGATGTCACAACGATACCACAACGAAGTATTAAGCACTGACAACGAAACCACACCAGAGCCGAAACAATACCCAACGATATACAACATAGACTTAGAAAAGAAATACGACTGGTCAGACCCATATCCAACAGACTACACTTATACGAATAACGACTTTATTGACAAGGACAATAGACTCGATTTAGAAGATAATATATTCGCAACGCACACATTACCTAGAGGTAAGAAGAAAGAGGTGGATGAAAAGTTTCGGTCGCCGAATATTTGTATAGCGAGGGGTCAATTGGGTGGTCCGCTTAATTGTAACTGTAATAGACATTTCACGCTAAATGTTCCCACTTTGAAGTCGAATGAGACTACAACCAGCTTATGAAGTGCATTCCACAACGAAATCCCTAGTCGGTGTATTTATTTAAGAGTAAGGAATGTGGTGGTTTTACACTGGTCGACACGATTTTTGGTGATTGGTGTTTCATTAAATAAGGATCTTGGGGCAGATTAAATGATTATGTTTTAAGTTGAGGTGACACGATGATGATTTTTTTTTCGTTGAAAATATTTTAAATAAAGTGACATAGGTAAATTAGGTAATTTTCAAACGTAGCATTAACATTTAAAAATAAAGAACTGTTATAGTTAAATAAGTTTTACTCATGTAATGTGGAGAGTTATTGCTAATGGTAAACTTAATCTAAAGAAAAAAAAGCATTAAATCCTTACAAAAATTTAGTAATCGTGTCGGCGAATGAACCATAAGCAGCTGAACAAAGAAACACACAGAACTCACAAGCTAATAAATCGCACCGCATGCCATGATAACGCATGACGCTTATAGCATTTATTGTAAAGTTTAAACTTAAAAACACCTTGCAGTCTACGATTGACTTTCAGTTAAACTTGCCTACTTCCAGACATTTACTGACAGAACGAGAACTCGACATTTGAAGATAAGCGACTGACGTCAGCTGATTTCAACTAAACGACATTGAAATTAGAATTTTCGGGTCTATATTTAATAATTTTAAAAAATTAAATTTTCAAAAATTATAATTTTTTTAAATTTTTTTTAAATTTTCTATTCAATGTAAAAAATTAAATCGTGAACAAAGAAAATACCTTGATACACACACTACACAATGTATTATTATTTTATAAGTTTATATAATTTAAAAGAACATGCCATACAGTGCTAAAACAACGCTATTGTGGCGTACATACGAATAGTGTAGTGAGCAGCCGATGTTCCCAATACTGCACCAACATAATGCTAAATCATAATTATTTACGATATATCGACTGTTGTTTTATAATCAAAACGTGTGTTACTTAGTTCACACGAATCGAACTAACGAATTAAATTCTCTGCGTCGTCGCCGCAATGCGTGGCGAGGCTTTAGCAGAATATAAAAATTCCGCTATCAAGTTAGTTATATGATAAGTATTTTGTAATGTAACGAAATAGCAATATTTAAACTCAAGACATTAGCATAACATTATCAGAAACGAGATAAATCCAAAAGCAGAGGGTACAAAATAACCGAAACAAAAATATAAATTCGCAAGTAAAACAGTGTTTTATTGCATTCCCCCGAAAAGTAGCAAAACTGACAAAAGTTTTTGGGTCTAAGAAAAAATAGGAGAATGATAATCGTTCACACAGAGAAGACCCGGGCGGGGAAAAAAATGAGAAATGGTCGAAGTTTTTAACATAAATCTTAGAGTTGGCGAATTATTACTTGCCTTCCTTCGCGCTTTCAAGTTTGTGCTAAGTGGAGGATTGGTTTGTATCTAATTTTAGGGTGGATAACAACTTTGATTTAGAGCTTGAGAACATTACGTTTTTCTATTGAACACCTACTACTTAAGTACTACTACAATCACGGCTATTAAAGCTTATTTTACCAAACAAGATTAAAAAACAACTAAAAGATAAAACGGAGTTCCAATATTGTAAGATACTCCCAGTGCATAAACAAGTAGAATTAACACTATTAACTGAACAATATCACAACCTAAGTACATTTCGCTCAATTGAACACAAAACAGTAACTAGACAAATGAATCAACATAAATTATTTATACCCAGAATGAGAAACTTTTATGGTCGACGCACTTCTACATTTCTTATTCCAAACATAATTAATACCATACCGCTTTCAATTCGAAGTGAAATTAACAATAAAAACTTTAAAACAAAATACAAACGACACTACTTAGAAAACTTATAATCTCATATGAAATTTACTGATATATGTATATTTATATATTTATTGATATAGATGCTTGTATTAAATATGTATATATATATACCTATATATAAATAATGACACATAATAACTATAAACACTTCAACCCAAATCATTCTTTTTATTCCCTTTGGCACAATTTTTAATACAAAAAACTAAATATCATTGAATCAGCATGTATAGCATCTTGTTTACCACTTTACTAACACGCACCCGGTGGCAGGTAGGCCTATGACCACATTGACAAACCATATGATATCTCGCTCTGTCGTGCTCTAAAGCGCTATGCGGGGCTGAAAAGGAACGTGCCTTTGTTTAACATTGCGGTCCCTGTCTGCCTATCGCCTTTGTATGTAGATGTAAGTGTTAATTTTTATTGTTGATCAGATAGGTACCTAGTAATAAATACATAGATAGTCTGTATACGTACAATACGTGTATTTATGACGAATGTAAGTTATCTAGACAAACCTATTAAGGTTTTTAGATACTTATTTTAGCTGGAACATGTATTATTTTACGTGAATAAATAAATAAAAAAAAAAAAAAAAAAAAAGTTAGTGTTTCCTGCTAATCTGCCTGCAAAAGTTTTTTTGAACTTTGTTAATAAAAAAAAGCTTTTATATTGTTAGAACATCATTGAAATCTTGTTTAGCAAAAACAAGTTTGGGCCGTATTTCGTATTTTGGTAGCTTCTAGTAACGATTTTATGAAACAGAGCCTGGAAAAGGAAAGAATAATTTATTATCTCGATCAGACCGTGTTATACTCGAAAAGTCACTTAGTTTTGTACAGTTTTCTTCGTATCGTATCTATATATAGAATATCTTGAACAATCCTCGTGGAAAACTTGTAGTCCTTGAAACTTAAGGAGGCCAACAAATCTTTGTACAAAAAACTTTTCTTTAATTTTACAGACATATGAAATTGTCAGTGCCTGTAAAGTGTACAATTATGATAAAGGCATATATAGACATATACCCCATTATGCATATTCGACCTAAAACCTGTATTAGCTAAAACGTATATTAAATCTGTTGCTATCTCTTTTCGTTGACATATGAGTAACAAGAAAAAAACGTTCTAAAACGTTCCTAAAACCTGTATTAAATTGTCAAGTTTTTATGAAAAAACCCCAAAGCATATAATATCTAGGATGTCTACCTATTCAAAATGTCACACAAAGTTACTGATTTACAGACTAGTTTCCTTTTAATATTTCTCTTTTCACATGAGAAAAACTTTCACAATCCATCTTAAAGAACATCTGAGTTTCCTCGAAATTTTTGCCTCTTCCTAAAACGTCTAAAGATATCTCTAAGTCCAACACTTTCAATTTCGCCATCCTTTATCTCGAACAAGAACACATTTTGTTGTAAAAAGCGCGACATAAGAGAAATCTGGTACATTATCCAGCACCTCGTAATAACCGGTGTATAAGAAATCTCGGAGGACTGAGTTACTGCCGCATTTGTCCCTGCCATGTGACCTACGTATCTGATTGTGGAGGATAAAATTGCGCTTCCAGTTTGTTTTCTTTTATCTGAAGCTTTTGTCTTATATACTACGAGTACAATACATTAACACTAGTGTTTATTTCGTGTCGTACGTATTTGTGTCGTGCGTGTGGCCCTACCATTGGTTTTTGTGTAGTAATCAAAAGTAGTTTACGTAAGTTACCGGGGGCAGATTTGTCATTATAGACTCGGAAGAGGGGTACTGGTGATAAAATCCATATTATCACAAAATGCAAGGTTACTGAGAATTGTTTTTTCTATACAATGTTGTTCTTTCCAATTAGATTTATAATTAAAACTCAACAATAAAGGTTCAAAACAGAATTATCGTCTTCAAGACGTCAAGGGGAACATTTTAGCTGCCCGTAGAGTCTGTTAATAAATAACAATATCATAGATGTTACTAGTAGCGCCACCTGTGTATTAATGTGTAACCAATACTGAATAAATGACAGTCTGTGGAACGTGTACTTTGCGTATTTATTAACAGGTGACCCTTATGACCCAGTGCGAAAAATATAATTTTTAAATAGACTAGAACGTTTAGTACTGTGTGGTTACGTTAAAAATGACGACGAACTATATCGCTAACATCCCAAAGTTAAAAGGGCGCGAGAACTATGAAGATTGGTGTTTTGCAGTGCAAAATGTGTTGGTGCTCGAAAACATGGCGTCCGCCATTACCGAGAGGTTACCGGTCTCACCTTCGGCAAGTCAAACAAATGAAGATGCCAAAGCTAAGGCGAAACTAGTTTTAACCATCGACCCATCCTTATATGTGCATATAAAGCACGCAGCAACCACCTATGATTTATGGAATAAGTTGAAGAAAATGTTTGATGACACCGGTTTTACAAGAAAGATTGGCTTGTTACGGAAGCTCATAAACATTCGACATGAAAATTGTGACTCGATGACCCAGTATGTTACTCAAATTGTGGAAACAAGCCAAAGACTTCAAGGTACGGGCTTCAAAATAACAGATGAGTGGATTGGTGCATTGATGTTAGCAGGATTGCCCGATAAATATGGCCCCATGATAATGGCCATTGAACACTCGGGCATAGATATTAGCGCCGACGTCATAAAAACGAAGTTGATGGACATGTGTAGTGAAGTTGGAAATGTTTCCGGTTCGGAGAATGCATTTGCTGCAAAAAGTTTTAAGAAATATGGCAACTCTAAAAATGACCATAGACAAGTGACAGGAGAAACTTCTAAAGCTGTCAAAGTCATAAAATGCTTTAGATGTAAACAAACCGGGCACTACAAAAATCAGTGTCCTAATTCCGATGCAAGCAAAAGAAAACAATCCAACGCCTTTAGTGCTATCTTTCTGAGTGGAAAATTTAACTGCGAAGATTGGTATATAGATAGCGGGGCCAGTAAACACATGGCAGCGAAACAAGAATACGTTGTGAATCCATCATACGAACATGAAACCAAAGAAATTATTGTTGCAAACAAAACATGTGTCCCGGTGCTGTGTTCTGGTGATGCGAACATCATTACAGTTGCTAATGGAGTAGAATACGACATCACAGTTTCAGATGTACTGTGCATACCAAGTTTAACAACAAACTTGCTTTCTGTGAGTGAGCTGATTAAGAACGGCAATAATGTAATTTTTCAAGAGAAAATGTGCTGTATTTATAATCAACAGAATACTCTAGTTGGAAAAGCAGAATTAGTAGATGGTGTGTACAGATTATGTACTAAGAAAACAGAACAGATTTTGGCAGCCACAGCTAAGGTTTCGAGTGAAACTTGGCATCGAAGATTGGGACATATAAACAGTACTAGTTTAAATATAATGAAAAATGGAGCCGCAGAAGGTATTTCATACTCAGATAAAGCAGATATAGACAAATCTAAGTGTACTGTTTGTTGTGAAGGGAAGCAGGCTAGACAACCTTTTAAGCCGAGCTCAACAAAGACACAGGATGTGTTAGAACTCGTACACTCAGATGTTTGTGGTCCCATGGAACACTTATCCATTGGAGGATCCCGATACTATGTACTGTTTGTAGATGATTACAGCAAAATGGCATTTATCTATTTTTTGAAAGCAAAGTCTGAGGTATTCCAATGTTTTCGAGAATTTCAGTCAATGGTTGAAAAACAGAAAGACAAGAAAATAAAAATTCTCAGGACAGACAACGGTGGTGAGTTCTGCAGTCAAGACTTTGAGAAGTTCCTTAAGCAGCAAGGAATAATACATCAAAAAACTAATGCCTACACACCTCAGCAAAACGGAGTGTGTGAAAGGATGAATCGATCATTAGTTGAGAAGGCCAGATGTCTGATTTTTGATGCTGATTTACATAAAAAGTTTTGGGCAGAAGCTGTAAATACCTCTGTATATTTAAGAAATCGGTCAGTTGTTACCGGATTAAATAATATGACCCCCTATGAAGCCTGGACAGGGAACAAGCCCAATCTGAGTCACATTCGCATATTTGGAAGCAAAGTAATGATGTACATTCCAAAGGAAAAGCGGTTAAAATGGGATATGAAGTCTAAAGAACTTATTTTGGTTGGCTATGCAGAGAGTGTGAAAGGTTATAGGGTTTATAACCCAGAGAATAACTCAGTCACAACGAGCAGAGACATCATTATAATGGAAGCGACTAAAAATACACTGGACATTCCCATTGAGTGCGTGACTTCAGCCGAGGAACAGAAATATGAGGAAGAAGAGGAAAACAAAAGTACAGATACTGATGTTGAATGTGATGATAATGATTCCACATACATTCCAGAAGCTTCTTTAATAAGTGACTCATATGACAGTTGTTCTGAGACAGCTTTTGATCCAGGAGTGTCAGGAGTGTCATTGGAAAGTTTGAATCAAGATGTTCCAAACAAGCGAGTAAGAAAGGTACCTGATAGATATGGCAATTTATGTATTGCAGAGCCAGAAGACCACAATCTAACAGATATTACACTCGAGGAAGCTTTAAATGGACCTGAAAGCGAATTTTGGAAAGCAGGCATGGAGGAGGAATTAGAATCATTTAAGAAAAACGATGCATGGGAACTAGTTGATAGACCTCATGGCTCTACAGTAGTGCAGTGCAAGTGGGTATTTAAAAAGAAACATGATAGTGTTGGTAATGTGCGTTATCGTGCCAGACTAGTGGCAAAAGGTTTTTCACAGATAGCTGGTGTAGATTACCATGAAACTTTTTCTCCAGTGCTCCGCTATTCCACGTTAAGACTATTGTTTTCCATAGCAGTAAAACTAAGTTTGGACATAACTCATCTTGATGTCACTACAGCTTTTTTAAATGGTTTTTTGAATGAAACTGTGTATATGCAAAAACCTGTAACTTATAAAGATAGTAGTGATGATAACAAAGTATTAAAACTCAAACGTGCCATCTATGGACTGAAACAATCATCGCGTGCTTGGTATGAGAGAATCAATGATTATTTAGTGAGTCTAGGTTATTTGAAATCTAAATATGAACCTTGTTTATTCACTAAATTTGATGGAAATGTTAAAATCATTATAGCATTGTTTGTTGATGATTTTTTTGTGTTTTCAAGTTGTGAAATAGCAACTAAGAAGTTAATACATGAGTTGAGTTGTAAATTTCAAATTAAAGATTTGGGTAAAATAAAAGACTGTTTAGGATTAAGAGTAAATATGTCTAAGAATGTTATAACTGTTGATCAAGAGCAATATGTAGAAAATTTGTTAAAAAGATTTAACATGACACAATGTAAAACGGCTGAAACCCCTATGGAAATTAATTTAAGAATAGAAAAAGCTCAGAATAATTGTGATAAGAATTTTCCTTTTAGACAACTGATAGGTAGCTTGATGTATCTAGCTGTTCTAACCAGACCAGATATTGCCTATAGTGTCTGTTATCTCAGCCAATTTAACAATTCATATGATGAGACTCATTGGAAACATTTAAAAAGAATTTTAAAGTATTTAAAGAGAACTAAAAACTATGGTCTTGTTTTTTGTAAAGATAATTCTTATATAGAAGGATTTGTAGATGCAGACTGGGGTTCTGATTCAAATGATAGAAAATCTTTTTCTGGATATTGTTTTAAAATGTCAGGTACAGTCGTCTCTTTTGAATGTAGAAAACAAAGAAATGTAGCACTGTCTTCAACAGAAGCTGAATATATTTCGATGTCAGAAGCCAGCAAAGAAGCCATCTATTTAAAGAATCTATTGTTTGAAATTTTAGGTAGTTCAGAAACAATTACTTTATATAATGATTGTCAAAGTGCTCAGAAACTAATTTTGAACCCTGTATATCACCGAAGGTCTAAACACATAGATATTAGGTATCATTTTGTGAGAGAGGCAGTTGCAAATAAGTTTGTAAAAATTGATTATTTGGAAACTAATGAAATGCCAGCAGATATTTTTACTAAGAGTTTAGGATCTGTAAAACATAATTATCTCATAAAAAAACTTGGTGTTTTACCAGTGTCAAAGTATTTATGATTTTGTTAAGCGGAGATGTTAATAAATAACAATATCATAGATGTTACTAGTAGCGCCACCTGTGTATTAATGTGTAACCAATACTGAATAAATGACAGTCTGTGGAACGTGTACTTTGCGTATTTATTATCAGAGTCACATTATTAGATGCTATTAATTTGATACAAACCTCTTTTTGTGAGAGCCTGCCCGCTCCTTTTAATCTGAAATCTTTAGGGACCCCAAGTTAATCGGTTCGGGTTGACCAGTAGCAAATAAGACAGGTCTTGCCAGTGACAAATTGCTTATTTAATAGGATTTTGTTGAAGGACAAACATGTTATTTATCCATTTAATAGAAAGGATACGATTGCCAAAATTATGTTATTATTTCTAATCTGTATTATCCCACTGCAGGGTTAAAATTAATTGTAACAATTATTAAAGTAGCCTATGTCACTCGCCATCCCTTCAACTATCACCACACAAAAAATCACGTCAATTCGTCGCCCCGTTTCGCCGTGTAAGACGGACAAACAGACAGACAGACAGACACACACACTTTCGCTTTTATTATATTATGTATGGATATGGAAGAAAGTAATATTAAATACTGCAGCTAACGCTGAGTGGTGACTAACATTTGTGTTAGATTTAGTTAGTAGAGATGTCCACATAGCAAACCTAACTTACACAAATGATATTCAACAGTGGCTTGTATCTAAACGCATCAGCAATTCCATCGAAGGTACAACAAAGTTGGTCCGTCTCCGTCGCCTGCAGCTAGACTCTCACGGGTGTAGTTCTAACGATTTTTTGAAATAACTTCACAGTATTACAATACTCATAATACCCAAATTTTTAGTAAGATTTTTCATTCATAAATGAAATGCCTCAGTGTGGTTTAACACTATTTAAAAACTGTTATTATACTTTACATCTTTATAAAATGATTTATACAGTGTCAGGAAGTAATCTTTGCCTACCTAACAGGACACTGTAGACATGAGCCTGGGACATTGTTGAAATGGATGGAAGATAGACTTGCCCAGTACCTAAACCATTCTCTCAGCTCAGCCTATAATAACTCAGGCCTTTACTTTTAAACTAGATGGATACAGCGTCAAGAGGTATTTTTTCCTACACTTAACGGGACACTGCCGCGCTGGTAGTGCCTGGAACAGTTGTTGAGCCCTAAATACGTCCGTAATATACCGGTCAAAACATATTAAGAAAGCAACGCTTTAACAAGTTTCAGCAACTTGCAAGCTTAGTGCAGCTAAGGACATAGGAGTTTATGATGGAATTATTCTATACTAGTAGACTACGGTGACTTCATTCACTTTTTGTTCTAATGACAGGAAAGTATCGTTTACATAATCGAGTAATGACTAAATTCTACATGAGATGAAGGAGTTAGGAGTAGTTTGAGAACATAGAAATAGTTATTTATGCACACTAAATAATAGATTTTAGTTGAATTAATACCTAAAAATGAATACTTTTATCATTCGCGGCTTTTAAAAACTTTTTTTAGTGTAGTTAGGGAACACTATTTAAAGTACCTTGGGAATAAGCCCTTAATTACATCGATTTATCCTAGTTACACAACACTAAACTTGAATGATCATCTTCTATATTCCATTTAATTAAACTATACAAAGCAAACATTTAGCTCGAAAATCCAAGCATTTACGCCAACTGTCCCCAGATACATTAGTTAGTGTGACTTTAATAAGAAGCCACCTGTCGCCTTATCTAGATTCACTCTTAATTGCTCAGCATTTTACCTTCTGAATATCCGCTTTATTAAAAGTTTGTGGTCTGGTTTAAGTCTAGTGTCTGAATTTAGGTGTATTCACTTTCTTAGAATAATCTACCTATTCTAATATTATAAAGAGGTAGATAAGCCAAGGTAAATTGCAAACAATAATTCATTTTATTAATCATACAAAACTTTTTCATGTACCGAACGTCAAAATGTTGGAATTTCGCAGATATCTACCTAATATCGATAGATGGCGCTTCTGACCCAAAATGATTTTCACAGTTTGAGTTACATATTTTACCAGGGGGACCAGGGTACATATTTTGTCGGAATATTTTGTCTAAATGCGAAACGAGCTGGCGAAGGTATTCGGGGTCATAATTTGTAGAGTACAATTCTTCTGGTCTTTCTTTCTGGAGGTTTCTATCCGGTGTGGGATGGGCGCTTGCGAATCCAATTGAGTTGCCACTGAGTGATACTGCAAGAAACAAGTAGCATAAGTGCATAGAACGCCTTGTCGTCCAAGGAAAAGTGGAAGGCACAAGACCGCGTGGAAGGTCACCCACGCGATGGACTGACCAAATCAAGTCAGCAGTCGGAGGTTCACTGAACCAGTGCAGCCGAATGACCTTCTGCAGGCAGAAGTGGCGATACATTGTGAAGCGCATCACATCTGCCCCCTCCACTACCGATACTACGAGTACATAGCGATCACGACCGCTCTGACAAGAGCGTAACGAATAAGAAGAAGAAGAAACAAGTGGCAAAATTAAAACAAATACTAAACTCCGGATCGTCATCAGATCCTCAAATTTTATTATGAGATTACTTATTATTTTTATGGGACCGCCTCGGCCTGTGTTCTTTCAAACAAAAAGATGAGAACCTTTTTTTTTGAAGTTGGCTAAAATTACAAACACGAAAACAACTTTAAAACACTTTTTTATTTACATTTCGGTAAGTAAATACTACCTAGTTTTAATTAAGATAGGTAAGTATATTTTAAATCTACCTATTATTTCATGGTAGGTAGGTACTTACATGACAAGCCAGCGGCGAGGACGAAGAGAATAATGGACTTTGCCAACATCTTGATGATTTTGTACCAACGCGCTGCAAACTTAAAGTTCAGACTGAAACTGTAAAGTTCCAAAACATACCGCGGCTTTAAAGCAGTCCTGCTGTGACGTTATACGTTATCCAGCCAATCCAACGCTTATTGGGAAAACCAGACCGGATTTTATCTGGGAATTTTTATCAGGGACTGTTCCATAATAACTATCTGGATTTTTTCAGGACAAAAAAAGCAAATAGGTAACCCGTTTGTTGAGGCTATCTCTGGAATTTCCGATTCTGTGAATGATAAGATTTGATAGGTGTTAGTGTTGCGTAAAACCCCAAGACCCAACAATTTCGATTCAAAAAAGCTCAATCATCACATACATACATAGACTAGCAACGCGTCCCTGCTTTGCACGGGTGTATTTCCTAATAAAACTACCGGATAAATTTTATTCAAATGCTTAAGCGCCAAAAAAGTCGTCGGATTGCCTTCAAACCTAAATAGATCAAGGCAGAAAAAAAAACCAATCCAATGATGTACTCGTTTAAAACTCGTTTTGACGCATTTTGTGCTTTCCAGTGACGATGTATTGTATTTAAGCTACAAAAAATAATAATAAAAGAAATGTAGTTGTAGTACAACCCATTAGAATTCCACCAGTATTAACCCTAGTAGTACGGCAAAGTTAACGAGCCACGGATAGGTGCGAGTACACCCCAAATGGACGGCAACCATTGCACAAAACGCAGTAACTCAGTTGTAGTGCATAAGTGAGATGTTTTAGCGGAGAGCTTAATATAAAGTCTTTCGTCGTCAAAGCCAAAGTTAGTCGTGCACTATAGTAGGTAAACTATATTATAGTAGGTAAAATTAGATTATAATGTATAATCACGTCCCGGCGTTGCAGGGTGTACTTATTAAACTACCTGGATAAAACATAGCCTATAACCACCCGGACAGTCCATTCTTCACACCCGTGAAAGAATTTTTGAAATCGCTTGAGTAGTTTCGGAAATTACCTCCGTCAAACAAACAAACAAACAAATTTTACTTTTCATAATATTATTATAGAAGTATAGATAGAGTTCATTTGGTAGTGCAACCCAAATATCTGGTAAATATCGCGCAAAAGAGCGTATTGGCCAAGTCGAGCTTCAATCCCATTTACCTGTTCTTTGACCATCACCGATTTTTTTTGTGAGTGTGTGTATTATCTATATTTACGTTATAAAATCAGTGAAAGTACACCAATTGCCTGTGCCTTATCCCCCTTCGCCAAGCAAACCGCGCTGTTTGTTTCCGCGCAGTGAAACTTTGAACAAATTATTCATTTCCGCTGGATGAGACGCCATGACGGGGATGTAGCCGTTCCACTGATTCGTACTATGAAAATTTTATTAGATACAGTGACATGACCCATATTTGAAATATATATTACAAGAGAGTTTGTTTATGTTTGTCCCGTTGTGTAGGTAAAGATTGCTTCCTGATAAATTTTTACAAAACTCTGTATTCTATCTTAGGTATGAAATACTAGGTATAGAATACAGCGTTCATTTTTATTAAATTAGTTTTTAATTAGTGTAGGTATTTTTTGTTTCTGCCTGTTTTTTTATTTGTTCCTTATCTCAATAAAGGTCTAAAATAGTAACAAAATGTAATAAATACCTGATCTTTTGTTTTAGTTTAAAATAATTATAGAATTAAATAATAATGTTAATCATAAAGACATCATTCAAATATTACTTATTATTTTAAATGGTTTTTATTATTATTATTTTATTTAAACATCATTTAATTTATTAATGTTATTAGAGGTTAATCATTTTTCCTACTTTTGCAGTAGCCACAACAAAGAAGTGAAGTGAAGTGAAGTGAAGTGAGGTGAGTATACCATTCTAGATTAAAGTTCGTAAAATGTGTGTAAAATGTTTCAACGCCATTTAGAACGAAGAAAAGTCGATAACGAGCTAACTCTTCAGTATTTATATCTACAAATGCAGATCTATTCAGAATGCATAATGAACCTCTTCTTTCTAAAGCTACGAATTTTCAAAATAAAAAGACCGGGATTTTACGTGCATTTTGTGAAAATGTATTGTGATGTCACTAACCCCCGGTTCCTATAACAAACTAACGGATGTTCGTAGGTCCATCACCATAGCAACGTTGTTATTTCAACATAAAATGTATGAAACTTTTTGACAGATAACAACGTTGCTATGGCGAAAGTCCTACGGACATCCGTTAGTTTGTTATAGGAACCGGGGGTTAGTAAATATAAAGAAATATAAGTAGTAATGTCATCATTTCTCGTAATTGTAGTCTATACATAAAAGTATTTCACACAGACATTTTCAAAATTCCAACATCTACATTACGTCCGTAATAACAGAGACTGTTTCCTTAAAGACTAAGGTTTAATGAATCCTTCTCGTTTTAAAGAGGATGAATGGGAAAAAATAAAGTGCAAAACTGTACGTCGTTAAGCAGTCTGAGAGCGTTAATTATCGAGACTTCTCTACATCCGGATTAGAGGGTAGCTTAAGAAAAATAGCTGGTATATTTTCTAGTTTTTAATAAAATGAAAACTCAGGCTTTTACATCTTTACTACTTCTTAGTCATCTTTGATTTAACTAAACTAACAGATATAGGTACGTATCGAATACTTTGGATAAAGGTCTCATATACATAATCATCATCATTCAGCCCTAAGATGTCCACAAATAATCCATTATGGATCGAGTTGTTTCAGTATGAAATTACCTGAATCTACCATGAACCTGTGGCTTTAAACCTAATCATTACGTCCTTTGTTTATATTTTATCTAAATAGACTACGGTTTAACAAAAATGGTGATCATAAACCTTGGTTTATCGATGAACATAGGCGAAACTTAGTTTAGCGGTGGTTTAAATCACAATTCCATACGCGGGACCATAGACAAGAAGAAAATAAATTAAATTGGATCTGTCTAATGATTTTTAATTCGATTTGTCAGCTTAATAGAATCGGATTAATAGAGGAAATTTAGAGCATGGTTTTGATAAACCAGGTTTTTTGTGAAGTTTATTGTAAAAGGCCGTTTAAATTCGAGAAGATGAATTAAGATAAATAATTTATTAGACAGCTGTTTGTGTTTAAGCTGTGAATAGAGGAAGGATGTGACTTTTGCTTCCGGTGTCTAATAAAAAAAGGTAACGGGTAGGTTTACGACCCTTCTTGATAATTAAGTTTGTCTTTGCGGTATCTCAAACTTTATTATAAATTATTAAGGCAAATTTTTTACACCCAATATTGAATTTTACGAAAGAAAACTTAGACTTGTTATAAACTTGATAATTACTGAATTTCTGTAACAAACAGAGAGTATCAAAATATATTTGAAAATACATTTAAGACCCTAGTTTTTGTTTTTATTCAGCCTTTGCCCAGCAGTGGGACATTGAGGGCTGATAATAATTATTCATTTTAATTTTTGACTTGCTGCATTACGTTGCACTTCGTCAAATTTTACACTTAGTCTTGAGCCATTGTCTTTCCTTTAGTTTTAAGTACAATTTAAATAATATAACAAAATAATTTGCAATAAATTATTCTATTTTAATTTATTCAAAAGCACTACAGGGTAAAATAATTTCCTGAACCAGCATCCTCTTGTAATAATGTAACCTATTTTTTTGAACTGGTTTGGAAAAGTACATCAGATTCTACTATAAGTTCATCAGATCTTTAAACCATAAAATTCAACAAAAGTCTCTTCTATTCAAACGCAATAGGCTCAAAACGTTTTATCGACCAGAAATAGACGAACGAATGTACTTACCCGTAACAAACTGCATACAATATCCAAAATGGAAGCTAACTATAAATTGGGGTACACAAAAGTGCTGTATGAATTTTAGAGCTGTAATACAACTACGTTTCATCGAAAGACATTTTCGAGAAAATGTATTTTATGTGGCAATTTTACTTACTTTTGTTGGAGACATTACTATTTCAATGAAATTAGGGAAAGGTTTGTTAGGAACTTTTCACTACTTACACATCAAAGAATAATATCTTTCTCTACCTACTTTAGATTTTTTGCACTGCTTAATTGCAATATGATAAATTACAAATTATATAGCATTATATAAGTATACAATTTTCTCTTCAGTAAGCTTCCTATTTCACACATGCAAAGACAATGTTGGGTAAACAATACTCAGACCTAACAGAATAGAAAGATAAGTTATGTTAAGCTTGTTTAATATTTTTCAAGCCAAATTAGTAAACAAATTTTATTCGGAGTATCTAACTCCGAATAAATTCGCTAAAACGTGTTCGAATAATCGTAGCACACCTAAATTCCTTTCTATTCACGTAGGAATAGAGTAGCTGCGCCTGACAGTCGGTACCTATGATAAATGGCTCCGAACTAAATCATAGGCACTAGGCAGGCAGAAATATTTCGCGCATCATTGTGTAATGTATTGCTGAACTTACACCAGATGTGATTTAGATGTCGGTTTTGAATGAAATATTGGATGAGTGAGAATTGCTTTTATAGAAATTATGACGAAGCAGTCGCGATTGATGGTGTTGTAACTTGTATTTTATATTTATACTCACAGATTCCATACAAATTCAGCTCATTTTTCACTTTGAAAAGTATCACACGTGCCCACTTTTTGCAGAAGTTAACATTCCATACGTGACAGGTTGCCCAGTATCGTGAGTTTTACTAAATCGAAATTATTTTACGTGAATAATCTTCCGTTGTGTTAATTATAATGTCTAAGTTTAGCTGAAGTCCAAGGTTGTATTTAATAAGTAGTAACACGTTTTGAACAGATAAGGTTACAGTATTTGGAACCCCCGTATGTAGCCTTATAGCTCCCTTTGTGTCAAAAGTGTCTTGTTAAAAAATATTTTGTTGGCATCACGTGTTTATATTTTAACTATTATAACTACTACATTAAAAGCAAAAGATAGCCTATTTTCTATGTTGGATGGGTCTTGAGCCAAAATGCCCAAAATGAAAGGACAGCTTCATCAAATTACGGGTTGGATAGTCGCCAACTTTCAGGCCATCACTCAATCACTTTCGCTTGTCACTGAGCTAAAGTCCGTAAGAATATTAATCGAGTGGTGCGAAATTTAAAATACATTAAAAATGAAGATAATGTTCTTGATTGTAAAAATATTATTTTGACGAACTCTGTGGCGCAGTGGACGAAAGCCCGCCTGAACCGCAGAGGTTGTGGGTTGGACTCCCGCGGCGGGACAAATGTTTGTATGATCTGCAAATATTTGTCTCCAGTCTTTGTGTTTCTATGTATAATACTCGTATGTATGTATGTATTTATCACACTTTAGAAATTCTCTAAATAAAACTAAACGAAGAGAACTGCAGTAATTCGACAGAATTCCGGATATCAGAAATTTGTGCGTCATATCCGGCACCCCAGTGACTTCCGGCGGTACGTGCTTCACTTCCGGCGTCGGTATTCTAAGGTGTGAATACCTGGACTCTTTTAAAATGCCTTTCCTGTTTATAGCGGTCACCATTACTTCATACCCAGATAAAGATTCTCCGGAAGAATCGAAACATCGTCAGTATCTAAATCGACATTATTTTGACGTTAATTTCCCGTTGTTTTAATATAACCCAAACTTTCATGAATCATTCAGGAATTCCTTAACCCTAAGATCTAAATTTAGAAGATCAAGAATCAAATTGTACTCAATCACAAAAGCCTAATAAACTACAAACAATGCTCGCTGATCGAATTACTGTGGAACTTTTTTTATCTCCGGTCCTTCGCAAATTGTGTTAACGTCTCAGATCAGCTTCATCCGGATTTCATTTAGATAATTGAATGAGGATCTATTCTGACTGTGAAAAGGTTCAGTGAATAACGCGGCTATGAAACTGGCGATTTTTTCTTAAACTTTCGCGATCACAATTCATATTTGGTCGCGACCACGACTTTTGTAACATAGTCGAAACGTCGGGATATAAATAAGGTAATCAACGCGATAAAAACCTGTTTAAAAATAGTTCTAAAATATAAACTGGCGATTTTCTGATTGTGTAGGTCAAATCGCGTAGAAAATGGTTCATTATTTTGTACGAGTCAGTGGCCAACTCTGGTGGAGTTTTTAGGCCGCCTTCAGGTCTTTGCAATGCCTCAACGCGCTTTATAAGCTGAGACCGACAATTTACCGTGCCCTCGAAAGCATTTAAGCGCTCAGCTGTTAATGCCACTTACGGTCACCCATCCAAGCTGTGATCGCTCAGAACGTAACTTTACTTCGACGATATAATTATCATGAATATGCAAGCTTTGCCACGATCACTTGACATGGTTTGACTATTAACAGTAAGCAATTTGAAAAGTACTTTATTTGTCACTTAATAATAATCTTAACAGTAATCCAAAATCGCCGTGCTCATAGCTCAGACAACACACTGGCTATTGTTCGATCCACTACGTGGGTGTGATTAATCCAGTGCGTTTACCTGATCCCAATACGTACATAAAGCTTTTTTCTAATTTAATTATGACCGCTATGAAACGGTAACTTTCTTAAGCTGGGTACTGAGGTACTTGAGCAGCTAAATGCTGCGCTACTGTAGTACTAGTTTTTGTATCGACTTCATCGGTGATTATTAGGATAGCTAATCTGCTTAAAATATCTCCTAACTTTTTAAACCTTCAGTTACATCTCATTTTTTTAACCAAAAAATCTTTGCTATACCTATGCAGAGAGTATGCAGAACTCGTAACATTGGATGTCATCCATAACACTAATCTCTTATACCAATAGCTCTGCAATCCAATTTTTTTTTTAGGAACCTGCTGTGTCCCACTGCTGGGCTAAGGTCTCCCCCAAAATCTTCCACTGACCCCTATCCTTGGTAATCTCCCACCACTCCAATCTGCAATCCAATTATACAGCTTAATTTAAAAAAGAAAGAAAAATGAGTAAGACCTCAAGGATCACTTAAAAATTTACAGTCTTATAAGCTAGATGAATTTATAGCTAGGTGATTAATAATATTTCCTATAATTAGGTATCTTAATAATGTGTATTTAATACGTATGCTTAGTAATTGTTATAGAATTCACGAATCGATACCTTAAACGAATCCTTTTCGCACACTCACTTGTGAAACTGATAAATCTAGCGTGAAGTTTGGGGTTGATTATGTTAAAGCTTCCAGAACGATAGAACAGAAAATGTGATTATAGACCTTATTGAATTGTGATAATTGACGATAATGAGATGAGAGGATTCAATTGTTAATCAATTTATTGAAATTGAAATAATTTTGCTTTCTTAATTGTTGCGGTTAATTAGCCACTTCTTTAAATGTTGGAAAAGCCAATAAATGAATGAATATAAAGTAAGCTTGGATCATAAATATTACGTAATAGTAAGATCAATTACGTATTCTAATGGAATGTGAACCAAATCCAAGAAATGTTTAAGAAAAACTGTATTCATGTACTTTTATGTGCTTTTGACTACCCCTGAAAATTTTACATACTATTGAAAAATAACCTTGTAAAATGTCTTCTCTATCCTGCCTGTTGGCTAAAGTCGTGAGCCTATTCATCATTGTAACACAATCAACAGTAACATAATGTAATTGACGGTTTCCATTGATCACATTACTGATCGATATATAATCGAGACGTGTGTTTAATCGAGATGTGTGTAGTATAACATGCTTAGGTAATAGAATACTACAAGTACTCGATACAGCGATGTAGAACAATAGATATCGCGCTATTGTTGTATCGAATTCAGATACTACACACGTAGCTGTCTTGTAGAATCACAGTTGAAACAATCGAATATACTATAACCTAATCGAATGCAGCTATAATAAAGAACAGTTTCATCATCATCATACTCAGCCTGTGTCAACCCACTGCTGGGTGTAGGCCTCCTCCAATTTCTGCCACTCCTTCCGGTGTTGGGCTGATCGCATCCAGGTCTTGTTGGCGACCTTGACAATGTCGTCCACCCATCTGGCAGGTGGTCTGCCAGCACTACGTTTATTTCCCCTGGGTTCAAAGAACAGTTTATACACTCAAATATATTTACAAGAATGTTTTAAACATCTTACCTAAGTAGAATATTTATTATACATTATAAAACTGCCACATATAACAAACACTCATAGATATCTCGTAGAAGTGTATTGTATTTAAGATAGAATTAAAAAAATATACGACAAAACATCCAAGTTAGCTCTACTTTATTTTTAGTAATATTGTGAGAAGATTACCTCTTACACATAAACTTGTTAATTTTACCTAGGTACATTTGTACATTTATTTATCACACTCTGTCTAGACCACATCAGAGAAAATAACATCTGATGTTTATTGGGCTTATACAACGAGGCTAAGTGATTTCACTACGTTTTCGTCTTACAGTTTCACTGACATAAATCCCTAGATGAGGCGTAGCTTAGACCGACATAAATTTTTAACTTTCTGCATGAGTGACCTATCATTATTAGAAATATAAAGTGCTCGTTTGCTTAAAATTGTTGATAGATCATAAAAATAAAGCGATGGTCTATGCGATCACAAAGACTACTTTGTTAAACTAAGACGACTCCATTATATTTATTTATTACATGTTAGACTATCGTGAGTTATGTAAAAAAAATGTTTAAATGTTTTATGTAAGTAATTTTCCATATAATATTAAAATGACTAGAGAGCTAAAACACTCATACTTTTTGACTGAAATGCTATGGATTTTTTGGATGTCGTATCTATGATTTATATCAATGTGCCGTTTACGTTCCGTTTCACATTGTTCAACCATCTCGGTTGTAATTAACTAGCAGTCAATAGCAGAGCTGCTACAGCAAGGCTAGCAAGGTTATAGACGCAGCAACAGTTGTGATTTGAAGAGGTTTCACTATATATGCAGAGCCCTTTGAAGTCTAAAGACCATGAAATTAAATGATATATGATCACGACTGTATCCCAGGGAGCGGTAGACATTTTTTCGGATCTTTGTGTAAGTTAGATCATTTGAAGATGTCTACATTTTGCAAAAGTTAACTTTCCATATGTGACAGGTTGCAAGTCCATCGACGCTGCTAACTGGTTCCCTCACGATGTTTTCCTTTACCGTTAAGAGCTCGTGTTAAAGCGCATGTACATTTTTCGATACGAAAAGTTCGTTGATGCCCGGCCGGATTCGAATCCCACGACTTTCGGATCGAAAATAGAGGTATTAGTATCCACTTGGCCAATACGCCTTTTTTTAGAGAAAATCATAAGATAAAATCATTATAGTAATACTTAAAAGAATACTAAAAAGGATGACATATTACAATAACTTTGGATGTAGTGACAAGTTTTAAATACGCTTTTAATACTAGCTGCGTCCCGTGATGTTACGCGCAGTGAATTGTTCACGTTCAAGTAAGAATACCGAGATCAAAAGTATTGTATCTTTGTTAATTAATCCATTGTTTTAATATTTAAAATTATTACCAAATTTCATTTAAAACCGTCCAGCCGTTTGAGCGTGGAGAAGTAACAAACACAAACTTTCATCTTTGTATTAATAAATTAGTGTCATAACATGACTGAACTATGAATAAGTTATAGTTACAACGGAAAAACAATGACAGAACTACCATAACTTATACAAATCATAAAATAATCTAAAACCATAGTGATAAAGCTCAATTCCAGTTGCAAGACGATGTTTAGTGACATAGAAGAGGTGAGGCTGGCAAGCCAATTACCCGCCAATTAGTTTTGCAATAACAACCCCTGCTTGTTATTGAACATGCTTTACAATGCAGGTTTTATTCAATTATTAATTTAATTGGAGTTTTCTTGAAATTATTTTCGAATTCTTAGCCCTTGTCTAAATCAAGCACGAATATTACGCTGACAAGGCACTCTGTGTTTTGTTGACATCTCTTTGCGACTTGACTATTAAAAAGAAAATGAAATTAATAATTATATTACATTTCTAAAATTTACAGTGATCATCTCACTTAGGTCATAAAATATAAAAACATTCTTGGGACAATTTGCACAGCGTCATCTAGTCCCAAGCTTAGTAACTTAATGCTTGTGTTATGGTAGCCAGATCACTGATATAATACTAAGAACCTTTTTTTTGTAAACTTATTATAGGTAGAAAACACCCAGACAAGGAACAAAGTATTTGCAGAACATACAAATATTTGTTCCGTAGCGGGGATCGAATCCGCAGCAACCTTTGCGTCCCAGGCAGGCCTTTGCCCACTGCGCCACAGAGTCATGAAATAATTTTTCAGTCAAAGAAAGCTAATGCATTTATTGTGTAATTTCAGCAAATGTAATAAAAAATTCAGAGCTAATTTACTTTGACATCTCACTGAATCTCGCAAACTCACGAAGTGTTGACGAAGAAATTGATTTTAATAGAATAGATTATTTAAAATAATATTCGCTAATGAAATATGCTAATTGTGAGGGCGGTAGGAGAGCAGTGGATCCGGAAGGCACAAAATCGCCAAATAGTGGCGTGATAGAGAAAAGGCCTTCACTCAGCAGTGGGGTTTACCAGCTGAGTAGTTAGATATTTAGAAATAAAAAAAACGGTTGTTTTTGTTATTCCTAATTCGTAAACACACCTAAGGATAAAAAAAATTATTCGCCATTTTATTTAAAATACAGCTCTACAGCCTTTTCTTTCTCGAATTTAAAATCTGTAGGCAAGCTATTCTTATTCATCTCAAGTGATTTAGTTATGCGTCTTTGATTTTACATGTTTTGATCCTTCTAGTTTTGTCATTAATAAATTAATGTCGTTATTTTCCTTACAGTGATGAAATGTGGTCAACCTTTAAAAAAAAATTGAAATGCGTACTTAAACAACTACCAACTAAAGATTTAACTTAAAAAATACATGTTTGCACCACTACAGTTCACATTCAAAGCTTTTCTCTGTAAAATACTTCTGTGTCTAGAATCACTTTCTTACTTGATTTATATCTCCGTATGAGAGAGTACTACACATGATACATATTATATTAGACTACGGTATGCACTTAAGATATACTTGAGTGTCGAAGCTTGCAGAACTTCTAAGTGAGTTGAGAGTTTAATGTGTCTTTGTAGAAGGTGATTCTCACGCGTTTTATACTTTAGGTAAAAGATTTTGTGACCTTGAACTGAAATGCAGGGGTTGAAATAGCTTTAAAGTTTTTCAATAAAACTCTTAAGTAATGTGGTACATTTTCTTAACTATCGCGACTTGGAAACATGTTTATAAATATTTATATTCGTGACCACGGTGATCTGAAAGACTGACAGCAAAATAATAATAATGTTCTCATATACTTTTAAACAAATATTGCTAAAAACCTAAAATAAAATTAAAACATTATCTTACTAGAACCAATTTTGTAATTTAACATATATAAAAACAATAATTTACAGAAGCTAATAACTAAGTAAAACATTTATGTATCAATTTATGCAGTTTTATAAAATACATTAGAACCACGTGCCTTATGGGGATCATTGTGAACGGTACATAGGTATACCGACACACATAAATACAGGTGTATTTATAAATACAATAAACAAAGCAGTGTAGGACAACCCTGTGGTCAGATAAACACCTCTTGACGAGGGTCAAGACAGCACACCTGCGTCCTGAAATATTATCCAGAGGTACTTGTAGGTACTTGAGCTGGGTATCGGATCCTTTGTCTTGTTTCAATACAAATTAAATCGGATACAATACCCTGCGTCACAGGTAATTAATTAATTATTAGATAGATTTTGACAAGAACCTGCCAAAGTCAAGTTACACTAAATCGGGCCTATACAAAGGATCAGCATTGCTATTCAGCGTCGCAATGCGGCCAGAGTATTGGGCACGCTTCCGTCTGGCAGTGGTTTGATTCAGTTGAGCTACCTATAGACCGTTTGCAACGATCCTTAAGTAGCTCAACTAGTTCTATTTGTATTTTGTACAGTGATGTAAATATGTATTAGTTTCGTTCCTGTGAATAATTATATTATTTGTAAAATTAAAATTATTTCCTGATATGAAACATGAAATGAAAGCTTCACTTTCTTTTAGTTATCTTTAAAAAAAGACATTGATATACCAAGAAAATTTCAGCTCGACGTCCATCTCACAGTGAACCAATCATAATCATACTTGGTTATTTCTAATTAAACTTCCTTGAAATCTTAAATCCCTGACCTCCTTCTCAGTTCATTTTAAAACACAACAGTCGCATTCTTGGTTCAGCCTGTTGCTTTAACAGCCCGTTGTAACCTAATAAAGTGGTCTCATCTCGAACAAAGAGTTTTGTCGTCACATTAAAAAATCATATTTGCTGGGAAAAGCTTTCTCTTTGTTTCCAGAGAGCTTTGGAAATTTAATTTGTGGAGATTTTATTTTAAAGTATTATTTTGTATTTTTCTGACAAAAAATTACGTACTTTCCATTATTACTCATACAACATGTAAGCGTATCTTACTGCTTAAGTTTTAACTGACTAACAAAAATTTTATGTACAAAAACAAATTATTATTTTTTCAAGTTAAGCTAAGCAAAAGTTCTAAGATAACTCATCATAATTTTCATGTCTTATTTAAACAGGAAAAGTTATAAAAATGTGTTGATAAACTTCCCGCTCAAACCCAGCTCAAGTCGTAAAAATTACGAGTCCCTACCACCGCAAAAACCCTCCTATAAAAATATACTCTAACTCATTCTCTCAAAACTTTTTTATCATTCCCAAACGGCTCCAAAACTATGCTGTAGGGACGTCACTCCATACAAGTTTTATGGCGTGGAAGGAAGGGGTTCCTATCACGAATATACAGTCCAAGTTTCTGCAGTATATTATTCCCTGTTTTGTTTCGACCCTCCGAAGTTGATCGGAAAAACAATCAAAAGTTTTGGTGAGTTTTGTAACCGCGAAGTTACTCATTTTACGCTCATTTTAGCTGATTATATTTTTGGGACAATACAATTGTTGTAAGTTGGGCTTCTTTGGAAGAGAAAAGACGTTTTAAATTATAAATACCCAAATTAGTTTGGAAACCCAATTATATTATTGTACCTTTATCAACCAATTGTTTACGTGGACTGGTTATAACATCGAATTTCGTTGAGAACTGAGGCACAAGTCTTTAGACAAAATTACTTTAAGACGCATTATGGCATACTAGCACAACAACCCAATCAATGTGAAATTGAATTTTGTTATGAAAAAGTTCGAAAGCAATACCTACCAAAGTAATAATCTATACACATATAGAAAGGGTTCAAGAATCAATCAAGTATTTTCCTGTACAAAAACCTTTGCGATCCCAACTACGTCATCCGATTGTCACATCCCCAAATTGATCTCAGAGGGTCATTGAGTACCCTTACAAATATCTACCGATATATCAAGCTATTTATATTCGAGGAGTGGTGACCAATGGCACCCAAATGTCCCTATTCACTACTTACAGGGAATCAATCCGAATGTCAGAGTAACGATGGAGCTTGCAAAATTGGGACTTTTTAGGGATGGAAAAAAAGGCATGGGTTTTTGTCGATTTCGAAATAGATCTGGCATGATCAGAAAAGGTACCTTTTGTTGGAAATGTTAACAGATGTAGTCGGTCTTGTTTATGAATAAATGGAAAATGTAGTAGGTATCTAAAGAGCCAGTAAGTTTACAAAAGATCATTGAAGTTATGCGACGTTTTGATAAATGACCGGTATGTGTCATCACTTAGAACTTTCGTGCATTGCAGGCACTTCATATTTTCGATTTTGAAGTCTACAATGATGGTCTTCAGGCGGCCAAAAACTCCGTCACTTGAGTTAGCTCCTAGCTCATACGCACTTCATCATCATAATCAATTTTAGCCTGTATCACCTCCAATTTCTGCCATTCCTTCCGCACTTAATAATATGTAAGTATTTTGATAAAAAAAAACAGTCCACGAAATGTTAGAAAATTAGTGAAAAAATTTTGTGACAAGGAACAACATAGTTATGTACAAGTACAACCCTTCGAAAGAAAAAGAACTGTAATCAAAACCTCCGTTTGAATCACATCAAGCATCAACGGATTTTTAATTCCAGAAAAATCATTCCAGCATTGTCAAAATAGAAAAAGCAAACATGACACAGAAATTCGAGCCAGTCAGATACAAATATTTGTGTATCAATACTTTCGTATCAATAAATCTGTTGAATATTGGAAAGTGATTATTCGGTTGGGAAAAATGTGATGTTAGCAGTTTTTTCTTTTTTTTGTTGGATGAGTGATATAGGTTGAGGACTTTTGACCCACAAGATGTAGCTTTAATTTGTACCTACAAATACTTATTACAATTATCACGAGCTATAAACGGTAAAAGAAATTCGCGGCAAGTCAGCCCCACGCGTAATTGTCCATTGTATTTCCCGTGGATATGACCGGCTAAGCTGAGAAGATGGGGTGGGAAAGCCTATTCCATGTCAACAATGTCCTAAACACTACAGTGTCCTGTTAAGTGCAGGCAAAGATTGATTCCTGACGCTGTATAAATCATCTAGATAAATGTAACGGCCTGAGTGTTAAAAAATATCTAATAGATTGTTAATCTGTTTAATAATTTACGTTTGCAGAAATGCCAGGCTTACGTATATTTTCCAAGACTTACACAACACTCAAATTTACAAACATTTCAAAGTTCTGCTTTTCAAGCTGTAGAGCATTTCCAGAAAGTATTCTTGTTAGATAAAATGTACCCAGTTTTGACAACCACGTACTCAGTTATAGGATTTCCATCGAACTTTCTTACACACGCTCGTTCTACGTCCCGTTGTATGTTGGCACAAAAGTTGTGGAGCAGTAAGTCTTTAAAATTTTTTTTTGTTTTCGGATATTACAAATTATAAATTCTTAACTTCTTCAATATCACTAAAGTTTTCATAACAAAATTTTAATATACTGTATGTGCTTTTGAATGTGTCATCAAATTGTCGTCAAGTACGAGTGCATAGTATATCAGCAAGATATTAACCATAGGCCTTTACATAATTGGTAAGAACTGACAAAAATCTTCGGAGCTATGAACAAAAACTTACCTCAAGGGACTTGAAAAACTCATTTGAAAAACCAATATCTCTTTTGAAAAACCAAAAACTTTTTTTTTACAAAATTTAAGTCGGATATTTATATAAAAAATTGCCTTGGTTTTTAACAATAAGGTACCTAACGAATACGTTGTACCTTATTGTTACATTAATTTCAATGTATTGCTCTCACTTCACTTATCACCTTCGTCCGCCATATTAGATTATTTCCTTTTGACTATGCCCCATTACAAAAATCTTGGTTCTCCAATCCACGTACCGCGTCATAAATTCCTTCTAGCATTTGTTGAACACGATGTCTAGTTCTGAAATAAATTTTAAAGCGCACTAACTTTAGGCCACGTTTGTTTGAAGCTACGAGTATTTCGAGCGATGCTTCGTACGTGCCTTTCGTACGATTTAAGTAAACTAAATAAAGTATTAGACAAACAGGTTATAACACAACTTTGTCTAAAGCTATGCATGATAAACTTAGGTCTTAAATATCTTTACTACACTATGGTTTAAACGATTTTCTATTACAAGATGCTCTAGAATAATCTCTAGATTAGAAAGAGGAAATGTAGCGTAGGCACATTTGGACGTGTCAAGTTTTTTTATATTAAATATTTAACTAAATATTTAATCAATATTTTAGGGAAGTACGTTAAGAACCTACTATAATTATTTTTATTTAATCTTTATCATAAATCTTAAAATTAATTGTTTCATTAAACGTTATTTCCTACGCCCACGGCCGCTCCATTATTAGATATTAATGGTATACGCATCATTGTACAGGGTGTCCCAGCAGTATCATTCTTATTTTATCTCTTAGAAGTAGAGTCACCCTTATTAAATGGGGTGAATTTAATAAGGATTACGAAACTATCGGGATAAAATTAATATAGCCTGTAATTATACCGACGTCCATTCTACAAAAATTTTGGAATCAGCTGAGTAGTTTCGTAGATTAGTTCCGTCAAACAAACAAACATACAAACAAATTGAACCTCTTTGTAATATTCGTATATAATAAACACAGCGGAAAATTGCTCAAAGAAAAATGTCAATGCCGACACGTTCGAGCGTGTTTCACTAATGTCGGATAAGTTCTCTTAATCGACGATAATATGCTTTCGTTCTTATCATTGCTTTTTATTATAATATCAGTTTTTGCAAACAGTCTTATTACACCCTGTATATTTACGAGTATAGCAATATCATTATAATAGGAATCGATCCTCTTAGCGTAATCAAAAGAGACTTCTCAGGTCCCCTCATAAGCGCGTAACTTATCCCCAACTAGGGTAGACGTGATATATTCGGATTCCTTCACGAATCGTACGAATGATTTATCAGGAATGGAGAGAAGTGTTCCAGGGACGTATTCAGGTATAAGGCTGATAGGAGCTCGTCATCACTTTGAGTTTATTTCTAGCTCGGGAACTGCTTATGCAAAATTTTTACTATTACATAACAATTCAGTGAAGCCCTTATTCTTTCTTTAATTGTTTTATTAACCTTTATGGATTTTTAGTTATCACTTATAATAGATTAAAACAGAGACAATGAAAAATCTACTAACGCACGGCCGGGATTCGAGCCAACCTGCTTAACAAAAGTCTAGTTACTTATCACCCAGTCAAAACAACAGGTCGATTCTTGACGACTTTCAGAACATGATGCGGTAAGAGATTGCATGTTATGTAGCTTTTGTTTTCTGGAATCCATCGCATTATTCAAAATAACCACGCCGTGTCGTGCCGCGTCAAGACATGGTTATTTGGAGAATAAGGCGTATGTTCTCAAGTCAACTACCTATTTAAGAAGACGAAAACCCCGGACCATTTATTTGGGATTGTCCTTAAAAATATGACCCTCAAAATCCTGAGTTCGTATCGAGAGTGCTTCAAGATAAGTTGTGACAAATCAAGGCCTCAGCTACCAACGTTTCTATTTACGATTCTGTTGAGTTGACGACATTTTTATCCTCGTTTTTACTGAACTTTACTCTGTCCATACATACTATGCCGACACTAGAATAGAAACTTTTACTGCAGATAAAGTTGTGCGTGATTGTTGCTAAATTGAAAAGTTTTGAATGAATGAATGAATGAAGATTACTCTTAAAAGTCAAAAGGTAAGTTAAAAAAAATAAACGAGGTTTTTCTTGCAGTTTTAAGATACAAAAACACGAGTAAAATAATATATAAAAAGCAACAAACCGAAACATGATTTACGTGTAACTTATTTATATAAAATATTGACTATTTCACTGACCTACTAAAATGTAGTAGCACCAATCGATATAAGGATATTTAATTATTTCTAGGTAGGGTTCTGAGTGTTAGAAATCAAATGTGTTTTAAAAATAAAACATTTTCATTGATCATTGATGAGCAATTTCATTAGCGGAATTCGGAACGGATTTCGGATTTGGAGTTCTTGATAGATCGTCGTAGTCAAGCAACGTTCCGAGCGGTCACTACTTGGATGGGTGACCGCAGGTGGCTTTATTATCTGAGCGGAAGCGCTCGGAGGGCACGTTAAATTGTCGGTCCCAGCTTTTAAAGTCGTTAAGCCATTACGGAGGCCTATAGGCGGCCTAAAATCTCCGTCACCAGAGTTGGGCACTTGCTTATACGAACGAACGAACTAGCAATCTTTTCGTTACAACTAAACATATCTCGTACAGGTCAAATAAATATTTTTCGTTCCGTATCATTCCGGCAAAGTTGCGAAAAACGCCGATCCAAGCGCACTGACGAAATTTAATCAAAACAACAATAAGGATTTGTCCGTACCAGTGGGCTTATTCTGAACAAAACAAGTTCTATGTGATTGTAACAGCTTTGATTTATATTTTTACTTCAAGCGAAACACAGGCACATGTTCAATTTTTTACGTTTGGTTGTATTTATGGATATTTGCTATGTATATCTACATTTTATTTATTAGCTATAGAGCTTTGGAATTGTTTTGTGAAATTATTAATTTTGGAGTAAAGAATTGAATTGAATCACGTTGTAGGCAAAGCAAAATTCTACAAAATAGACAAAATACAACATAAATACAAAAGTAGGTATTTTTAACAATCGCATCTTCAGAATAAGGGTTCGTAAAGTTCGTGCACCTTACAGCCGAGTAAGGAAAATATTTCCTAACCACCAAGTCTGTTTGTATTTTTAACTAGAGGAAACCACTTGAATTTATTTCTATTTAGTTTTGTTAGAACTGGTTTAAATTTTTAAAATGTTTTACACTTAATAAGAATGAACTTCTTCAAAAATTAAGCTAGTCAAAGTAAACAACAATAAGTTTTCTACCTACTACTGCTACCTACTGTCATTTCCTTTTATACTAACTTATTTATTTTGGCAGTAATGGGCTTACAACTTGCCTAGGAGGAATAAAATAAGATTTCGACATGCCTGTTACCAAACAATAGATTGACGGAATCAGTTGCAAGCAGAAAAAATAATCACCATCATTTCATTTACTATAAAATATTTCACACAACTCATACAAACTACCATGCAACATTCACACTAATTTATAATCACAATACAAATTAATTCATCCGTCTGCAATGTAACGGTCCATCGACCACCGCGAACTTGTCCCTGAGCTGTTGCGATAATGTCCCAACACTTTCTTCATCTAAACTATAAAAAGCCTTATCAACAAACCAACAGTACAATCAGCAACATGAAGACCGTGGTAGTAGTCGGTCTTCTATGCCTTGCGGCGGTCTACGCAAGGGAGCTAGGGGAGGAGGAGAAGGACTTAGTAGCCGCAGCCAGCGGCAAGTCCAGCCATCACGAAGAAGGTGGCGGAAAGGAACACCATGCGAAACATCACCACGAACACGGAGAAAAAGGACATAAAGGACACAAAGGACACCATCATCACCACAAAGGCGAACACGGGGATCATGGTAAACACCATCACGAGGAACATCACGCAGAACATGGCGGTGGACACAAAAAACACTGGGACGAACACGATCATCACGGTAAACATCACGAACACGGTCATCACCACAAAGGAGGCAAACACGGACATCACAAGCACCACGATAAAGGAGAGAAAGTTGATGGATACCACAAGAAATACCACAAAGACGATTTCCATAAGGACCATCACTTCTACGATGATCATCACAAGGAAGGCAAGCATCACAAACATGGCAAACATCACGGACATCATGAGGACAAAGGAGGACACCACAAGAAGGGAGGTCATCATAAGAGCGGTCATCATGAGCATCACCACGGAAAGAAAGGTCATCACGACAAACATCACTATGATGAAGACCACAAAGGACACAAAGGACATCACGGTCATGAGGAACATCATCATCATCATCATGATCACGGCAAGAAGGGCGGTCACAAGGACCACAAAGAGTGGGGCTTCCATCACGGAAAGCACTAAGTCAATGAGCTGTGATATTAATTGTTATGTGTTTTTGTTAGTTTTTTTTATAAATTTTTACATAAGCGCTGTTACAAAAAATTGTTGAACATTTAAATAAAATATGATGTTTTCCTAATTGTATGTTGTTGTTGAATCCAAAATAATTTATTATAGTAATATATTAGTTATTATTTCCGGTCTTATCTCGAATATTTGAAATTTTAAGAATAAAAATAGTAAAATTATTATCAAACCTTACTAGGAATTGAGACATAAAAGCAGGCAATTAATAATCTTTACTAGATACAGTATCAGGAGAGAAATCATCTGGTTAACTCAAGGTTCCTACAACATGGTCAACACCACTTACGCACAGTAATTTCAATATATTTTGCTTAACTATCTTTTGTTGTAGGAAGCCTTCAAATGACTTATATCTACGGATTTAAGGACATTCAGTCATCCTTGCTTACGCTGTAACATTGATGATGAATGGTAATTTTGAAGAACAGTGACCATTATACTCCATAAAATAATCTTCAATTACGAATGTGCCCTAATTCAGCGAACCGTAATCAGTCTTCAGACGAGGGTCACCTGTCCGGATTAGCTGGAAATACATCCGGCTAATTTTAAATCCAGTGTGATAGATGACAGTTTTTACTTAGGAACATTTTTTGAAGGTCTTCTCAACTTGCTATGCTTATCTTTTTAAGGCAATTTCGGTAAGATAGATAACTTTATTTTATAAATCTTAATTGCGTCTATTGGCATAATTTAATAAAAATGTAAGTAATTTGTCGTTCGTTTAACTAAGTGAAACAAGTGGCTAACTATTTTGACGGGTTTTTTAGGCCATCTGAAGACATCCATCATGGCTTAACGTCTCTGAAAGTTAAGTCTTTTTCATCAATTTCACGTGCCGTCTGAAACACGGAAGCGCTCAGTTGCTATGCTAGTTGCGGTCTATCATCCAAGTTGTAACAGCTAAGAACGATGCTTAACTTCTGATAGACTCATCTGATTTAGTTAACAGATCACATAATTATAAGACACACTTCAGCTACAAAAAATGGAGAAACTTATAAACCTATAAACTTACAAGCAGTCGTTATCTGTTTGAAGAACAATAGTTACTCTTTATCACTTCGAAGAACAATAGTTGCAAATAATCTTCAAACCACTGATAAGGATTAACTATGATGGTCCGTAGGTAAATCCATTTGAATACCCATTACCTACACACACTGTTTAGACTTCGACCATTTATGATGGGGCCAGACTGAACGCGGAATCAGCGAAAACTAATAATTATAAATGCGAAAGTGTGTGTGTCTGACCGTGTCATACCCGTCAGTATCGCTCTCCATCAAGCCGAAAACCGAGGCAGATGGAGGAAAACTATCGAAAAAATCATACTTGCGCGGAGTCACGATCCTCAACTGTGGGGGAACGACTAAGGAGGAGGTGTGTCTGACTGTTTGTGAGTCTTTCACTGCAAAACGGAGTGACGAATTGACGTGATTTTTTAAGTGGTGATATTTGAAGGGATGGAGAAAGACTACTCTTCCCGCGGGAACGGGACTTACGCGGGTTAAACCGCGGGGCGCAGCTAGTATATTATAATGTTATGTAAAACAGTGTTATTAATAAATTAATAATTGCATAAAGAATTAACAAAAAAAGTTGTATAGCCGGAGGTTTCCACAACATTTATTTTAAGTTTCTAACAGTCGCACCAGCTCCTAAAAGCAATACCCTTAAGTTAGGCCAAGTTCCGCCGTTTGGCCGTAACTGCTTATGTTTGATCGTAACCTTTGCTTACCAATGTACTGACTTACGTGCTTCTATTAGTTATATAATATTATAATTGTTTAAGTTTGCTTCGTTTGAATATACGGTATTTATCTGCCATCATCTCGAAATTCAGGCTAACCCCCAGTTCTTCTAACCAACTTACGGATGGCTGTAGACTTGCGCGATAGCAACGTTGATATCTGTCAAAAAGCATTTTTTGTTGTAAAAACATAGGTTTAGGTGATGGACCTACGGGCATCCGTACGTTGATTATTGAAATCAAGCATGTGTCAGTTTTTTTTATACAGTGTTTATGTGAATAGTTTGTGTAAATGAATAAACATCACTGGTCAAGACAGTTCCATCTGAACAGTGTCCCGTTCTACACAAAGATAGCCTCGTGACGCTGTAAAAAGCAGGTAAAGATGATAAGATCCTGAGTTTTTTTAATAAACTTCTTATGATAAACAGAGGCAAAAAATCAATTGTTTATGATCATTTTCCTTATCTTTATTTGCACAAAAACATTAATTAACGTAATGACGAAGAAGTAGATGTAACAAATCCTATTATTGTAAGAACACACTTGTTGAAAAAGAAAATCCAAAAATAGAGCACTATAAACTAAAAGATATAAAGATCAAAATCGTAGACATTATACAGATCCCCAGTCATATTCTATCCAGTGGAACAGAAGACACGTGCAAATTGAAATATGAATCTCAATTGTCGTGAAATGCCAATGTCTGTCACGTTGCTCACGGTTCAAGAGAAAACGGTTGTAGGCACTCTGGTCTAATTTATAAGAAGTCGTTCTTGGATTTAAAAATTTAAGACTATAATGTTATACTCATCCCCCTACACACACTAGACCAGTACATAAACCTATATTTAATTAGCTTAAACCGATCCTAAATGATGTTGCTATCTCTTTTCGTTGTCACATCAGTATCAAGAAAAAATCATTATTTGAAACCTCACAAAATATGTTTATAATTAAGACTTTTTGAAATATTATTATTTTGTCAGTTTTGTATCAACAACCGACACAAAAGGTAGCGTTTTTAATTGAACATGTGGGGCACTAAATTCCTAGTTTTATCTAGATACCTTTTGTACCTGCACTTTTGTTTGTTGCAATTTTAAAATATTTTAGATATAGATTGTTAATAAAACTTGAGTACAGGCACGTACAGGGCAGACTAGGGTCATCGATGTTTCTACAATAAACTTTTAACATTGAAATTAAAGTACAATCAAAATTGTGTAAGTATCTCTAATTACATTCAACAACAATTTCATTATCTAACCAGGAAAATGAACTAACTTACTCACAAAAGTACTGAGATATTTTGGAGGCTTGCAGGCCAACGTTTTCTAGGCCTGCTTTGATAAACAATTTTTTTATCCTAGATATTAAGAAGTAAGAAAAACCGCTATAATGCTGCTTCTTAGTCCGTATTAATCCAAGGTCTCATTCGACGCGAAATGGTCGCGTAGTAACGCCGAGTGCCCATTCAACCGTATCCATTCGAGAATACTTACTTTGCTCCATCTGAACAGTCAACGGCGAGCCACAACGCTAATCTCAACTCTATACCAATGAACTTAAAGTCAACGCAAACTTGAGTTTGGTCTGTATTTTATGACGCTCTATCATTTGATACTGGTTTCATTTCATGATTAGATGTCATCTGAATATTTTGACTTTGATGCTAATGTGTGTCGAGTATTTGAGTGGATTCCTGTCACAGTTTCAGAAGAACAATGCTTTTCAGGGATCATTTTAATTCTGAAATTCTAAACTGACGTAAAATAATATTACTCAGTTGGTGTTTGAATTTGCAAAGCTCGTTGTTTTCGTTGTATTACTAAATAGTAAAATAGTACGAGCTAGTGGACAAATCAAGTGACGGAGTTTGATGAAAGAGAACCTACAAATCTTTAAGTACAGAAACATATTAAAAATTCGAATACAACTTCAATGTAGTGATGAGTTTGGTATCGCTGGTTTTACTTAGATAAAATCTTATCTAGCTTTATAAAAAAAACATTGTATTCGAAGGCCACTACAACCGATAGTCAATGCATTGTTGATACCAATAAGAAAAGCTTTCTCCACAACAACTTCATCTTTAAAACATGAGGCTCACGGGTTAAAGTTGCATGACCAAGTTGTTTGTATCGAGGGATTTGGCATACAAATTGGTTTAGTTATAAAACTAGAGATAGTATGCATATTTCGTAGTCCCGATGCAGTTTAAAGCATGTAACGGTCTATTGGCTTTTAAAGGTAGTTTACAGGGTCCATTGGGAGAACAAGCTATTGAGTTACCCTATACTAAAATGTTTTAGGAACTTTAACAAGGTAGATTTAGAAAGTCAGAGCAAAAGTGTTATAGGATGTTTTCAGGTTTGTTACTAGTTGATTTTATTGCAATAGCACAATGATTGTTTAATTATAATGCTGCCATGTATACCTACATATAAAATAATAATAATAATAAATATCCTTGGATATTTCACACAGCGTCATCTAGTCCCAAGGTAAGCAAGTTAATGCTTTAATAATTACCATACACATACTCGTAGTTTGCTGCAGCTACTTTTAAGACTAATTTAAAGGATTTCTTTAGATAGTTCGTATTGGATTGGGTTATTTTTTTAGACTTGATACAAAACTTTAAAAGTTGAATCATGGTCACAACAATAAGTACTTATCTACTGTATTGTGGTAACGGTCATTGGTCGGTAACCACACTGGTAGCTCGGTCACAGCGGTCGGAAACTGTGTGAAATATTTATTTATGACGCAGGAGGAATTTTCTGAATCATATTGCAATAGTATTAAGATAGCAGAGAGTTTATTTATGTGAAAATGTTAAGAATCTCACCATCATCAAGATTATTTCTTCAATGGAGCAAATTTCACGTAGATGAAAATTAAATTTGAATGTAGAACAGAAAAAAAACGGAATAAATAAATAAATTAATAAATAATAATTGGTATTCCTCAGAGCTCACCTTATGTTGAATAGTTGATGACGACTGCAGCTTTAGAAAAAAAAAGCTGAATTTTGTCGCCCCGAAAATATCAAATCGAAGTGGGAGAGCATAACATAGAAAACAATGACAGTGAATGAGGTGTGAAAGTGGTGTATCAGGAATGTGGTGAGTGGAAACCCGTGATCTCTGTATACCCCAATGGGAAAGAAGAGTGAATAATGTAGGTACCTACACTTAATTTTGCATGGATAGGTAAACTGCGTAAAACAAATGTAATATTTAGTAACCGACTAGTTATTTTATGCATATTGAAATTAAACGAGTTTTCAAACATTTTTATAGTCATAATTTACATAGACAGCAAGCGTTTTGTCTAATAAATATTTCAAGATGGAGGATTGGCAGGGAGACGAGTCTAATCAAATATTTTTATGTTCGACGCCTTTTTACGAGCGCCTGTTTGCGTAGAGGTAATTGGGTTGTGGTTCAAGTGAGGATCTTATCAATTCAGACAGTTGTTTTTTTTTATAATAAATAATAATTTAGTCAAATGAAAGTGTAGCCTGCACTTTCAATGTGCATTTCTGTTTATAGCTTTGAAGGTCCTCAATTTTTTGACTGGGCAGGATTTGACCTACCGTTTCGTTCTAAAATGTTTTTTTTAAATCGGTCTAATCATTTTGATAGACAGGTATTTACGTACATGTAGTTACTAAGATTTGAAGATTAGGTTTCTATATTGTTTACTTCCATGAGCCTATTCAAAATAAGTTAGCAAAAGCCGCTGTCTGCGTATTCCTTTCAACGTTTCTTTACACCGGGGCGTGTACGTTCTTGAGAGCGATTGCTCATTTAGTAGGTAGTACTTACCTACACACTTATTTTTGCGTTCAAAGTTACCGCCATTGGCGGTTGTAGCATAGCAGGGACGAGTATAGTAAAATGTTAAGAAGTTCTTATTGTAAAAGTTTTAGAAGTTTGATTGTTAAAAAGTTGATCGCTTACTACCTATCTAATAAGTATTTTCTTTGACATAATTTTAAGCCGAAAATAAAGAAATGCTAAAATACTTAAGACCTATTGGATCACATAAATAAAGAAAAAAATAGAATGTTTATCAACGCATCACGACATTTCTTAATCTTACTGACATTCGTTAATTGACAGGATAAGGCAACTTACCAAACTACCCTCAATTTTGCAACAAAATCTAACACACTGTCACACTTTATTCTGTGACACTGTGATTTATTTTCAACTAGCTGCGCCTCGCGGTTCACCCGCGTAAACATATCACAAGGGAATATCGGGATAAAAAGTAGACTATGTCAAACGTTACTCTCTAACCCTTCAACTTGGCTTGGGACTAGACGACGCTGTTTGGAAAGTTCAAGGATATTTATTTTATTTTTATTTATTTATGATGTGATACTTATTGTGTGATGTAGAATGTAGTTATGTGTGTCATAGCAATACGTGATGTTAAGCCACAGACAAAAGCTTATCAGCTAGTGAAACTATATTTACTTAAACTTTATTCACTGTTTTTCTGTTCGCACCTTCGGTTTTCCCATGCATTGTTTGTACGTCGTGATGAAAAAACCTGGTGTGGGATTTAACGAAAGCGAGTGTATTTTGATTCGCTGTGTCAATGTTGTCGGTCACTCTGTTAGGGCAGGGACCCATAAATCAACCATATATTTAAATTATATTTTTGGTGTTAGGTAGGTACCTATTGCTGTAGTATCAGTATTTTGTTATTAAATACCTATGCCTCAGATATTTCATCTCTCACTCTTAACGTGTCATATTTTGAAAGTCGTCGATTCTTAGGATTGTGTGTCGCGTTTTAACAGGCTGGAAGAATTACCTAATGTGTTAAAGTGATCTAAAAAATTAATGATCCCATAATCAACGTACGGATGTCCGTAGGTCTATCACCATAGCAATTTTGTCTTACAACACAAAATATATCTCTAGTCTATGAAGTAAGTATTTTAGGATTTAGGAAGTAGTTCTCAGATCACAGACATCGAAGAACAACACATCCACAGACATCGAAGAGACATCCAAAGTTTTAGTTTTTAACTATTGATTTTGTATCCTTATACCGTGACAGATGATAGCAAGATTTAAGTTGAAGATAGACGCTTATCTACTTAAAGCGATTCTGTGACAAGAAGGGGTAATACACACGTTATAAATCAGGACATGTTTCGCTTACGGTGCCCATGCGTTATAGGATTAAAGGGATTAGTGGCAGGAAATTGTGTTTACCGTAACATGTTGAAAAAAATGGTTAACTGTTGTACAATGTACATGTCATGCGTTTACATCAGCGGGCCTAGCATGTGCAACACGAGAAATCATCTCGTCCTCGAGAATTATATTCGCTCTAAAATTAATAAGTTAGAGTAGAATATTATCGAGATTATTAATGTATATTTTTGACTAGTAGCATAATTTTATTATGTTAGGCTTACAGGTCATGACATGATGTGCTCCGTACAATTAATGTAAAACGATTTAATTAATTGCAACAGGCACTTTTTACGGAGCATGATGTTACTTACTTAATTACACAATGGTGTCTTAATAACTTACAAAGTAATAATATCATAATAGCTTGCATACTTGAAATAGGCTATTAAAAATCTCACAACAGCGGTTATAAGTAGCAGTGAATGTCATTTGAAAAAACTACACAATTTGATTTACCTAACCTAAAAATAACAAATTAAATTATGAAACAAAGCTTAGCTTTATTAACAACAAAAGGATTGCGAAAACAGTGCAGTTATTATGCGTAAATACACATAACAATGTACACCCGAGCCCCAAAATCATCGGCCATCGATCATTAATTATCAACTCGACCATTTCGGTCCAATAATCCTGGTATTCCAGCCAGACACCTAAATCATTGCCACCCTACAGTCTGATCCATTATCGGTCGATGGGCAGGCAAAAATATTTCCCTTTAAGCATTTTGCGCCCATTTTTTACTTTTTTGAACCCCTTTTCGTCATTGTCAACGAGACGGTCAGAATAGGATGGGTATTTCGCAGTTGACACTGTTTATAACATGTGAAGTTTTTAAAGAAAATCTTTTGAAATGAATGTTTTTAATGATATTAATGTAGGAGAAGTGGATTCAAAGTAGATGAATGATAAGGGTGAGTAAAAGAAGACATTTTGTGCCGATCGCATATTTTTATCATAATCAAATTACTTACCTACCTATATAATTATAGGCCTTTGCAATGCAAGCTGATTTGGTATTAGAAAATAAACCCAAAATACGACGAAAAAGGCGATGCTGATGTAAAATAAAGTTTTGCATTATTAAAAACAACTAATTTATATGTTTTCAATTTTAATCTCATTAGACCGAAACCGCTACATCAAATTAATAAGAAATCTATAATCACGCTACCACTAAAATTAGGAACCTAATTATTTGAGCACGCTAAAAAACATTATTATTTTAAGTACATCTGACCTACATAAACTAATTTTAGTGATTAAATTACTGTTCTTAAATATGCATTACAATTTGATCCAAAATTATCATAAAAAACCGTTACCACTATTTTCTTTCCACTTAAAGAATTAGTGAATGAGGTTAAAACCGAACAATTGCTATGAGATATTAATTATATTATTAACCATGAGATAGGCCCTTGATTGGTAATTTATATTCTCCGAAAACATCTGAACGAAGTTCACAAAAATGGCATAAATGATAAGTTAAATCGAATCTGTCTAAAGTCCAGTCTCAATAACCGATCTATAGAGTTAGATAAAACAAGAGGGTTTTGCTTACTGTGTGTATTGACACATTTTGTATGGAACTAATGTCAAATATCTACCAAATCAAAAAGGAAAATCAAAGATAGGTTATTTAGACTGGCGGTTATTATGTGAAAAAAAGACCAATAACCAAACAGTGATTACATAAAAATAAATATAAATAAATATAAATAATATAATATAGAGCTTAAGCTCTAGGTTTAAACCTAAGCCATATATCTCTATCGATAACCCTGCCGAAGTTATGATCAACAACTGGCAGGTTGGAGGGCGTTTTTGCGCAGGGCTCAATGCTGTACTCTCTTAGAATAGCCTTGGCTACACTCTTTATGATCCGAAGAGACAACTGCTCACCTGAAATAAGAGAAACTAATTGAATAACACAATTAGGTACTTATTACATAAAGTCGTGGCTTAAAAATAATGTAAGTATTATCATGTTGCGGTTTACAATTTTTTTTATTTTTAAACTGGTTTTGTATTTAAAATAACCAAGTCAAATGTTTTTGGAAATTTTCAACAAAATGTTGTTCTGTGTATCATTTAATTTTGTGTGTCAATAAAAAGCCAAAACTCGAACTACCTTTTGGATTAAGAGTCAACATTCAACTTGCCAAAATGTTGCCTCATATTGAAATGTTAACCCTCTTATGCATATCGTGTACCTACCTATTATTAGCTAAAACGCATAATTAAATCTGTTGCCATCTCTTTTCGTTACTATATTAGTAACAAGAAAAAAAAATTAAAACCTACATTAAATTGTCAAGTTTTTGAGTTAGACCCCTATAAAGTAAGAAAGCCTCTTTAACCCCAGCTTTCGAGAAACTATCACCGGTCATCTAGGTGTCCATTCGATGTCATCGAAAGTGTGATCATTGTATGTTATGGGTACTTACACAAAGCTTTCTCTTCGGAACGAGGTCATGTATATGCAGTTATTTCTAAAGGGGTCGACGGTCATTAATTCTTGTGGTTTTATGCAGTCTTAGGTTCAAGTAGGTTGTTAAGTTCGAGGTTACTAAATACTCATGAAATAATCTAGATAGTTTCAAATTTAAACAAAGTGTTTGTATTTCAGTTGTTTGTGTTTATTGGAAATATTATGATATGTTGGCTATGACCTTTCTGCTACCATAGATATTAAAACGAGGCCCCTAAGCCCAAATTAGGTTTTTTACAATTGATTTAGAATGGAAAAAGATTTTTGTTGGATAGCATTCGATTATTTACCAAAAGTTGAAAGTCAAAGTTTGTTTATAGAGTCAATTAAGAATATATACCTACATATTTACGGTCACATAACTACGGGCACTCGAATATAAAGTTTATATTATATTATGAGTATTCGTGAAGCTTGCAATATAAAAAACGAAAGCGAACTCACCAACGCATTTTCTGGGTCCAGCACCGAACGGTAAATATGTATAACAATGTCTCGTGACGTCTTCTTCCAAGAATCGTTCCGGATTGAAGACGTTTGCATCTTTGTAATACTCTTCGTCTTTATGTATAGCTTCTACCGGCACATTTATTGTAATCTTTCTGTCAATAATCAGTGTGCTTTCTTGAAACTGGTATGACTTCACGCATTGTCTTGTAAGAATCGAGTACTGTGGATGTAATCTCAGTGCTTCTTTTATCGTGATATCTAAAAAGTCTTCACGGTTGTCCTTGGATACTGAAGACCTTGATTTTTCCTGAACTTCAATGTTATGAGCCAACTCGTAAAGCAATGCAGTTAAAAGGTTCAGACAGGGAATATAACCCTCAGTTACGAAAAGGGCTAGTATGGAAAAGGTAAAGTCACACTCGTCATTTTTAATGTTCTGGTTCTTGTCTTTTACTCCCATTTGGCAAACATTCCCAACGCTTCGTATAGTATTCATTAGTTTTGAATTCATCAAAGTTTCTTTAGTTTCCTTGGAGGGTTCCTCAGGTAAAGTAACAATGCCGAACAAAACGTACAATGACGGGAAAACATTTTTCAAGTAACTCTTCAAGCGCGCAATCAAAGTTCGCTTCTCGATTCCAGCTCTTATTTCCTTTATAAGCGATTCATCGACATCGCCAAGGAGCAAATCTTTGAAAACGTAGTCCAATACCTTAGACAATAACAGTTGTACGTTTGCATCTCCATTTGTTCCCGACAAACATTCTTGTAAACCATTTTCAAATTCACCGTCCAACTTACTCAGAATTGATTCCAATCCGTCGCGCAATAGGGTCCACTTTTCGCCATCCGCGTAAAACAAATTGTTTCGTAAACAAACATCCTGAGATTTGTCGAGACCGAGACCTCTGCTATGGAAATTCGCGAAATCTGTTGACAGCATCCTCTTTATGACGTCTGGGTCCCTTACAATCAGATCTGGTATTCTGCTCTTGATGCGTCCCGCAAATTTATCCCTTGGGTTTTGGGTGTAGAGTTTGTTTACGTCTTCGGTGCTGCTTCTGATTCCCAGGACTCTGTGGTAGTCACTGCCGAAGAACGGGAGAGATGTTTTGTAAGGTATATGCCGAACATACCAGTAGCTGAAGAACTTGGTGACATAGTCAAAGATAAGGGCAAGTATAAGCACTACGATGATACTAAGGTTTATGAGAAAGCTTTCGAAAAACATGTTGTTTCACGTTCGCGCGGTGCAATAATGTAACGAGTACTGTGAACAAGTGAGCTGCAAAGTGGGTCGAAATAACGGTAACTTGGCACAGTGTTTGAGATGAACCATTCATCATTATGATGTGCAAAAAAATGCTGTATGACAAGCGTGTAAGGGCGAGATTGGTGTAGTTTATGCCAGAAAATACAGCCTCCGTTTAGTAGTTATAAGTATGAATACCTTAACATTGAACTTGCCATTGAGAATAAATGACTGAACAGTTACTGAACGATAAACACTCACATTAAAAAATAGGCGCTTATTTAATGTTTAACAACTTTACCGTATGTCGGTAAGTGGGTAGGTAGGTACTATCAGTGCGTAGAAACATAATTCATTTTATTTTAACATAAATTAACAGTATTTTTACTTTGCGTACAACAGTATTTAGTAATTAGAATTAGGGCTTACCTACTTCCAAGTTATCACACTGTGGTACCTATAGTTTAAATCTTAATAGGTAGGGACCTATTTTGATAGATATCTATAAATATAGAAACACATAACATTCTAAAAAATAGTAAGCCGGAATAAATTAAACAGAACTTAAATTAAATAAAACTTATAAAATAAAACTTTTGAAGTTATTGATAAGTACCTATTCAGACAGATGTCGATTATTTAATTACCTACCTGTTACTAAAAATGCAGTAAATGAGTTATCATTTTGTATGTTGTCATATTAATTTCTAAAAAGTGATTGATTATGACGCGAATATCTCGCCAAGACAGTTCGTTAATTTATAAAAAATTATTGAGCCCGTCATCTACTAGCTATGACTTGAACTTTTATTTCATAGGAACTAGCGTCAGTTTTTGAAAACCCGTCTTTCTATATGGTTCAGTATGCATTGCATAGATGGCGCTAGTGGTAAGTGAATCTGTGAATTGAAATTGGCAACCTTTATAAATAGTTCAGTTAAAAAATTTAAGAGTGCGCTTTTATAAGTTAATAAAATTAATACTAAGGCAAAGTTTAAAAATAACCCTAACAGTAGGTAAGTAGGTGATATAATTATTTTGACTAAGTCGAGATTGAATAAGACTAAAAGCTTTAGAACAGCAAAAATCTCTGAATTAATAGGCGACTTTAAAAATAAATTATGGTAGGTACTTACCTACCATAATTTATTTTTAAAGTGGGCACTTGCCCAATGTTATATTTCTTAAAGTTTCTAGAACTTGATGAAATATAATTATTATAATCCAAGTGTAATTCAATGATTAGCACAGGCTACTTATAAATTATAGTAATGCCAGAAAAAATGTTGCTAGTAGATAAATTACAATACACGCCGCCTTTTATCAGGTATAAATTAAAAAAGCTTTTTCTGTGACGATTATTTTTAAACCCCACTGTGCCCTTTCTCAAAATTATGCAATGCATAATGAATAAAACTTCATCACATTTTCAATTCAACATTCCAAAACATCATGGTTGGCCAAAAAAAGCTGGCGAAGAGAGAGAGAGTTAGGCTAATTTATCTTAGGATCCAGTGTCAAATAAAACTTTAAATTTTCCCAAAAGCATTTTTTACTTTCTAGATTGTATTTAAATAAAATTTAGTTGTATATATTCAGTATATTGTATGAAATATATTAGGTACTTATAGTATTTAAATATTCAAAAAACATTTGAATCCTAACCCACACAACACACACAAGTCGGACAGAAGACCTATCTGACTTGATTTTTTTTTTATTATTTTCAGTTTTGAGCGAAATCCAGCACTTAATTATGAAATTAACATTAATCATCGATCATCTGATTATTAAATATAAAAAAACCCTGAGCTATTTCTGATATAAGTATTATGTAGAGTAAGAAGACTTTAATTTTTGACAACGGAACTCTAAATGAAATTCGTTATCGATCTCCAATCGATAGGACAGAATCGATTTCGATTACAATAGATCGATGATCGACCACTGTGATCGAAAAGATCAAAAAGTTTATCTTTTTGTGAACATTATTGATTTTAAATCTACCGTGAAGACTCTATCACAAAGGGTTTGAGCACGGTTTAAAGAGACACGTGCAAAAGCTATGATGGAGTTATTTTAATACTGTACGTATTTAGGATTTTAATAATTAAAAAAAATAGAATCCAATTAATATTATAAACACGAAAGTTTGTAAAGTATCTACCGAATGTTTGTTTCATTTCACGCTAGTGTAATTTAATGCTAGTGAACGGATTTAGCCAGAAACCTTCAATATAGGTACTTAAAATAACGCAGTCCCGTTTTTGCGGGAATATCGGGATAAAGATTAGCCTGAGCTAAAAAACTAAAATTCAATAAAAAACAAAAGAATGACGAATACAGATTAGCCAATTTGTGAACGTTACGACAAAACGACTTGATGGTCCCAAATTATAGTAAAATTACCTTGATGACTGCCATTAACCGGGATATATGGCTGCATCCCTAAAATCTCACAAAAAACTGTCTAGTCGTTATAATCAGATCAATTCCAAAATGACCTAGACCTAATAATTTGACAGCGTCGCGCTTTTATCAAAAAACTTTGTAAAAAATCTCGTTAATGTTGTATTATAAATAAGGGATAATCAACGAGTATGTTTGGTCCTAATGGTTGATCATAACATTAGTTAGGATCATCGGAGGCATAGTATTCTTTAGAAACAGTCATACACTTTTTACTTTTTCTTGATATTTTTTTAGATACATTTAAATTTGGATAAATCTTTTAAATATTTAGAAAGAGGTAGATCGATTATCTCCTCTAAAACCTTCTGCATCGAATGCCCCTAAAACCATCTTCATGAAATGTAAATGAAATGAAATGAAGATCGTTGGAAGCCTTCGTCTCGATAAAAGCCGGGACCGACAATTTTACGTAAACTTACGTAAAATTCTGGAGGGTACTTGGACCCTCCAAAACACGGAAGCCCTCTGATGTTTGTGCCACTTGTGGTCATCCATCCAAGTAGTGACAGCTCAGAACGTTGCTTTACTTCAACTTATAATGTAGTTAAATTTTTAAGTATGATTTTTATTGTTGCTTTAGTGCGTTAGTACTGTAATGGCATTGTAAAATTTAAAATAAAATAAATAAATCCTTGAAGAATATCTTAGGAAGATTTGCCACGAGCACTTTAATATAGATATTTGATATACTTGTAGTAGTATCTCTACTATGCTCAGTATACCCGTCGCTCTGTCGCCAATACTGTACATACAATGATTAGTCTAAACACACCTGCTGTTGGTAGTATTTAGTAAGGTAAGTATTTGTTTTTTTTATTGAATGCAACTAGATGCAACTTGCCATCAAGTAAAAACGTAAACGATACCTATATAATGATTTTGATATATTTCTTTTGAACTTTACTGAATAATATCATCATAATAATCTAAATTGTTTGTAGTCTTAGGTCAAGTCTGAACCTTAAAAAATGTTCTATAAAAAAAAACAGTAAAAGTAACAAATTGAGAGCTCTCGAATCAGAGTACGCGCTTCGATACTTCTAAATTACGAGTAACGTCAATCATCGGCTATCGGCTATGTCACATGTCGTATGTTAATTTAATTTTAATTGTAACTCGTTTTACGTCGGCGCTTGCATCAAAGTGTTGTCTAATTGGAACTTTATTATTCGGATCTATCGAGCTATCCATCTTACGGGTTAACATGGTCTCAATTCATCATAAACTTAAGGCTATCTTAGGATTGTTTTGATGGATTTATGTTCAGTTTCAGAGTCCTCTGTATCTGTTGCTTACTGTATTTTTATAAAAACTAACAAAAGTCAGATGTAAGTATTTTTTTTTAACCTAGACTTTCCCACTGCTGGGCAAAGGTCTCCCCCAATTGTTTTCATCTCTCTCGGTCTTTTCCTAGGTCCCACCAACCCTCTTGAAAGGTGTCGAGTAATAAAGATGTAAGTAATTATTTTTCAAATAATAACCAATAACTAATTCTTTAAACAGACCATCATCATCTCCCTGCCCTTATCCCACTAGGTGGGGTCGGCACAACACGTTTCCCTCTTCCATTTCCCTCTATCGCTCGTCATCTCAGTACTCACTCCTTTCACACACATATCTGCACACACACAGTCCATCCATCTTTTCTTAGGCCTACCTCTTCCAGTGTATCCATCCACATTCATATTCATCGATCGCCGTGTGACATGCCTCTCATCCCTCCTCATGACATGACCATACCACGCCAACCTTGCACTCTTCAACTTATCAATCACCGGCGCTACTTTCAGACTTCCCCTGATATACTCATTCCTTATCTTATCCATTCTCGTCACTCCACACATCCATCTCAACATCCGCATCTCATTCACATGCACTCTTCTTTCATCCGTCACTTTGGTTGCCCAACACTCTGATCCATACAATACGACAGGTCTGATGATCGTTTTGTAGATTTTCCCCTTAAGTTTAAGGGGCATCCTACGATCACATACAGTTCCGGAGACCTGTCGCCATTTCATCCATCCCGCATTCATTCTGTTTTTGATGTCCCGGTCAATCTCGCCGTCGTTCTGGATAAGTGAACCGAGGTACCGAAAGTCGGAGCAAACTGGTAGGGGTACACCGTCTAAGGCGATAGGAGAGAAACTGGAAGGACCACCGAAGTCGCAGAACAAATGCTCGGTTTTGGTCCTGCTTATCTTCAAGCCGACGTTCTCCAGTCTCTCCCGCCATTTTCCCAGTTTGCTTTGGACCTCAAGTTCATCTTCTCCTATCAGGACAATATCATCCGCGAACAGCATGCACCAGGGTGCCTCCTCCTGTATGTCCGATGTCAGTGCATCCATCACCAGGAGGAACAAATAAGGGCTTAAAGCCGATCCCTGGTGCAAGCCTACCGCCACATTGAAATCATCCGTGATTCCAGCTTCAGACCGGACATGAGTACTCGCTCGACTGTACATAGCTCGAACGAGCTGAATGTACTTCTCCGGCACTCCCTTTACTTTCATTGCCCACCACAGAACCTTTCGGGGCACCCTATCATATGCCTTCTCGAGATCCACGAATACCAGATGTAAGTTTCGGTGCGCACGTCTGTATTTCTCACAGAGTTGTCGAAGCGCAATTATGGCATCCGTGGTTCCACGTCCAGGCATAAATCCAAATTGGTTCTGTGATATCTCACATTCCTCTCTCAAACGTCTCGCTATTACTTTCTCCCAAACTTTCATACTATGTGACATGAGCTTTATTCCTCTGTAGTTGTTGCAGTCTTGTACATCACCCTTATTTTTGAAGATGGGCACCAGAGAACTGTTGCACCATTCGTCAGGGATCGCCTCATCTTGCAACAACTTGTTAAAGAATAAAGTCAGCCACTTCCATCCATCCACTTTCAAACATTTCCATACTTCTACAGGTATTCCATCTGGTCCATAAGCCTTACCATTCTTCATATCTTGCACAGCTCTCTTGACTTCTTCTACACTAATCTCATTCACCATACCAATGTTAGTTGGTAAATTTTCAACCACACCACTCCAGTCGTTCTCTTCATTCATTAGCTTTTCAAAATATTCCTTCCAGCGTTGTTTAATTCTTTCATCATCTGTCAAAACCTTTCCTCCGTCATCTTTTATACATTTAATATGAATAATGTCCCTTGCACTCTTATCTCTCTCTCTTGCTAATCTGTAGAGGTCTTTTTGTCCATGGGGGCTTTCTAATGATTGATACAGTTTGTCGTGTACTTCATTCCTCGCCACGGCCACAGCCTTTTTAGATTTCCGTTTACACTCCATATATACTGCCCTTTTCGCATCCTTCATTTGTACATCATCAATTATGTTTTTCCATTCTTTAAATGCATTCTTCTTTTCTTTTAAAACCTTTTGTACTTCTTCATTCCACCACCATGTATCCTTATCAATCTTTCCTTTCCCTTTCGTTTCTCCAAAAATATCCTTCGCCACACTTCTCATACTTGTTGCCATTTCAACCCAACACTCATTCACCGATTTTTCTGTCATATCCTTCATATCTGTCAAGCCATCTATCATTCGTCTTTGAAATTCCACTGCATACTCACTCTTCTCAATCAAGCGCCATCTTGTTTTGGGTGGGGGCTTTGCTTTGCGTTTTAATTGTTTCACATTCATTTTTATTTCCATTACTATTAGTCTGTGTTGGGAGACGAGACTCTCTCCCGGTATTACTTTGCAGTCTTTTACTGTATTTATTTTGTCTCTTTTGACGAGAAAATAATCAATTTGGGTTGAATGGTTTCCACTATTATATGTTATTAAATGTTGTTCTCTTTTTTGAAAATATGTATTTACTACTGCTAGGTCAAACGCAGAAGCAGCTTGCAACAGACTCTCGCCCCCTGGGTTCCTGCTTCCAAAACCCCAACCTCCATGTACTCTCTCATATCCAACACTCATTCTTCCCACATGCCCATTAAAGTCACCCCCGACATACAATTCCTCATTCTCTGGTATTCCCATCACAGTCAAATCAAAATCTTCCCAAAACTTCTCTTTCACCACCTCTTCACATCCACTCTGAGGTGCGTAAGCACTCACTATATTTAAAACTATATTTCCTAACATTAATTTAACAACTATTATTCTATCATTCATCCTCTTAACATCCGTCACACACTGCTTGAGATCACTATCTAGTACAACTCCCACACCATTCTTTTTCCCATCGCTTCCACAATAATAAAATTTATACCCCACTCCAATTTCTCTAGCTTTCGATCCCTTCCACTTCGTTTCTTGCAAACACGCCACATTTATCCGTCTCCTTGATAGAACATCCGCTAGCTCTCTTCCTCTTCCAGTCATCGTACCTACATTCCAACTTGCAATCCTCAGTCTTACTTCCTATAATTCTTTAAACAGACCACATAAAAAAAATATATTAAAGTCTAAATTTATCTCCTTGTAGATTAAAGTGTGGAGAAATAATTTAAACTACTCGTATATAATGTACTCTGATTCGAAAGCTCTCAATTTGTTTTTTTTCGATAATTTTTTTAAAAGTCTTTAGGTAAGTACTTAAAACTACAAACAATTTGATTTAATTTCCTATTATAATTGTAACATCGACAATTCAATAAATCATTGAAATACTCGTAGACTAAGTAATCCAAATTATTGATATAGTTTATAATTCTTATAAAATCGTCAAAAATTGCCTACGTACCAAAAAAAAACGCGCTTTCAAGTATTACATTTCCTTAAAACGGAACATTATTAACAAACAAGTAAAATTATAGACTAAATAACCCAATAGTCCTTGACTTTTTTCTATAGAATAAAACTCATAAAAGTTACAGACCACATTGAATGGGTTAAAATCAGTAGAAAGATAAAAAGTCACAAACAAACGTAGCGAAAAAAACAACAAATTCATTAGTCCACCATGACCTTGTGATTCAGAACCGTTACAATACTTTTTCAAAAATAAAAAGGCGCTGTTATTTCTGTGATCTTAAACCGCAAAGGGCTGAACAGATTACTGTATAGTTACTATGCGAGTGGTAAGGCTCTAGCGGTGCTTTTACACTGACCACTTTTTAGACTAGTTTCTTTGGGTGTTTGTTTTTGGTGGTTTTTGTTGATAGTGGAAAGGTGACGTTTAGGTAATAATATTGTTATTTAATTGATAAAAAAAAGGTTTTGGCAAGTATAAATTACCTCTTTGTATAAGAAAACAAGTAAAAACATTTTACTTTAATTTCGTTGTCCTCATCGTTTAAATAAAAACACAAGCCAAGATGCAATTTTGCAGGACACTGCAGTGCCTGGGACAATCTGATCAACATCGTGATAAAACCCGCGGCTAGTCAGCCCTTCACATTTTGACCATTGTCTTTCCTGTAGATATGACCTAGATTCATCAATCCACATCACAAAACAAATGTATTGCCCGTGACAAAAATCAGACTTCAATACAATAGTTTATTCAAGACTATTTGCTTCGAATAACCTATTAACGGACATTTTCTTACAATATTGTCCTTTATCGCTTAAATAAAATACAGTATACAAACACAAGACTGCAAACCCCTTATTATACAGTAGCCAGGACGCTATGGCGACAGTTTTGACTATAAATAAGTGTTGTATTGTATTCAATGGTTCTGTGCCGGCGGCGAATACAAAAGAATTCTCAATTTCATTGTACAACATTTGGATTCACTTTCTAGATTTGATACAATTAGGACCTACGTGTATTTTTCTTCTTTAATACTGTTTTGATGACTAAAACAAAATATTGAAACGCTAATTAATGTAAGTAGTGCTTATTTACGAAATAATTTGACGTTTTTTTATACAAATGTAACAAGTAAGATCGTCTTTTGGTTTATACGATTTTAAATATTTATTTATCGTTTCAATATTCGAACTTATCCTCCATACTAATATTATAATTGCAAAAATGTGTGTATCTGTCGGTTTGTCCGTCTTTTACGGCAAAATGGAGCGACAAAATGACGTGATTTTTTTAAGTTGTGGTAGTTAAAGGGATGGAGAGTGGGCTACTTTTTATACCGATATTCCCGCGGGAACGGGACTTACGCGGGTGAAACCGTGGAGCGCAGCTAATGGGTTATAATTTGAAAACTCTATGTATTCCACAAGTATAAAAAAGTAGATTGCTTTTTTAAACTTACCAAGAATAGTACTTATCAAAAAATTTTATGAACTTAAGAATAAAGTTTGCAAAGTTACATAACAGCCAATCTTCAAGCTTCAGTCATTTCAATCATTCTTACCAGAACATATTAATTAGTGTTTCGAAAATAAAACAAAGCTTTAATAAAGACAGCGCCAGTCTCGGTGAAATGCTCAATCAATCAATAGAATGTCGTTAATAAAGTGGAGCATACTCTAAAGTACAGTACAGTTCACGGAAATTGACTATGCATGGTATTATGTTTTGTAACAAATAGTAAGCGGTAAATGTTATGTCAAAACAGACATTCACGAATTACGTGTTTGCGATATTGTTATTGTTATTTACCTATTTATAGGATAAAAAAATTGGAGGATTCTTCTTAAAATAGCAGATATTTTATCAAACAGTTACTTACATTACATTTGTTGTAGGTTACATAAGATGGAGTTCCCTATTATCTTTATTTTTTATTGAATTAATTGCCAGTGAGTTTATCGAATCATTGTATTTCAAAAGCATATATCCATCACTGTAGGAAGATTTGCATTAAAATGCACATTGACAGTCCGCGTACTGTATCATTGGTACATGTACCACCTACACCGCAACCAGTAATTACCATCCTAGTTTGTAAGCTATAATAAAAATGGTGAACAACAAAAACTCATCCGGTAGATTAATAAATCCGTAGCGATTTAATGAAATCGATACTGATGCTGTTCGTGGATGTAATAGCTACTGGACTTGAAATGAAAATGGAGAAACAGAAGCCCATTATATTTAAAGGGCTTTCAATTTTATTTATTCTTATAGTTATAGCTTGGCTACAGCTCTGTTAGCTGTCTTCCATACAGATTCTGTTTCAAGAAAAAGCCTTTTTACAGCGGCGCTAGTATCTACCTACGTATAAAATGAATGAATATAGGGTTTTTGCTAGTTTTAAAAAATTACAAACGACATTTTTCGTGAAATGCTCCTCTAATTTTATAGTAAATAAAGTAAATAACGCGATAAAACTTGTGTAATATTTCAAAAAATTATTACCTATATTGAGTCGTTGCATCTTGCTAAATCTACTCAATTCTTTAGCATCGATAACCTAGTCCATACTATATTACCTCAACGATACACGATGAAAATAACAGAGTCCGGTCCACTTCGATTACTATGATCGAGATGAAGCTACCGTGCGCCATCAAAATTCCACCTTATCTTTATAATGGGATTTAGTTTTGCGGGATGTACTATTATAGGATTGTTTAGTAGCTAGTTATAGTGCAAGTAAGAAATCGATGGTAATGTAATAAGGGTTATGAAATCTTGGTTTGTTTCTGACGGGTCACTAGTAAGTTTGTAACAGGCAATAGAATCCCCTAGTTTAAAGAACGTGACGTGTCAAAGTGGTCTTTAATAAGATTTTATTGAATAAATATATTTTGACTTTTCACTTTTGACTTTTGTTTTACGCCGGTCTCAATATCATAACCATCTGTGATTGCGCTTACTGTAGTAAGAGACCTTACATTGTTGGTATGAACATAATCTCAAATGTTTTTCCGTAGTAAGCAAAACAACAGACAACAGACGTCTTTCTCCAAATAATCATGTCTTAAAGCGGCACGTCACGGCGTGGTTATTTTGAAAAATTCTATAGATTTCAGAAAACAAAAGCTAGATAACGTACAATTTCTTACCGCGTCATGCTTTGAATGTTGTTAAGAATCGAGCAGCAGTTAAGATTGTATTGTTTACGTCGCGTAAAGACAGGCGGTGGATGATTATGATTAAAAAAAACATTATTGAAATATATTTTACCGTACAAAAACCTGCTTCTTGCTCGGCAATTATAGTCCACATAAGCCACTCCTCTCCGTAGTTAACGATAACATCTTTGCAATGCAATTTCACTCTTCATACCATTTAAACCTCGCTGGCCTAGTAGATGTACTTTAACTTTCGATTTGAAGGCCGTTGACTCAAACCCTAGACTCCGTGCGATTTTACGATTTAAAACACGTGCAAAAATAAAATAATGTTCGAGGAGAATATTGTTATAAGGTATTTAAATGTTAGTAGGTATATTATAGTGAAATTTTAACAAATTTCTAGTTTCCGGCGTTAGTTGAACCTGGAATGATTGTTTATTATATCAATAAATAATGGTTAGTAAATAATGATAGTAATGTTAACACATTTTTATTCAAAAGTGCAAAATTACTAACTCAGTTTTCATAGAGAAAATAAACGATAAAACATTTGAGCGTTGCTTTAGGTCTGAAGGTAGAGTCCCTTCGTCGCCTTCCAATGTCCATAGATAACTAAAATCACCTACTAATTCTACAAAATAATCAGGGTCATATTGACCCCACTTTTGCCCGGTTAAAACACGTTACACGTTACATTTCGCCGACTAATCCCATGGTAATCACACGTCGGGTATGATGCGAGCATATCTTCAATTATCGTGCCTTACTTAAACATACGGCCACGCATTCCATAGATAAAGTGACAGATGAGACAAAGTTGGTTATTCTGTAACTCAAAAATGAAAAATATCACGTCTGTATTATGACAGTCCAATAAACAGTTTCTCAAACGCTGATTAACTCCAAAATTGACACGTGATTTGACCATTGATTATTTCGTTTTGGATATGATCTAAGTTCGAAAAACTGACTGTTAATACAATTAATTCAGAATATTAACAACGCAAATGACAAGTTGCTAGCTTTTTGTATCGTACTTAGTACTTATGTCGTTATGAGCTTATTATACTCTTGTTTAAGAAGAAACTAACTTGATTGCTCCATGAAAATTATTTAAATGCAAAAAACGTTTGCATTTAACCAGCACCGACTTTACAGAGGCCATTCTCTAGTATTTCTTAGTTAGAGAACAGCAGAATCACCAGCATGTGGCCTAATTGCTCTTCAAATATTTTAGACCTGACAAGATTTGTATCTTTGACAGAAGGCAGTAAGTTACAAATGATATTATGTCATGTTGCTTTTTTGAGTAGACTAATGCGTTTTAACAAAAACGTTTTAACTAAGTGTAGTGTATGTTCTAATATTATTTTCAATTTTCATTATCCAATCCATATTCTTTAATTTCGATAAACATTTTGAATATGTAGAGCAGACATTTTACTTGAACAAGTATTTTTCGTTTATATAAAATACGTGTATTAGGGTTCTTTTACTGCTATGAAAAATTTCAAGCTTCAAAAGTCCTATTTCACTTTCTAAATCGACAATATTTTTACCTGAGGAATTTCCCGTTGTATTTATTATAATGATCAAAAGTCCTTTCTGTAATATAATCGAATCTTTTCTTTGTCATAGACACCATCAACGATCAAACTCATGTGATAGTCGATCGCTAATCACCGGTGCACTGACGGGCTAAGAAGCCATTTCCGGCCAAACCATCTAATTTACAGATCACTTTGAAGTATGCTGTAATTCGGTATACTGTATTATAAGTATTGGATCTGTTTGAGCTAAGATTAGAGCTTATTTGACGAGCTTTTGACGTCAATGAGCCTAGACTTTGCAAAAAGATACCTAACATACCAGTGGAGTTAAAGGGCAGGTAAAGATCATTCGAAATAATTTTATTAGAAAACTGATCGATAGTTGCCTGTATGTATTAATATCCATTGATTATTACGGTTAGTGTTTAATTATACACTTTTTAAATAAGTTAGTTTTGAGAACTAGCTTATCTACTTGCTACAAAACATCATTTATATTGTGCAATTTAATTATATAAAGTCGGTTATTAAGACGAAATTTTAAAGGATCGTTGTTGGTCAGCAAGTCAATATATCTTTACAAGTTTTCCCACAGTAAACATTCATGAAGAACCAACCTTACTTTTAAAAGTAAATCATTCCGAAATTAAAAGGAGTGCATAACAAAAAGCACAAATCACGGACATGTCGAATGGAATTAACAATATCATCCGGCGCATGAGTTGTGAGGTAATCAAGGGAACGCGTTCTTTTTGTGATTCTTGGCGCAATCATAATGTACTGCGCAGTGACCACCCATTTGGCATAATCAAGACTATATACCTATATTAAGGCTTTATTGATATCTTTAGTGCTCAACTGAAAGATGGTCAGCGCGCATCGTACGTCGTAGCAATTGAAGCTTAGAACTACTTACGCATAGAAATTTATCAGTTACACCGAAAATCGAAATTTAAAATAGTGGATACCAATGATTTTTTCATATTTTTAAAAGAAATATATTAGGTTAGTGTCAGGGTTAGACCCTGTTCACACGGCATTGTTTGCACGTTTTTTCACGTATTGATTGTATTGCAAAAAAACGTGTACTGCTTATACGTTTAAACGTATACGTCAAAAAATCGAATGAACTTTGACGTATTCGGTTTTTTCCTTCACTTTTCTGCGGCTATTCGTTTTTTACACGAATGATAATTTACCGTGTGAAGACCTGGGTGATTGTACGTTAAAAAACGAATACGTGAAAAAACGTGCAAACAATGCCGTGTGAACATGGTCTTATACCACCAGTTTACTGTAGTATTGAATACTATTCTCCATACCGAGTCAAATTTTTCAAAATGTATGTATGTTGTTACGTGAGCAATTTTCCGTGTGCTATTAATTATAATGTCTTACAAGTTGTTAACTTCTGCAAAATGTGGGCAATAGTGGGCATGTACCAAATATTTATTTGGACATACCTCTGACTACCCCATTAGACATCTTCAAAGGATCTAAAGAATTACATAAAGATCTCTAAGAATGTCTACCGCTCCCTGGGATACAGTCGTGATCATATTTAATTTTCTTACAAATTGTCCACAGAAATGGTTGCCTCGTGGCCACATAGCCAGTAATATCGGGAGCCAGTATGGGCGCGTTAATGGCCGCCACGGGCACGCTTCGTATCAGTAGCGAGATCGCCTTCCACCCGACATCCCATTATATGCCTGATCCTAGGATTTTTTATTGACATTTTGTAATAAAAGACGTGTAATGAAGTACGCTGAATGCTATTTTTAGATGAATAAGTTGTGATGGAAGAAATATGTAGTTGCTTTGTCACCTTTGTACTTTAGTTACTTATAACCAATCTTATATTTAAAGTAGTCGATTAGATTGTTCTAGTACAATTTAAAATTTCGCGTTCTTTAGACATATTTTATATGAAATTACGGGACTTTATCACAATCATCTTTAGATTGCTCTATCTTTGCATTTTGCGTAAATGCGTAAATGATCACTATTCCTGCGGTACAAAAAATGTTTGCCGAACTGAATTTTAAACCTTTATACAACTGTGATGTCTAATTTACATCTTTCATAATTAATGCTATTTAAGTTCTATTGTTTTAAAATATAAAGTATTAAGTGATCTAAATAAAAGGCTTTATTATTATTATTATTATTAAAGCTCTATTGTAAAGTGATAAGGGAAATTGAGAAACAATAAAAAAATATCTCTTACTATCATAACACAAGCATTAGGTTGCTTAGCTTGGGACTAAATCAAGTTGTGTGACACTTTATTTATTTATAACTACTGAAGTAAGCGAGAAGATAATTTAAATGGTATTTTTAACTAAAACAGCTATTTACCCTAGAAATGCCATCCCATTTAAAGCATTTAAAAACGTCATGTGTGGAAGAAAATGTCACTGTCATATAAATTAGTCAGAAATACTATAATCTAAAAAACCCGCAGGCAACAGAACGAAATATGTCAGGACATTACACGACAGCCGATTTGTAGGCGCAATACTAACGTTAGGGGGAAAAAAGCTATTATTTCTTACAGTAGCCAACGTCTCGCCCCAAGCGAGCTTACGGGTACTAAAAATGATACAATTGAGTACAAAAGTGATACAGCCAAAGACTGGCGGTTACTGACTAAAGAGTCTCAATAAGTTATTTGTGGTTTTTCTAGTTAGAAAAACCACAAATAACTTATTGAGACTTCCATACAAAAACCTACAGTTGTAGGTATTTGTTATTTGTATGGAAGTAATGTCAAATCCACCGACGCGATGGTACGCAAAACCGAAGACTAGTTATTGAGACGGGCTGTAAGTTTGTTTGATCGTATTATGTGTTAGTGAGTAACTCTGGTGATGGAGTTTAGACTCTCTCATGGCTTAACGATTCAAAAACCAGGATTCATAATTGAAGGAGCCCTCTGAATTACAAAATTGCTTAATTACATTAAAATGTTCTTATGCGCCTTTGAAAATCCGTCGAAGATTTTATCAATAGATGTTGATCGCATCATTATGATCACGACTATAATGGTTGTGAAGGTACGTTAGATTAGTTATTGAGACGGGCTGTATATTTGTACGATCCTAGGAGCTAGTGAGTAACTAATACGTATTTTTTTTAATCTTTACCTAACATTCATTTTGTAAGTGAAAAACATTTCTAAATAGCTGCAATACAGTGCCAAATAATAAAACTTCAAAGTCATCCCTACTAATATAATAAAAGCGAAAGTGTGTTTGTTTGTTTGTTTGTTTGTCTGTTTGTCCGTCTTTCACGGCAAAACGGGGCGACGGATTGACGTGATTTTTTGTGTGGTGATAGTTGAAGGGATGGAGAGTGACATAGGCTACTTTTTATCCCGATATTTCCGCGGGAACGGGACTTACACGGGTGAAACCGCGGGGCGCAGCTATCTATCTATATCTATCTATCTATACATAATAATTTAATAAAACTGTAACACATCGATGTCTGTACATTGGAGATATTGAAAATTTTGGCCGTCTCCTTCGGAGACGACCGCGGTGCTTAGGTGTAGGGGCGCGCGCCCGGCTTTTGCCGTCTCCTGCGGAGACGACCGCGGTGGTTGGATTAAAGCTGTCTACACACTAAAGCCGCCGGCCCGGCGGCACGAACCCGGTGGGTTAATGCTCTGGTCGTTTTTTGGCTTTGGTCGTTCAAAATCAGGCCGCCGGCCTTGCCCGCCGGGTTCGTGCCGCGGGCCGGCGGCTTTGGTGTGTAGATAGCTTTAAGTCCGCTCGCCCGGCCACGGCTGTCTCCTTCGGAGACGACCGCGGTGCTTGGGAGTAGGGGCGCACGCCCGGCCACGGTCGTCTCCGAAGTTTCCTTTGGAGACGACCGCGGTGCTTGGGAGTAGGGGCGCGGGCCCGGTCTTTTGCGGAGACCACCATGGTGGTTGGATTTACGTCCTTTCGCCCGGCCACGGCCGTCTCCGCAGGAGACGACCGCGGTGCTTGGGTGTAGGGGTGAGCGCCTGGCCACGGCCGTCTCCCGCGGAGACAACCGCGGTGCTTGGCTGTAGGGGCACTCGCCCGGCCACGGCCGTCTCCTTCGGAGACGACGTGTGTCTGTCTGTCTGTTTGTTTGTCCGTCTTTCACGGCAATACGGGCGACAAATTGACGTGATTTTTTGTGTGGTGTGATAGTTGAAGGGATGGAGAGGGACATAGGCTACTTTTTATCCCGATATTCCCGCGGAAACGGGGCTTACGCGGTTGAAACTGCGAGGCGCAGCTAGCTAATAACAACAGAAACCTCCTCGACACGAGGCGACTTTTGTACTAGCCTCCGAGGTACCCTTTGCAAATAACAAACTACGAACGCGAGCGAAGCCGCGGGCAAAAGCTAGTAAAACTATAAAACAAACAGCAAGTTAAGAGTTTACTTTCGTGCTCGCCTGTACATGTACTGTGATTATTACCAGTTTTTATGCGGCGGGCTCCAGACACGTGGAGCGATGAAATTATGGTAATCACAGTTGGTTTCATTGCAGCAGGTCTTAGGGATCCCTACAAAAACTTATCATCTGTGCTCGACTGTACTTCGTCTAGATGCTACAAAGTAATGTCATGTTTGAACTAGCCCCTGTGGTTTATTTTCTATTTACAGAAGCATAGTACATAATAATACCACAAAGACAAGGATACCTGAAAGAGCTTTTAGTGATTCATCCAGTGATTGTTCATTGTAGTTGGGTGACATAACAACGTGATCTTTGTTTTGTCACCTATTTAATCACGGTGATTTTAAAAATGCAATATATCATCACTAGAGTTACCAAGTTGCGGTATAAATTAATATTAATACTCAAAGCTCTTCTATTTTCTAAATATAATGCGGAACCAAAACAACTTTCCACTCCCGAATAGTGGATCACATATTTTTTGTCCGATAATAATTGTCGTCTACATTCATCAACATCTGGTCTACGTTCGTCATCACGCCACATCTCAGGTAATACTGCTTTGGCACGTACTTATGATTAGGTAGAGATTGAGTTCATTATTATAGCGATTTATCTTCTTAAATCTTAAGAGCTTAGCTCTTGTCGGTGTAATTATGAAATTTCCTCCGAATACTTCTTTATAATGATCTCTTTTACTTCTTTATGACATTATCTTTGATCTGATCATCTGACTCAGCAATTTCTTTTCTTTTACTTCTTCATACTACATGACAGCGACCTTCTCTTTGACCTGAGTCATGTAATTGATTCTTCGTCTTCCTTCTACTTTTCCTTCTATGATTACCATGATCGTAAAAGCTCCTACCACAATGCCGGCGGCCATGCCTCTAACAAGTCCATCATCTTTTCGTAATGCTTTAGCTTTGTAATGATAGTTAATATTAAAATAATATATTTTTTTAACTTTTATAAAAATGTTTAAGGAATTTCGCAATAAAACTTTATCAAAAATTAGGTGAATAGTACTGTTAATTCAGCTGTTGACAACAAATGAGGTCTCAACAAGTGAGGTCGCTTGACCGACCTGAAATATTTTTGAAAATCTGATGAGTCAAATATAGGCTTGTTTTCATAATATATTTCTTACGGTTTCTCGCTTCCGCTTGTACTCAGACATGACACCACCACTAAACACAGGTCTGTTTTACCACCATCCAATATTATTCATGGATAATTACTAAAGAAATGGAATGCCACTATTAAAGTTAAATGTTAAAGAAAATGGTCACCGAAATTATTTCGCGACACAAAGATGAGAACTTTGTTTGAGGCTAATGTTGGAAAGGTAAAGTGGTTGTTGTAATTGACATGTTCCGTTATTTTTAGAAATAATGAATCATTTTGAAACTACTTTTGAACATAGTTATATTTGAACGTTGAAATTGAATTAATTTTATTTATTTATTTATAGTTATCCAGCTAAGCCCTGCGTTGTTACCCGCGGTGAATAGTTCCCGTTCCCGTGGCAATACCGGAATCAAAAGTAGTCTGGTAGCCTATGTATTAGTTTAGGATATAAGCTATTCTGGTACCAAATTTCATTCAATTCCATCAAGCCGTTTGACCGTGAAAGAGTAACAAACATTCACAATTACACTTTTTCACACAATCTTTCTCCTTTAGTAGGATTCCCGCGAAAGACGGGATTCGTAAAGCCTCTGACTTTTAATGATTGCTGTGCCATATCAAAACAAGCTTTCTTAGCAAAGATAGGTGAGGCAGTAATCCACTCACCCAACTCAGCCAACACAACATAACATAACAACAGTCAAACCGGCACCGGTCACAAACAAATCAATCTAAAGATTAAGTCACTTTATTTACATAGGAATGTGTCGCATTCGTCAAAACACTTATCTAAAACCGGGAGTAATGTCAAAGTAATTAAAAAATCACGGTTAAAACGTAATAAAATAGAAAGCTTTTATCAGTAAAGGTACTTTAATACAATCAAAATACAACTTGCCGACGAATCCGGACTTGACTAACTTAGAAGATTGATTTATAAGGCTTCCGTCATAGCTTGATTTTAAAAGCCGGGATCGTCATATTTACGAACCCTTCGAAACTTCGAGACACTTTTGTAGAACTTATTCGAACATTGTGAAACAGGCCCTTAGTACAGATATCCAAAGATTGTAATAATATGGATTAACATTAAAATCCTTGCAACTTGTGATTTTATAAATAAAAATTTACGATTTATTTCATAATAGCCCTGAAAAATAGCTCAGCAGAATAGCGTTACAAATAACGAGCAGCGCGTCTCGGATTTGAGCGGGCTTACTAAAAAAACTATCGGGATAAAATATAGCCTATAACCAGCCCGACAGGCCATACATCATACATAAATTTTTGAAATCGGCTGAGTAGTTTCAGAGATTACCTCCGTCAAACAAACAAACCAAGATTACCTCTTTATAATATTAGTATAGGTAATTATTAGTATAGATACTTATAAGTAGACTATCCATCTTATGTCGTCTCGTAAAACAAATTTTATAGTTCTAGAGCTACTGTTTGATTTGACGACACAATAATTATATTTTATGTTCAATTAGAACCCGTTGTTTTGTACAGTCGATTTCCCATACACGGACATTCGTCAGTTCGGCTTGCATTTGATTAGTTTTAGTATCGTAAAGTGTGGCCACTAACATGGCGTCAAGTTAAAGCGATTTCAGATAGAAAAAATTAAGAAAAAATCATTCATTATGAAAAAAAATATTTTAATTTCCTTTTACTCGTATTTAAGTTGTGATTGTTAGATTATAACAGTTAATTTTTTTTTTAGTAGATAAAAGAACTTGTAAGTATTTAATAAGTATTCAAAATAAGAATTAAATATTTCTTTTAAACTCTTATTTAAATAGTAAGTTTAAAATCTTAGTTTAATAGCCCCAACAGGGCCGGCCTACATTAAGGTACCATTCCGAAGTTGCTCAACTGACTGCTGCGACCAAATGTCGCTGTTCTGCAATACGTCAAGATGCATCTTATAGCTGCGACTGAGTCTAAGTTTACCACGTTTTTTCTACGGCGCGTTTGTTTCATTAAGTATAGATGCGATACGCAAACGGCAAATGCGGCTTAGAGCTTATTTGTATCTCGTATAGTGATAAAAACGCGCTGTAACTACGCGTTCGAATGCTCAGTGAAGGATTTAAACATCCTGCTTGTTTACTTGTTAACCTGTGTTACTGTATTATATCGACTATTAAAACAATTTCTTGGTAATCTAAATAATACTGAGATTACTTCATTAAAGCACTCTTTTGTGCCGTCTTTAAATAATAATGAATTTTTAAAACGCGTGATCTACGTGGTGATTTAACATCTAGCCTGGTAAAAATCATCGAGTCGCGTCGCGACTATCAAAGTCCGAATACCTCAAGTCAAGCCCCCGTATTTATTGAGCTAATTGGCTGTAAATCTGGACCAGATTGTTCAAAATGGCCGCCAAACGATTTTGTGTAGTAAAACTCATAAACCTCCCTATGTGTTCTCTGTCGGTTAATGGCTTCATGATAAGCCTTTATGGTCTAATTGGAGATTCAAATAATCCTTATTTGGGTTCTGTACCTTAATAGAAAAATCTTAATTCCTCTTTGGTTTTCAAAGCTCCGGTACCTACATGGTTTTAGGAAATATTTTTCAGGAATATTGAATACTTAGTTTTTATTTTACAGTTATGAATTAATAGTTTCCGTGGAGCACCACCAAAATATAGTATTTTCAAATATACCTAAATAATTAATATGTGTTTTGTTTTATTTTAATTTATTAATGTAAATAATAATTTAATAATCATTATTTTAAAATAATGATGATGATGATGATGATTATTTCACATCGTGTACGCAACCCTCACTTTTAAATAATGTTTCACACTTGGCCTATTTTTCGACCAAATCATTATTAATTTAGACGGCAATTAGACGCACTTAGAAGTATTTTGATAACGTTTTTACCCGCTTTAATTAGGTAGTTATAATAAGTTAAGTAAATAAAACCCGAAACGGTCATCAAAAGCGTGAAGGTTTTGATTTTAAGAGGCTATTTTCTAAAACACAATAATGATCTTAAGACAGCTAAACCAAAAACCACAATCTATTATAATGTGCCCTGTGTAGAATGGCAATGTTGACATTGGTACTTATAAAAAAAAACTTAGGCCTTTACATTTTACTAGGTTATCTAAACAGTGTCAGGAGGCAATCTTTGCCTACATTTAACGGGACACTAGTGCCTGTGATATTGTTAAGATGGAATAGCTTTCCAGGAAAGAAAATGGTTAAACGTCTAGGACTAGCAGCGGGTTTCCTAACGATATCTTCCTTGACCGTTTAGAGCTCGTGATAATACGCATAGGTGTACATTTATTGCAACAAAAAATCCATTGTTACACGTCCTGATTCGAACCCACGACCTTGATCGAAAGTTGAGGCCCTAACCCCCTCATTTTATATATTTATTTATCTAGATATGAAACTCAATAAATCCTTAAGAATATAAAATTGAACCACATTTACAAGCTTCCTCTGACAACTTTACAAATTTTGAACTGACTGATTGAATTTTGAATGCGATTTACCAAACTCAGGTGAATTATGGTAATGGGGTATTATCGACTTTGCTGATATTAAATTGCTTCTCGACATTTTGAAATTATTTTATATTTCATGGTTTCGCGTTTGGAATGTATTTTAAATGAAATAGTTGTTGGAATAAAAGATAAATGTAATATTTCAATTTTTGGAATTTGTAATTTTTTGTGGAACCTACTTATTTAGGATTTGATTTTAGTTAAATGTAAATAATTAGATGTTATTTTTTTATTGTCTATGTCAATAACAAGGAAACTGATAGGTTCATGGCTGAACCTATTTTTCAAATTTTAAGAACAAAAGGCGCAAGATCGTGGTAATTGGAAAACTCAAGATTAGTGTTTTGCCCAGCCAGTGGGACACATTGGGCTAACAATAATTTTACATGATAGCTTTTAACAGGCGATAAATAAATGGTTCTTAAATCAGGAGAATTCGGAAGCATGTAAAGCACCACTTTGTATGTATGAGTTCACCTCAACTTTATTAAGATTCTTATTACCTTAATAGTGTTTATTGTTGGAAATATTAACATGATTATGGCTATTATCGTTAGCGATGAGATCTTGTTTTTCAAAAAGGAGTCAATTTTTAAACGTCAAGTTGTTTTTATTCAGTTGTCGGACTAAAAGGCTCAAAAGTCCGATGATCTGTATTGGTCAGCATCATCGGACAGACTGAAAAATCTTATCAGTCCGATCATCGCACTAATTAATCGGACTACTAATACTAGGCTGTCGCGCATAATAAGTACATAGTATCGCTTGAGAAACTTCAAACACAGGCGACCACGAGCGACCGTAAGCGGCGCCAAGAGCACTTTTCAAAGCGCTTGAATACAATGCATTATAGAAATATTCATAGAGTTTGAAATCAGATGACACTGAAATTTTGCTTCGCTTCGCTTCCATCTCGGTGTGAATTGACGCATAGTCTGCACTGTCGGCTAATCACGAATCGATAGATAGCATCTATTCAATATCCGAGTTATCAAACCTTATGTGAATGGAGCGTGGATGACAGAACGAGTTTTGTGAGCAGAGAGGCATTGGGTCTTTTAACCCACTTTTAAAGAGGAAGTTCTATGTTATACTGTAATCCCCATTTGCATATTGAACCAGTAAGCCTTTAATAGCTAATACGTATAAAATCTTAAATATTTTTGTTGTCATAGGAGTGAAAGAAAACAACACTTTTTATCAAATTCACAATTTTTTATGAATAATCCTTAGTATATATTTTTTTAGACAACTATTATTTGACGGAATAATAGTTGAACATATAATAGAACCAACAAAAAAAAATAAGGATTTAATATATAAATATAAATTTCTTATTATTATTATTATTAATATGAATAACATTCAGTATAGATACTATGAAGTATATCTCTAAATCCTTCCCCGTTCAGGATATTACCCGACTATAATTATTGGGAGGGCTTCATTATGACGTTACGTGACAGCCACCGAGGTTCGTTTCACCGTCGTGCATTTTACTACCCACATTAAAATTATAAGAGAAGACCATTCAAGATCTTCCGCTGAACAACGCAAATGATTATAACCGTTAATACAATTGATAAGAGCTTAAATTCGCAGTGTAGGAAACATGAGGGTAGTTATTAGTCGATACGAGTAGTATAGTACTGACATTCGAAAATATTACAATTGATATTGTATCGTATTATAAGGAAATACGGTTTATGTGGTTTTAAGTATTGTAATTATTAAGCTACTGTTATGATTAAAAATGTTTGTTTCTAAATAAGTCTTATGGTGCTCCCACACTGCTGTTATATAATGTTAAGTAACGTTAGTAAACATTTGTTAGCTAACATTTAATCACAAAAGTTAAAAAATGTTTTCATGTTAGTAAATGTTAATTAACATTTTTGAACAAAATTTTGTTTGTAAACATTTTATACAGGTGACGGCGGGACAGGGGGGGGGGGTTTATCAGTGTAGGAGCACTTATAACATTTAACAGTTCCTAACAAAATGTAACAATTGACAACATTTGTTAGTAAATGTTTTAGTGTTCAAAAATGTTTATAAACATTTTGTAACAGCAGTGTGGGAGCACCATTAGAATTAAAATCCGGTCTGATTTTTTTTGTCAATATTTTTTTATACCTAATCGGTTCAAACGAGGGTTACCTAGATTGTTCATAATAATTTTATTTATTTTCTCAACGACAAAAACAAATGCTTGAGAATTATGATTCATATACCTATTTAAAAATTCATGATATTCGAATCATCATCATCATCATCATCAGCCATTTTTAACCCACTGCTGGGCATAGGCCTCCCTTCGTGATTGCCATTTGCCTCGATCCTGCGCTTGCCTTAGCCTTTCGAAAAATAAATATTTATTTCTTCTTAATATTTATTCAAATCACTCACGTTTTACTAAAGTGTGCTCGACATAGATACATGAGTCCATATTCCCATAATCGATGACTTACAACGGCTCTATCGTTTATGATGAAGACAACCGCCACAAGCAAACCATTAATTCCTAGAACTCCCGAAAACAGCCATAAAAGAAGGAAGCATCTAATCATAAACAAGACATAACCTCTAGGCATTATTGTTATTGCGCTCAAAATCATTCTGGTCAATGAATCCATGGATGCAAATCAATAAACCATTCACGGGAAACTATATCTTGATAATAAAGATTTAGAGATTGTTTTAGAGGTGATAGACGAGTTACGAACAATATCCGGTCACTTAGTGTAGCTAGAGGCAACAATTTATAAAGCTCACGAAACTTTGATAGCCCGAATTAGGCAAAGGTAAAGTTACAAAGAATAAAGACTTTATTTTTACTTATTGATGAGGTTGGCAAAGCAATAGACGTAGGCAATAATTTAGAGCAGTTACCAATTAAAATGGAACGTGAAAACGGTATTGGTTCAATTAAAATTTTTGGAATTTTATATCGAAAATGGCTTGGATTTGACATGGTATCAATTTTGAGGCAAATTTTAGAAAATCATCTTTTGGTATAATTAAAATGTTATCAGAATCATCAAAAATATAGAATATCACCAGTTAACGATCTTTACTATAAACATTTAATATTTATCTATATTTCGACAGTTTTTGCATCAGATTTAATTGTTGAGTTTAGAAGATTTTTGTTATGATGTGAACGTATCGAGCGTAGTAATATTTGATATCACAATAATTATGCTGCATAATATTTTATTTTTACCGGTTATTAATGAAGACAGTCTATATTTATTAGTACTTACATAATTTAGTCAGTGAAATCTATACCGTTGCCCTTTCTGGCACTGAAATTTGTCCAGGTGCTAAATATCATATCGAAAAAAAGAAATACACATTTTCAATTTAAAAAACTACCATTAATTTACCTTATCAGTATAAAAATCAAAATAATATTGTTCGTATCATAAAACATTGTAATAACAACCAATAAAATTGAATAACACCGAACTTTCCTGCGATAGCATCTGGCAACGCATTCCAAAATAATTCTAACTCGCGGCGCGTGCGCAACGGCAAATCTTTCATCTATAATAACTATTCATTGTGAATATTAAAAAATAGTATCGTCTGAGATGTTTACCGTAATAGCTGGGAGCATAAATCGGCGACTATATATTACTGTTTTTTACCAGACTACTTGCAACAGATGGTTCCGAAAAGTGGAGGTACTGAGCTTTCTAAAGCTGATTATGATGAGTTGTGCGTATTTGATGACAGCGATTCAAAAATTGGCATATTTTTTTCGGATGGATAGAAAACCCATCCGCAGAATAAAACAAATTAATATGTCTTTGCGATACTGTTTGTGCTGTGATATTTTCTAGTAAAACTATTAACAAAACAAAACCTTTCAGCCCCTTATTCTTATGGCCTAACCGATTTTGATAAAACATGTTTAGACCTGCTAGAAAACTTGTAACAAATAACTGCATTCAAATCAGGAGCTACTGTGCCACAAACAAACACACACTCACATAGCAGCAAATTTCCCTCGTTTTGTGCCAAGGGCTAAAAATAATATTGTGTCATTATGGCGGTCGTTACTGTAAATTTATCCAGCAGCACGTCCCGGCTTTGCACGGGTGTACTAATGAAACTATCGGGATAAAATTTAGCCTATACCCATTTTGATAGTTCATTCTACACATTGGCGAAAGATTTTTTGAAATCGGCTGAGTAGTTTCGGAGATTACCTCTGTCAAACAAACAACCAAACTAACATCTCCTTATAATATTAGTATAGATAAGCTCATAGAAACGAACTAGTTATCAATAATATTCTAAGAATGCTAGCAATAATGGAATACCTAGTCAGGCAGGTGACCAGACATTACGAACTATGCAGCTATTTAAACTAAAACATTGCAAGTAACAATTTGGCCCGCAATACCGTTGTGGCTATAGATCAGCTCAGGTGTTGTGTGCCTGCGGGCTTATAACTGGACTATGTTATAAGCATAAGCGTTATTATGTACTCTTCTTTTTCTTTCTATTCTTTTGCACTTGGCGAAATATTAGCAATTGCATTATACATCGACCAGTTTTTGCTAGACTGGAAGGTAGTTGCGAGGATTGTGAGGTGTGGAAGGAGGTGTTTTAACGGTTATAGGCTTACTATGACCGTTAAAAGCGATCCAGTTTAGGTCCTAGGCTGAGGCGCTGACGTAAAATTAGAACAGTCAGAACCTAAACGGAATTTGTTGAGTAAATATGTCATTGTAAGGCTAATGGTAAGGTAAAAACGGTGACATAGAGTTAAAGGTAAGCCTCCAGGAGGCTTAGGAATTCTAACTGTTCGAAATTAATGTCAGCGTCTTAGCTTACGTTAAAAGCAGTTCGTTACAGGACCTAACCTGCAGCGATGGTCCTAAGTATACTCGTAGACAAGATTGCTTTCCAATATTCATCTAGCAAAGATGATCGAGTTTCTTCCGTCACTTGGACCAAGCCACTGGCCAAATGGCAGGTGAGATCCAACAATATTGTGGGCACCACGCCCGTCCACATAGAGGAATAATTTTGATACTGTCCGTAAAATATCGCTCCTTGTGGTTTACGATACAGCCGCTGTCAACAGGCTTGTTCTAGTATTTAATAAGAGAAAATTATTAGTTGTGAAGTGTCTAGAATCAGTTACTGTTGGAATTTGTAAAATATTGAACATGAACTTGCACCAGCTTTATAAATTCAGACTTTGCTGTACACTTTTAGCAATATTTCGTCACTTAAGCTTAAAAACTTCGTCACCAGAGTCACTGCTCCGGTGGGGAAGTTTATAAGCCAAAATCAAAGTTAAGTCGGTCATAGTTTTGACCGGTTTATAAATTTTGATTTTGTTATAATGTGTATATTTACTTGGCTCAAAAATGTAGTTTGGGTTGTTAGGGTTTTAAGCCAAGTAGAGGCCACTTTGGCTAAACAACTTTAGACTTGCACGTGTTTATCTGTCGATGTTTGATTATGTTATTGCAACGGTATTTAATAAGTTTCAGCAGTATTTTCGAATTCATTTACCGATTTCTTGTTAATAACTATTTGATACAAAGTAAGTAATTCTAAAAGCTCTGAATAACAATGAATGTCAAATTGAGATTTCAATCTATCAATAGAATTGGTTCAATCCCATCAGAAGCAGTAAAATTGGCATTTATCTATTTTACGATGGACACGAGCCAAAATCATATCTACGTTAATTTAAATGTAATTAGAATACCAAAAACTACTCTTTTTGATTGAATATCGGCTGGCTTTGATGTACCGCGATTATTTGAACGAAAACTATTAATCGAATTAAATTTTTAATTCTTATGGGTTATTATAATCAATTTATGATTGATGTGTTTTGGAAAACTAGTTTAAATAGCGCACACGGCAGAGTGTTATTGGATAACTTTCCTTCTTTTATTTTACCTATTATTTTTCTCTACTTTTTATTTATTTTATTTCTCTGGTTCTAAATGAGTTCTGTAAATAATTTTTTGAATATTTTTAAAGATATCCTTATTTTAGTTTCCTTCGCGCGTATCGAATATGTCTTAATATTATGGATTTGTACGGTTTGCGCCGAATTGTGTTTTCGTTCATTACCTCTCCGCATTCGCGTTTTTCAAACGAATTTTTAAGCTATTGCATACCTTCTATCGCGGGCCTTGAGCGTGGAGACCGAATCCAGAAATTCCGTAACGAAAATAATCTAACGCTTGTCTCTTCAGTTCAGCAACTCGCCTCTAGGTGGCATGCAATAGCTTTACTGCGGCAGTCCCCGAGTGCCACACGTCTTTTTTTGTTCTAACTATGTGTGGTTTTGCCATGGACAGCTATGCAAGCTTAATAACAACATAAGGGTAGCTACAAACGTAAGCGGTCAGGCATAATAGTCACTTTGGCAGTTTTTGTCAAACAAAAAAGCCAACCCGAAGTAGATTGGGTAGTTTGGTACATCGTTCGATATAGCTTTACTTGTGATACGAAATAATTTTTAAAATTAACTCTGATATGGCTCGATTTACCAAATTTAGTGTAGAGGTTCTGGGCAAGTAGGTACCAATTAAATAAACCACTAACCTAAAAAAAAAATCAGGACTTATCCAGTCTAACCATTATCCATGGAGGTAGATTATGTAATAAACATAGTTTTACAATGTTCTTGATTAATTACAGTACAGAATAAGCTTGAAGTTAAATGAAAGTAGTTGTCTTAATTTATTAAATTGGGTGGTCTGACCGTTACAATAATCGATTCGGTTAACAAGATTGATTTGTGATGTAATTGATTGATTTTTTGGCGGCAATATAGAGCCATATCGATTATATGGGCTTTATGTCTAGTTTCAATGAATCTTTGTAATTGGATAAATTTTGTAAAGATTATCGTCCTTATCTTTTTCTATATCTAAAGAAGATCTAAAAGATTAAATGTCAACCGCACTTTGGGAATCCAATTGTGATCACATTCATTTTTATATTTTTAACCGACTTTAACAATAAGATCAGGTTATTTGTTTCACTGTATGTTTTTTTTATAAGTAATTATTCAGGTAGACAAACTAGATGGTTACCCTCATCATCTCGTTATCAGTACCTTTCTCTCTTTACTCCAATCTTCAAAGTAAACCAATAAATCATTATCGCCAGCTCCGATAACCGAAGCATTTAGTCCGGTTTTACAAGCGTAGGCGACGCTTCATAATTAAAGCTATTTTCATACGAAATCCATCATGGTTATAAGGTACACTGTCTTCTAGAACGTAAATACTAAACATGGTCTACCAACTTCACATAAAAGTCAAAAACATACAGACGCCTATAGACATATAGACATATAGACGACACAAACACTCGACACAAATGTCGACACTAGTGTCGATTGCGTCCACACGGTAAGCAATTTTTTGTGTCGCGGCGGTGGACACACGCAGACAGTCGATGTATACTGAGTGTCTAGTGTCTGGTGTCGTCGTGTATCCTGAGCAAAAGTCAAAAGTCAAAAGTCAAAAGTAAAAATATATTGATTCAAAGTCAAATTAACGACCACTTAGACACGTCACGTTCTTAAAACTAGGGGATTCTAGCATTAGATGATGATCAAAACAAACGATAAAACAACAAGTAACAAGTGCAAACCCGCGCTGTCAAAAACTGCGTAACAATTTTATTGCGAATCACATCGAACTTGTTAACTTAACACGATTTTTTTTAGGAGCTTCACAAATGTCAATACCCGAGTTGACGCTTCAGTAGACAGCGGCCTGTGTAATCGATCACAATACCATAGATCATTAAAGAGTTATTATGCCTTCACTTACCCAACGTCAAGAAGAAATTAACACCCACTATTGTAGGCAATTTTGAAGGTTGTGACTAATTTAGTTAATGAGAATTCGTTTAGCTACTAGTACTGTTTGTTTGTATAATTAAATAGCTAATCGTATGTGATTGATATCGTATTTAAGAAAGTGACATTTTCACAATAAAATATTTTAAGGGTCTGCTAGACATAACATTTTAGGTATGTTTAAAGTTAATTAAATATTTACTATAAAAAACTGCACAATCTATGGATACAAAAATTAAATAATAATATAATATAATTTTGATATAATTATATGATACAAACAATCCGTAGAAACTAATTTCACTCAATTAAATCCATCTTGGTAATTGAAGAACACTATTAAGGGACACCTATTAATATTATAAAATCAGAAGCAATTAACAAAACCATTAACAATATATTTAGTCAAACAGTAAATCATTTGGGGAAAATAGGCGAAAAGGCGCTGTATATTAATAAAATAATTATTGGCCGGTTTAAGAGGCGTGGAGAATTCACACGAATGGACGATTTATCGTAAGAAAGCAACCTTTGATTACATTCACTTATCAAACGATATGATAAACTTAATTGCACACTTCACATCGCTGGCTATGGTTCTCAACCGCTCGAGCTTTCATAACAAAAGCGTCTATGTGCAACAAAACTATCTATTGAGCTTTGATCGCAATCTAAGTGGATGGCGTGGTGATGTGAATTGGTAGCAACTAAATGTGGTTTTGATATTATTTTTTGCTAAAAACAATTTCCTGTTAAATAAAACACTGGTTAGCATTGTTGCAGGTACAATATTGATCCGAGTTTTTATTACGTGCATTGAAAACGCGCAATCTGTTACATTTATGCAGGACTGAGACCCAGAGGTTGCAGGTTCGATCCCCGCTACGGGACAAATGTTTGTACATACAAACATTTGTCCCGTAGCAGATATTTGTTCCGTGTCTATGTGTTTCTATCTATAATGTATGTGTTTACACAAAAAAAATATTTTAAAAGCGTTCCTTTAGTTTCGAACTATATGACGCTGTGTGAAATTTCCAAGGATATTTATTTATTAAATTATATTCTCAATAAACTCTTTCAAGATTTGAACTTCAACTGTGTATTTCGTTTCGTTCATCTATCACCATTAAATCCGGTCAATGAAACATAAGGTCGATTTATTGTTATCCATTGACTTATATCTTCAATAATACCTTACTAATCTATTCCATATCCGTACAAATGAAAGGACTAATTGACGTCTATTGAAAGGGTGGAAGTAAAAAACGGACAAAAGGTGTTGCAACTAAAATTATAGGATTTGTATGTAAGCATATGGCCGACACATGGCCGATGAAGCATACGGCGTATTGAGTATTCTGGTGTTGGTTTGTGGTGGATTTGGTTATTTTATTCAAATGTAACTTTACTTAGTAGTAACGAGTCGTGCTCAAAACATTGAAAGACGCTTCAATTTCAAAGATCATTATGGATTCTGATCTTGTTGTACAAGTCCGACAAAAGACGCTGGGCTACTTACCTCCGAATCTCTTTTTATAAGTTTTTGTGGTGATTTGAGTTCGTCTCTAAAATACGGCGGCCGTATAATATCGGACGTATTTGAAATCCAGCTTACTGAAGTAGAAAAATACATTTTCATAGTATCCCATTAGCAATTATTTATTAATTCAGGTTTAAATTGTCTGATATTGTTTAAACATGTTAGTAGAAACTTTTGCAAGTCACAGATATCCTTTAACTGATCAAAAGAAGTAGGTTAATTGGGGGAGACCTTTACCCAGCAGTGAAACAACAAAGGTTAACAAAAAAATGGTTGATTGACCATTCCCCATATGTACGGCCGTACTTTGACGGTCAAGTGTTTTAAAAGAACTAATGATTTACCAGATTCGTGTCGCATCGGCACCCGCCACCCGTCACGGTGTCGCGTGTTCTATCCACCGTGCTTGAATGCACCTTGCTTCTTGTTTTTTATAATAGGCTATGGGCCCTTTGATGAAGGGTTCTGTATATTTACTAGGCGTTTTTTGGTGAGATTCTTAGGAGTAGCTTGTTGCATTTGACTGAGATTTAGCATAATTATTTACTTAATTAAATAATTTATTATTTTCTATTAATGCTATCAAGAACTTTATTGATTCTTTGAGGATGTTCCTAAAAATATTTTAACATACAGCAAACAGTCTTTAGAGTAACAAATCTTAATAAAGCTAGCAAAAATTTACTTTATTTTCGTTAAAATTCTTTTGAACTTCCTTACCAGTCCCTAGTAGGAATATAAGAAAAAAATAGCGGTTTTCTTTTTTAATACGTTACATATAGCGCAAGCGAGGGTTTTGATTATTGAAAGTAGAGATGATGCATGTGAGCCAAGATAAAAGCGTGTTACAAATGATGAATATGTGTTGTACTTGAGGTCATCAACCTTATAGGAGACATCTTTTAGAAAATTCAATTGTTTATTTCTAAGGAACCCAAAGCGAAGATCACCCATTGAACGGTGACGAACGGAAATTTTGTGGTCCTGGCACGAGCGAAGCTGGAAAAAATAGTTACGCCACATTTTTTGAACCAAAGAATCGTGCCTCAGTATTAATTTGATTTTTATTGTGTAGTCGTTTACTAGTAGATAAACTTACCTTAGAAATAAGTCACAGATTTAGGCGTATCGATAATCTTAAGAAAACCAAAAACTAGCGAAAACTAGCAGCTTGTCTCTATATAAGCGATACGAAGTAGTTTATATTGGTAACTAACTACAAAAGAAACCACAAAGTCGTTTGATGTGTAAGAAACAGGTGAATTTTCAAAACACAAAGGAGTTTGTCCGTTGGTCCAACCGTCCCCACTTCCTTTCCATTAATTGCGGACATCCCATATACCCGTATAATAAACTAAGCCTACATAAAGCCCCATTTACTCGTAGTAAATAGTAAAAAAGTGACAAATTGACGTTCCAAGATAAATATTGCCTGTTGCAGAAAATTATATTGAAGCAATTTTTGACTCTACGGTTTATACCATGCAAGTCATGATGACAGCTAATTTAATTGTATGCAGAAAGTTGCATCGTGTAAAATGGGACTTAAAAAAGAAGTTTCAGCAGAGACAATTTTCGTGAAGAATAAGAAAAGTCATCTGTTTATACGCGTTATAATATTCGACCTACGAATTTCTGAAAATCGAATCAAACAAATTAAGTGTAAAAATTTAACCGACTTCAATATCTTAAGAAGAGATGTGTTTTTATCCATAGGTCCATAGATATTTATCTCATATTAAAAAAAAATGTTTTCACCTCAGGAGCATAATAATCAAACAAAAATAGCAATAAAATAAAACAAATACAGAACCTCCATTTTTGAAGTCGGTCAAATAACTCAACATCTCTACTAATTTCTGCGCCGCTCTCAAATTCATTCATCTGACGCGAGAAACAATCAAAATAAGATCATTTCTGAATGGACAAAAGTACCTACGATCAACTCGCGAGCTAATCCTATCATTACACTACCAGCATTAGCAACTGTTCTACATTTGGACGATAAAAACAGGCGTGCGGTTAAGTACAAGGTACGAATAGATGTAAAACAACAGCAGCCTTCAAATTTCCTTACACATTAATCACCTTGAATATGTTTGGTAAGTTTGTGGGGTGACCAGGTATTAGAATATTTCAAATTTATTCAGAATTTTTTTTGTATAGAAAGATGTCAGAGACCAGTTAAACATGGAAATTCATTTGAAAAAAAAAACAACAAAATAATACCTATTTGCATTTATTAAGTTCATCATCATCATCATTTTTCATCATTCTCAGCCTGTGTTAACCCACTGCTGGGTGTAGGCCTCCTCCAATGTCTGCCACTCCTTCCGGTGTTGGGCTGATCGCATCCAGGTCTTGTTGGCGACCTTAACAATGTCGTCCACCCATCTGGCAGGTGGTCTGCCAGCACTACGTTTATTTCCCCTGGGTTCCCATTCGGTTAAGGCCCTACTCCACCTGCCGTCACCACGTCTTGCCAAATGTCCCGCCCATCTCCACTTCAGTCTCATGATCCGGATACCAACGTCTTGGACTTTAGTCCGTCTCCGGATTTCGGTGTTTCTGATCCTGTCTATGAGGCGTATACCTAACATGGAACGCTCCATAGCTCGTTGTGCAACCTGTATGCGTTGCACAGTCTCTTTAGTGAGCGTCCATGTTTCGGCGCCATAAGTTAAGGTGGGCAGGACACATTGGTCGAACAACTTGGTCTTTAGGCATTGCGGTATCTTTCGGGCCTTGAGGATATCTTCGATCTTACCGAAGGCATTTATTAAGTTACCCACTTTTAATTACATACATTTCAGAGGCCTTTAGGTGGCCTAATCTGGTATTCTAGATTTCTAGCACAGGCATTTAAAACATTGTTTTTTAAAGTTCACTTGTTTAGGGTCTCCTAACAGAAAAAGGTTATTTAAAAATTACTGGACGGACCAGACTTTTATAAAAACAACTAGGTATGCTATTTAACTGAATATCTGGATCCATAATTATGTAATATATCTATTTGATCTCAAGTTACATAAAAATAAAAATAAAAAAATCTAAATTCAAATGAAAAACCTATTATAAATTGGTTAATTTAATCCGTTTTTCACCAAACCCATAGCCACAGTACTCGCGTGCCGGCGCGGTCGCGCACTTTCTACTGCTAACGGTCGGCGCGTGCGCACACCACCTGTCTCGAGTCGCGACCCCAGTAGTTACTGCACACAGGTACTATTGACTATTGAGCTTTCAATTAGAATGAGCGTTTGATGGTAAAATTGAGGAAACTTAAAGTAAGTTTAAATTTTAGTGGTTTAATTCATAAATGTTTGTTTTCTATTTGACATAAAATTCTTTGTTTTAGAAATTAATAAGTTAATCATTAAATGTTCCCAAAAATTAATTAGAAAACAAATACAAATTGGCTAATAAGTGCAAAGCTTCATTTGACCATGTATTCAAAAAGTAGGTTATAGATAAACTGCTCGTAGCTCAATAGCAGGTTTAGTTTTGTTTATTTTTGTTAAACAACAATCGAAATTTTAAAACTTTTTTTATTATGAGGACTTACAGTATAATCAAACATTACCTTCAAATTGCCTTATTCTGAAGCTAAATAGCATCAAATACCACAACTGAACTTAAAACATAAAAAAACGTCCTTACTTTTGCATTTATTAGTAGAATAGGTTGTCCTATAAAAACATAGAGATCCTTCCAATCTAACGTAATGTCGGAAGCGACGGTTGGCAGGTGGGGTTCCACCTGTTGTGACCGTTAGCGATTCGGTGATGACGTCACTAACTGGCGGACAAGTGTGGTCCTTTGTTTCCTTTCCTTCCTTTATTCTTTATTGTACACACACGAAATAAAAATACATAAAAAACAGATACAAAATGACATGTACAAAGGCGAGCTTAACCCTATAAGAGTTTTCTTCCAGCAAACCTTTGAGGATAGGAAAAGCTCATTGATTATGTGGGCATATGATTGGTACAACAGTACAATAATTAAAAAAAAGTAATAATAATAAAAAATCAAATAAGAAGGTAAAGATACACACAATACATAGATAGGATAAAAAATACATAATTAAATAAGTAAAAATAAATAAATAAATACATACATATACCTGTACATATACCTGTACATATACTAAGTGATATGATAGCAAGTGGGATTATAAGGATAGATAATGTTCTTTAACTTTCTTTTTAAAAGTGCTAATAGTCCGACTTTCACGAATGGAGTGTGGAAGACTATTCCATAGCTTCACCGCTCCAACCGTGAAGGAGTCACCGTAACGGGAAGTAGAGTGACAGGGAGTTTTAAGGAGAAGTGATGTTGTAGACCTACATGGTACTCCCCGTGGAACAAGAAATTCGAAACGCTCACGAAGGTAAGAAGGAGAAAGAGGATTATGAAGAGTGTTGAATAGGAAAGAAACGACATGAAGATCACGTCGACGACGAATAGGGAGCCACTTTAATTGGGATCTGAAACTGGAGACATGATCAAACTTGCGCAAACCAAAGATAAAACGGATGCACAAGTTCTGCAAACGCTCCAGTTTGTCCAGAAGCTCTTCCGTGGCGTCCAGGAAACAAACATCGGCGTAGTCAATAATGGGGAGAAGGAGAGTTTGGGCAAGGGTAATTTTAGTTTCAAAAGGCAGAAACTTTTGGAGACGCTTGAGTGATTGAAATGAGTAGTTAACTCGCTTGCTAATTACATTAACATGACTTACCCATGACAGCTGGCTGTCAAATGTAACCCCCAGGTTCACGGCTTTGTCAGCAAAGTCAATAGGTATGTCAGCATATAGAACTTTGGGAAGGACAGACTGACGAACAAGGTTCACCAAGGATTAAAGCCTGAGATTTCAGAGGATTAACTAGAAGACCAAAAGCTTTAGCCCAGGAGTCAATCCTCTGGAGGTCAGAGTTGATAAGCTTTATACCTTCAGAAATCTCATCGACTTTGAAATGGCGGTAAATCTGCAAATCGTCTGCATAAAGATGGTAATTTGAAGTAAGAACCTGACAGATAGCATTAATAAAAACAGAGAAAAGAAGAGGAGAGAGAACACCACCTTGAGGAACACCCGCAGTAATGTTGCACCAGTCTGAGTAAACATCATCTGAGCGCACACACTGCGAGCGCCCTGAGAGATAAGAATCAAACCAAGAGATTACTGAGGGGGAAATATTCAGAGAGGAAAGAATGGAAAGAAGTACATCAAAGTCTACGGAATTGAAAGCACTGCTAAAGTCCAGCAATACTAGAACGGTAAGCTGTTGATTATCAAAAGCCCAGCGAATGTCATCAGTGACTTTGATCAGAGCGCTTACCGTGCTGTGCCCAGGTCGAAAACCAGACTGATACGGGCTTAACAATTTGTGTTTAAAGAGGAAATTAGAAAGTTGCTTGTGAACCACGTTTTCTAAAATTTTGGAAAGGATAGGTAGAATAGAAATAGGTCGAAATTGGGATACAGTTACAGGATTGGATACTTTAGGAAGAGGTAAGACATAGGCTTTTTTCCAGATTGAAGGGAACGAGCTCGTTTCAAGAGAAAAATTTAAAATGTGTGTGATAGCAGAAACAAGCTCGTCGGACAGGAGTTGAAGCATATGTACATGGATACCATCCGTGCCCACAGCTCTGGTGGAAATGGATCTAAGGAATTTCAACACTTCATCCTCAGCAACCTCTTCAAAGTTAAAAGAAGGACACTCAGGCCGGGGCAAACAGGATACTAAGGCAATAGTGGAGAGTTTCGTAGAGGAGTCTAGAGAAAATGGAGATTTGGAAAAGTGTGAATTAATAGCATTTAAATCAAAGGAAATAGAAGAATGGTCAGCTTTTCTGCCCAACCCAAGTGAGTTTAGGAATTTCCACATATGTGCAGGACTAGAATTGAGTAAAGAATTATGTATGTGGTTTCTCTTCGCATTTCGACACATCTTGCTGCAACGATTACGAAGCGACTTATATAACGAAAAGTTATCATCGGTAGGAGACTTCTTGTAAACCCTTTTAGCCTTATCCCGTTTAGACATCCACTTTTTAATTAATGGAGTCAGCCAAGGAGCAGGAGCGTGTTTCACCTTGACACATTTCAAAGGTGCGTGGACGTCATAAAGGCCGGTAACAATATCATTAAAAGCAGAAACTTTATCATCAGTACAATTCGCAGATATTACCGATTCCCAGTTGATGTTAGCAGCATCTAATTTCAAGCGGTCCAAGTCGATGTCTTTGAAACTACGGAGAAGAATAGTTTTGGGCTTACGCCTAGGACAGCGGATTTTGTAAGAGAGGAAAAGAAGATCATGATATGAGAAAGGAGCCGAGAGTTGACCATGAGAAGCTACGCGATCAATGTCACTAACTAAAATTAGGTCAAGTAAAGATGGAGTACAATGTGGCGCGTGGTGAGTGGCAGAGAGAGGCAGGACGTGCATGTTAATAGAAGAGACTATAGATACGAGTTTATTAGCACGTACGTCATTTTTCAACAGACATGTATTAAAGTCCCCAAGAATGATAGTGTGATCATACAAGGGGGTAAGAGATTCAAGTTTAGCCTCAAAAGAGGAAAAGTAGTCAATTGTTTGTTGTTGTGTTGTTTGTTTTCGACCCCAAGGTACAGTCGCGAGTGCCAGTTGACCACCCTAAGATCTGTTATTGCTTGCTAGATATTTGTTTGGTAACCATTTAACACAGCACTCGCAGTAGGTGCTGAGAAAGGCTTTTGAAATCTTGCACAACACAAAGTTTTAAGCTAGGTATATATACACCACACCCTTAAAATTGTCAACGTCTGTATTTAACTAGTATAAAAACAATTAGCTACGATGCCCTAATATGCTATTATAGTCATCATTTATAGAAAAGTGTGTGTGTCTGTCTGGTCGTCCGTCTATTCATGGCAAAACGGAGCGACAAATTAACGTGATTTTAAGGTGGTGATGGTTGAAGGGATGTAGAGTGACATAGGCTAACTGTTATCCCTATATTCTCACAGGAACGGGATCAACACAATTATCAATATTTTTATAATTACCGTTATTATAACCCGTACCAAAAGTATATCAGTTTTAATGATATTGAAGTGAAAAGGTATTAGCTCAAAAACTGTTGCGCCGATTTGCACGAGCAATAAACTTTATTAATCGCTAAAATGGATCTAATTCTGTAACAGCTTTCTATTTTATAGAACTTATTGAATTGGTTGTCGATGTGCTTAATCTTTTTAAGTTATTAATTTTACAAGTATACGTTTATTTTATAGATAGATAGATAGATAAAACAGAAACTGCTTCTTACGCTTGTTTGTTTGATTATTTTAGCTACCGATTTGATTACAAAAAAAATATGGATGGATTGTGAAAATTTATAGTTAACTGCAATAAGTTTCTGTGCTTACAAAGTTGGAAAATATGTATAGAAAGCTTTGTTCTGAAAATGCCACTTGCAAAGGTAGGAACTAATTTACTCTTTCCAATCCTTTTCTAACAAGTTCAAGTAACAAATCATTTTAAACAGCTCAATCTTGAAACGCAAACAATACTTTAGCAAATCATTGCTTCAAACAAAACAATGTGCAAGAACGTGGTGAGGTTACCATCATTATTTCAAGATAAACCTCTGTGATGGAGACTTAGGCTCTGAGGTGTAGTAATAAGGGCTAGTTTGGTGAATGGATTGTATTTGATTGGAATGGAATTGGTTTTGCTGTGAACTGTAGCACGCGCCCTAGCCCAGTTTGGAGTTTCAATAAATGATTTTCAGGGTTGGCAAGTTTTCTTTGTTTTAAAACAAAACGCTCTTTTTTCGGTGGTATTTTTGTCTGTCTCCTTTTTCGGTGGAACTTCACAGGACAGAATCAATGTTACTTTATATATTATTGTATTTAAAAGAGCGCCCGCCTGCTCTTTTGGATTCATACCGGATGAAACAAATGGTTTTGGTTTATTATAATTGGTAAGTATCTAATATAATCACATTTTTGCTTCATAACATATTTATATAACCCTTGAAGATAAAATCATAATTATGTAGAAAATATTTTCAGTATAAATAAGTAAATCTATAATTTTATGATAAATTAATGATTTGTCGCGTAAGTAATTTAATAAAACACATTTTAGAAAAACACTCGCGTGTTACACGGCCTCTTATAAAAAAACATTTATTTAAAACTGTGATTTCGACCTTACTGTTTCTGTGGTACATCGCTTGTCAGAATCTTGTGCAGCCAGCCCTAGACCATCCGATACTGTAGCCTTTTGGCACTTATCGATAGTGATTTCAAAGCAATAGACTAAATTACACTTATCTGTATGTTTGTTTGTGGTTACTTTTTGTTTTTTCTGCTATAAAGTATAGCAAAAAGTAGAATTGATGTAAGTACTTTTCTGAGGTTTTGAATTAAACAAATCAAGGATAGCTTATACTTATATCACTTCAATCAATGGGTACTACACTACGTAAAGCATAATATTTTATTGTATAGCCATAGGTACAGGCTTTTATTTTACTACCCTCACTCGACTCCATAAACGTTAAGCCTGTAAGAAGTCCCGGAGACAAGCCAGAGTTAGACGCTGGCTTGAAAAACTGTTTACACAAGCCAAGCCAACACTGCTTTCCAAAAGACTAATATTTGCAGATCATGCAAACACTTTTTCCGCTGTAGAAAACGAATCCGCAACCTCTGCGTCTCAGGCGAGTGACGCAGAAGTTGAATTGATCATTCTTTACATGAGCCCTGCACAATACTCGTATACTGACCACCTAACACCTGATGCTTCTACACCCTGTATATGAACACAATCAACAAATGCAAATAATTTCCAGTTCAGTAATAAGTAACACAATTAAGAACACCTACCGATCTCGCGCGGCCATCATAAACTGAGATTGTGAATGCGAGTTATGCTTCTTTAACACGCCACCTTATAGTATTATCCAACTATAAATTCTGCACTTCGCACCCAGATACTTTGTGCAAATCGAACATCGATGATTTATGAACAATTATCGATTAATTCAAGCAGCGGTCGTAATTTTAATCGGGATTATTAAGCATTCGGAATGAGTGCAGCGAATTATGAGGTAACGTGTTCAACTATTTATAAATAAAAACTAGGGTTTGCTGTCGTGGTTACTCACGACTTTTCTTAAATAGATGGAGTATTATTTCTTGGAGATTTGCTTAAGTAAATCGCCTTTTTACCTACATTAATTAAATTGGCCCTACATCTTTTCCTTTGTGTACAGATTATGGAACACTGCATTGCCCGGTACATTGTTGAGGTGTAATATGAGGCCTTGCCAAGCATCTAAACCATACTCTCAACTTACAGGAAAGTAAAGTAAGTTGGTCTATGTTTGTGTGTCAAACGTGCGTGGACTAAGTTACGGATTCCTCACGATGATCTTTTTCTATCATTGGTAAGTAAGTACTTATTCTTTTAATTTAAAGGTCTCAGCACACATATGGGATCGGAAAGGGATCGTAACCGTAACGCCTTTCACCTCGCTGTCAACCAGGCGTCAACCTACCGTATGCACGTAATGAAAGCGTATCAGCAGCGCCTGTACGTCAACTCGGCTACGGCTAGGCGACACCGCGCTTACGCCTCGCCGCAAGATGGCGGCGTCTTTCTCTTTGGCACGCAAGTCGCGGGAGGGGACGGGACGGAGAGACGTAAGCGCGGGGACGATGAGCCGTAGGCGCGGAGACGATGAGCCGTAAGAGCGGGAATTGCAAGTTCGGAGACTGTTCTGAGGGGAGGCGATCACGTTACGATTCCGATTAGTGTGCGTTGCAGTAGGGAGTTTAATACAAACCATTCTGAACGACTCGAGGCGATACGGTTACGATCCCTTTCCGTTGCCATTAGTGTGCTGAGACCTTAAAACAGCAAGCAATTCATCACATTTAGACTTGAAAATCATACAAACAAATTTTACCACCTTTTATTAGTATGGACGAAACAATATAACTTAATATTTCGCTTCACACAAACATTTCTTCGCCTTTATCAGATCATCAGAACTTAACAATTCAAACGGTGCTTGAAAAAAGCTCGATTAAACCAACAATTGAGAGCGGCGCGGGCGCACAGTACCATAGATCGCGCCACAGGAGTCAGTATGTCGGCTACCAAAAACCACCGTTATATCTTGACCTGGCAGTCCAAACATTTGCAAGACTCTCTAGGTCTAGCTACACAAGTCGTTTACAAAGAGTTCATCACAACCAACCATTATAAGAAGAGCTTTAGGTTCGACAGTTGCAAAGTGTATCTTAGGTCGAGATAAAGTAGTCGTTTACAATAAGCTATCAAAATCGTTTCGTACAAAAAATGTAATAAAGCCCAAACATTGTTTGGATCAATATGGAGCTAAAATGCATTGTCATAGGCGTAATCGAGAGTTGGTGGCGTCTTTGTAGTACAGTCAACGAGTTTTTGTTATGTTATCTGATTGATACTGCTCCCATTTTGCCGACTGAAAAACTGATAGGTACCATTGAGTTTGTACGGTTGGCAATATAATTCGTGTACTATTTTGTTCTGAAGAACTAATTTATTTTGATTGTTGCCTTCGAAGAAAGTTACAATTGAGTCTTATACGTCTTTGAAGTGTTTCCAAAATCTGAATTTGGACAAATCAATCGTGCTATGTAAGTGTCCTTGAACAAAATAAATGAATTTTTATCTGTATATTGGAAAATAAAACAACAAGAAATCATGATGTTATACTTTTTTTTCATAATAATCAACAATGCAATAGCAATTAGCAATTTTACAAATTTGAAATTACAGTGTAGAGAAGTATTTTTTTACTACGTTTTAAGAAATAGGTGTGTTGCAAAAACCAAAATATTCCCATCGCTTTGCCCATACGTTTGAATCCAAGATAAATTCCTAGGCGCCAACAAATAAAATGCAATCAAATAAATTACAATCAAAAAGAAACGAATAAACTTGAATAAAATGTTAGAATTGCTTTTATCGCACACTGGGAGCATGTACCATCCCACAGGACAGCCCCGGCTCCATAATTAAGACTTAATACTTCCAGCTGGACTTGTTTTATGCAAATCGGCTCAGCCGTTGCGTGTAGACGCCTACTGGAAACGTGGCTATAGGCGCGAATGGTGTTGTATTGATGGATTCAATTTAGCTACTACAAGTTTGATTTAAAAAAGGTATTGAATGTAACATAAAACTCACTTTTTCTTGTAGATTGAAGATGAAGATTTTTTAGGTGGTAGCTGCTCTCAACTCAAACCATTATAATACAGTAAAGTGTAGTTTATCCAAGATAATTTTATAGATATAATATTAATTTATTGGTACAAGTTGGTACATTTTTATCTTACACGTCTACACGTCCATTTTCTTTCCTGTGGATGTGGCCGCCTAAGTGGACAGGATGGTTTAGATGCTGGGAAAGCCTATGCCCCGTCTCAACAATGTCCCAGGCACTACAATTTCACGTTAAGTGTGCCGCAAAAATTGCCTCCTGATGCTGTATAAATCATCTAGTAAAGATGTAAAGGCCTGGGTTAGTTTTGTCTATAGATACATACATGGGTGGTCTAATATTTCATCATAAAGTACGTTACATTATGTTAAACGACTACTCAGAAACTATTAGCTTAAATTAAACTAAATATGGACACCTACATAATTGTATTATTGGAATTGGGCCCTTCTAATTTGTGATACTTTTTTATAACTATTCCGTGACCAATATGATAAGTAATTGATAGTAATCATGATTTTTTTTATTGTACCAATAAAAAAACATGATTGTACCATGCAAAAATAATCACATATTTTAATATTTCTTCGTCTTGTTTCTGCTATTTATAATTATTTTTTTTATGATATAAAACTCTGCTAAATAAGTTATTGAAATAAGTTATTTTAAGATGATTTCAAACATCTTAAAATGGTATGTGTATTCAAATGTATGATACATTTTTAAGAATAATAAAAAACAAAATCCTTCTTAAATCTTTATTAAAGTAAATTACCAATATAAATAGGTTCATAATTTATTTATAAAATACTTATAAGCGAATATACACTGATTTGGACGGAAACGGAAATCACAATATAAATACGTAATGTAAGTATATTATAACCCTGGTTTTGTACAGTCTATTCTACATAACTCTATGTAGATCTTATAGCTAAGTTATTTACAAAAAAGACATTGTATGGTAATTTGAATCAAATTATATTTTTTACTGTTGATTACAACGTGGGCCTGTGCATTTTTTTACATAAGAAATGTTTTTTAAAATAAAAAATATATATTTTTTAAATTATTTTCAAAAAAAAATTGAATACTTAAACAGGTCCCATACATTTAAATTTACGATTATGATATCAAAATATTTACAACAAAATCCTCGATAATCTTTAACCCATTAAAACTAAATATTTAAAATAAATTAACGCTTACTTTAGTTACTGGCTAATATCACACTTTTAAATAATAGATTTTTAGTTTTTACCACATTTACATAAATGTAAATAGAAAATCTTATTTATGTTTTGTCCAACGTATAAAAGACGTGTCTTTAAACGGGTTTTTCAACTATCTTGCAAAACGATGTAATTTTTAAAGGACATAAAAGCATAACATTCAATTTTTGTAATTCATAACTGTTATGAAAATGTATTACAGTCATTAATAAATTATTTTTTAATCCCTTTCTTGCTAAAAATGCCTCCAAACGACTCGCTTTATTATGTTTGTCTTAATTTTGATGAACTCAAGTAGCATCCCGGGCACTGTTTCTCTGGTGTTTGGCTGTAACAAAAAGAAAATTACATTTTATGGAAGTAATGTAAAATATATCCCTGGGGACTTACTGGTAAGTTAGACCAAAGACAGATAGGTTATTGAGACTGGCTATAAGTCTGTGCAAAAGCCTATTATGTGTGTTTTCTATCTATAATATGTATGTATTTACAAAAAAAATGTATTTAAGTATTATATCAGTCATCTGGTTACCATAACACAAGCATTAAGTTGCTTAGCTTGGGACTGGATGACGCTGTGTGGAATGTCCAAGGATATTTATTTATTTATTTATTATCAGTAACAAGTAACGGCTAATTACAATTTCACTCACCAGTATGAAGAAACAGATGATTCTTTAGATTAGTATGCTTGCTGAATCCTCGCGAACAGATATGACATTTGTAAGGCCACGAGCCGCTGTGGACGTACATGTGAGACTTGAGGTCGCCAGGTGTCGGGAATGACTTGGAGCAGAGGTTGCATTTGTGTGGCTTCTCCTGTTGAAGAAACAAGAAACATTCATAAAGATAAGAAAGTACATAGAGACATCTATGCTAATATCACACTCTTTTGTATACAGTTGCATTAGACATGACATAAACCTTATATAAACAGTGTACTGACAATAACAAAAAGACTGAAATTACGATATTGACGAATCAGAAAGGTTTGTTTTCTCCTTCACAAATCAAAATAGTTTTAAAGGTTATGTGTGCAGTTAATTTTTTCATTATTACGAGATAGACCGATGGCAGATATAATAATCATAAAATATTTTTAACTCTTAAATTCCTTAGATCTAATTTGCGGTGATTCCGAAGTCTTTGTTTCAATAACGGTGAGTTTACAACACACTCCCAATATATAATCATAGATATAAATCACCTATTATGGGATTTTATCAGCGTTATAGTTATCAAATCAAGTAGCGGGCAGTAAATTCCTACTCAATAAAAATCTGACCGTCAATAAACGTTTATTGCTCTATTATCTGTCTTCTGTACGGTGATATCGATTTGTCGGTGTTTCAAAGTGTAACATTTTGGAAATAATTTGAACTACCTCATTTCACTGTGATGCATAATGCTATGCACGTTTTTGAATTCCTTGAAACGAGTTTTTCTTCAAGCCGTCGCCGCGTCGCGAACAAAAACATGAATAGAGATAATGCATAAGAAAATCGAATGTGGAAAAATTTGTCTAGTTGGAAAGGCGATGATGTGGAGGTAGATTTAATTGAATTATGACTAGACTTAGACCTTCCGAATTAAAGTAATTTTGTATGAGCAAATGGCCAGCTCTGTTGACAGAGTGTCCATGTCGCAGGGCAGTAATGGATGCGACTGGCGCAGGACCGCACTTGATGGCACAAACTGAGGGAGGCCTATGCCCAGCAGTGGGTAAAGTCAGGCTGTTGATGATAATGATGAAAAACATAAATCTGCGATGTTGAAAATGGTTTCTGGTAAGAGTTTCAATTCAGTTCAAAATAATTTTATTATTATAATGCATTATAATTTATGACATAAAAATTAATATAACTCTAAAACTCTTTGTTATCATTACGCTCAAAAGTAATTATAAACCAAGTCACGGGCAAGAGCATGTGTATTTTTGAATTGCGTGAGATAATACTCTCATTAATGATGACGGATAAAAAATCAATCTTCTGAAACAATGAGACAATAATGGCGATGTGGTATGATATTAAAGGCATGACATAGCATTCCGTGCAAATTGCGAGAAATTGGTCAAGTGTGAGCTGTAAATGGTGTTCCGTAAGTCTTTGAACTGCTTAGAATGTAGCGTCAGTAAGAATTTAGGTACTTTATAAAACTGTCCCATTCTATCCAGTACAGACTTTATAATGCTTGATGACTTTATAGTAAAAAATATAAGTATATTTAAAAGTGTAAGCAAGTAAAGATTCATTTAGAATTCAGAGTTTCGATGATCAAGTACATCGCACGTTGCATAAAATATATCATGTCTGGATATTTATATGTCGTACTTAATGTCGTTTGTTAAGCCATGGCGAAGGCTTTCAAGCGACCTAAAAACTCCGTCACCAGCTTTGGCTAGCTCATACAAACTTACTTTAGTGTCAAGATGTGCAGCATGTTCAAAAAATTAATGAAATAATGATAAATTAATGAAAATTATTCATTGCAAACTTTAAACAAAGAACAACATTTAAAGCAATTCAATCAGTTTTTAAAAGTCGTGAGCTTACGATTTAAAGTAAAATATTTAAACTAGTGACTTGCGGCTTCCTTCACGGTATGTTACAAAAATGTGACGCTTATTTCAGTAAATGTGAGGGTAGCCTAATTTTTGGATCCATTAGGGACATTGCATTCGACGTGGTCAATATTGTGTGAACAAAATACAGTAGACATGTATGATGATTTTATATTTACAAGCTGCGCACCACGGCTTCGCCTGCGTAACTCCCGTTTCTGCAGGAATCTCGGGATGAAAATATAGCCTATCTGTTATTACAGATCTTTAGCTACCCATATTCCAAATTTCATCGCAATCGGTTTTGTAGTTTTTTCTTGAAGGAACAAACATACTTCTATACATCCATACTCACAAACTTTTTCATTTACTAAAATTAGTAGGAAGGTTAATAGTCTCATACAAATAAGTATAAAAAAAAGAAATTCCTATTACGATCCACGAAACAGTGGACTAGAACAAATTGAAAACTTTACTCCTCTACACCGACGGCGAGTTAAAAAAGGCTAATGACAATCTGGGGGCTTACCATGACTATTATTAAACGATGCAGTTTAGGTTCTAACTACAAACTTTACGTCAGCGCCTTAGCTTACTGGAGTAGAAAATTTAAAGTTTTAACAGAATCAATGTTTTTTTTAATTTGAACGTCTCTTTGCTTTAGAATTCATGTGTACCTAAAAGCCAGCTTTATAAAGTGAAACCATGATGGATTGAGACCGCCTTAAAATCAGTCATAAGAATTAGCCACTTGCTCATAAGAGCTTATTTGCATACTAATGGGATCTTTGCCAGTGTTTTTTTATCATAGATTGTGAGATATTACAAACATACTAATATAGCGTGTAATATCGGTATAAGATTTCTAAAATGACCCGTGTAACATTTAAGATGACGTCGACCATAGTTACGCAAATACAGTAATCCTAATGACTTTTTAAATTTTGCATAAAAAATTAACCACAATTAAAATACGATTTTTAATTACCAATGCTCAATTAACAGTTAATTTTCTCTGCCATTAACTAGCTCTTAGTAATTTCCTGTTACCCTAATTCTAAATCAAAAAAGTCTTAATCAAACCACTAGACGACCCTCCCATTCGATTTCACCGCCCCCACCCACAATCAACTATAATTTTTACACTGCGACCAATTTAAAAAGCCGTCTTAAAACGCCCCCGGATATAATCAGAATGCCCAACTTTTTGCGGTCGGGTTATTCAGTAGCTCAATCAACGGACAAAAAAAGGTATTCCGATATTATTTCGACCTCGCAGCTACCGAATATTGCAACAAATAAATCAATAAACAAAGAGCCATTAGTTGTCTGACAATTTCCTCTGGATAAATCACGTTCGAGACAAAAAAATGGCTTCCATCTCGGTACGGTAACGAAGGTGCTTATTTAGGTAACGATACGATATAAAAACGATGTTGTTTGCATGTTAATACAGTTACGCATGGCACTATACAATGTACTTACCTCAGTTAACTGAAATTAATTGAAATGTAGTCTCACTCTCTTCTTGATTCAAATGTTTTATGATGAAGCCTCTAAATGAAAGAAAGTAAAAAAATGCATTTCGGTAGAAACTCAAAGATTTCTATCACTGCGAGGTGAATCCACTGCCTCCCAGGATGAGAGCCTAGTTTGTTGTTAGAAGGGAATGTTTTATAAGATTGCTTGCCCTAGTTTTGACTCCACGATTATTGATTTCTGACTGACACAATTTTAAAACCGTTTTTAAATCGTCTTAATATCGTTATCCTCTCGGCAACATTCTTGATCACCGCCATATCTCCCGGTTGCCGAACAGTGACGTATGGCACGATACGCCTGCGTTATGGAAATCGAATGCAAATGTGATGTGCCTCGGTTAATTTAACTAAATAAATTGAACCTGCGTGCATCGGTATGGCTCGTTAGGAACGATGCGTGGGAGATTAGGGATTGCTGTGATAAGGAATTGTAAAAGTATTGATGAAGTTTAAAAAGGCGGCCTACATTTTTTACACCAGAGTTGGATCCTGTCAAATTTTCATAAAGGTTTTTGATTTCTGTGAAATAATAGGTCATTATAATTTTTTTTTTATAATAATAATTGAACTTATTAAAAATAGCACTAGAATTATAATAGTATTTTTTTGGTCTAATTTCGTACCATACCGTATACCTACGAGAGTAATGTAATGCACAAAATTTAGTCGAAATCAGTAAACACTAGTACGTGAATATCCACACGAAATCTTAACCTACTCCATTTAAAATCAAAATATTATAAAATCAATTTGACATTCACCAATAAATAATGAAGGTGAGAAAAATATATTTCCAATAATCAACGCGACAAAGGCCTGTTCTCTATAAATACACACAGATCAATATTCCTAACATTTAAATAAGATAAGTAGAATCAATGTTGAACACAGATTGTACTGTCACCTACACAATTGCGCCTTGCATTTTATACACCTATTTTTACGAAATTTTATATTACTCGTATTTATAACTAATTACTCTTAATATAAGATAAATAATTGTTTTTGTACTTTGTGTAAGTATAATTTAGCATGCCCCTATATTTAAAAATATTATCGGGATTAAATCGCGTATTGAAATCATTTTATTTATTTTGACGTTTCAATGACATTACAGTCACTTTATTAGTATTTATAAATATGTTTCCAAGTCGCGATAGTTTAAAAAGAGACTCTCAATTATAAAACACCAATATCGAAAAATAAAACATCACAGCAAAAGGATAATGTAGATGACTGTACCGGTAGATCGCATCGTACAGTCAACACCATCAATCATGATTTATCGTTGTTTTGCCGACGGTACTGATTAAATTATTCTCTCGTGGTGACTTAATGAAATGCCCAGCTGGTCGGTTTCGTTCGCAATTTATATGAATGGTAATTTTTCGTATGAGCATCTTTTAGTTACGAAAAAAATTACTCTTACGAGATTACGATTTAGATTACGAGATTTATAAAATAATAAGCTGTAGTTTGATCTTGTTTTGATGATATCAAAGCTCATGCCGGGACAGACTGGACCAGAAAAACCGGTGATAGAATAGAGTGGAGAAAAAAATACTGTTTAAACTATCGCGACTTGGAAACATTTTTATAAATATTTATAAATAGAGTGGAGAAAGATTGGAGAGGCATACGCCCTGCAGTGGGCAAATATACAGGGTGTATTTTTGAAACGGGTCAGTAAGGGCAAGTACCTTAACCGTTGCAGTTACAGCAAAACGTTCTTAGAAGACCTTCCCTAACTTTTTGACATACTTTGAACTGCATTCACAGATTTTGTAAAAAACTTACAGTTGGCAAAAAAAATGCAAAAAGTCCAAAAAATTTTTTTTTATGCCAATCGATTCTATTTCATGTGGGGATCAAAAAACTCTATGAAACCATTTTAGCTTTCAGTACTAGAAAAGACAGAAATCGCCAAAAACGTTTCCCATACATTTCGGCAACAGAAACAAATTTCTACGATGGTCGAACTTTTTGTTATGGCCAGGAAGTGGGTAGAATTGACTGTAAAGTAAATAAAAATAATTTTTACCTTCAAATTTCGAATTTCATTCGAAAATCTGTGTGTCAGCTGAGAAACTTCGTATGAGTTATTATTAATTAAGGATTTTCGCTAAAATGTCTTCTAATCGTGAAAAAATTGACTTATTAGAAGCGTATTTTGTCAATAATCGAAATGCGGGAGCTGCATTAGTGTGGTACCGCAATAAGTATCCGTTGCGACATGTGCCAACAAGAAAGGTTATTAGAAATCTTTTGAAAAACCTGGAATTGCAGGGTTCTTTCAAAAGAAAGCGGCAGCCTCGTGTGGACATGGACACGGAGATTGCGGTTCTGACTTATGTCGAAGCATATCCAGAGGTATCGTAGGTTTCTCAGCTGACACATAGATTTTCGAATGAAATTCGAAATTTGAAGGTAAAAATTATTTTTATTTACTTTACAGTCAATTCTACCCACTTCCTGGCCATAACAAAAAGTTCGACCATCGTAGAAATTTGTTTCTGTTGCCGAAATGTATGGGAAACGTTTTTGGCGATTTCTGTCTTTTCTAGTACTGAAAGCTAAAATGGTTTCATAGAGTTTTTTGATCCCCACATGAAATAGAATCGATTGGCATAAAAAAAAATTTTTTGGACTTTTTGCATTTTTTTTGCCAACTGTAAGTTTTTTACAAAATCTGTGAATGCAGTTCAAAGTATGTCAAAAAGTTAGGGAAGGTCTTCTAAGAACGTTTTGCTGTAACTGCAACGGTTAAGGTACTTGCCCTTACTGACCCGTTTCAAAAATACACCCAATATACTAATATTTAAATTAGTTGTACACATCCAGTCTGTTATAATGAATGAATGAATGAATGAATGTCATTTATTGAAAAAGAATAAACATCAACAGTTACTAAAATTAATTAATAATGTTAGTGTTACATCAGGTTCTCGTCAAGTAGTGTTATGTATGCTGAAGAAGAAGAAGAAGAAGTTTGTTACTTTGATTTTTGCGTGTAAATTCATTGTAAATGTTACTCAGCATAACCGAATGGCTGGATGGTCTATATCTGACGAATACGAATGATTGATTTTGTGGACGTAAAGATAATCGAGACGCAGTTATTAGTTCGTTGAATATTAATTTTATTATTGATCATTACTTCAATCGTTTCATGTTTTATTTGATTAGTTGAGAAAGTTTCCCAACAAGCATTAATAGGACTAGAATAATTTGTCGTCTATCTATCTATCTATCTATCTACTCAAATATCTATCTGTCTAATGTATCTAATTAGTATATCAGTCATCTGGTTACCATAACACAAGCATTCAGTTGCTTAACTTGGGACTAGATGACGCTGTGTCGAATGTCCAAGGATTTAGTTATAATAAAATTAACGAGACAAAACTAGACCGGGAAAATCATAAAACTTTTATCGCTAATTTTAATCTAGATAATGGGCTACCGGAAGCAATTTCAAAACAGAATGTCAATATGATCTACGCCTTACACAACAACATTGATTGATATGAATTACTACTGTAATCATAATATGCCATTATTTGTAAATCAAGTGCATTGCTGGCACGCGATCTGATAATTCTTGCACTGTTCTTCACTTAAGAATAAACAGGTGTTGTTTTATGGAATCAGAGTCTACTCTGCACAGCTAAAAATTAATGTCGGCATCAAATTGCAGATATAGTAACCGAGAAAATCTCAATTAATAAAAAAAAAATTCCTTATTCAATGTAAACATGAATTAAAACATCAATTATACCTAATGTCAGCCAAAACTGATAAAAAATGATGTCAAAGGATAACCATGTTTTATGTTCATGTCATCAATATACAAGAGTTCTTCAAAACAATGCTCAAACAATTTCAACTTATCTAGTTCATCTCATATCTTAACTGACCAAGATAATTAAACATAAAATACACTATGAAAATGATAGAATAGATTCTCAATCACACTCACAATGAGAGATATCTCTTCTATACAAACGGTAGAAATGAGAGGTTGTATGAATTGTTCACGAGTTGATGGCAAACATATAGTTGGATGGCTGGACGCAGCTTAGAATAGAAAAGTTGGTACATTGCAACAAAAAATCAGAATAAAGTCAACTGAAGACAAAACTTTCTGAAAAATTTGAGTCAATTGAAAACGGAAACAAATGAAAAGGAAATTCTATGAAAAGTAATATCGAGTTTTTAAATGATAGATAGTTTTTTGTTTGCCGGGATTTTATCGCGTTATTTAATTTACCTTAGCTCAAAAGGATAAGTACTGATATTTTTATTTTTATACATTTTTTTCAATATTTAACGAAGTCATGTAATATCCCAATAAGTGAAGGCAAAAATTGCCTCAATTGCCGCAAAAATGTTTTGTTTGTGTTCTGGTTATCAAATAATGATGAAGTTGTCGAGCCGGTTACCTCTTGACTATCACAAAATAATGGTTCGATTTATTGTACTTTCCTTTCAAACGCATGATTTGCTGTGTTCCATTGATTCTATTTGAAACCATACTCTCAATAACAAGACGCTTGTGCGGACAAGAACTGTAATACATAATATCATACTTTATTGTAAACTTCAATCAATTAAGTTTATTTTTAATGTGTTTATTTTTTTATTAACTAAGCATGTACGTACCAAATTTAAATTCAAATTTTGTTGTGGCAGAACTAAAAGAAAGGAAGAAAGCCAAAATACCGCTTCAAATAAGTCGAAAAACAGTAAAATCTAGTTATAAAAATAAATCAGGGTATACCATTTTATTGGTCTCTTATTGAAATGTTTAAGTAAGTTTAAGTATTACCACTAATGGCCATCGGAACAGTCAATATTTAACTATCATGAGGTCATTTACGACTGTATCACGATTTAGTAGGTTTTTGAACAAACGGTAAAAATAATGAACATAAAACAGATTTAAATAAGATATTCAATTAGATTTAAGGTAGAAAAGGTTCATAATAATTTGAAATTTGACAATAAAAACTGTCAAACTGAACTTTATTAATTCATTTAAATAAAAATATATACGAGTATATATAAAAAAATGTATCTAAGTAATCATAATTTTCAGTCATCATTTGGTTACCATAACATTAAGTTGTTTAGCTTGGGACTTGATGACGCTGTGTGAAATGTCCAAGGATATTTATTTGTAAATGATTAAATCTTTTATTATAAGCCATTGACTTGGTTACTAGAGTCGGCTCATAAAAAAATACGTACATTAATTTCAGACACACCACTTGAAATACAATTTTCGTTCGAGTGTGAACTCTGAATTCAAGCCTTATTCAACCAGGTACAGGTGGTCCCTTTTTAAAAATTAACCTGCAAGCTGCCAATGCACCTTTACCAATAAAATTGTCACAAAAATAGTAACCATCATTATAATTACGTATCTGGATTTACAACGTCGGTCATCGTATAAACCAGTACGGATATAGTCATAAACTAGTTGTATTAGAAGTCGTTACACTATTCGAAACTTCGAAAGTTGATCCATCAATAAAAATTCATTGATTGACTTCCTGTTGAGTACTTTTAATTTGTCGTTTTAGTGCAATGGGTTAGGTGATGAATGAGTACGGCCGCCTTATTCTCCAAATAACCATGTCTTGACGTGGCACGACACGGCGTGGTTATTTTAAATAATGCGATAGATTTCAGTAAACAAAAGAGAGATAACTGCAATCTCTTACCGCGTCATGTTTTGAAAGTCGTCGAGAATCGACATGTAGGTGAACTAAAATATCATCAAATACAATGTTTAATAAAAGCCCTGTCCGTGGTTAATTGCTTAATTTTTTAATCATTATTTCAAAAAAACTTAAAAAAAAAATGCTCTAAATAAGAAATTCAATAAAACTTATAACATTATAGACTAAAATAAAATAACAATTTTTGTCTTAGCTAAGAATAAAATCAAGGAGCGCATTGTAGGACAATGTTTCAAACTTGTAAAAACTTACATAAAGTACTACATTATGACATTTTGTAACTAAATGCTTGCTTGCTATCTGCTCTTTAATTAATATCTAACGTAGATTGTAGATTGATTTTACGATATTTCGCCAATGACTCATAATTGGGCTTCGTACCGGAGTGACTTATTTATGTTAATGAGCGTTCTGAGCTTTGAATATTAATAAATTATACAATTTCAAATCATTATTCAAAATTTTATAGTGCCGATTGAAAAATTTATGTGAAATTTTATTTGTATAAATGTAATGAATGCTACTTTGATTTTAAAAAGCAAACAGTAGTAAAAATGCAAACATCTACATATAAAACTGTTAATATTTAAATCAAATAAAATGAGTTTAGAATTTTTTCCTCACTACATTATCGCCCCTTATTGGTTTTAAGGCTCACTTTATAATTATACCATACATTTTTTAAATAGATCAAAGGATAGAAGCACGCATTGAAAATATACGTTCACTGTTAAAAATGTGTTTTTACATAAATTATCCAAACCAAAACACGTCAACCACCACCTTTTCCTTCAAAGCCTTACCGATATCAGTTTCAAGCGCCTTTACGATGTCATATTGCCTTTATAATCTCATTAAGTAACCGGTGCGTGTGCACCTGCCCTTATACCCTTAAATCGGTTACATCGGAGTTTTTTAATTGCGTTTTGCAGACACCTTTGATATTTTTTTATGTGTTTGTGGTAAGTGGATGTATTTTTGCCGTAGCAAGCTTTGTAATTTTAAAGAGTATGGTATGATTAGTACCTAATGGTCCGAAAAACCGAAGTTGATTTGTCATGTACCTAACTTTTTGAGGGATGTCTTTGTTTTGTTAATGATTCTATGAATTATGCATGATTATTTTCTTCGTGAAAAGAAGGAGTACAGACAGATACAGTTGTCTTATACGTATTAAATACCTAATGTTTGGAGTAGTATGTAGTATTTATGTTTACAAATTATTGACAAACTGAGATTATACATTATTACGAATTTAAGGTACAAATCTTAGAAGAGAATAAAATGAGATTAAGTAAAAAACACTCACAAACAAATTATTACTTCTACCTAACTCAGTCCGATAAAATTTGAAGAAGGTTATTCCTATTTGTTAAAGTAAATAATGCAATATAATTCAGTCTAATTCTATAGTTGTTTCTAAGGGCGCTGACAATATGTCAGTACAGCGACGCTGACGCACGCAAATCAAGGACAGACGCGTGATGGACGCCGATCTTCTTAGCTCCTTGTTATTCAAATTGTTTGGTACAAGACTGGAGTTTCTAGCGATTAGTTTTCATTAATTTTTGGTATAAATAAATGGTTTGCTGGTTGATCTATTAATATAACTGATGAAAAGATATCAATAGATTAACCTAATACCTGTTTTAGTTCACATAAGTAAGTACCTACTAATTCATTATGAAAAACAGTTAATAGAACTCGGTATAATTTATAAATACGCAAAAGTTTGTCATTGTTTTAATCATTTCAGTATTATTATTTTCATTTGAATAATAAGGATTGAGTAAATAAGCGAATAAAATAGTAAATATATTTGCCCAAATAAAAGTTAACTCATTTTTTACAGTTTAATGTCCATGTACTTATAAATATGAATAGAGATCGCGCAAGGTTATTTATTTATATATTTACTAAGGATACTCAACAAAGTATACACTAAACTTTTTAAGTTTGAAACTTAAACCACACCCTATGTTTTGTGTGACCACCAATTGTGGACGAGCCAAGATACAGCCTGACTGACAACAAACAAATAACGAACCACTAACGAGTGGAAAAGTGTCAAGGTGACGTTTCCCGAAGTAGGAGTTATTGGAATAAAAACAATTTACAAAGTGTATTGGAACATTTTAAAAACTATACTTATATATTTCTCTGTGTAAAAATTGTTGTATAATGATTCTTTTTTAATAATGACGCGCGTGTAAAGTCTAAAAAACTGTTATTAAATTAGTTTTTAAGTAGTGTAACTAAGTATTTTTTTCTGTTTTTTATTTGTTCCTTATTAAATAAATAATCATAAGCAGAAGGTATTTTTCTTTTAAATTCAACCAACATTTTTATAAATCTATCTCTTTTCTTAAGAAGTTCTCTCGGTTCCTAAGCCTATTGCACCCATAAATTTCCCCCCACTTAAAACCACTTTATCCTTTATCAATCTACTCCTACAGAACAATTTGACCGTGCGGGTAAATAAATCGTCCTATTGTATGCATTTTGATCTATTTTAAGCGAACCCATTAAATTGCTTAAGGGTATCGATATTTAAACGGTGACAGCTGAAAGATGCTTTTGTTTCTGTGATTGTGGTCAATCAATGGCTTTAGGTTTTTTTTTTTAAGTGATTATAAGAAAATTTTTATCCTTTATATGGAAGATCTTTGTAGATTACGAGTATGTTAAGAAAAGCTATTAATTTTTGTATCATAATCAAACAAGAGGAATATAAAAAATTTTTTAGGACTTAATTGAGTCACGCTTAAAAAAATGTAATCTAACGGAGTTTAATCCTTTCTTTCATTTGCTCCAAAACCAATTTTGACAAACTAGTTTCAAACTTTAATTTAAAAAACCTATTTGATTTTTTGATATTTTCGTTAGTTTTATTTAGTTTCAACGCTGAAAGTCGGATTGAAACAATAAGGATAGAACAGCATTAAACTTTGTTACCACAAGTCAGGCAACTCTAGAATCATAATGGTTCATTTAACCAAACTCATACAGTTTTCCCACGCGTGGGCATGAACCGTGTCCTAAGACGTTACCGAAGATGCCCACCCAACCGTGGCTTCACACGGCTGTGTGAGATGACCATATCACTTATATTTTGGCTTTAAGATTAAATCTATGGTATAAAGTTATTATGAAAATTGTACAATCAACTCTGAAAAGTTTCATGAAGTATTCTGATGAAGATTATGGCTAAAATCGCATGAGCACAAAAAACATAAAAAACTAATTGGAATTATAGAAAAAAATACAAGTACATACATACCTATATAATAGTGTGAAACTTCCTCTTTTCTTGAAGTCGATTAAAAATACAGCGGTGCATCCTTTGAAATGTTTTGAGATGTGTTGAAAGTTTTAAAAATCCTTATAAGTCATTATAATTATAGCTTTTCATGTCTACCTGTTTATTTTTCTCTTTAAAATGTCTACCGCACCTTAGGAATAGTAGACGAGATCATGTTTTTTTTTTATCTTTGTATGTATTTCGGAAAAATTTCAAGAGCTGACTGTACATTCGAATCTTTAAAAGGTTTTTGTTATTTCCATAATTATGTATTTTAACATAAATGGTCAGTATTTTCAAGATGAATCGTAAAGATACATGCACAATCGTAAAACGAAGAAAATGTAGATAGGTTTTCAGATATCTGTTACATTATCACTGCACAAAATTTAAGTTGTTTTATTACTATGAAGATAATTTCATATTTTGACGACCTCTGTGGCGCAGTGGGCGAAAGCTCGCCTGAGGGAGGTTGTGGGTTCGATTCCCGCTGCAGGACAAATGTTTGCATGATCTGCAAATATTTGTCTCGAGTCTGGGTGTTTATTCACATAAAAATATGACATGGATCTAAGTCATCTGGTTATCATAACAAAAGTATTTAGTTGGTTTGCTTGGGACTAGATGACGCTTTATGTAATGTTCAAGAATATTTATTTATTGAATTAATTTTCAAAGACAAATAAATGGTGTCTTAAATCAGTAGGTATCAACTTGACCAAAAACAATGATTACATAACAAAGCATTCGAAATCAAACATTCCTTCACGCTCAATTTCCCAAACAGAATCACTCTACTTTCTCAGTATCAAAGTATTCCTTCGTCACACTATATGCACAGGGTGTCCCGATTCGGTCACAGTGGGCGCACAGGGTGTGTTCCCACGTTGACCTGACCCATAATTTATAGTCCCTTTACAGCAACTACCTGTGACCGCAGGTGCAAGGAATCAGGGCTGTCACAAATGTCTTGGTTGATCCAGATTTTTTGTGATCTTTTTGTAACTTGATTACGCTTTTTTTAGTGACAGTGACGTTTTTGTATGATTTTATCGAGACTTATTGATTTTGATAGTTTTTACGATGATACTAATACGGTCTGTTACGTTTCAGATAAGATTTAGTGGACAAAGAAGTTCCGATGCTCACCTGTCCTATGATATAAGATGTCGAATAAAATGATAAATAATATTATTAAAAATAAGTAGTTACCTATAGGTATTGAAGTTTTTTGCTGAGTTCAAAAAAAAATATTAAAAATATTTCAAAGTCAATTACAACATACTTCAAAGAAAACAAAATGTTAGTTAATGTTAAAAAATGTTAGACGGCGTATGGATCTGTATGACAAACCTCGTATAATACCAATAAACTGTCAAATAAACTGGACGCCGCATCAAGCCACGCCGCAAACTTGACCGTAAACTTGACGTTGGTGGCTAGTTTAAGGGCATGTAGTACGCAAACGTGATCGTGGGTGGTTGGCATTATTTCTTGAATTTAGCAATAGGTGCCAACCCTGTCCACCAACCGTGCTCACTGTTGTGTGATTTTCTTAAGTCGTGGACACATGAGGTCATAGTTAAGTAGAACCCTTAGGGGCGTTATGGGAAGCGAACACGGTAACATCGCTACATTACCGACGCGAAAGAATTTACATCACTTATGACTTTGTAATTATTTGTTGAGTTTAAGTGAGACATATTTCTCTTACAGACAAACTACCTACTGTTCAATTTATAATTTAGGTAGATAAAAAAACTGATCTATCGATTTCACAAATAAGTAGGCATTTTCACTTTTGGTTCTTAATTAGTTGTTTGGTCCTTTTAAAATTTGATTTTAGCTTCCTGTAAGTATTTTGCAAGGCATTATATTAACAAAAACGTAGTAGGTAGTAGTGAAGAAAGTAACTTTAAGAATAAGTATGAAAAGCCATTAAAAAAATAGGTTTTCAAATTTTACCGCTCGGAATGTTAATTTTGATTTACAAGCTTTTATAACTAAATGCATTTAATTTTTAGTCAGGTAGGTGCAACACGTACAAAGCCGCAGCCGAGTAAGCTAGTCATAACACAATTTTTAAAATGTCAACTTTTAAAAGTCACAATAACACTATGCGATATAATTCAAACATCTCTCTATAAAAATACCTATGCTATTGATAAAAAAGTAACTAGACACAATTACAACACAGCGCTATAATAACCAGTTTACACTATAATTAACTTACGTTGTGACAATCACGGATCTTGTGTCATGCCAATAGTCACTTATATTGACCAATAAAAAAACAATTGTCTATGTTCACAGTAACGCAATGAAGGATGCATCAGTACATGTGAATTATCATCACTGAAAAAAGGCTAAGCGTGAGTAGGGTTCGATATTTAGAGTTCCGTTCTGTATAAAATTAACGGAAAATCAGATTTTTTTTGTCTTATGTAAGTAAGATTTTTATTTCAAATCTCATATTGTGCTAGATGTTTTTTTTTTACCAAATATTACCATATTATTAGTATTAATTAAATAATGGACATTTCTGGAAGTAAATGCGATTTTTTTTTGGATCCAATCACCTTAAATTTTTGCCTTTTGTACTTTTTAAATCTCTATTCATATATTATTTTACGTTTATATTGATATGACACTGCAAGGATACAAGTTTTCATTAGAGCCAGCGATACTCTAATTAAAAAAAAAACTGTAATACTCAACCCATTGTTCACATCAAGGATAACTCGTTTTTATATCGGTTTTGCAAGCTAATTGTAAACGCGTAAGTAAGTTTCCGTAATTGTGTAAAGTCATAGTAAGATGTTACTTTATGTTTACTTTTAGTGACATCCTGGATATCAATAAATAACTTTGGACATTCCACGCAACGTCATCTAGTCCCAAAGTAATCAATTTAATGCTTGTGTTATGATAACCAGACGACTGATATAATTACTTATAATACTTAGATACTTTTTTTTGTAAATACATACATATAATAGATAGAAAACACCCAGACACGGAACAAATAATTCTCTACAATTATGATTTCTTTAGGTTAGTCTGATCCCCTATTATTAACAGCCCTCAATGCCATGGCTAGGCAAAGGCTTTCCCCACTTTTTCCATCCATCCCTTTCCTGTGCTGGAATGGTCCATTCGGCACGGAATTTAGAGAGCGATGAAAGTAATCATAATAAAGTTTATTTTTTGCAGATGGTATTTCAAAAAGCTACCAGTCAAAACGACCTGACTTCTCACGAGCACGGTCCAACACACATGCCTGTTCCGCCCCGATGCGCATGCGTCTTGTGAACGACCAATCAAAACAAAGGTAATGCGATATTTGAATATGAATTGGTTTTTTTGATTAATTAGTTTGTGTGTTTTAAATTTAAATATAGTCAAAGTATGATTTGGTACTTTTTAATAAAACTCTTACTGTAAGATTATGAAGAAAATAAGCGAGATTCAAAATTATTTAGATTTTTTGAAAGTTAGTTATACCTACTTATTTTTACATCTTGAAAGATTTCAGAGTATTTTCCTAATTTTCAAGTTACCTACTTTCTTTGCTACTTCTTTTAGCATTAACAGCCTCCATGTCTTATAATCACGATAAACTACTAGTGGGTTTAAAGTCATTAAGCCATGACAAAGGCCCATGGTATTTAAACTCCGTGATCAGAGTACCACCTGCCAGATGGATGGACGACATAGTTGCTGTACAGGGTAAGACCTGGATGCAAAAGGCCCAAAGCAGAAGTGTTTGGCGTTCAGGGAGGCTTATGCCCAGCAGTGGGTTCTAACGGGCTGAGAATGATGATGAATGATGATGATCAGAGTAAAGCTGTGAAAAACTTAATTACAGGTTTTTACTTGACCCAATATTAGCAAACTTTTAGCAGTATAACTTACCTTTATATGCGTCATCCGATGGTAATACAAGTTGGAACTGGCTGTGAACCTCTTGCCGCAATGCTGGCATTGATGTGGCTTCTCCCCTGAGTGTATTCTTCTGTGTGTGTTGAGACTGCTTGATGTACTGAAACCTTTGTTGCAGACCATACATACGTGGGGCTTTTCACCTGATGGGAAAGAAGAATATCATTAAAACTATCATGAGTTTGTATATAATCCAGAATCCTTAGGTATAGAAAAAATGGCAAATTGAATATTAAGATTGAATGGAGTCGTGTCATGGTATCTGGACATTTACGCGGAAAGATATTCGCGCGATATCTTATTTGTGCAGATTGACATTAAGATATTGGACAAATAAACAGGTTTTTGTAAAAATAGCAATAATATTGAATATAAAAACACCAATGAACAAAAACACCAACCAGTATGGGTTCTCATATGCCTCTTCAGTAACGATGGCCGATCAAACGCCTTCCCGCAAACTTCACAAGGCAGCAACGCTCTTTCACTCTTTACTGGTCTTCTTTGAATCTTTGGAGTCATCTCCAAGAGCTCATGATGCTCGTCTCTTGAAGAACCAACTGATGATGATGTGAGGGAGTCTCCTGATACTGATTTGTGTTCGTCTTCATTGCCGGAGGGAGGTGAGATCGGTAGAAGTACTCTTGATAGTAATGAGGTAGACAGGTCCAATGGTGAGTCTGGAAGATAATTAAATTGTTTATTTCAAGATCTATTGGCGAAATGCCTAAAGTCTTGAAATAATAATTATGTATGTCGCAATTCGGGAAGATAGCCGTGAACATTTTTTTCAAATAAGTACTAAAATGGTATATTATTCAGTATAAAAATAGTAAGTTTGCCATTTCATTAGCTGGAACAAAAGAATAAGAAAGAAATGTTCATAAAGAGGGATTTTGTAATAGTGTTTAGTAGTTTTCTTAAGACCGATTTCGTGTTTATACTCCTATTTAACTAGTAAAACGTTTATACTGTTAGTTTAATCTCGCAATAAAACTGTTTAAAATAAAAATTTCGTGACTTGTTTCAATCACTAGGCAGTTGTTGGCATAGCTTAATCATATTTTATTATACCCAAACGACTTCATAATTTCTCTATTCAGCTTCCACAACCGTCAACCATAATTTATTGCATATTCTTATAAAATCAAGAAAACAAAAATGATTAATAAACTTATTTTATTTATGTGAGAACACTGCTTGGGGCAAATTTTACGGTGATTAATAAGTCAAATTTTTAATTTAGATCAAATGTACAATCATCGCGAAATGTTTTAATGAACCTGATTTTATTGACAACCGTAAATTTCGCTATGTCTGTTTTGGATTTAGTTTTATAGCTCTCAGCATTTAATTGGTGTTCCGAATTCTATTGGATGAACTTCATTTGTTACTAAAGTGTTTGTAATCAATTTTATCAAGTTCGTAATAAATCTAACGTTTTAATTCCAAACGGAACAGTTAAGAAAGAACTGTCAATTATATGACTGCTCAATAAATCAGTTATTGTTCAACAAGTAACTTAATTACGCCTGCCAACTAATGTCTAAACTGTAAAGTAGAATAATTTACATGTTCCTTACGGTATTGAAAACAAGCTGTCTATCGAGTCTTAGCAAACTAAACTTAATTAGTTACCGCTCTGTACTAGATTGTTGGATAGTTGTGTTTCGCTATCTGCTCTTCGGTATATTTCAAGATCTTTGGATAATGTACTGGATATGGTGCGACTGGTAGACATATGGCTGGACCGTATCTTCAGTAGCTGTCTGTGTTTCTCACTTTACTCAGACAAGCCTATTAAGATATTTATACAAATTATTTATTCGAGCTTATCTAAATCTTTGGTCGGCGATCTGTTGCTTGCAAGATATCGGCGCCAGTTTCTATACGCAAATGGAGCTAAGAGTCTAAACGAATGTAAAATTATATTATACTCCATAAAAAGTAAAATTTGCTTTTACTTAGGTACTCCATAATGAGGTAGGGCTATAATCTTTATTATCTACTTATAGAAATCTGCAATTAAATATAGTAAATACTGAGATTTCAAAAATATAGCTAAAGTACCTATCTATTTATTGTTTTTAATAGCAAGCATGTATTTGCTTTTTAATAAAAAAAATTTAAGCATTTTGTTTTTTTTTGTCAAACAAAAGGTTATGAACTTTCTATATTTTAAATTTAAAATGATGTTTACCGCATCTTGAGATATGTCATATTTAATTTTTGAAAATTGTCATGATCTTTCATTTTTATCGCTAACTTTAAATTACTTAGAAGATATAATCATAAAAAAATCCTTTACAATGGTGCATCCATTTATTACTTATTTATTTATTTATTTATTATTATCTCAGTAGAGCAAACATAACTATGATTAAAATATAAAATATTCAATTACCGCCAGATATTTAAACGCAAGCATGTTGACAGCTCATTGCAATATCGATATGGACTGCAAAGAGATCCGATCGCGGCAAAGGTTGCCGCTTTCTTTATCAACAGCCCTCTACCGACGTATCCTTATACTTATTATTGCAGTCTGTTCGTATGTTGTTGAATAGTCGTGTTGGCCAAGTGGATTGGTACTTCGACTTTGGTTTCGAAGGTCGTGGGATCGAATCCAGCCGTGCCTCAATATACTTTTCGTGTTGAATAGTTTATATGCGCTTTAACACGAGCTATAAACGGTAAAGGAACAACATCGTGAGGAGACCCGTCGCTAGTCAGCCCCACACGTGTTAATCGTTAATTGTTTTTCCTATGGACATGAATCTTTTAATAAAATTGTATCAAGTACTTAGTATGGAGTTGTTTTTTTACTTTGCTTTCACATTCTAACATTTCACTTATCTGACTAAGTATTTTAGTGGGTTGGTTCTCGTTATCATTGATGTTTAATTGAAAGCCGTTACAATTATCTATTAGACAAGGCAATAGATTTGGTGAAAAATTGGATCGTTTAGGTGAAAATAAAACTAAATTGATAAAACAAAGTTCAATTTGAGCCAATCAATCAACACCTTAGGGGCTTCTGTATGCTGGCAACCATAGCAACTTTTGATTAAATTGAAATTTTTTTGAAACTTGAATACAAATACAAGCTTTACAACGTTTTATTAGAACTAGAAATATTACTCGCTCGATAAAATGTAATTTTTCCTATAAACATTTTCAGTTTTAATTCAAATTACAATACAAAAATATAATACCAATACGAAAAGATATAATTTTTTGCTTTAACAAATTCATCTAGAAAAATAAATTAAAATGTTACATCCATGTTTACGCTTACAAGCGATCAAGTTGACCGCTAATAATAATAATATTAATATAAGCCTATAATCAGGGGTTTACAATTTTTGTATACATATAACTATATCAACTAAAACACTCGTTGTTTTCCTCCGTTTGCCCTAGTTTGGCATAGGCCTCTTCCAACTCCTTCCATTTGTTTCTGTCTCTGGCTGTTCTCGACCATAGCTTCCCAGCCACAGCTCTACTGACCGCTAAATAGCCATCAATTCATAGATATTCTCACTCCACGTGTGAAAGGTTCAGTTTAATCAACACTGCAGTAGTAAAACGTTTACACTAACACAGTTATTTAGAACTTTCTATGTCTTATCTAACATTGTGAATAATTGGAAAATTATACTTTACCGTCTGCTTTCGTTAGCTGTGTTTTTTATCAAATAAAAAAATAATTAATGTCACTAATGCAGTAGTGAAGAACTACACCTATGTCATGTGTCTCTTCGACCAGACGTCAAAAGCTAATTTTAAAAACTTGAAGAGTCAGAGTTCAGCTATTGATGCACTTATTGGCACTAATTATTTGGTCAATACATTTTCTTAGTTACATAATTACTTATGTGTACTTAGTTGATTTGTTACTATTCATCATTTTATTTGCCCATATTTTTTTTTATCTTAGTCCAAAATTCCAATAAGTATCTAAATACATAAATAAAACGACTTTCAGTTATCAAGTGCAAAACATTAAATTCGTTCTTGTGCCACATGCCCGCAGATAGCTAATAAAAATACGACTACAATCGCCTACCGAAAAGCGGTATCCTTTGATGCGCTTGCGCAAGATACCGCTTATGGGAATATCGCGATATTATTGGTATCATCTGTTTGCTGACCAGTTACTAACAGTTAGCTACAAGTTTTGCTTGTAAGAACAGCTTTTTACTAGAAAAAGTTGCTTCAGAAAGGCATTGTTTTTAAATATGTAGTCAAAAATATGACTATAATCATGATGGGTAATGTTGGTTTGTTTGTTTGTTTGACGGAAGGTCATCTTCGAAAGTACTCAGCCGATTTCAAAAACTCATTTACCGAATGTGTAGAATGGACGAAGTATTCCCGTTTCAGCACCTATTTTTTGGGCACCTATGCATTGAGCACCAACTGTCGGGATGGTTATAGGCTGTATTTTATACCGCTAGTTTTATAAGTACACACGTGCAAAGCCGGGACGTGTTGCTAGCATTTTATAATTAAGATGTCAATACGAAGATTGGAGGACTACATAAATTGATACACGTTTTTGCACTTTTGAAGAAAGTAAATCAAGTTTTAAAGTAATTAATATTTTTCTAAATTGTAGACCAATAAATCACTATTGCATGTAATTGATTAACGGTATCTTAATTATGACTTTTTTCAAAATACTTTTTTTGCAGCAGTCATAACTAAAGGTAATTTTTTTTTAATTGGTCATAATTATTATTCACACTTCTCCTTGTATTTTCATAATATTGAAAAATCAATTTACACTTTTACACGTCATCTGACTTCATACTGCAATTTTACTGTCCACGCCCAGGCATAGGTTCGAATCTCATCTATGGTAAACATGGCTTTGGTAACAAAAAAAAATTTGAGACAAACTCTAAACGGTAGAGGGAACCAGTTAATACTATGATTCATAGATCTATGAGTTTCCCTCATATTTAATTTAGTGAACTGACCTTCTAAAATCGAGTCCATAGTCTGTCGGTACAGGTTATTCCTCATCCTCACGAAGAACATCTCCTCAGGTCGCTCAGGCAGGTAGTAGACCACCAGCTCGGTGTGTGCCGACACCGGCTTCACAGCTTCGTACACCGGCTCGCCTTTTATCTTTGTGCAGACAAGGTTCACCTGATGATGATAATGGCATGGTATATTGACTAAACTTTTGAAAAAACATCACATACTTATTTTTGTTGGCATATTTATACAACTTAATTAGGTTGTAAAAGAGATAAAAATGAGAACAAATATATATAGCAAGCAAACATGATAGCTCTAAAAAGACGGAGTAATGGTGACAATGAAAAAAAACAGTCTTCGACGGTCCACGACTGCCGCCAAAACGTCGAGATGAAATATTTAAAAGTTTAGTGATAAATACCTGTACATTATTAGAATTGATAAAATATGAATGTTTAAACAAGACAATACCTGAGGTCCATAATTATCTGAGACTCGTAGAAACCGAACCCAGTTGCAATGTCTCGCCTGCACCTCTCCAGATGTGCATACTTCATCAAACAGGCCAAATCGATGCCGAATCTGCAACAAAAATAATAACAATGCTAAATTACATTATAAAAATACAATTTTGCAACACATGAGATAATTTTTATAGCGAAAACGCGAATGAGTAAGCTTGTAAACAAACATTAGCGGCGATTCTGATGTCGCCAAAACTTTAAAAAAACTAACTAAAAATGGTATCCCAACATTTTTATTTCCATCGTTATGAAAGGGACGGTAACGATTACTACTGGTGTGATACTAATTTTGTTCAAGAAGCACAGAAGCGATCATTTGTTAATGTGATGTCACCCATCACAGTAGTGACCGCTCAGAACTTCAATGATCTATCAAGAAAGTCTTAGCAAGCTTCGCCACAAGCGCTTTGTGACTAGTTTTGTTGATAAGCTTCCTGACTTACGAAGCTACTTGCTTTTATCGTCAAATGAGCTCACTGCCGCTTCAATTAAGCAAAGCATTAGCTATCATAAGACATTACAAGTAATGTACTGGACGCAATACGCGTAACCGCATTATCATAAACACGAAGAAATTGCGTGCAATTCTCTAATCGGATCCGTCAAAGAATCTAAATAACAGTAACAGATGGGGCATCGTAAGTAAAATTATCATTAATGTCTTATAATCCTTTTCAGTTGCTTTGTTTATACCGTTTTTGTTATTTAAGTACGTGTGAAATGGCATCAATGCTGATGATGATGTCAAAATATAAGTGTACATGATGATGAGTGATGATGTTTTATTTGTCAGTTGATAGGTATACAGGCCGTCTGGAAGAAATCGCATAGTCGATAAGACGGCCTTTTGCAACGACAACTTTTGTACACTAACATAGTTTTAAGTTACTCTGTGTACCTGTACCTACTTATAAGTGTTGCAATAAATTTCTTATTATTCTTATTCTATTTGGAGTAAAAACGTTCACCCATTGTCATGTTCGTATAAAGAATGGCTAATAACTCTGTTAAAAGTTCCATTCGTATAGTATTTTCTTATTTATCCATCAAACATTTCCTTTCATAAATTAACATGAAGCTGAGTAATATTAAAACTAATACTATTTGCTCCATCTGTGCAATTAACTTAATCTATGCAAAGCTTTCAAGTAGCCGCCAAGCGCAAGGCAATGCATAATGACGTGAAAATTACAACAAATATGACTAGACTGAATGCGCCGCAGAATTCAATCCATACTACAATAGTTTCGGATAAATTGCTCAATTGGCAAAAGGGGGGCAGAAGGGGGGCAATTTTTTTTTGTGATTGTTACCTCCCAGGACCTCCTCTTTACGAATCCGGAAAAAAAAAATTAGTACTGAGATATACTGGAATTAAATCAGGCTTAGACTCAGCTTTTCTTAATTGAAGTTGATAATGAAGCAGACATTTATGCAATAAAATGGATAAAAAGTTGACTGTACTCGTAAGTAAGAACGACAATAAATATTATCGTCCTTTGTACTTGAATGTCACTGTTACTTCTTTTATTTTAAGAATTGATACAATTACTTATGTGAAATTAATTAATTCAAAAAGAGGTGCCAGAATTTTAAAAGAAATCGGTATAAGGAATAGAACAATTTTTTTGTTAACGAAATAAATTCGTTTGTTGATACTGTAGTTATATTTAGTTTTTTTTTTTATTTTAATTTGTTCTATTACACAGTAATTATACATTCATCAGTATAACCATCGTATAACATAAAATTTAAGTTTGTCATGGGTCTACTTTAATACACTACATAGTAATGGGCCCATAACCTTCAATAAACATTTTAAGGTACCAAAGTGAGCTCGTTGAAGTCTTTCACAAGAGAAAACTGACGGGTCAAACAACAGTCATCCTTAAATTTATTGAAATTATAACACATAACTCCAACCGACCAATTTGTATTCAACACAACATAATAACTTAAAGAAGATATAACTAATTAATAAAGTTCATGTTATACTTGATTATTTGACGCATTATTCAGTCGGTCTGTGTGAACGATAGCATTAAAATAATTTGAATATTCTATTCAGATTAAATTTACATCAGAGGGATATGAAAGCAATAAAAGTAGCTATGAACAAAGTATATTTAGTATGAACAAATTATTACCGTGACAGTTCTTAACCTATGAAATAGAGCAGTGAGATTTTTTGCATTCGGTTGTTTAAACTTGTAAAACATTACAAGTTTGAGAACAGCATTTTTTTTATAAAAAAAAACTTATTTTGTAAGTTATTATAATGCACATAAATGACTGTTTGACTAAAATTACTAATTTGAGTATAATTCGATTGTTTTTATTAAAATAAGAATAGATATATTTTTATTTCACCTCAAACCATAATACATTCTTAAAAATATTCAAAATATTAATTTAAGCTATAAATGATAATTTAGTTGGTTAGTGTACAACAGAATCAACAGCAACGCTTGTTGTAAATCTTTTTCGCCAACTATAGTTAGCTATAAATACTCTTATTCAACTCAACATAATCATTGATGACCACAAACTTAAAATATAATAAAAATGTAAATTTATACAAATATTGTGTTTTGAATCTATTAACTCGTAATATATGAGATCGAATGAAGACGAATAACTTATTATGTGACTTTTTGATGTTTAAGCTTTACAAGTAAACCGTGAAGATATTAAGAGCTATATTTTAAAACAATTATACGCATTTGTGATTCAAACTTAATGATTATAACTGTAATATTTACGTAATTAAGTAATGTTTAGTGTTCCTATATGTTGCATTACATTTACTTAACATGTTTCTTAATAAACATTGGAATTGACTTTTAGGAAGGAATTTATTTTGATTTACACTTTACTTACCTGGGTACTTGCCTGAAACATTGTTTTTTTTTTTAAATTATATATTATTAAATACTAGCAAAGAACCTGATTTTTAAAGTCAGTTCAACGACTAACACAAGTATAATTAGCAAATAGCATTCAAATATTTTTATAACCATTTCACACGCTAAAAATGTTGGTATTACTTTCATCTTCATTACCGAAATATTCTCACGATGACCATATACAACGGCGAAGCCTCTAACTACCTTATTAATAAAGTTATATCACCTGACTGCTCAAGTTAGTTTACTGGTTTTGTAATAAGACTCAAATTTGCACAAAATGTTACATGATTTATTTCAAACGGAGCTATGTTAATGAATAGTTTTAATGGACTTCCAAAAAGAGGGGGTTTGATGTTACCTGTATTTTTATGTATGTTTGCCGTATTATTTGATAAGCAAAACGACTAATTTTTCAAAATTATATTTTTTACAATAAATATGAAAAAAAAGTTCAAATTTTACAATAACTGTTGATGAAAACAAAGTTAAGGAACTAATATTTTATTAAAACCAACTAAAAATAATATTATTTCTCTTAGTTTAGTCATGCATTTCCAAGGACTACTTTCGTGCAAATCACTTCCCATACCCTCTGATTCATCCTTTTATTTTAGAGAACCATAAATTTCGATTTACCGTTATCCAAAGCCGAATGGCAACGTCTTGACTGTTTTTGCTCCAGTAACTTATGTTTAAGCTTTTCGGGAACCGGTGGAATATTTATTGGGACCTTATATGGACACTTTCACTCTGGATTTCTAAATTAATGTCTATTTGTAACGGGATTGGTTGGGAACAATAGCTTTTGTTTGACTTTGAATTTTCTCCTCGAAACTTTGGCTTAAGACTAGTCGTTCTTTATTTTAAAAATAATGAAATTGTTTTGCGTTAATAAACTTTTGTCCAAAAACTCATACGATATATAGCTAAGACCGTATTAACCGTTAAGAAGTTACTTTTCGACAGATTTGTATGGACAAATGTCAAATTATGACAAAGATAAGAACCACTTGCTTTAATTACTTTCAGTATTCGGGCGCTTTTCAATTAGTTTTGCAAAACTCAATTAGTACAATTTACTTATTAAAAAGTAGTCATTAAAACCAGTTTAAAACGAAATGCTTGTAAAAATTCAATTACAATCAATTAACCCCAATTACTCAATTAAGTTAGGCCAATTTAATTAAGAAAAACACTTGTGAATTATGATTCATTGTATGTTCTATAAATCGATTATAAAATGTATGGATGGGCCTTCGTCATTTTTATTGGGGCAACTTAAAATTCCAAGCGGCAACGGCTTCGGAATACATAGCCGACTGACAGTAGACCTTTTAATCTATCCGATACGATTTATTCATTAATTGGATTAATAGCTAACTTGAGTAACATAATATACATAAAATATGGGATATGAATGATACGAGTATACAGACATTTTTTTATTTTTGTTATTAAAAATGTCCCTGAACAATTTCAAATGCACACAAGTTTTATTTTGGTAATTATATTTAAATAATTCTTAATGTTTTTTTTATTTTTAAGGTGCCGGCTTAATGACCTTTAAAAGAGTAATGCAATGTAATGATCATTACGGCATAACCCCGTCGTGCCGGCAACTTTAAAAGCCTCCATTTTTGTTCCATATCGATTTTTAATCAATCTCCGAAATGGTCTCTATCAAATTTAATTGACGTCAATCCCGTGGTACCTTAAAAAGCTTTCGTTTATCGAGAACGATCCGAAATAATTATCGAAACGTGCGTAATGAGAAAATTCTTTTTACTTTGTTTTGAAACGCCAATTGTTTGTTTATTGGATTGACTTGTCTTTATTATTTGAATAAGTACCTAAGCTTTTGTTTTGATTAGAAAAAATATATGATGTCATTTTTTAGTTAGTTTGATTATTACGTTCGATTAAAATTATTAGTTATATTCTAAAAAGAACATTTAACATATTTTTTATACTGTACACTAGGTATATTATTCGGAAAAAAATCATGAGTCTATTTTTTTACACCTCATGGTCCTAAAATCACATCACACCTTTAGAATAGTCAAAAATCTTTACAAATTAGCATCTACTTTTCTGTAACAAACAGTTCAATTTCAATGCAATAAATAACAATATAATAACACCTATCATATTACGAACAATCTGCTCCTTTCTACGACAGCACGAGAGCACCGCGAGCGATCACGATCTTTCCTCATTATGTTGGTATGTTTAGTAAATGCTAGTATTTATTACGATTCCCCAAAATGTAGCTATAATATGTTTTATGTACTTAGAAACTACTAGTACGATTTCGTGTAGAACCAATTTAAGTTTATTTAAATAAATAAATATCCTATATATAGCTATCATATAGCGTCATCCCTTTTAACATTTAGAAATGATCGTTATACTTTAATAGTATACTATCGAAATCGTACTAGTAGTTTCTAAGTACATAAAACATATATACTTATCCGTCAGTAATTTGTTTAGAAAAGTCTCTTCAAGCTAATTTAATAGTGATGTTTTAGATAAGTATGAAGTAGGTATAGTTCAAACTTCTAAGTCCTTCAATAATCTGAATGATTGCAAATGTAGTTAAAATAAGAAACAAAGTAATGAATGAAGCTCGTTATAATACGCCAGTAGTAGCAGACGGTACCCGTATGTAAGAGACCACGCAGACTCGAGTTTGTATAAATAAATTGTTTTTTATCGTGGCGTATGGTGTATGACAGGTGGTTGATGTTCTTCGAATATCAATTTGTGTAAGTGTATTTTACTTTTTATGTTTGAAAAAAGAATGGGCTTGATAGATTCTTGTATTTACGATATAAATGTATCGTGCTCGAGTTTGATTATAGATTTTTTGTAATATTATTAATCTCTATAATAAAAAAACAAATTTGTTAAAAATACTATCGTGATATCAAAAAAAAAATCAAAAATCATTTATTTGGAACTACTAATAAGTCCTCTCTGTTAAAAGTGAGACTTAAAGCTATTAAATAATAATATAAAATCTATAGACGGAACAAATGCATCGGTTCCATTATAACGAACGTGAGTGCACGCTAAACGATTTGACGCCTCGAGCCGAGCTGGTCGTGTGCTCCCGTGGCGGGTTTTTATTAGTTTTCTTTATAAACCTTACTTGCTTAAAGTGTGTTGGAAACCATCACCGTAATCTTTTCACAGTAAAATAGTTTGTTGAGTCAACCTTTTTTGGCCTTAATTGTGTTTTGGAAGAACTTTAATAGAACTTTGGTATTCATTGTGTCGTACCGATAAAGCTCGATACAACTATTGTATAATATTTTTTAAGGTCCAAATATTTCCTCAATAAAATTTTTGTTCCAAATGTACTTTATTACATATTGTATGAAAAGATAACTCAAAGTACGAGTAACCTAATCAATGTTTTTATCACCACATTTTAAATTCGAAACAAACGTCTACCATTCTTAAAAATATAGTGAGATATATTTATTCTGAAACAAGAATTGATCGCACGAATGAATTTAATATTAGAAAATAACGCAGTAAGAGACCAACATAATTTGAACGCCGTTTTCTTAGAAACCGCATTCTGAGCTCGTTCAGTAAAGGAAATTGTAAGATGTTGGTTTTACAATGATTATGATAAGTGTGACTTGTTTTGCGCAAATCACACTGGAAACTGGAATAAAATAAAGGATAGAACTATTGCAGAGCATGAAATTTATAAATGCTTTAGCATCTGTACATCTACACCAGTCTTATGAATAACAATTTTTAGCATATTTCCCATTGCAGCTTGTCTTGTTTATGTTTGTTGGCCAAGTAGTACTTCGACTTTCCATTCGAAGGTAGTGGATTCGTATCCCGAGCTGTATATTAATAATATGTAATATTCACTAAAATCGTAAATTTTGTGATTAAGTTTTTACAGACAAACCCAGTGCCATTGTTTTAATGAGCAAGTAGCCAAAACAAACCCAGTGGAACAAAAGCACTTATATCCTTAGTCTGGTATCCTTACCGGTATACTGGTAGCACTACGCAATATAATAACAGATTGTCATACATATTTTTTCCACGCTACAAAAGCGTTGCCCGGAGTTATATGGCTGTTTCCAGAATGTTCTTCAGTAATTACTTTAGTATTTTTAATACTAATTTCGGGATTGCGTTCCGTACAGAAGCCGAAAACGTCCGGGCCGCGGGCGATTTGTACCACATGTTGCATGTTTCAGCTTTTAAGGTGAAGTCTATTGAAACGAACATTGGAATTCTTATATGACGAGCTTGGTCATAAATGATTTTTATCGATCTAATGAAATTGGGATGGATTAGAAGCTAATATAGCTTCTAAACTTACAAAATTTACTGACAAAAAAGAATGTAAATAAATTGTTAAGTAGTCTTTTGTTTTAGAACTGAAAAAATGCAAAAACAACTTAAAATGTAGGTAATGTGTGTCGAGACGTGTGTGAAACAATTACCGGGTTATATATTTAAAGTCCCTACCTCCTTTCATAAATAATAATAAACCAAAAACAAAAAGCATTATTTAAAGAAGCGATGTACATTTTTATTATAATCACACGGAAAATAACGCACGAGTTAACCTACCGACAATGTTTCGATTCTTCCAGAGAATCTTCATAATACATATTTAAATGTTCACCGTATAGAAACCGTACCTTATAAAGTAGCAAACTAAAGGACTGATTGCACTGGCAGTATTGCCTCAAGCGACCATTTACTGCCCACCAAATTGCGCACATCGCTCTCGTGTGCTCGCGTCATTATAAGAAAGTCGAACAAAAAGCCTCGTTAGACTGTTGAATTTTTAAATAGTAATTTAGGCTACAAAATGCTGGTTTCATTTTGCTTATGAATAGTTTACGACGGTGATTTGGATTAAAATTTAAATTTATTTCTTTTACAATTTTAAAGATATATGACTGTTAATTTGAATTGAACTTGCAAAAAACTAATGTATGTCGTACTCAATCAGCCAAATAAGTATATTTGCCTAAAGTTCCAACGTGGAAGTAATAGAGTTGATAATACCACCAATCTTGAGAGAGAGGCTCATTACAACCACAATTTGTTTAAAATTATTTATTAATTACAGTTCTGATAAATACTTTTAAACAAATATAACCATCAATCTCAACTATGGGCATTTGAAACAATAACTGCTTCCGATCATTCAATGGAGAAGTACACAAAGTTTTTTTGGAAACTACCTAAAAACTTTAGACATAACAGTATAATTTTACTCGATTAATCCATAATCTATATCTTACAATTCTATATCTATATCACATTCTATATCTTACAAACGTTTCTAAGACTGACGTTTTCATATTACCATAAATAGAGGAACGCCAATAGAGCACGTGCGCAAAGACAAGTGTTCCGCACAATTTGTGGAATCGGAGATCGTGAAGGCCGCAGGTGGCAATAACACAGTATTACTGCAACCGGACACTCTGTGGGTGTGCTCCAAGGCATAAGAGACGCATGTTTGCCAATATCCTGTGGAGAAAGGTCCAACTCCGAAGAGTATACTCGTATAGTAACTGAAGCAATTATACATTATTCTTTGGACTCCTGAGAAAACTCATATCAATAATTGACCCTGAAGACCTTTTAAAAGATAAGATTGAATCAGGTCTATAGCTCGGTTTACGACGCCTAGTACTTCAATTTGGTACACGGCCAGTCAAACGCTTACGACTGATTGCAGAAAACTCCGATGAAGATGATAGACGAAAATTTGAATACACAGAACTTTGCGCTTCTATCTCTTTTTCTATTATATGGAGTCACATAATGAAAAATTGGGTGGAAGGTAGATGAATAACGGTAAATCAAAGGTAGACAAACTAACATTTTCTTTGACTTAAACCACAAATCATGTAAGTCCGCAGGGCGCGTGCCCCCAAATGCTACAGTCATGGACTAAAATTGCATCTCATTTCGTTACACGATCCTACCGGTTGCAATGATTGTGTACAATTTGACACGTACGGACTTTCGACGGCCGATGTACGATTGATAAGTTTACTGCAACAATGCAACATTGTATTTTATTGGTTTATGCGTCAGTGAAATGGTGTTTTCAATCACCTAATCAGTTTATACGAGTTTACACCCCTATTTAGGCCTTCTGACTTTCTCTAGTTTTTCTGTTCTCTATTGAGTGTAACAAAATATAATATCCTATAGGTTAGAATGTCTTTAGGACAGAATAGAATAGCGTTGCTTCTATAATATTTAAAACTATTTACATCTGAAGTCTATACACAGTTATTTTTCAAATTGGAATTGACACTAGATTCGAAGCGCAAGCAGATATCAAGCGATTAGATTGTGTACTTGAGTATCAATCGGTATGTAATACGAGTCTCAATTCAACCTTGATTTAATTACAGTCATATTAAATCAAAACAGGCAATAATTACAAACGTTAGTTCATCTCCTGCTTTTATCATAAAATTTCGTCAAAATTAAATTTTAGGGACTGAACGGCCATAATGTTTTGAGCTATGAGTATAATTAATTAATTTTCCGTAATTTACGAAAATCTAATGAGTTTATTCAATTTCATCACTTTATTCTGAAATCAGTAAATACCTTATTTTGCTTCGCTGTGATACAAACACTTAATAGAAAACTAAAGGCAGCGTAAATTCCGTTTCTCATTTTACGCAACCTTTAGCTTAAAATATAGCTCGTGTGACCTCACACAATGAAGCTGCGGCCAAACCTGCGCGTCAGTAAAGCGGGACGCGGGACGCGATGCGGGAGCGTCTGCAAAGCGACGGATTTACCATATAACCCGTCCCGCGATGCGGTCGCGTAGGTATGCAAAGCGCCATAGATTTATATGGGTAGCGTCCGCCGCGCGGTAGACGCTCCCGCTTCGCAGTCGCTTTGGTCGCGCAGGTTTGGCCGCAGCTTAAAGCTGCGGCCAAACCTGCGCGTCAGTAAAGCGGGACGCGGGACGCGATGCGGGAGCGTCTGCAAAGCGACGGATTTACCATATAACCCGTCCCGCGATGCGGTCGCGTAGGTATGCAAAGCGCCATAGATTTATATGGGTAGCGTCCGCCGCGCGGTAGACGCTCCCGCATCGCGTCCCGCGTCCCGCTTTACTGACGCGCAGGTTTGGCCGCAGCTTTAATCTATCAGTCGTTTGTCAAGTCAGTTGTGACAACACCCTATTCATGACTTGTAAAGATAGCAACCTAATAACCAATTCGTTTACAAAGACACGATAATAGGCATAAAGGCGTGTTCACGTGCGATACCGTGACGGAGGGGCGGGAACGTCACAGGTGCAATACTCCACGTGGTATACCCGACCGTGACGGATCGGTATAGCACGGTATTCACTTGTTTAGTAACTTTTCATTCATGCGAATTGCAAGTGGATGAATGAAATAAGCTGTATGTTATAATCATTGATCATCCTCTTACGGCCGGTTCCTATAACCAACTTACGGATAGTCTCTTATGTATAAAGAAATGAGCAGTAAGAAGTTGGTAATAAAGAATGATAATTACAATTTACTTTCAGATAATTTTTTTTCCTCAATACAACAAGTTTTTTTTTCTAGTAAACTAATCAAAGAATTAGCTTATTATAAAAATATTTACATTCTCTATCGTCTGAGAATCGAATCGCCATTGATGGTAAGAATAAAATGTTAATTTGATTTTTATCTTACACATCGAGATTTACTAGTAAAATATTTAATCAGAGCAAGCTTAAAATCCAGTTGATTAAAATAGAAGGAAGCAATAGTACTTTATTGGTCTTCATACCATTTCGATAACCATTCACCCGAACCCATTATAATAATAAAAAATAACAACTTACGAAATGGGACTGCATTTACACCTTTAACTATTTGACTACTTATATTTTAAACTGTCTATATTTAATAAAAAATAATTTACGTTTGCGTAAAATAATTAAAAAAAAAAGATTTTATGTAGGTATTTTTCCCTACATAAAATATACTTACCTACACCATATTTTTGGAAATTCGTGTTACTCTATTACGAAATACACAATGCACAATATTTTCTATTCAAAGTTAAATAGGCATCTAAGCATTTTAAGCAAATTAATACCTAAACCTAAATAATAATTGAATTACAACGAATAAGCATTGCCATTCAACGTGGTAATGCAATTCAATTCAATTCAATTCAATTTCAATTCAATTCAATTCAATTCATATTCAATATTTTTTTTTGTTTCTGTAAATAAAGTATTATATTACCCGGTCTTATAATAAAAAAACTATATTTTGTCTGACCGTGGTAAAAAATAACCTGTTTCTAACCAGTAGCCATATACGAAGGAATTAAGTCGCACGAAAGAATAGAAATATAATAAAAGCAACTATTATGCCTTCATGGTTCAAGTTATGAGTCTATTAGCTTCTGCCTGCGGCTTCACTTGAGTTAACGTGCATCTGTTATTTTTCTATCCAATTAGATCCGTTGTCGTTCTTTCGAAACAAGTGGTGGTTTCCATGCGCGATTTTTATTCTAGAAAATTGTATACATATACGCATTTATACAAGCTCTCAATATGAAGACGAATATTGTATGGAAACCAGATAACTTTGTAGTAGCCGATGGTCTTACAATCTCTCATGTATATGGAATTATATTTAGACATTGAGTACGCATATATAGACCTTTTCAAAACGTTTTTTCCTGTATTTCTGATAAAGATGTAAGTATGCAAAATTTTATGAAAATCTATTGCGTAGTTCAAGCGTGACTGAGTAATGAACAGACAAACACATTATTTGCATTATTAGTTCTTACAAATAGGATTTCTCGTTAGCTATATTATAGCCTGCGGCTTTCGTTAGCTTTTATGTTCATTGGTTATGACAGTTGTCAAATTGACTACTCTTAAATGGTAGGTGGTAATAAGCTGAACAATAACTATTTTGAAGCATGTTACGAGACATTTGTCTTGAAATACATCTCATTAATAATCATTAACTCTTTAATGAAAGTCTAATCGCTCTTTTGTATATCGATAGGTATAACTAATAGGTTAATTTTCATTGGCTGATCTATAAACTGACGCTAATTATGTATTTGGGTAACAGTTCGTTATATTTTTAATATTAAAGAATCTTAAAACTTCTCGTTAAGTAGTAAGTTTAAAACATTTTGGTTTAAAAAATCTGTGAGGACTTAGAACATCAGAAGATGTTTTAACACTGGTCTTAGTAAGAGTATTAAGAGAGTGAATGTTTCCGCAGAATATAAAATATCAGAAGATTTTGCCGATTTCAGTGTCAGTTGATCAGATTGAATTTTCAGCTCAAAATGGAAATGTGAGATTTAAAAGACGGGACCAATACTATAATGTCCTAATGTAAATCTCTTAAAACGAATTTATAAAATTATAAAGTTTTTTTTTGAGTATTTTTTATATAATAATCGTAATTTAGTTTGTTGGGAAAATGTTCTTTTAATAAAATACACCGTCGTAACAAACAGACATTCCTGTTAAAAGTGATGTGTAAAATGTAATCTTCTCCGTGATATATCTGCTAGGAGGCTGCTCTGCCCACCAATTACAAAATAATTACAAGCCTTATGAAGTTGTGGGGCAAGGAATAATGTAATGGAATAATATGGTAGCATTTCTTCTAAATACCTATATCAAACTTCAGATGGCTGACTTAGGTTTTCTTCTAATGAACTTTTATGTGAAATATACTGGTTAACTCCTACTATTGTATTTCGTCGGAATCTTTACCAGACTAGATTTTTGAAATACATAGTTATTAACATAATTTTTAATAAAATACTTAGCTGATTTTTCTCCCTTCACCTCCTATAGTTTTATGTAAGAACTGATCTTTGGACAAGATCAAGTTTTAACTTTAAATCTCATAAATAGCTCCAAATCATTTTTGTATCTTATTTTTAATAGGAATTTGATATATATAGAAATTGATACCATGAAATAAATACCTATTTCTTAAAGGAATATATTTGTAAAAATGTTTTTATTTGTAATTTATTTGAACGAAGTTGTGAGCGATGCATTAGTAGCGTATAATCTGTGGGGTATAATGTGAGCAGTTGAGCAGATCATGGTAATAATTTCTGACGAAGCGTAGTAAAGATTATGGTCATTGAATGTAGTTAGTATTCTTGGAAACATCAGCTGCTTCATTCTTGGTATTTATTTTTACAACTAAATTTAAATTAAATTATCATTATATTTTGTTAATCTGCTTCTAAACTGTTTCTAACATTACAAGTAATTGTTAAACTGATTTAATGACAAGAGCGTAATGTTTATTTGTCTTAAAAGAACATGAAGTTGTCGATGGTGTCTTACAAATGTCATTGTTTTTTTAACATTTTTTTAATGAAAAGAAGAAATAAAAAGTTTAAAAAAGTACCTACAGTAGTAGCAATTTTATCTTTAAATATAATATAATTATACCAAAAACTGAAATCAATAATGTACCCTAACTCGACTCAGTATTAGCTAAAAAATATTTGAAGCCCAAATTCGTTCGGTCAATTTTCTGGGTTCCTTCGCTGTTATTTAGCTCAATTATAACGTCTCTCAAGAATGCAAAAGTGAAAAAGGCGACAGAATCTGCGGAACCCTTGATTAAAATTGTGACGGGTTGATTGTAAGCCTCCGTTCGGGAGTCCAAAGTATTTTTTTCTTTTATAGTGGCTAATGTAGGGATAACAGAGTTGGAGAGTTATGGTTTTAAAACGAATAAAACAGTGGTTTTAAAACGTATAATGTGGGTTGTTGTGAGATAAGACTTTGATTTCGTCTTACGGATAGGTTCCGTAAGACGAAGTTAGTACGTAAGTACGTTCAGTAAGTATAGTAATAAAAATTGCTATCAAACACCAATTGTCTGTATCTTGCCACTTTAAGTTTAAATAATGAGTTCTATCAAAAATACGTGGTCAGGTTCATTTCGATGTTTTAGAAGCTGTGTAATTCTAGAGACTAGAGACAGTGATTCTATGAAATATTCTCAAAGCTCTTTTTTCACTTAAAAGAACTTAAACAATTATTAAACGATTTTTTATCTTAAAGTTTATCTAAATCCAAAAAATGTAGGTACATAATTTTTATAATAGAAAAAATGACAACGCGCGCCAAATAATTGATAATAATTAACATTGTTCTAGATATTAAAGCGTGTTATACTGTTAATTTGATGTCCATTTCAATTACAACAATCAATTACACGGTGCTTGACCACCCCCCAACTCGCGAGGTACGAACCGTGTCATATGACTTTAGTTACGGTAGCGCACGAAACTTGGGAGGTGTAATGCTAATTTTAAATTGATACCTTTTTACACTGTTGTTCACTTTGATCAAAATGGTTAAATTTGGTAAGTTATGCTTTATCATTTTAGTAGGTGTTTTTACAATTTTTTTTGTGTATATTACAAAAACTTATAAAATTTGACACTTAGGTATAATTTTTACACAATATTTGATTAAAACCAAATTTTCTACAGTTTTTCATGATAAAGTATTTGTGCTAATAAACAAAGTTGAGAGGTACTCGCAGTCAGAGTAAATTAATAAAGTTAAAGAAAATAAATAAAACTAATTAAATTAAATCAAGTTGAATTAGAATCAACCGATTATATTTTCAAACCATGTTCGAAGATTCTCTACGCATGATATCATAAAACAAATCTAATTATAAAACAATTAGCCAAGTGTCAACATAATAGCTTGTTGAACATACCACGGTTCAACACCCACCCCACAATATCGTATTGTACAGGTACAATATCATGACAGGTACCACGTGGTATACCGATCCGTGTCACCCTTCGTCACGGTCAGTATCGCACGCAAATACCATGTAAACTGAACTTTACAAACACAGTCCGATGATAGACTTGTATCAACGTAAGGTCGTTCTGTTGATATCGTCTTTTGGTCCTAAGGGTATTTTTATAGATACCCATAGAGTTGAGTTTGTGTAAAATTTGAAAACTGGACTGAGTAAAAAAATCGAAAGAGATTCCCGGCACGTTCAATGGCCAAAAGGAATACTCGTCTGTTGGTCGAATGGCATCGTGAACGTGGAGTCAGTGGATGAGACTTGAAAAGGATTTGAGAGAATACAATTACCAGTAGGTGAAAATACGCTGAAATGATGATAACAGGTACAATAAAACTTTAAACCATCATGTTTTTAAACATTATAAACACTAACCCCCTTATGCATATTCGACCAGTAAACCTGTATTAGCTAAAACGCATATTAAATCTGTTGCTATCTCTTTTCGTTGACATATGAGTGACAAGAAAAAAACGTTCTTTAAACCTATATTAAATTGTCAAGTTTTTATGAATAAGACCCTTACAGTGTAGGGAGTTGCGTTGGAATAGGCAATAGAATCACCCAGCTTGTAAGACTGTACATTTTTAAGCGATCCTGGTCCTACAGAAATAAACACATTTTTATTTCTTTATTTCAATTTAAAATATGACCAGATCATGGCGCATACAACTGTGCCAGAATATCGGGAAACTCATAAATCTACGAATCATGATAAATATCCCGTTTTAAGTGTTTATAACAGGTACTTATACTATGACAGGTGTAGGTAATGCACGTGGTATACTGATCCGTGTCACCCTTCGTCACGGTTGGTATCGTACTCAAATACCGTGTAACCTATGCTTTGTGATAATTAATTAAATACATATCGTTGACACGTGATTTATGGGTTTGTATGCGTATATTAAAATCTTCATTAGGAATAGAAATAGATGGTACAATAACATGAAAGTCGATGACAACTCATCATATTGCTACTACATTCTCATTCATTAATCTACATCTACACTTATAATATTATAAAGAGGAAAACTTTGTTTGTTTGTTTGTTTGTTTGTTTGGTTGTAATGAATAGGCTCAAAAACTACTGGACCGATTTTAAAAATTCTTTCACCATTCGAAAGCTACATTATCCACGAGTAACATAGGCTACTTTTTATCCCGATATTCCCGCGGGAACGGGACTTACGCGGGTGAAACCGCGGGGAGCAGCTAGTTTATTATAATGTAATGTGTAATGTAGGTATGTCAATGAAGTTCGCGGCTTTAGTATTTAAACAAAAAAAATCATAAAAAATATATCGAATAAAAGTATCAAACTTTTATTCGGTATTATATTTTTGTTTTTATTGTTTTAAATACTTTTCTTTCTTACCAAACAAAATCTAATAACAAATCGAAGAAGCAGTAATTCACAGATTATAAACATACAAACACCCAATTTAAAAGCACAGAGGAATACCCATAAAACCTCGTTTTAACTGGCCTTATTTCCTTGTAAGGTGTCCTTCACACCATGTAACGAGTTACTCGCTCCACCAACTGCAGAGTTTATTGAGAACTGTTTGAAGACAAACGTTTCTATTTTAGCTAGTATTTCAGACCTCCGAGATTTAAAAGCTAGATTTATTCGCTTCTATGAATGAGAATTCACTAATTTCTACTAAGAAAACTACTGTTATGAATGTAGTATTTTTAATATTATATACCTAGTACCTTCATAGTTATCTTTCTTATTATTATGTTTGTTTCTTTATTATGGTTTTTGTTCTAAGTTTATTTTATAAAAAAATAAAATACTTGCAATCTTAGCAAACTATTTTAAAATTTTAATAAAAAAATGGTTTCTTTTTGTTGTCTCAATAAGTTTAATTAATAAATTTACCAGTTCGGTTTAACTTTTGTTAGGTTAATACTGTTTACTATACAATAAAACGTACAGAACCTCCAATAATTTATCAAAACAAACATAAATTCAGAAGTATTTAATACTCTCTAAAGGGTCCTACCATTCATTGATACACATCTGCAAGACAGCATCAATAAAAAAACTCGTAACAATATTTTTGTCACTTTATTGCTCACCTACTTCACTTTCCGCGCAGTCACCTTAAATAGTAATTATTTTACAAAAAAAAAACAGATATTACAGCTCGAGATAAATTAATATTGCTCTGTAGTTATTAGTAATCTGTGGAGAATTCTGTATTAGCATTCCCGTCTTTACCGTTATCTGATACAGATTCTTTGTCGGTCTTATTAATAAGCAAATCTATGGAACTTGTCTCGTCTGCACTTGCGTGCGTGTACTTTAGGTAGCTAGTGATGTGTTTATCAAGTTTTAAGACCGAGACTTTTTGAACAAGTCTTAATTTCTATATGGCAGGTTTCCAAGATCGACTCTTTGTGCAAATCTAGAGTTTTCATTTAAAAAATTTACATTAAAATTTAATAAAGCTTGTCAATGGCTTTTAGAAGCTAATCTTACCTAAATCTGTTACTTCGTTTCATGATCACGAGAGAGAGAAGATCATAACCAGGTTACTTTTAATTTATCTAAAAATTTTTAGGTGGTTTTTTTATCTTATTAGAGAATTTACCAAAAAAAACATTTAATTTTTTTACTGAACACAAAAAGTACTTTAGTTATTGTTTTGTAGAATATTCTTATTTCTCCTCATTTTAATTTTTTTTAATATGAGAAACTGTTCATTATAATTTCCATTTACCTACCTACATCTATATTTTTACTCGATGTTAAATTAAAATATATTTCAAGATCAACCCACCTGCTTTACTTTCACTACCCCATCACTAGTATCGAGTGTAGGGCAACTATCTGATTTGCATTCCGATCTTATTTAAGGCTTAAAATGATAAGCAGTATTATTTTCTCGATTATTTTAATGCATTTATTAAAACTTGTGAATGCATTTATTAAAATTTTATGTGAAATTTTTTAAAACAGTAATTATTCTTTACTAACAATATTTTTATTAATCACACACATTAACCCGTGCTCTATCGCAAAGTGCCAATAAACGAAATATTCAAGTCGGTGAAACACAAACGTTAAAAAAGTACAAAATGTTTAAAATAAAACACGATGGAGATAAAGCAATAAATTTCTGGACGCGGCACTTTTGTCTTCAGATCTAACAAATTAACTGACGATTAAGCTACCGATTTGGTAGGACCGGGACATTAGTGGGATACAATCAGTGATAAGGATAGATATATGTATCTGTTTTATTGGTTGTATTAATGTTGAGTGTTAAAATCGTATTTGTATGACGCAGCACGTCCTGGCTCTGCACGTACTAATGAAACTATCGGGACTAAAATATAGCTTTTAACCACCCCGACAGTCCTTGATATGTTCAGTGAAAATTATTGATAATTGAAAATTATCGAGCTGGTATTGAATTAAATAGTAAATTATTAAGCATTTAGGCTAGTTTCAATAATATATCTCTAGTTTTGATGTGATTAATTAGTATGCAAACAATATAATATTTAACCAATGTAGAAAGTAAAATCAGAGAATGATAGAATATTGAAACGACGCCTATACCTACTATAATTATGCCAAAAACAGATCACTTTAAAAATAATAGTGCTTATTTTATACGGACTAGTATAACTAAAAACGAATTAATTTTACCATTAAAAATTATGTTAAAGGTAATGCAGTAATTTTATTGGGGGTATAATTTTTAAGGTATTTAGATAAAATACTCGTGAGAAACATATATCTATATCCATACCAATAAAAAACGATTTAAATTTTTTTTTTTTTTTTTTTTTTTTTTTTCTAACCTATACTGTCCCACTGCTGGGCAAAGGTCTCCCCCAATTTTCTCCAACCATCTCTGTCCTTTGAGACTTCGTACCAGTCTCTCTCAAAAGAGTCGAGATCGTCTCTCCAGCGCTTCCTCGGCCGACCGCGACCACGTGTCCCTTCAGGCTGCCAGGTGGTGACGGCATTCGCCCAGTTATCGGGGTGCATCCGGCCAACGTGACCCGCCCAGTCCCATTTCAGTCGGGCAGCTTTTTTGCCGACGTCTGCAATGCCCGTGGTTGAACGCAGTATGCTATTCCGCACCCGGTCAGTGCGTTGTTTGATTTAAATTTATACCGTAAAAATCGTATCTAAGTATTTCATCTTACAATTACCACTGCTCTAATAAAATAGTGTTTAAAAAATACTAAAACTACCAACTGCAGAGGAAACATAAAAATAGGACACATAAATTAAAATACACAGAACAGGAAGCACAAAAGATATCAAGAATCGGCACCTAATTATTGCAGAACTTGATTATTGAATCGTGAGAAAGTATAAAAAAACTACAAGCTGAATACAGAATAGATATTTCTAATTAGTATTTACTAAGAGGAATTTACTCGGTTTTCATGTTCTTGTCTGATTCTTTCCCTGGTGTAAGGAGTTGCGTTGAAACAGGCAATAGTAATACCTAGCTTATAAGTCTGTACATTTTTAAGTGATCCTTGAGGTCCTACAAAATATATAAACACTAGCTGCTCCCCGCGGTTTCACCCGCGTAAGTCCCGTTCCCGCGGGAATATCGGGATAAAAAGTAGCCTATGTTACTCGTGGATAATGTAGCTTTCGAATGGTGGAAGAATTTTTAAAATCGGTCCAGTAGTTTTTGAGCCTATTCATTACAACCAAACAAACAAACAAACAAAGTTTTCCTCTTTATAATATTAGTGTAGATAGTGTAGATGTCATATATATTTTTTTCTTTCTACTCTGATAAATTACTGTAATAATTTCAAACACGACTTTAATAACCTCTTGGGTCACTCATTTTGTTTAGTTTAAAAATCGAAAGAAGTTAAATCATAGTGTTTCAAGATAAATGTACTCTGATCGATAGTAAATAGAGTAGATATTTAAATAAATGCAACATTAAGTGATACAGGGTTATTAGTGATCTAGCCTGTTCATTTGCATGGCAATATTATTTATTTTTAACGAATCGCTCCTAATTTGACAGATTTTTACGCCACGTATATTTATGATACGGTATTGAAAACATTAGTTTATGGTTTTGTTGAGTATTGAAACAAAAGAAAGCTAAAATATGACTTATTTAGAACATCCATTAAAATTGCTCTCTACGCACATAAACTTATAAAAATACTTTTTATTGTAATTTTTAAATCAATCAGTAAGTCACTAGAGTTTTTAAGTACTTAATAAAATCAGTTTAAATCAATATGTTAATCAGTAATTGTTTTGTTTGCCATCCCCTGTCCATAGTACAATTTAAACCAAATTATATTAACTTATATCCTGTTAAATCTTAACGTAAATTGAAGAGTTGTATAACAAATATAAAGCCTATCTAAATTTTATACATTTTTTTAAATAAATAAAATAGAAGAAGGTTAATAGAATAAAATAAATATGTATGTAAATCAAAAAAAAGTATCATTTAGTCACGCTTACAAATGTCACTCCATTCATCTTTTGAGTCATCTCTATTAAGCATTTAAAATTCATTTATACAAAAATTATACATAATTACTAATAAACAGTCAATTATAGATCAATGTCTTATACCTACCTGACTTTAAATACATAAAGCTTGAAAACAGTTAGGTCAGTAGTATTCCGGCAAAAAAATTTGACGTCTCAAAATAAAAGAGTCAAGAATATGATGTAGAGAAATTAGAGTGAGGGTGAAAAGTGAATCTTCATCAGAATTCAGTTTCAAAACTATCGTGAGTTGTACTAGACATTATATTAATACAACGGGAAAATTATTCACGTAAAATATTGTCGATTTAGATACCGACAATGTTTCGATTCTTCCGGAGAATCTTCATCTGGGTATGAGTGTGGTCACTCCTCGCGGGTACGTCGCACACTGTCACATTTTAAGATGCTATAGGTAATTGCCATAATAGTTGCTAAATATTATTTCAACGATGTGTAGAATGGACTTTACGAAAATAGGCTTTAAAATTTTAGTTTCATTAGAAAACAAGTGCAAAGACGGGACGGGCCAGTCAGCTATAAAGTGAGCTAGCTGCACCATTTAACAGCGAAGCAAATAAATTACTTTATGTCAACTTGCTTTGAAGTTGTGAAACACCGCATCCATTGAATCGGCACCATGCCGCCATTTCACAGCCATGCTCATGAAGTAAATTGTAGAATGTGATAATTAATTTGCAAATTAATAAGTTGAATGAAATGTATTAATGTGTCTGGACTTAAGATTGTACGCTCAGTTACATTGAAATAGCCAACTGGTATTCGCAATTCAACGAAACAAGATTATTCAATTTTTTTTGTTTTACGCATACACTCCTTAAGATTTCAATGCATTTTAGCAATTTGAAATTGTCACGAACGAATGTGAGAAAAGTCGAAAGATATTTATTTATTAATTATTGATATATTATAAATATTTTCTTAAAACCATAGAGACAACTACAGAGAAATTAGGTAACTACTGTGTGAAATTAGTATGTGTGTGTGTGCGTATGTATGTTATAAGTAGCAATATTTAGAAAAGCTTAGTAAAAATTCAACATTACATGCCATATAAATAGGAAACGGAAGTTATCTAAAGTTTTTGTGTAATGTTACCATTTTCGCAATCAGATCTGGAAATATCAAATAACAAATTATTATCAACACTAGTTAATAACTTAACCGGTAGTTTTAAACGCGGGTTGGATTTCTGCTCGATATTTACAGCTTGCACGACTCCGGTGGATGTAACTTGTTCTTAAATGTTATTTTGTTGGACTTATTAAAACAATAGAGATAACAAATATAGATATCTATATGACGATATAGTTTTTAGGTAGAATATAAAGTTATGGGAATATTTTTTACTAGGTACATTTTCATAAGTTTTTCTGAATATAGACGTCATATCATATTAATAGTTTAAATTATTTTCCTCAAAACATTACTTGAAAAAATAGGCTGTGAGGTGTTCTCTCCAAGTGTTTTCCCGCCAGTGACAATGTTTTATATGTACTATATTTTATGTTTTTTACTCATATTATAACTAAATGTGCAATCCTAATATCAATACCATTTATCTATAAATAAAACAAGTTATACTTTTCATTACAGTAATTATTTCAAACTTAAAATATATAACAAATAAGTAAACATCATACAGCTATTATTATTATTATTTTCTAATACAGCATTTTGGTTGCTGTATTATAAAATAAAAATAATGTATATGTCTATTTAAATAAAAGTTTTCTCCAAGGTCTTACATTTTTAACCACATTCAATCCAGTTCCATCGTATGTAAGACGCAATAATTCACATACTTACCCGACAAGATTCAGGTTTCCAAGAGTATAGTTCTGTGGTGAAATTCGAACTAGTGCGGTGTGATCAAGGATGGGTGGGGTTCAAGATCTTCTGTTGTTTTTCTTGGTCAATACCGATTATTTGTGTTTTGTTTTAGAATAGAAAAATATTATGAAACTTACACAATTGGCCGAGAATTAATAGTTTTGACAAAAAATATTGATGATTGCACAGTAAGTAGCATAGTTTAGGCTTCTTTCAATACTATTGCCAATTAAAGTGGTCCACCATATTTGACAAAAGGATGACTTCTTGCGAGAATTCAAACTTGACAAAAAGCATACCCTACCCATGATAGGTATATTTTTGAAATCAATTTGATTATTTTCATATGAATTGCCATTCAGTCCGGACGCCTGACCACTCAGCCACGGAGCCACTTTAATACTTATTTACATGTTTTAACTACTGCTTCAGAAACAAAATACTTTAAGAAAAATCAATGGTGGTCAAGGTACTTACTACAAAAACTTTTAGCTATAATCGATCATGAAACGGAAGCCCACCGGATACTGGACCACTATTTAATGTTTTTTTGAAGATCAAATGACCCAATAATCAAGCCATTCATAGCATCCGCATCTAACATTGGAATTATTTAAGCTATAAAATGTATTCTCCATCTCTTTGACTATTGATGTTTCAATCTAAATGTTTTTATGATTTATTGATTTTCGGTTAAGATCGAGCTTATTTAAGTTGACATAAACTCTGTATCTTATAGACTTTGAAGCATTAATTTAAATTTGACAGATAATGGATCAATGATAGAGTTTTATGAAATAACTTTTTTTTTATTGTTTACTAAGTAAATGTTAAGAGGATTAAAATAACATTAATGAAAAAATATATTAAAAGTAACTAAAATTTCCAAACATATCCTAGCAGTAGAATTTAAGTGACGCATAAAGTAACTAAAATTCTACAAGTGAAACAGTCTTACAGCCAGTCGTAATAAACTATCTATTTTTGCTTTTTCTTACTGTAATAAAACCTTTAATACACAAGACTAATATTCGCAGATCATACAAACATTAGCCCTGCAGCGGGATTCAAACCCAAAACCTCCAGCGTCTCAGACGATCTTACACTTTGCTACAAAGATCGCCTTTTACAGGACAGAAAAGTTAAAGCACCAAGACAGCTGATATAAAACTCATTTGCATTACCAGGTAGGTTACTTGCAGCTTGAAGGATACATCTGCTTAGCCATCTGCGATGTACGGATATACCATGTGGGTGTCAGTTAGCGTCTGTGATATATCTGGATATTTGCAAAAGCTTGCAAAGCTTTGGTTTATATACGATTGGATTCGAATCACATCTGGATATCAACATTTTTAGTTTTTTTTTGTATTCACTTTAACAGCTATCGTAATTTAATTACAAACAAAGCGTTGAAAAATAAAACAAAATGAAAAAGCTATGACTGAAAATACTCCACACTGCGTAAAAATACTGTGCTCATTCGTAAATGGCTTAAAAATATGGAATTTTTAATAACAAAAATCAATTTTTTTTTTTCAATAGTTGCGGGACTCTGTATCACTTCTGCTTTTCCCATTATTAAACTAAACATCTATAAAGCGTCTCTGAAATTTGTTTAAACGGGATTTAAATCTTCAAAAATTTCTCAAATTTAAAAGAAAAAATTCATTTTCATATTGACCATGCTATTTTTTGCGCCTACTAACTATTAATTAAAAATATTTCGGCAATGCTAATTAATGGATCCGCTTAAGTTATTTATAATAGAAGCTCTATGGGAGAGTTGATGTTTTATTACTGTTACGGTAAACTGCTAAAAATCACACATTTGTTAGTCACAACGACATGGCTTCCGACGGAAACCTTGGGAAGAAACGTTCCCATTAATGTAGAGAATCGATAAATTTAATAGATTTAATAGTCTTTTAATTTAGTAAACTTTTTACTTGTTTTTGATTGCAGGTTCGATTCCAGCACCCGAACATTCATAAACTTCTTCCTTTTACGTATTTTCCAATAAAAACCTGGTAACGTTAATTATGATGTCTAAATAGACAGATTTCAACTTACCTTTTTCTTTTTATCAGTTTTAAATAGCTTCCAAGTAACTGTATGTAACAGCTTAGCTAAATATGACTAAGCTGATGTTCAGTCTCACGGGCTGCTTAAATTTTGATTAATAAACGTTTACACAAATGTGGTCGAACCCGCTAGGTGGCTAATGCATCTGACCCCTCATACACTCGTGTTACCATTTGAACTATGCTCCTAATGCCCATACACAAATCACCAACTCCATCACCCATCATTCGGCAGTCACGACAATTCGTATTAAAATTAACAGCTAATCAATAACATCGCATCACGATACAACCATTACCGCATATGTTTAATAGTGTTAGTTCATTACATAGACCACGCAGTAATGGTTCTGTAAATTTAACTGAAGACGAAGTTTGATTGATATTTGGTAAGGGCAGCGGAGATGTATCGACGCCCGTCAAAAATCAAATTGTTACCATAAACAGTTTTACAATTAGCCTGGATTTTGAATAAATTTACGTCAATTGTATACAGTGAGGCTATAAATTTGATTACCAAATAATATTTTGATGTGTGATAGTGCTAATAAAATTAAGGACGCGTGAAAGATGCATTGGATTGAGTATCATGAATGTTATTGATGAGGTTTTTGTAGCAGCGGGTCGTTTACCGAACGATAGGTAATTGATGTATCACGATTCTATTGGACATTATATTTATTTAAATATACTCATGGAGAATACGCTGTAAGCTCTTTAAAACCTACCTATTATAAATCCTTGGACATTCAGTTCTAATAATCTTATTAGGGATTCTATATGTACATTGTACATTCTTCAATTCTAATAATCTTAGTCAGAGTTACATTCGTGCTTAAAAATGTTTATTATGAAATTTTTGATGTAACAAAGCCCAAAGGTTTATATCATGCAAACAATGTCTCTTAATCATTATAAAACATTATGCAACAACATTTTCCCATACAAAAGAAAGTGAAATTAATTTCTTTGTTCAAGCATTAGAAGTTCCCAGAGATCTACCGGTTCATTCGACGGACATCCTTTATTAGCTACGAAACTTAGCATAATATAAACAAGATAATTTATTACCCACTTAATGGGACATATTATCGGATGTATCCGAATATTGATAATCGTAGATGGAGAGATTATACCTAATAAGGCAAATTAGTAAATCCAATTTCCTCTTTAGAAGTTATTTATCAATGTAACAAGGTAGTGTTATAATTTTGAAACCGATATTCATATTTGCTACTCCAAATTTATTTACCTGCCTTCGTGTAGACAAAAGAAGCTTAATTTTTACTAGAAGAATTCTACCAGAAGTACTGGCAGAGTTAGTACTAGCTTGCTAGCTAGCGGATACTAGCTGAAAAACTAGCCTCGTGTCTTTCGGGCATAATTCGTTATTTCAATCTGAGCAAACTTCAATAAAACAGTATTCTTTCTTTTCCACGTGAGACACGATACCCACGAGATTGTAACCCTAGTCGTCACGGTCAGCGTATCATAGCTTTCCCACTGCGATATCGAGGTGTCAATATCTGTACAAGGTGAAAGAAAAAATGAAATTCGATTACTTATTCATAACGGGATTACATTTTTTAGAGTATTGCTCATACTTTGTTCACTGCTTGAGATAGTATTATGTTGGAGATAGGTAGTATAAAAAGCGATCTTTGCATAATATTTTCATTCCCCATAGAAAACTTAAGAAAAGGTAACTTCTGCAAAATGTGGGCATGTACCCCCATTTGACACATCCAAAGGATATTCTTATAAAGAACTACATAAAGATCTGAAAGAAATTTCATCCGCTGGTTGGGATACAGTCGTGATCATGTTTCATTTGTTTATAACAAACATTCTTTTCTGGAAAGTATTACGAGTATAACTTAGTGCACTATTTGGGATACCGAGAACGTTTGAATTTTAACTACGCATAATTTTTCATGTCATAATTTAAATAAAAAATTGGATAATTTTATTATGGCAGTTTGACTTTCAAGCATAATTAAGAATTATGTATACCTAAATTCACTTTGTTCTTATAATCTTACAATTTTTTTAATAAGTCGATGCTAGTTTTATCATTCGTCATGGCCACTCGAACCACAAAACAATACCATAAAATATACAGTTGTAGGTGCATCATTTTTTGTCCTAAAATTTGGTCCCATTCACAATTCGATCATTATCACGCATTAGTTAAAACTTTTTTGGATACCACATGTCAATTTGGCCATTGACGGTTTTTATAGCACAGGTAAGATTTTTTTACAAATATCTTTTTTACAAATTTGCACCTTTAAATAATGCCCGTTTTTATGGATATTGTGCAATTTCGCTAACGATCCTATGAATTATACATTTCCGGGTGCTTTTATATTATAAAACCTGTTATATTATGCCTCTTTGTTTTAATAAGTTTGATATATTTGGACGTTTTCAGTTATTTAGACTTAAATAGTGACAAGAATATAAGGAATATGATAGAGATTTAGGTTTACAGCACAGTGAAAGAGTTTGGTTATTATAAAAAATTATGATGATTGAAAACAATTACTTTCTCCAGTACAAAGTATGTTGATAATTTTGACTAGATTTCCGAAAATTACACACATCAAGTAAATTGCAACGAATCAAACAATAATCATTGTCAATTTTCGACTGATTATCTTCACACTTTTACCTTACACGTTTTTAATTGACCATCTATGTCCCGAACAATAGATGATTATGTGGTATTGTAGCAAGCAAGAGACACCGCGGGTGATCATTGTATTTGATCATTTCGATTCATTTTAATCCCCAGGTTATAGATTGCGATCATTTTAATTAAATATCAATTGGTAATGCGTTCAACTAACAAGGGTACATCTGTTTTCAATTAATTAAACTTTGAATGTTTTGAGATTTGATCAGGTCACCGTTATTTTTGATAATATGCATAGATAACAAAACATTATTATGTATTGTAAATGAAAAACAATATACTTACGAGTAATTCGGTATAGTCTACTTTAAATCATACTACAGTTAGTAAAATACGTACCTTGATAATATAATATAATAAAACAGATAATATAATAATAAAAATGGTTTGACCGCGTTTATATCTGGGAATTGGATTACAAACAAATTTTTAAAGGAAGTCTTTCGACAATAATACTTTTAGAAACACCAAAAAAATATGGCAGACAAAACCGTTGGACTCAGCTAGTCTAACTGTCTTCTGGCGAATACAAGGAGAAATCTTTAGCCTACAATGGAACTATTAGGATTATTATTAACAGTTATATTTACATGATCATACAGAAATCTATTAGTACACATTGTGTAACTGAATAATCTGGTAATTTTGGATGGCTTCATTCAACAAGGCTGTAAAAGAAAAACAATACAAGATTCAAATTTAATTTAAATTAGTTTTTATTAACTTGATATTCTAAATCACTTAATAAAAACCATTAAAATAAAAAGACTAAACCATTTAAATAATATAAAAAACTATTGCGACAATTCCCACAGAAACTTATAACTATAATTTACGAGATCGACCGTATCGGGTTTGCTTCCGATTTCCAAGAGCTTAATGCGTTTTAAGTCGAGCTAAATTAGGTGTCACTCTACCGCCATTTGTTGAGAAATGACTACATTAATATGACAGTTATGGAAATATTGTAAATTGGCGGCGCCTATTTTTTATCTATAAAACATAACATTATTCTAAACAGAATACAGTTTAAGATTATAAAGTGGAATTTTGTGAATCGAAATTTTAATAATCAAAGAAAAGAATGTTATATTTCCTATAATTATTAAAACTTCACTTTACATAATTAGTAACATTTTTTACAATTTATTATCATAGTTTTATATTTTGAATTGTTTTTGAAAACTACTAAAACATAATACCTATCTATAAATCATCCATGTGTAATACATGGATAATATGTAAGATTCAGTTATCGATATAAAATTATGTATTATCTATCGCATTAATAAGTTCGCGTGCTTTAAATATTAATTGCTCCATCGTGAATAAAACCATCCTCATGAATACAGAGAGGACACTTGCATTCTAGATCCGCTGCTGGCTTTCGCATAAAGCTATCCAAGATGCTAACAATGTCATAAGTGAAGCGGTATGCATTACATGCAACAATGTTTGGTGAAGTTACAATAATTATGTTCGGTTGAGATACAATTCATGCAGTCCGGTAAAGTAACATGTTTGGTAAAGTAACAAAAGTTTCAGAAACCAAAGTTTAAAGTAAAATTAATGTTGATACAATCTATTAACCGTAATAAGCTTTGCAAAGAACATGAAATGATATTTTTGTGTATCAGAAATTAGATTCATGACAACTTTTCATCAAATGAAACAAAGCGAGCTAGAAAAACGCTTGTCGCTTTGCTGTTCGCTTCGCTCGCCACCTAGCCACTTCTAGCTTTCTACCTCAAGCTACTGAACTTACGATAGTGTGTTATTGTATTATGCTAACGCTGTCATGTTTATAGTTTTATGGATACATGTATGATTGTATTTTTAATGTTACTCGACAACTGGTATTTATCTTAAACTAGTTCTAAAGTGCTTTACTTGATATCTGACTGGATCTTGAAATGTGGTGACCGTCATGACGTCGCCAATATTCCAGAGAGAATTATTTTTACTGACTAAAATTAACGGTTCAGATTTGTTTTTTTTTTACCTAAGTTGATTTCTTTGAGGCGGTAGAAACTGGTTAAGGAACACAATAACAGGATGCAAGTTTATTTGAGTTTACTGAAAATTTATTTAAGTAAATGTTTGAATGCGTATTAAACGACATAATAAAGATCATTCTTAAAAAAAAGTAATAAATTTTGTCAACCCGTTAAACAAAATGTGTAAGTACACATACAATTTTTCTACGGTCGCTAACTTTGAAGAAATTATTAGTCACCGGCTGTTTAAAATTCTACAGAGCTTTTATGCAAAATCATTTTAGTATCTTGATATTTATAAAATGAATAGGTATAAAGATTAACTAAGATAACTTATTAAACAATTTGTGGTTTGTGATATCACTTTTCAATGCGTAAAAAAATAATTCAACTTTATTATAACACTAGTAGAGTGACAACGGCAAGAACCAAATTCTTAGGTTTAAATCATGTTTAGGTAAAATTTTAGAAAAGAATAATAATAGTTGGGTGCCTGAGCACGAGCAGTGATGCTGGGTACAGTCTTCGAAGACGCTGGCCTGATGATAAAGATGCTTAAGGCTGATTGGTGGGACTATCGCAATGCTTATAAGTTAACAGAGCAGGCCTTTTCCCAACAGTGGGGCAATTTATTGTCTTTCCTGTGGATATGGCCGGCTTTAGAGGATTTTAGAGGATTGTTTAGGTGCTGGGCAAGCCTAGTCCAATTTCAACAACTTCCCAGACACTACAGTGTCCCGTTAAGTGTAGGCAAGGAATGCGTCCTGGCGCTGTATAACTCAATGAATTCTTGATTTCTTCTGAATTCCTTCGTAGGATTTTATTATTTTTAATTACATTTCCAGCCTCATAGTTCACAACACCTTGATCGTGAACGCGGAAAAACATCCCGCAGCATCAGAACGGTCACGAACCCCGTAAGGTAAAAACTTCAAGAATAAAGAGAGTACGCATTGTTCCAACACAAAAGCGAAAGTTTACCCATTATTTATGAGTTAATTAGGTGTTTCACCTGTTGCTATACATTGCGTCACACAAGCGTTTTTTCCGACATTGTGTGCACTTGAATAGCTATGGATGTCATTGTGGTTTGACGGAAGCGATGAAAGTGAACTATTAACTCGCGATAACACATCGTAAAAACACGTAACTTTGCGTAAAACATTCCACGCAAATGATGTTTAGTGGCAATCTTTAAAAATTGTCACGAATCTTTGTTTAGGGAGGACTACAGCTGCTCAAAATTATGTCAAATTTCTGCACAATACAGCTGTAAACATTTGATACAGTCATAAAGCAAAATATCTACAGTAGTGTTTTCCAGAATTATCGAAATGCACAGAATTATGTAGAGTTATTTACCTTTTTTAAACTCCGAAATTTCGGCTATATTACAATACAATATCAGAAGTTATATAAAAGTAGAGCCCAAAATCATTTAGACCACATATTAAGTACTTAAGTAAACCTCTAACTTAACTCTTGAACATCTTCAAATGATCAAAACCCATAAAAATATGAGAGAATAAAACACGACTGGAGGTATAACCAGTGATGTTGATTATATTTGATTATAAAATATTCCCATTCCTTCCGTCTCCCAAATTACACACATAAATCATCACAAGTTAAAACTCAATTTCTATAATTAACAACTTTTACGCTCCAATAAACGTATATAAATAATAAATAGCCACTGTCAAAACGAAACAATCGTGATTACCTTCTTGTACAGAACAAAAGTACGTTAGTAATGAACGAAGCGGCGCGTGCGTTGAAAGCCGCAAGAAGCTACTAGTTTGTGTGGTGTAATTTACTAGTAAGAAGCGGTTATATACTCGTAATAACAAGGCTTATGATTAATCTTGAAAGAAGGTTCTTTTTCTTTTTTAATTTTGAATCTATGTATCTAGAAAAATCTAAAATAACTTTTATATGGGCTAGAAATAAATAAAATAAATATCTTTGAACATTCCACACAGCGTCATCTAGTCCCAAGCTAAGCAACTTAATGCTTGTGTTATGGTACACACTAGATGACTGATAATACTTAGATATATATTTTTTTGTAAATACATACATATTTTAGATAGAAAAAACCCAGACACGGAACAAATATCTGCAGAACATACAAACATTTGAGAAGCTTAGTATCAAAGCTTCTAGCCCGTCTAAAAGTATTTTTTTGATTTTTCTAGATACATAGATTCTAAATTTAAGATATTAAGAAACCAACAAACACCATCTTGATTTGACTTGGTAGCAGTTACGACCACATTGCTTTCTGCATACTTTTCTATCAAACACAAACTAAAAATACCTTTAGTTAATAAAAAAAAATTATAGACTACTCAGAACAGTTATGTTTTTAAAACTAGTGGATTCTATTGCTATCTTCTATTATTAGCCGATAGTATAGTTGGGTTTCTTGATCAGAGTATGCAAGTTCGTGCACTTGAAATATTCAGTATTATGGCTGGAATACACATGCTACGTAGTAGCACGAAAGCATGCTAGTATTGAGCAGATGCTTCTTAGTAGCATACAATGAGCATGTGTATACGAAAAGAGCATGCTTGTGAATATATGAAATGAAATTATTTTGACATGAGCATACAATCTAATAGTAGCAAACAAGCATGCTTTTTAGTAGCATGTGTATTCCAGGCTTTAGTTATGTTTTAACTTACTGTCAGCCCATAAAAAGTCAGCAGTGCGCGGTTAAAAAAGTAAGATGTAGTTTCTTATGCTATGACGTTATAGCTTATACCACAGACATAACTAGCTCAATGATCATCTAACGAAGGTAAATTAATTACCTGTACAATAGCCTAACACAAATCAAATAGATATTTTACTCAAAAAAGTTTTGGTAAAGATAATAATTATGGTTTATGATCATTTTTATTTAAATTTTGTAGAGATGTTTACCGGTTATTTATTTAATTCTTTCTCGAGATAATTGGAAACCATTATTTCAATATACAATATAAAAGGATGTTTGATTATGAAGAGTACAAGAATGTAGATAATTATGCTAACTCAACTGAGAATAAAATTTAAAGGATGTAAGTGCGATGATGCCAAATGGAAAGTAAAGAATTTATTATATCGATCAAAGCATTTAAAACTTTGGATATTTACATTTTCTTTTATAATGTTGTTGGTTTTTTGATTTGGAGATACCACTGACTATGCCCATAGACAAAATGATCTAAAAGGTTTCATAAAGCTCCGAAATAAATGTCCGCTCATAAGTCAATACTGTTCCCTGGGATAAAGTCGTGATAATCTTATTTTCATGTGGTTGGTTAAGCCGCGAGTTTCCTCATGAAAATGAAATCATACGATCATAATCATAACAATTTTCACGAGGAAAATCATTTAAGTAGAACATTTAATAGAAACGAATTCTTATTTTAAAACTACACCAGTTTTTTCGCCACAGTTTTTTTAAAACTACTGCAGGTATCATCGTCATCTCGCTAAAATGTAGGTACCTTGTTTTTAAGTTCTGAGAAAAATAAAGTTATTATTATTATGTATGTCAAGGTTTCACCTCACGGGAATATGAAGTCCCGGACCTTTGGTAGGCATGCATGCTGCCGAAGCCAACCCACAGATAATATAATTATTATTATTATTAATTTTCTTATCGTGTATTTATATTCCCGCAGCCGACTGCACTCGCAAACCAGTTCAATCACGGTGAAAGTGTTTACACCTGAACTAAACCCAAATGCGATCGTTTCCGGCTTAGAAACACCTCGGGCAATATTTTAAAAAATAATTATCAATGTCCATTAACTTATGCTTAAAATAGGCACTGTAAGTAGATTGCGATATCCGCTAGTAATTTAGTATGAGGTAGTAAAACTTTGGTAGTAAAGCTCGGAAAGTAATTTGGCCACAGCTTTGTTACATTTTAAGTTAAAATTACATATTACAACTAAATAATTAAAATAAAATAAAAATTTGTAATTAAATAAAATTTGACTGATAATATGACAGTGACTTTGAATCGGATTATAATGTTATTAAAAACGTTAGTAACACAATTTTTCAAAACAGAATTCCATCGGAAAAACTATGGGTACGAGGACTAAAAGTAGCGTAAAATTTAACATTTTTCACTTTTACTCCTCGTCTATACTTGATTTTTTATTAGATATTTCATTAATTTACTATCTATTGTTGAATAAAACTATGATATTTGAGTTTCTCAAAACGGGAAACGACAGTTTTTACTAAATACCTCGACCAAGCACGTAGCGTAGTAGTCCATAAGTTGAAATTATGTGGTTTTCGTTCTGATACAGTTTTTGTTTGATTGTAAGAACCACCTTGTTGGATTGAGTACGTGAGGGACGGTCATATTACCTGACATACTAACTGTTGGATTATTCTGTGGTTTCACCTTACTAACTTTGTAACTGTTCTGTGATGTTTTCATAGAAACTATTCAGTAGTCTGTGATAGTTATAAGTATGAACAGAAACACGATTGTGGTTTCCATCGATTGAATATTTCTATGCTTTGTTTGTTTATGATTTAAAAAGTGGTGGAAAAGAGTGGGCTTGAAAATAATTAAGCAGTTTTTGTATGTATCTACCTTAATATTTTTACATGAAAAATAAAACAATCAGGTATTATATACGCTTATTTATGATTTTTAAACACATACAAATAAATATTCATAATCCAATTATGAAATCAAAATATGAAAACAAAGATTTCTCACGAAAATCTTCTGACGTGGGTACGTATTTGTTTCAATATTTACCCTAAAAACTTATTCCCATCATATGTATTCATAAGCTAAATATTTATTTTTATGCAAAAATATTCTTATCAATTATGAATAACTAATAATGGCCGATGTAATGCGAAAAACAAGACGGTACTCAGTTCTCAGTAAACAATAGATGTTAAAATCATTTACATAATTATATTTTATTAGTTAGGTACTAAGTTATTTTTCAAAGTTAAGGTTGTTTTATACTGCTACATAGGTATTTAATTAAGTATTTTGTTTTATTAGAAATGGTCGATATTTCCCTTATTGAACCATACCAACATTTCAAATTGAAATACTTAATCTATTAACAATATTAATTACTGTTATACAGTAATTTTTAGAGGCGGTTATGTGTCACAATGGAATTCACGGAGGAGGTCTTTAGGCGGCCTAAAAACTTTGCCACCAGAGTTGACCACTTGCTCATATGAACAAACGAACGAACAATGGAATCCTATAAGAATACTGACTTATGATCTGATTTCTATAAGTATTGTTATGTTAAAAATACAAATTGCATCACCAAATGCCAAATATAGTGCAAAATGCAAGCTTAACAGATTAAGTTTTAAGTGATGTCTGTTAGAAAAATGGAAAGCAAAAGCAAAATAAGAAACTAGGTTTTGGTATAAAAACTGTAACTCAGCTATTTTGATATCTGTTAGCTTAATTTCTTGAGAGATACTTCACCACTCTTTAAATCTTGGAAATAAAAATTACAGACTATCATTTTGTTTATCGAAATATTAAAAGAGAATGCTTTCCTAAAATTGTTTAAGATTCTACTAGAAATTTCTCACACTGTACACAAACGTACCGAATCGATAGATTGCAAAATATTTATCATTTATAAACATCAACAAAAACCGCCCCAAGAATTTTTTAATTAATCCACTCATGCTTTAGTTTATAATGCATCTTATACAATAAACCAAAGCCTGAATACACACTGAAGATGTATTAAAAATATAAGTATAAAATATCACTTACATCATGATCCGGCACGTAGCTATAAACATGAAGTTTATCAATTCTGATAGTCCCTTGGAAGGGATACAGTGCAGTTCCCCTCGGGATCTCAATAGATGACCAGACGCTGACTGAAGCCTCCTTCCCCCTTGCTCCACCAGGCCTTAAAGCCAGACTTAGTTCCTGAGGTATTAAAACAAGTGTCTCCATATCGAAAAAGTCCCCAATAAGCAAGTCCATTCACAAAAAGAACACCGAAATAAATTCACCCATAAAGTTTGTTCCAAATTCAAATCATAAAGTTCGAATTTCGCACCATATTTTTTTTAAATTCGTGTGTTACCGGCCAGGACAGATAGTTCACGCTAGGGATGCGCGCGCGATTCTCTCTGAGAGTGTACTGAAGGAAGCGCTAACATTGACCTTAGTGGCGGTCGTGATCGCGTTTACAGTTCATTTTTTGTTCGATAAAAAGGAGAGGAGTAAAGCCCTACAACTTTACGGTACCACCTTGACTCGGCAAAATCTGCCTTACGATTATACTAATAGAGGTGAGAGCGGGTGAATTGTTATTGTTGTAAGACGATGGAGTAAGGTGCCCCCCACTTCTTAGGCGGCACCTGCGTTCGCGGACGCCCGCCACTTCGATAGAAGCTCGCGCCGCGCGCGCACCTGATGCCAACCTGCAGCTTTTTGGGTCTAATGCGTTTTTTATGAGTTTTATTATGAGGGTAGATTGTTTTAATGGATGACTAAGTTTTTTTTAGATTGACGGAAGGTTATTTATTTGGAGGATACTAGGTGGCGTTTTGTTATTTTATTTATCGTAGCATTTTTTTTTATGATTATCATGACAGTACCTAAATGTAAATAATGAAAGACTTTTTTCTAAATTTTAAATGCTTGGTAGCAAAAATCACTACTTTATTGATATTGTGACAAGGTTCTATATATATTATATTTTTTTATTTAATGACGTAAGTACTTACTTACACAATGAAAACTCCTAGTAGGTAATCTAAATCAACTTTGGAATTGAAAAAGTATACCTAATTTATATTCTATTGTAATTATTTTATGAAATAAAACCATTTTCAGAATATGGTATAGATACCCCTTTTTTTCCTATTAGAATGTATTTTTTATTTGATTGAATTACGCAATTTGTCTTGTTTATAAACTTAATATTTTTAACAAACAAAATAATCATTTATCTTCCTAGAAAAGTATCTTTTTGTTTACAAATCTTATTTTAGCTTCGCAAAAACATGTTCATTATTCGCATAATAAAATATACGAGTATAAAACATACATTTTAACATTAAAGTTGATTTGAAAGTTTACTTATTTAGGCGAAAATCTGTAGGTGCTAATTTTTACTATGAAATAAAGTTTGATTAAATAACTGAACTACATGAGTTTCCATCATCATCTCCTCTGGTTTTATGACATTATCGAGTACCAAAACATAGGTACATCCATTACCCAACACTCTCAATCAAAATATTGACAACGACGTTTTTTTATTGATTAATTATTACCCGAATTCAATTTATCAATGAAACAAGTTTACAGTGTAACGATACCAAATAAACTATACTAACTATTACATATTCTGCGTCACACATCAAGACTTTATACTGAAGCTGGGTCATTTTTGCCAGGGAAAAAACATCTGCATCATGTTTAGAAGAAGGGTGATTTTCGTTTGTGATTCTGGGTCATATGGTAAGCTAATGTCGATGACCTGAACACACCTGCTCGCAACCGCAATCCCACATTAGTTTTATTAAAGTAACTTATAATGAAAAAATACTGACTTTTTGGTTTTTGTTCTATATTACTGTAAAAAATTAGATAGTGCACTTTTGCGAAGGAAAGATTTCAACGCGTTGCTTCTACGAGTTGCTACGAAATATTTCTTATTTTAATAATTTCACTTTTAATTATTACTTTAGATTTTCAATTTCCACAATATTAATCAAGATTATAAAAATATTCGAAGTGTTTGACTCGAATAAGTTGATTTATAACATGCACTTTATAAGTCCCTAAGTTAAAATGTAAATTAATAATTACAAAATTGTAACTTAAAATACGAGTAGCTGTTGATGCCAAATTTTTTTTTTATGTTTTTCATTTATTTTAATTATTGATTGTTAACAATACTGTAACCAGAAGTCAGTCTTTTAATAACATAATACGAGTATGTGCGTATTTATCTCCATACATTTTAATATTTTATCTCGACGTTTTTATATTCTTTTAAAATTTCTTATCACGATTTTTTTTTCATTTTTACAATACCTTTTTATACTTTATCATGACGTTTTTTAATATTTAATTAAAAAATCTAATCACGAAAGATTCAATATTACAGACATCTATTTATTAGTTGACAAAAATATCGGTAAATCACGAGAGTAGAGGGCGGGGTCAGAGGCGTGGCCCCGATCGGTCGGCCCCCGTGACTTACCGGTAGTGATTTCATGGGTGTATTGTGTCTTTGTATGGTGATCCTTAAGAAATATGATCCTTAAATCTATTTGAATAAGGCTATCAAAGGGCCATCTATATCAATGTAATCAAGAGTTTGTTTGTGTTTAGTTGTTTGATATATATACTAAATTATTTACTAAAACATTTAAATAATCTAGTAAGTAAAGTAGTTTTAATATTTCTAGGAGCCCGTCCCGGCTTTGCACGGGTGTAGATTCTTACTTTACTAATAAAACCCGTAAATTTACCGGGACGATCCTACTTCCTACATAAATTATAAAATGTGAAAGTTTGTGAGAATAATGTATGTTTGTTTTTCTTTCACGCACAAAAGGCTGGACCGATTTGGTTTAAATTTGGTATGTAGATAGGTGATACCCTGGATTAACACATAAGCAAGTGGTGATAGTTGAAGGGATGTTGAGTGACATAAGCTACTTTTTATCTCGGTATTCCCGCGGGAACGGGACTTACGCGGGTTAAACCGCGGGGCGCAGCTAGTCAGTTTTAAATTTCATTTTACGTTTTTTTAAAAAAATCATATTTCGTGAACATTCAAAATGCAAGCACAATAAACCACATTGTAACAGTGTGTAATTTCACCATATTCGTGTCTTTTGTTACCCAAATTCACTCTGTATAGCGTGCTGGAATTCTGAGGCCCGAGGCCCGGAAGACGACCAAATTAAGTAGGAGCATGCAAATGAACGCGTAATGCCGGGAGCAGGTTCGTAGCAGGTTCTGTTCTCGGTAATTGTATAGAAACGTTTTGGACACGCTTTTAGAAAATGTTTTAGTAAATTCCTTGGTGTTTAACGAATCGTAATAGCGGGGGTGTGTTTAAGTTAATATTTAAATGATTGTGAAGAAAAGAAGGTAATAATTATAGTGTTTATTTAAATAATGAACAAAGGAATCACAGCAAGATGCAAATAAAAGTAGTAATAAGTTTACCTGATTTTTTATTAAGGATGCTACTTACATCATGAACAAAAATTAACCTTAAAATTGGGATATAATCATACATAGATTTTGTAAAATAACAAGACTATTTTATTTATATTTAATTGTTGATCACATAATGTTATTAAAACTTAAACAGTAACTAAACCAAAAAATCATTTAGGCATAATATCACACGAGAATCCTACTCCTACTAATATTATTTAATTCCTACTCCTATTATTATAAATGCAAAAGTTTGTGAGTAGGTATGGATGTATGGATGTATGTTTATTCCTTTTTCATCAAAAAAACACAAACTGATTGCAATGAAATTTGGAATATAGGTAGCTATAGACCTGGATTAACACAGGCTACTTTTTATCTTGATATTCCAGTGGTAACGGAACTTAAGCGGGTAAAACCGCGTGGCGCAGCAGGTAATACATAAATCTTACTCATCTATTAAATAACCACAGCTAAAAATAAAACCACGTGTCATGTCAACGGACCCCGATTTGAACGAGCAATTTTGATCTCGACATCAGTAAGCCCAGATTATGTTACCATACCAAATATCGACCTGAGCCAAAGCTTTTATAATCAATTTACAATATCATAAGGAATATGTCATACGTAAACCACAGGCCGTGGACCAGTGAACCTGTCATAAAACTAAGACGTGTACTTTTGAAGAATACCATTCTACTAATATTATTTGAAGGTGGGTTTGTTTTGATGGTTGTTTTAGTATTTTAAAATACCCTAAGTGATAAGTAATCTAGCATATTTTCATGCTCGATTACTAACCAATTAGATGTTTTAGGATTGAATTTTAAAAAAATGTTAAAATGCTTGTAAAAATTTTAGTATTTTTTTTTTTGAATGATAATATTCATTATAATAATGATCGAACTTTACTTCAAAAAGTTCGTTTGATCTAATATTATTAAGACAATCAATGGTCTCTGTTAATGTCTGACAAATCGTATTTGATTTTTCATTTCAAACTATGAATTTTAAGTAAAATTGAATTGTCTGATTTCTTTCATATTTCTATCCTTACGAGTAGAGCCGCACTAAGACGCAAGTCTAAAATAAAATCAAAACGATTGAAGAATCGTGTTGTCTTTTCGGTGGAGATTTGTGGAGATTAAAGAGGTTCAAAGTCGGCTTTCAGTTGAAAAGGGTAAGGAACGGGTACGATTCCCGTACGTAGGCGGGATCAGTAGGTCTAGACAAGTGGCCATCGACTTGTGTTATCAGCTTTTGTTTTCTGAAATCCATCACATTTTTCAAAATTTGGAGAATAAGGCGGCAGGAGTGGTGTGACACTATTTAAATCATCTAAAATATAAAAAGGTTTTTACAATGATGGAAAAATAAAAATGAAAGCGAAAATCGAAATTTTTATGCGACATCGCAACAAGTTACTCTCGTAAATGTGATGCAATATCGACGATGCTAAAAGTTTATTCGTTCGTTGTGTGTCAAGTGGCCATCCATGGTGACGGAGTTTTTAGGTCCATGCTAACAGTATCTTACTTACCTAGGGAAAGAACTAATTAAATTAATAATAAATAGATAAATATTAGACATTCCACCAGCTAAGCAATTTAATGCTTGTGTTATGGTAACCAGATGACTGATAATAATTAATACTTAAGATTGTTAACAATTTGCTTGTCGAGCCATTTGTCTGTGTTCATCTAAATAAGCTCAAATTGAGTCTGCTCGCTCCATCTGACACGACATGACAAAACTTTAAAATATACCGCCTGATCAAAGTCGTATTTACCTCGTAAGGATTGATTGCTGTCTCTTTTTGTTTAAACGAAGGTGAAAAAGACAAGAAAGTATTCAGTTTTGATAGTTTATTAAACTTATAGAACACTACACACTTATACACATACAGACATATCGATGGTTAATGAAAAACTAACAAACCAACATTACCCTCTATAATATTAGTATAGATATATAAATATGCAGGAGCCATAATAAAATCGTAAACAAATCAGCAAATCACAGCTTTCTGAACCACTTTCAACTTAGTATCGATTTGAAACAGCCAATTCCAATAAACGCTCCTAACTTTGCATATCAAACTCTCATTTCGATTCCATTCTGATTGCCCGATTCGAATGCAGGTCTGCATACAGTGATAAGAAGGCAGCTAGATCAATAAAATCCGCAATCACAAATAACACAAGCTGATTTTATCCCGGTACCTAACACGGGGGGACACCGCGGTTAAGTCTTTATATCTGAAAGTCTACCGCACTTTGATTTGATCGTATGAGAAACTGGCTAACAATCGAACGGAGCTACAATCGTGGTTTTTTTTAAATCTCATTTCATTTTCTGTTTGTTTTCCTTGATATTTTTATTAGTATGGTGCGACTTTTTTTGTAAAGTAACCTATTAATATATCCAAAATAATGAGCTGGCTGTCTTATTGATCCTACATTCGAGCAGTAGCTTAGAGTCATCTAAACGCCACTTGCCATTCCCATAACCCAAGGGGATATTTCTAAATGACTCCCGTATTTTATGGGTTCACGCAGTTTTTCATAATTTGTTGGGATTCGCTTTTGTTTTTCAATACGTCTAGACGGGATTTAGCTTTAGGCACATACCTGGCTACCTGATTTTGGGAATATATTTTTGTGAGTTTTTGAGTTAGATGCAAATGGAACATTATACAGTTGAATCCAATTGGTATTATCAATATATTGCTATGATTTAATTTTAAAAAGCTAGGGCTATTTATTTATTTTATCGTTATGGACATAATTTTTTGGTATGTAAAGGTACTATACAATCCTTATCAAATTAAATTAATCATGGTTTTTATCGAAAAATTCATTGATGCACGACTGAATTTGATCCCACTACCTTCGGATTGAAAGTCGAGGTATTAATCCACTTGGCCAACACGGCGTGTAAAATATACAGAAGACTTTCTTAAAAATAGCACAGTAGTCGATAGCATCCAATAATTTACCAAGCAAATCGGGCAGTAATTATCGGCAGCATTACTCTTGAGTATAATGTCTTATTGTTAATTGTTCGCTGGATGTTATCTCGAGCGGATCTCTTTGCGACCAGCCGTGTTATCTGAAAGGGTTGAGGACCGGTAAGGACAACCATTCAAGGGGATAGTTACTCGGCGGTAGTCAAGGAATATTAACTTACATGGATAATAGAATAACAAAAGATTGCGGTTTCGATTACCACAGCGGGACAAAAATGTTTGCATGATCTGTAAATATTTATCTCGACTCTGGGTGTTTCTAATATATATGTATGTAAAAAAATATCTATCTATTTAAGTATATCAGTCATCTGGTTAACATAACACAAGCATTAAGTTGCTTAGCTTGGGACTAGATGACGGTGTGTGGAATGCCCAAGGATAATTTATTATTATTTATTATTGGGACTACGCGAACTAACCACTTGGAAAAGCAAACTAGCTGGTTGGTATAATTTATGTATTTAATTAGTGTTTATATAGAAACACTTTTGATTTAACAGTCTTACTTTCTATATGTTATAATCGCTGTAAAACACTAAACTTGCAACTATGTAAGTGAATGCCCAGCTCTATTTCTCCATTGATTTCGCTTTCAAATTACCACCAAGTAGGAGGCAATTAAACCTTGTATCCGAGTAGCTTGTTGGTAATGTACCTCTAAGTACCTAACTAATTCTTTGAATATTATAAATGTAAAGATTTTACGAACTGTTTTACGACGCGGTATAACCCGGGCGCAACAACTAGACACCTGGCTCGAAACTCGACTCCCCTCCCGCTACCCCGCGCGAGGCCCCGCTCTCGTCCTTCAGTAGCGTTAGCATCACTAGCACAAGTTATGGAAGAAATTTTATATAAAATATGTAAATCTAAGAAACAAATAATAGCGTTAAATTTGTTAGAAAGTTACTCCTTAAATACTAGATTAACTAGTTTATTTAAATCATTTAATCTAGAACCTTCTTTTATGGAGCCAACACGGATTACAGCTACTTCTGCTACTTGTATTGACAATATTTATACAAATGTACATGTAAAATGTAAAAACATGATAAGTAATATCAAATCTGATCATCTCGGTCAGTTCATTAAAATTAGAACAGTGCCAAGACAAAATATTAGGAGAAAAATTACTTATGTACCAATGACCACTAATCGATTAGAAAAATTTAAAGAAAAAATTACATATTAATATGTTTATTATATTATTATATTATAGGGCGCTAAATGTATGCATATGTTTACGTTTCTTTTTTGCACTCAGTACTTTATACAAACGTCATTTGATTCAGGTGTCAAGTTATTGCGCCCGGGTTATACTGTTCTTCAATTCTATTAAAGATACAATCGAAAAACAAAAAAAATAGAAATTAGCATTCCATACGTCACAGATTGTTGTCTTTAAATATTTGCAAAACAGATTTGCTACGTCATACACGTGTTTAGATAAATCGGATTTATCTATCAACTATTTACTTTTTAGAAAAACAATTAAGTTTTATCAATGAATGAAATCTCTAATGAACAACCTTTGGACCAATACCTAACTACGCATAATCATACTGATAGCTCGAGCCAGTTTCGGATTTTAGATTAAAATTATCAAAATTAATTACAAATCGTGAAATTTTCAAACTTTTTACTAAATACTCAACAAACATGAACCGAAAACTTATCATTCATACGTTCGTTCGAGCAAGTGGCCAACACTGGTTACGAAGTTTTTAGGCCGCCTAAATACCTTAACGACTTTAAAAGCCGGGACCGACAATTTAACGTGCCCTCCGAAGCACGGAAGCGCTCAGCGCTTTTTTAATTGTTGTGAAAATTTTAATAAAAAAATGTTCATGAAATCCTTTTTTCTTTCCATTATTTCTTTACATTATGCAAAACCGTGCAGAATTGTTTGCGTGAAATCAACAAACATCCACACATCCATTCAAACTTTCGAGTCTATAACAGTGCGATTATAATCGTCTCCTTCATATCAAATAGTAAGTATTACTTATCTGTTTCTTTGGTTTAATCGGAACTTATCATAACACCTGACTTATCAAAATTTAATAATTCTTTTCGTCTATAATTATAGATAAGATACAAAATCACAGAAATTAGTTTATTACATTCAATCACTGTTAAAGGCGTTCAATGAGTTGTACATTATGGAGCTTGTGTTTTTTTTATTATTTTTGGGTTGCGTGAGTGCTTATGTGGATAAGACAATACCGGATCATAAGAAGGTTTTTGATCAAAATCTCTATAATGATGCACTAGATGCTGAGCTATGTGAAGAACAACTTGATTATTTGTCAAATAATAACACTTTGCTACTGTACACATGTAAGTATTATTTTATATTAGTTACACTAAGTTCATATGGATTATGGGCTAATCTTCCAAGTCTGAAATGTTAACTTTTGAATAATAAATAAATAAATAAATATCCTTGGACATTTCACCGTAAGTCCCCCCGTTCCTGTGGGAATATTGGGATAAAAAGTAGTCTATGTCACTCGCCATCCCTTCAAATATCACCACACAAAATCACGTTAATTTGTAGTTCCGTTTTGCCGTGAAAGACGGCAAACAGACAGACACACACACACTTCCCCATTTATAATATTAGTAGGTATGGATGGATATGGATGGATAATTGGATATTACTAGTGCTAAATGTTGATACTTTTGGTTCTTTTCATCATACACAGGCAGGCTTCTCCCAGTGCTGGGCATAGGCCTCTATGCCAATAAAAAGTACTAGTATGTAGTAGGTACTAGTAGTAGTAACATTTAGGCTGTATTTTTCTGGCACATTTATATCTAATACGTAATATTTGTATTGCGCATTTTACAACACGACAATAAATGACACTTATTACTATTTTTTAACCGACTTTAAAACTTAAATTCTATGGTGTACTGTTTATATTTTTTTATGTACCAATTAATCCGTCAATAATAGACAGATTTTGAAAATCCTTTATTTTTTTGAAAGTATACACGGCCACATAAAATATCCTTAAGGATCTGTTAAGGATCTTCAGTTTTAGGATCCTAAATGTCCCTCAGTACTGCAGAACTTTCTTTTTCTTCATAATTAAAGTCGGTTTATTAAATTTGTCACTCGTTTTTCAGTTGTGGATTCAAGCTTCCGTACCCCAAAAGGTATACTAGAAGGAAACCTAGCAGACTATGGAAACTACTACCAATGTTTAAACATAAATGAAGACTCACCTGCTTCAAAAATAGAAGGAAAATTCTGTATGATTCGTGTACCTTTGCAACAAAATTTGACGCTAGGTCTACCTTCACTGCCTGATATAACATGGCCGCCAAACCCAAATCCAGGATCGAGGTTACATTCAATTATGAGGCATAGTCACCAAATTAAAGGATATCAAGAATATATACCAGATGTAACATCAAGGTATCTATACTAACATTATAAATAATGGTGGTTTGTTTGTTTGTTTACGGAGTTAACTACTACGCAGACAATTTCAAAAATTATTTCACTAATGTGTATCACGGTAGTTTTATTAGGACACCCGTGCAAAGCTGGGATGTGCTAGTACAATATGATACAATGGTACAGTGGTAGTTAAATGTTAATGCCTCTTTCATAAATAAAATTCAATTGTTTGTCATCATGATTATTTTGTTTTGTCTAAACATGGTTTAAGCCATGGAAGTACAATTGGGCTTTTGAATTATTATTTTTTCTTAGAAAAATGGAAAGATAAAGATAAGTTTTAGAACAAAACAATTTTTATTTTTTCATTTTTCACAATAATTAAAAAGTTATATCAAAATAAAAATAAATATTAGAATCCAGTACCGAAAACGCGCCGACAACTGCCGAACAAATCCGAGCGCATGGTGACGTCATAATGTTAGTTTTCACTCATAGTAGTATACAGAGATAATAAGTACAGTGTTTTGAGCTTTAATATATTCATTCTGTCATTGTTAAATACTCAAAAATAAATATAAAAATGTCAAATCTCAAAAGTGACCGCTCTTGTTATGTACCATTGTGTATAAATACGATGTTTCGTCGAAAAACATGGTTTCAAGCAGTGCTTCGTGATAATCCTAAAACAAAATCAAACTTTTTTTGTTGTAAAGATCACTTTAAATGTAAATCCTACTAATCCTATCCTACTTCCTATCTTACTTCCTTCCTACTTCCTACTTCCTATCCTACTTTCTACTATCCTACTATCCTATCCTACTTCCTACTAATATTATAAATGTGGAAGTTTGTGAGAATGTATGGATGTTTGTTATTCTTTTACGCAAAAACGGCTGAACCGATTTGGTTGAAATTTGGTATGGTAGATAGGTGATACCCTGGATTAACACATAGGCTACTTTTTACCCGGATATTCCCGCGGGAACGGGACTTTCGCGGGTGAAACCGCGGGGCGCAGCGAGTATTATAAATGTAAAAGTTTGTGAGAATGTTTGTTATTCTTTCACGCAAAAACGGCTGGACCGATTTGGTTGCAATTTGGTAGGTAGATAGGCTACTTTTTATCCTGGTATTCCCACGGGAAAGGGACTAACGCGGGTGAAACCACGGGGCGCAGCTAGTATTTCATAATCATATTGTTATTAGTTATTTTTTACTAAAGGGACTTTATCTCCATTATTGTATTACTAGTAACTCCATCAGGAGATGCTGCGAAAACTGGATGATTAGGCACAAGATAAATCCCTGGACGCGTTATTTCTACTTTTAATTCTTTTTCCAAAATTTCAACTACATCTTTTTCTAGATTTTTACCTCGCGCCATAGCATTTGTTTCATGAACTTTAGTTGGACCAATAATTTGTTGAACTAGCGAGCCATTATCAGTTTTACAATGAGCAGCTTCATAAAATTTTGATGCAGTTATACGTCCATAACGAATTTCAGTTATACAAAAGTACTCTGTGATAACGAAGTTCATGCCAAATTGCACATGACGTATTCACTTTGCTGTTTAGACAGTTGTTAAGCTTCTTCACATACAGCTTCATTCATTTTAATCTTAGCGAAAAAACTAAAAAAAAAAATAACTTACGAATTAGAACTTTTAATAAAATCAAAAAAAGTCGATGTCACGATAAACTGTAACCTACCTATGGCTGCGAAGTTGAACATAACCTATGGCTTTGTCACCGTAACTTTCATGTGATGCTGTAAAATTAATTAAATAAGTATCTAATTATATTCAATAAAAAATTAATACTTAAATATTGTGATTTGTAATATTTTTTAACAGACTTACCTTGATGTCTTGGCACCTCGAACTTCGAATTAAACCGAAGGTCATTTTTCAAAAAATTGGTGATCATAGATATGTCAACATCAGGAATATTATCAGAATTAGCTTTAATTAATCCTGTATCACACATAGCTGAACGAAATTAACTTTAACAAATCTTGTTTTAATAAATTTACAATTAAATGTTTTTGACAAGTTACGTATAATAGCTGTAAACGCTGTACTGTAATCAAATTGCTATAACATTATGACGTCACAAGTATGGTGGCCAATCGTGGTGCGTTCGCAGTCACGTGATCTTTTCTCTAATTTTATGAATTTTTAATCGCTTATAATTAAATGAAAAAATTTTTTTTTCGCTTTTCACGTTACAAATCAATAAAACTAATAATTTAGCTTTAAAATTTATAAAAAAAATACATAATTTTTTTTTTTTCAAAAGCCCAATTGCTTCAATTAACTTGAATGCAACTATCACTAAATCATAATTGGGCTTTTGAATTATTTTTTTTTCTTAGAAAAATGGAAAGATAAAGATAAGTTTTAGAACAAAACAATTTTTATTTTTTCATTTTTCACAATAATTAAAAAGTTATATCAAAATAAAAATAAATATTAGAATCCAGTACCGAAAACGCGCCGACAACTGCCGAACAAATCCGAGCGCATGGTGACGTCATAATGTTAGTTTTCACTCATAGTAGTATACAGAGATAATAAGTACAGTGTTTTGAGCTTTAATATATTCATTCTGTCATTGTTAAATACTCAAAATAAATATAAAAATGTCAAATCTCAAAAGTGACCGCTCTTGTTATGTACCATTGTGTATAAATACGATGTTTCGTCGAAAAACAAGGTTTCAAGCAGTGCTTCGTGATAATCCTAAAACAAAATCAAACTTTTTTTGTTGTAAAGATCACTTTAAATGTAAATCCTACTATCCTACTAATCCTATCCTACTTCCTATCTTATTTCCTTCCTACTTCCTACTATCCTACTTCCTACTTCCTATCCTACTAATATCCTACTTTCTACTATCCTACTATCCTATCCTACTTCCTACTAATATTATAAATGTGGAAGTTTGTGAGAATGTATGGATGTTTGTTATTCTTTTACGCAAAAACGGCTGAACCGATTTGGTTGAAATTTGGTATGTAGATAGGTGATACCCTGGATTAACACATAGGCTACTTTTTACCCGGATATTCCCGCGGGAACGGGACTTTCGGGTGCAACCGCGGGGCGCAGCGAGTATTATAAATGTAAAAGTTTGTGAGAATGTTTGTTATTCTTTCACGCAAAAACGGCTGGACCGATTTGGTTGCAATTTGGTAGGTAGATAGGCTACTTTTTATCCTGGTATTCCCACGGGAAAGGGACTAACGCGGGTGAAACCACGGGGCGCAGCTAGTATTTCATAATCATATTGTTATTAGTTATTTTTTACTAAAGGGACATTTTATCTCCATTATTGTATTACTAGTAACTCCATCAGGAGATGCTGCGAAAACTGGATGATTAGGCACAAGATAAATCCCTGGACGCGTAATTTCTACTTTTAATTCTTTTTCCAAAATTTCAATTACATCTTTTTCTAGATTTTTACCTCGCGCCATAGCATTTGATTCATGAACTTTACTTGGACCAATAATTTGTTGAACTAGCGAGCCATTATCAGTTTTACAATGAGCAGCTTCATAAAATTTTGATGCAGTTATACGTCCATAACGAATTTCAGTTAAGTATACAAAAGTACTCTGTGATAACGAAGTTCATGCCAAATTGCACATGACGTATTCACTTTGCTGTTTAGACAGTTGTTAAGCTTCTTCACATACAGCTTCATTCATTTCAATCTTAGCGAAAAAACTAAAAAAAAAATAACTTACGAATTAGAACTTTTAATAAAATCAAAAAAAGTCGATGTCACGATAAACTGTAACCTACCTATGGCTTTGTCACCGTAACTTTCATGTGATGCTGTAAAATTAATTAAATAAGTATCTAATTATATTCAATAAAAAATTAATACTTAAATATTGTGATTTGTAATATTTTTTAACAGACTTACCTTGATGTCTTGGCACCTCGAACTTCGAATTAAACCGAAGGTCATTTTTCAAAAAATTGGTGATCATAGATATGTCAACATCAGGAATATTATCAGAATTAGCTTTAATTAATCCTGTATCACACATAGCTGAACGAAATTAACTTTAACAAATCTTGTTTTAATAAATTTACAATTAAATGTTTTTGACAAGTTACGTATAATAGCTGTAAACGCTGTACTGTAATCAAATTGCTATAACATTATGACGTCACAAGTATGGTGGCCAATCGTGGTGCGTTCGCAGTCACGTGATCTTTTCTTTAATTTTATGAATTTTTAATCGCTTATAATTGAATGAAAAAAATTTTTTTTTCGCTTTTCACGTTACAAATCAATAAAATTAATAATTTAGCTTTAAAATTTATAAAAAAATACATAATTTTTTTTTTTTCAAAAGCCCAATTCTATTCTATGGCATCATAATTTTATTATTGTTTTTATATGCACATTATTTATCAAGAAACTTGATGACTAATGTAATCCAAACATGTTAAAATCATTCACGAAAAATATGCCACTCGTAAATCTGTTAATCTTTTTTGATCCCTAGCATTAAATTAATGAGAACGTTGGCAATTATTTTATTATTGTTTATAAGTTTGTATTATTATTGTTTGTAAGTCATACAACAAGGTAGACGGCTAGGTATATTTAGGCTAAGCCTTTTTTGATACATTGGCTTAAAGTGTAATTTAATTCTTGGTATTTAAAACGTATTAGACCCCGATTTAATAATCCTGCCTCAAAATTGCAATTTTCATTTGTGATAGAGATTCGATTGTTTGCACTTATTTCAGAAATATTTCGCAAATTATGAAACCTTTACGATTTGTAATTTATTTTTAATTTTTTAGTAAATTATGTTAGTAGGTTTTGAACAAAAAGCCGTGTTGGCTAAGTATATAAGGCTAAGGCTAAGATATGGCCGGCTTAGCTGAGAGGATGGTTTAGGTGCTGGGCAAGCATATTCCATCTCAACCATGTCACAGGAACTGCAGTGACCCGTTAAGTGTAGGCAAAGATTGCGACGACGAAAGATGTAAAGACCTGAGTTTCTTAAGCAAAAATACATCTTAAAAGTGTGTGAATTGCTCTCAAGAAATTCTAGTAGTTTGCATACTTTTTATATCTGCCACTTTTTGCAAATCTGTTTCCTTAATCGCGTCATTGAATGATCAGACAACTACTTATCTTGGAGATATTATTTCACACTAAGTTAGCATGACACGTGCGTGATAGTAGGTAATTCACAATCACACTAATTATTAAAATATAAAGTTTTATAAAAATATTGCTGGAAATGTATTATAACTTGAAATGTTATTAATAGAACGGGAAATTACTTACGTCAAAATAATTGTCGATTTGGATTTCGATTCTACCATATTCATACCCAGATGAAGATTCTCCTTAAGAATCGAAACATTGTCGATATCTAAATCGACAATATCTTTACGTGAGTAATTTCCTGTTGTACCTTCTTATATAATTTTCAGTACAACTCACGATGGTTTTAAAAGTATTATTACTTGACTCAAACTTTGTATTAATTATTCGTTTTTGTTTTTAGAGTTGCAGCAGACAGTCAATTAGCAGATTCTAGTCTTTTTCTAGCAGTTTGTGTCCCCAAAGTATGTACTACAAAGCAAGCTATAGATGAAGTACAGTTATTTGACGTTGGCGTGGAGTATACCGATGTGTACTGTAGATTGCCTAGAGATAAGCGATGGGTGGCCGCTGATTATGTTTTTATGTAAGTATTTTTATATTTATTTTTTAAATAAGATTTATATTCGTCCTCTGTGGGGCTGTGGGTGTAAGCCCGCCTCAAACTCAGAGGTTGCTCAATTCGCCATCCGAATCAGGAATGTACAGTCGACGACACACAATCAGAATCAGAATCAGGATCAGAAATATTTTATTGCAGAACTGTCAAGGGTAGTTCTTACATTTTAGGTACAAGTTTATACAACACAAGTATCTTCGTGCATCTTTACTAGATCCGAACGTTTTGCACAACTACTAAGAACGAAATTACACGAGGCCGAAAGTCCCGTTAAAAAAGTCCCGTTTGAAATAATTTAATAATTATGTATACTGATCGCCAAACTTTAAAATGTACTACCTATTATACTAATGTTTTTGTTTAATTCCAGCGCTATTTTCTCGTTCCTGATTCTATTGGTAGCAATGAGCACAGCTTTCGATGTCTATCAGACTGTTGTACTTGGTAGAGGTAAGTTTAATTAATTCAAATTTTGATTTCATAATATAAATTATAAATTATTAATTGTCCTTGATAATTGACTAACCATCTGTAGTTTAAAAATCGTAATTAAAATTTATCTTTTGTCAAACGGATTAGCATTACGATTAAATATTATCATAGAAAATACTTGTGTATTTACCTACGAAATAGATAATATTTATGAAAAATACACAAACAATAACTTTCTGTTCATTCTAATTCTTATAATTATAATAATCTATACTCTAGCACAGAATACCTACATAAGACAGATACCTCATCTCGAACATTGTACATTTTTCTTCGGGCTATTTTTGTGTTTGGTTTTTGCGGCGCCCCGGGCGGCGTTTAGGTCTTGTCTGCAAAAAAAAATCAGTAACTCCATCTAGTGCTAAGTAGCATGCAGTCGGATGCCTGAACGCCGCTACGTGACGCCGCAAAAATCAAATACAAAAAAATAGCCCGAAGAAAAACGGAGTGAAATCAATGTTCGAGATGAGGTACCAGTGACTCTAGGTACTCTATTACCTATAATCCATTTTAATAATACTACAACACCAATCGTTACAGTATCAGGAACTTATTTCAGCAAAGTTTTACCTCTGATTATATCTCAGGAAAAAGAATTCTTTTTTATCATTTATGATAATCTCTACAGCGTATTTACGTACCATTTTTGCAGTTTTTAAGTGTTGTTTTTATTTTTTCAGATGCGAAACGGCTCAGTAAGTTATATCTATCATTTTCCGTTTACACCAATACCCGAAGACTCTTTACTTACAATGCTGTTCCTGGAACTATAGAATGTTTGGATGGAATCAGATCTTTTGCTATGATGTGGGTCATTGTCGGTCATACGTATGTTAACCAAGTTACTTTTATCTTGGCTAACCCACTTGACGTTCTTGATGTGAGTATCAACTAAGTTACATAATGATTAATCAATTTCAAAACCATCGTGAGTTGTATTCGACTTTATAGTATCACACGGGAAATAACTCACGTAAAAATATTGTCAATTTATATATGTACCAAATTTGTCAGTATTTTAGTTTCAATTCCTTCGTTAAATAATCACCTGGGTATGAATTGGTCAGTCCTTGCGGTCGCGTCTGAAACATTTTTTTTTTTTTTTTTTTTTTTTTACACAGCGTCATCTAGTCCCAAGCTAAGCAACTTAATGCTTGTGTTATTTATTTATTTATTTATTTATTTATTTTTTAGGAAAACTAACAGCACATAAATACATGTTATACAAGAGTTGATAGAAGCATAAGGCTAATAACAAGTTTTCACAGATAGAAATAGAATAACAGAAAAAGAGCATACAATGAGCAAACTAGTGGTAGGTAGGTACATTATTACTAAACATGAAGTTGACTACAATGCAGTGTCGTTTAGCACTGTTACTAGTAAAGTATAAAAATGATCTTTAAATTTATAATTACTAATTTAAGCAAAGAACTTTAAACCCATTAAGCGCCTTATTTCGACTACGCTGCAGCTGAACAAGTCAATCGTGCCAGCATAGTTTTTATTATAACTATTACACACACGCCAAAGATAAGAGTTAGTACGGTAGTTGGTAGATACTGTTTCAAGTTGAATTATGGTAACCAGATGACTGATATAATACTTAGATACGATTTTTTTTTTTTGTAAATACATACATGTTATAGATAGAAAACACCCAAACACGGAACAAATATCTGCAGAACATACAAACATTTGTCCCGTAGCGGGGATCGAACCCGCAACCTCTTGCGTCTCAGCCGGGCGTTCACCCAACTGCGCCACAGAGGTCGTTGACAATATTTTTATTTGATTATCCTGTAAACTGTACTGTACATGATTACTTATATTATGATTTGTTTTGGCATAGTATCTTTGAGTTTATGCTTGGTACACATACCAATGAATGGATGAAATTCTGCAATTTTTGATAATGAATAAACATTCTTGCACATTTTGGAAAGTCTCATTTTGTCTCAAGTAAACGAGTATAGGTGAAATAAATTTTATAATTTATTTATGTATTTTTTCTTTTAAACGGTTTTATTTTTAGTGGATAACATCAGTTGGTGGTCTATGGATTACGACTGGTCCTATCACTGTTGATACCTTCTTCATGCTGAGTGGGCTTCTTCTCGTTTACACTACAGTTGGAAAAATGTCGAGAGGTAAAGAATATTTTACTTGAGGCTTATTGTCTGAACGCACTTGAAACGGGATATCCGATATGATTCATGCATTGTGTTTTCCGATATTTTGGCACAGTTGCTTGCTCCATGTTCACGGTCAACTAAGTTTTAAGTGTTTACCTATATAATTAAAAACAAAGGTAGTTTAAAAGGTGTATATTGTTCAAAAGTATACCCAGACTCTAAAACCTATCTTCATTTGGTATTTCTTAAACATCACAATTTATGTTTTTTAAATATCTATATAGACACAGGTTTTAATCGCGTTATTTTATTAAGTACCATATGTATTTCCCGACGTTTTGGCTATGTTACAATAGCCATGGTCGCGGGCAGACTCATATATTTAGTTACTCACATATCTTTATTTGGTTTTGCTTACTACCAATAGATATTTTGAGTTGGCCGCTTGCTCATACGTACGACTAGATATCTGATATTTGTAAAACTTAACTAAATATTCAGGTCCATCTGCTTTCAACCTTTAATTTTTTTCAGCCAAGCTCTTCAGAATGCTCCACTTATTCTACCTGAACCGTCTTCTAAGAATGTTCCCACTGCTTGCTGCATACGTATTGATTCACGCGTCACTACTGAACTGGATATCAGACGGACCGTATTGGACTGTGGTAGCGACGCAAGTGGAAAGATGCCGTATGAACTGGTGGTCTACCTTACTGCACATTCAGAACTGGGTGAACCCACTTCAGATGGTAAGTAACTAAGTAGTCTGAAAAGTCTTAGTAAAAGCACTAGTACCTCATCTCGAACATTGAAATCACTCCTTATTTCTACTTGCTATTTTTTGGTGTTTGATTTTTGGCGCGTCACCTAGCGGCGTAGATAAGGTGTGTAGATAAGGTGCGTATGTAATCTGTGGTAAAAGTTACGACTATAGCCACAGAGCCCAATAGTAGAAAAATAGATAGAAGGCTTAGGAACACTTGTGTCTCTTTCAGTACTTGATTGATTATGAAAAATGTGATCTTCAAAACCAGCAAGTCATAATTCATATAATTTCATGCAGTTTTGAGGTAAAAAGGAATAAATCATAAAACATTTGTTACTTTTTCAGTGTCTATCCCACAGTTGGTATCTAGCCATTGACGTTCAGCTCTATATAATCTCACCTCTCTTTCTATACTGGATACTTGGAGGGAAAAAGCTAACTTCCTGGATCGCATTGGCGAGTGGACTCATACTGTCATTGGCTGGAGCGAGTGTGTACAACTTTATAATGGAATTCCAGTCTGGTCCGATTATGCCATCGTAAGTGTTTTTGAAAAATCATCGCATTTATACCTGTTATTCGTGAGTACCTACAGTCTAAATCCCGAGTATCTCCGAGAATATATTTCTTTGGATCTGAAGGCCCTACTGGGGATAAACGAAGTTTCGTGGCAGTTTTGAGTCTTAAGTTTTCTTTTTGTAAAACTATGCTTCCTATTGGCAGTGGTTTGGATCAGTAAAGCAACGAGTTTCTATTTATCTACACTAATATTATAAAGAGGAAAACTTTGTTTGTTTGTTTGGTTGTAATGAATAGGCTCAAAAACTACTGGACCGATTTTAAAAATTCTTTCACCATTCGAAAGCTACATTATCCACGAGTAACATAGGCTACTTTTTATCCCGATATTCCCGCGGGAACGGGACTTACGCGGGTGAAACCGCGGGGAGCAGCTAGTTGTTTATATTAATGAGAATTATTAAAGCCAATGTCTCTGGTAGCCGAAAACAGCCAGAAGACTATTATGATGACTCAACTCAATATTATTGGGTCTAAGTATTTCCAAAAAATTAATAGGTAATACGACTTATAGGTATTCAGTTTGTAAATTATTATTAAACATAACTGGTGTTGTTTTTTATAATTTCTAGTCGACCTGACGAGGATCAAGTTTACTTTCTGCAGTACTACTACGTGAACACGCTGAGTCGTTCTTCACCATTCTTTGTAGGGATGGTGTACGGATATCTACTGAATTTGTATAAAAATGAGAAGCCTAAAATTACCAGGGTATGTTATTAATCAATTGTGTACAAGGATATTTGAAAGGATTATTTATTTATACTTTATTGCACCAAAATAAACATTCTCTTTTTAAAGTTAAGTTTGCCTTTGCAAACTTAAAAAGAGTTCTCTTCCAATAAACCTTCATTGGGAGAGAGAGATGGAGTTTTAAGCGTGGGTGTACCCACTAAAACTAAAAATAAAAAAAAACTTAAACTTAAGTGTAAACTTAAGTTTTTTTTAAAACTATTTTTTATTTTATTTTATTTTAAAGCTACTATTCTAAAATCTTATATCTCATGCTGTTATTATTCGCAATGGTAGAACTGCCAGTATCATTCAACTTCATAAATGCTATTGCCTTCCAGACGTCTCTCGAAATTCCAATTGATGTGTCAAAGTGGTCCTTGATTTTGATTATAATCTATTTTTTGTTCTAGATCCAAGCAGCGATTCTCTGGATATGTGCATTCGCCATTCTTGCAGCAGTAGTGGGGATTCATTACCCAATTATGCAAACGACATGGGACAACCAGCTAATAGACAATTTAATCAATTCGTATATGCGACCTGCCTGGGCTTTGGCTGTAGGGTGGATTGTGTTTGGTTGTGCTACGGGTTACGGAGGTGAGACATTGAACTTAATTATAATAATGTAGTATATTTCTTTCAAAGGTAGGTACTTACTTACCCTACCAATTAGATTTCCGAATTAATGTTAACGTAAAATTTTTTGCTACTACATTTATAAAATACTAGCTGCGCCCCGCGGTTTCAACAGCATAAGTCCCGTTCCCGCGGGAATATCGGGATAAAAAGTAGCCTATGTCACTCTCCATCCTTTCAACAATCACCACTTAAAAAATCACGCCAATTTGTCGCTCTGTTATATCCATCTGTTATATCTACTTATGGATTTAGGTTTTTAAACGATTCAGTATTTTATTCACATCAAGATTTCTGACCAAATTTCTGAAAAAAAGAAAGAATAAAAAAGAAAAGCTGGATTTGTTAACAAAAATAGTGATTTAGGAATGTGCAACGCGAATTCATAATTTCGAAATCAACCTACTTTTGCCATCTATCGTCAATGCATAAAACTACTGTAACGTCTCCACAGCTGCTTAAGGCAGAGCCTTAACTAACCAGTCAGCTGCTGCCCCAAGTAGGCTTCTTTTATAGTTCCGCCTGCCACTCCTAGATGGCGCTGGCTTCAATTTACATTTCACTCCTCAATGTTGTAAATATTTATCTGCTCATTAAAAAAGCACAAAATAGGCTAGGCCTGAATTACTATTACTTTACTATTACTTATTTAAGAATAAAAAATAAACAATAATTAATTTAGTCGAATAGACATAACAAGTAAGATATTTATCAAACGAAAAAGTTATAAGTTAAGTTTAAAGAATAAATGAAAATTCCTATATATGTATTCATTATATGAATTTTCATTAATTAATGTTTTTTATTTCAGGTCCGTTGAATTGGCTTTTATCTCTACGATGCTTCAAAGTATTGAGTCGTCTTTCTTATGGAATGTACATCGTACACTTCCCTCTGATTTTCGTGGTCAATGCATCAAGCTTGTCGCCAGTAAACTTTGGTGTTCAAAGCTCGGTGAGTATATAAAACATAATTTTATTGTCTCCAGTTTAAATAAAACATAACAGCGCTTATTAAGCGTGTATCTAAAACCCTTTTAAGAAAATGCCTAACTGTGTTTTTCCTTGAGTCTAATTTATTTTTAACCAATACAACACAACGATGCAAACAAAAAATTTTGTAATTGTACAAAATGTACAATATAACTGCCACCAACTTATTTCATCGTCATTTTTATGTAGCCCGTACAAAAAGGTAACATAGAGTGATATTTGAAGCTCTAAGGTTTCGTTACTTAATTGATAGTTACTGAATGAAAACTAATCACAATACATATGGATTGACAAACAACAGAAATTGTTCCATACATTATTTCAACAGAGAATAATAATATTTCAATCAGTACCTATATTGAAATCCCTACCGTGTGTAGACCATCTTGGCTTTCAGAAACCCAAGACACAAAGCCATACATCCTACAAGTGTTAACATAGTTGTTTTTGATCTTGTGTAACTGTAAACAAGTAGGATTTGATCACAACAGGACAAGGTTTGCTGGGCTAGTCCTAAATAAATAAGTGTGAAGCTAAGACATGTTTGTAAAGAACAGAATAAATAGATTATTGACAACAAACGCCAAGATAAACCAGAACAAAATAATTGTACACTTTTTAAACAACAAATAAGTTTATCATTATCTTGCTATGTGTACCCTACATGATGAGTGTCTAGCATATGAATAAACTGTCATTTCCTTTTTCAGTTGTACATCTTCCTTGCTGACTTCTTGCTAGCAGCGATTGTGGCTTACGTGCTGACGATGTTGGTAGACGCACCTTGCTCCACGTTGATCAAGCTCGTTATGGGAGGAGGTATGATCAAACCGCATCCTACTATCCTATCCCATCCCATCCCATCCCACTAATATTATAAATGTGAAAGTTTGTGAGAATGTATGTATGTTTTTTATTCTTTCACGCAAATACGGCTGGACCGATTTTGTTTAAATTTGGTATGTAGATGAGTGATACCCTGGATTAACACATAGGCTAATTTTATTCCGATATTCCCGCGGGAACGGGACTTACGCGGGTGAATCTGTTGGGCGCAGCTATACATAAAGATTTGTTAATTTAACCAAGCATTAAATACATTTTTTTTCGTTAATACTGGCTCATAAAGAAATAAATTCTCTACGTTCTTGTTTGTTGTAGTTTTTCACTGAATATTGATTGCACTTGATTTGGGTTTCTTTATGACTGTTTAAAGAAATTCTTAATATCAAAAGATAAGGATTAGTATCGTCTACATAACATTTTTTTTTTGTTCATGCATCATTTAATTTATTCCAGGACCAAAACGACCACCACAAGCAAGGACCGAAAATGGTGCAAAGCAGAGTGATAGCACAGGAATTGTAAATGAAGGATTTGAAAAAGAAGTTTATAAAACTGAGCTGTAGATATCAGTTTTGAATAGTAGGTTCACAAATAATTTACTCAGAGAAAGATAATAAAATATTATGGGCAATCTACACTCGCATTTAAGAGTGGTTTCGCAGAAAAAGAGACGGAAAGAGACGGAAACTGGCTTTACTGATTAGCGCCTACTTGAGCTTTTACTTAGATAAGTGTGTTATGAATAACAGAGTTAAACTGTCTTAGGTAATTAGAATAATTATAACATACCAGTTATTTTGGTTTATCTATTTGACTGTAAATAGATAAATAAAAGATTTATTTATTAATAACTGTTTATTTTTACCCTTAATCCATTTAAATTAAGTACATCCTTGGCAAGATCATGGTAACTTTTTTTCTAAGATTAATCTATTTAAATAAATCATAGATACGACATAATGCCTTATTCTAGCAACAGATCTATTATTACTATAATGGATTTAATGTTGTATTATAAATAGCCCATCAATACTCACAAACCACGACGCAAAACAATCAAATCCGCAGGTAAGTGAGGAAAAAAACTTAGGTTAATATTTAAGGAAGACATCATTTAATATTGCATTATTGTTTTACAAAATTACTTGTGACTATAAACTGAATATAATGCAGTGTATCTCTTCTATCAAACTGATTAAAAACTGTAAAATAATAAACATTAATTTATTGAGCTGTCTCTTAACATACCATGAGGTCAGTTAAGATCAGTTCTTCTAACAGAAATGCGTGTTTGGCTAAAAACGAACATGGATACCACCTCATAAAAGCATTAAGCATTGATTTTTTATTAGAATATAACTTATTATTTAGATTTATTCTCACCTAAGATCACAGATAACTTCAATACATTTACCTATTTAAGTAACTTAATAATTGTTCATGGTAATTAAATTCACAATCAAAGTACGTTTTAAAAGTTTATTATCAGATTCAAAATCTCTTTAAGACTGAATCTTGTATTGTTCAAAATCTAAAGTATAAAATATTGTTCTATCACGAACACTTTAATTCTGTATGTAAATACAAATATTATTAAAATATATGATTGCAAATTGTACATTTAATAAAAATAATTTAGTTATCTTAAAGACAGACCTTTGAATAATAAAAAATACTTATATCTCAGTAAAATTTGTATACAATACCTACTTCAAATCATATCTTTTCCCAGATATAATTTTCATATTTTTCTCTAACGATTCATCAGACCTTTATTTAAATTCCCTAAACCTAAACCCTCAAAAGTTACCTATGCTTTAACAGCTTGCTAACATAACACAAGAACTTATTAGAAAACTCAGCTGTCAATCTATACCGAAGTGCCAAGTACGCTATAACCCTATGTATAAAAGTAAAAGCTACCAAACCGATAATTTGTATCAAAAAAGTGTCATTAGTCATGCCAACATCACGGAGTATCAACTGAGGGTCGTTGTAGAGACAGAAATCGTTGGGGCAGTCCATCATTTCACGATTCTGGTATAGAGCGATTGAGAACCCGGTTATTCCGTAGCGAAGGTAGGAAATCGACATAAGAGCTTTCATGCTCCCTTCGATGGTCGGACCGAAGCCCATTCCGTAGCAACAGAGAGCTAGCAACGGGGCCGCTGTTGCAGGCCCGACGATTGAACCATTCTGAAACAAAGATTTTGATCATTATGATATAGACACTGTAGAACATAGAAAAGTAATCTAAATCGCGAGTACAGCTAGAAATAATTAAATATCCTTGGCCATTTCACAGAGTGTCATAAAATCAACCCATGCTAAGACTTTTATTGCTTGTGTTATGGTAATCAGATGACTGTTGAACTAAATACTACGTCTACGAGTAGGTACATAGTAGGTAATTTTTTTGCGTCGTGTTGTCTCCAACTTGTTAGACGTATATTTTTTTTTACATGAGCTTTGCAACTGTGCCTACAAATATTTTGTGTTAATTTACAAATCATGGTAAATATTCCGTTTCAAGTATTTATAATGTTCAAAACCATGATAGTTTAGAAAGTTGTACACACCGTAACACTAAACGCCGATCCTACAGCAAGCCCAAGTCCTTCCGAGCACGTTGCGGTGAGAAGCGCGCTGGCAGTGAATAGGAGAAACCTATCCCATTCTAGCAGCTGACCTGACATTAAGTAGGTGATTGCTACGAAGGTAGATCCGAGGATTAACTGAAATATTATAATATTAAATAAATAAAACAACACTATGTTCACGATCTTACTCTGATACTACTCTTTAATTGCTCTGACATGCCTTACATTGTTTGTTTGACTGGCTTCTTACTGAAGCTTGACTATTTAGATTGTTAAGGGATTGCTTTAAAAAAAAGCTAGGCCCAGACCACCAGGTTCTTGCCTGATTCTTTCCCTGGTGTAGGGAATTGTTTTGGAACAGGCAATAGAGTCAACTAGCTTTTAAGACTGTACGTTTTTGAGCGATCCTTGAGGTCTTACGAAATAAACATATTTTTCTTTCTTTCTTTCAAAAACTCGTATGTCTACTTAAATATATAACAATAATTCAAAAGACTTACCATTGCTGGGATCGTAGAGACTGTTAATGCTGCGTAGTAAGCTTTGAGACTGTACCATCGATTGAAGTACTCTCTACGTAGCAAGCGAACTTCTAATGGAACTGAAATAAGGAAGAGGAATGGTGTAGACTATCTTTGTATATCGTTTATGTATTTTTTAAATATAGAATGTGCATTTCCGAATCCAAGCTGTTCGTTGGCGGAATCCAAGGTTCAAAATGCAAGGTATTTGTTGTATTTATATTATAATAAATAGTAGTAATATTCACCAAACACTTGCATTTTTTACATCTATAAGATAAGAGCATAGTAAAACTGCGATTTAAGAAAACTTTCAAATATCCCATAGAACTTTACTGTTAGCATTCGGCACACATATATTGCAAGGTTTTTGATTGGATTCGAAGGTAATCTTCGCAGGGCTAGGGACTAAACCCGATTTCTGATCATGGTACTGTCTATGATATGAGTGATACTTACACAACAACACCGGTATCATGATATAAGTGTACATAAAGAACACGAGACAGCTGAGACAGAACTTAAAGTTGCACATCGGCACTGATCCATTGTTGCCGATCATGAAGAATACACTGCCGATAAGTACAGCTGATATCACGTGATGAGCCAGTTGGATCCATAGGGACATCTGAAGAACGGTTAGAAATATTAAATCGGCATCGTTGTGAAAGCCAACCCTTCTGAAAACCGAAAATATTGCATCGTAACAATTATCGCAGGCATTAGCTTATGTTGACTTTCGAATTTTGTTTTCAAAAAATAAATAAATAAAATAAATATCCTTGGACATTCCACACAACGTCATCGAGTCCCAAGCTAAGCAACTTAATGCATGTGTTATGGTAACCAGATGACTGATATAATACTTAGATACATTTTTTTTGTAAATACATACATATTATAGATAGGAAACACCCAGACACGAAACAAATATCTGCAGAACATGCAAACATTTGTCCCGTAGCGGGGATCGAACCCGCGACCTCCGTATCTCAGCCGGGCGTTAACACAACTGCGCCACAGAGGTCGTCTATAATATAATATAGGGTGACCTGTGCTTTGACGGATTGGAATCCTGGAGTAACACATAGGCTACTTTTGATCCTGGTATTCAAACGGAACGAGAACTATTTCCTGCGGGTATTGATGCAGGGCGCTACTTGTCTACGAGTATATATATATACCTATAAGAGGTATACTAATAATATATGAGGTAAAGTTGGTTTGATTGTTTGACGTAGGTAATCTCCAATACTACTCGGCCGATTTAAAAAAATATTTCACCGATAGAATGGACTGTTGAAATGGTTATAGGCTATATTTTATCCCGGTAGTCTTATTATTAAACCCGTGCAAGCCCGAGACGTGTTGCTAGTTTTAAATAAAGACTAAACGAATATTTGCGACTTTTGTAATAATACTTACGGAATTACGTATCGTCTGTCTGTACATCCGTTTGCTGAGTATAGAGAACTGCGTGAGGAAGGTGGTTGGGAACTCCATCTTCTGTGTCTGTTCTTTGGCTACATGCTCCCCGAATATGCGCTGAATAGACTCATCTGAGTGGAGTACTGGTTTTCTGTAAGTTATTTTTAAGTACATTATATACTATTGTATACTTTATAATTAAACAATTTTTCTGTTTCAAAACAGATTTGAAAATGTTGAACAAAACATTTTTGAAACCTGCGGTATCTCATGTTTATAATTTTACTAGCTGCCAAAACAAAATGTAACCTATGTCCTTTGTCAAGGTCTAATCTATCAATCTGTACCAAGTTTCATGAAATTTTAATGTATTTTGTATAAAATACTGACATGTACCACGAATTCAGAGATTTTTAATGCATTTTGTAAAAATTTGTATGAAAGGCTTCGCGATAACACCTTTTCTTCACCTTATGCCATTTCTGTACAATTCGCGCTTCATGGACAATAAACAAGAACAAAAACAAAACAAAATACCTTCCTCTCGCAGTCATTCTATCCAGCCGCCTGCATAGCTTGCCATTCTGAGTGAGCTCCGACAGCTGAGCAGCCACTTCCTCGTCACCAATCAACGTCTCCAGTACAAAGTCGGCTGGGTTGTGGGTGGTGGGGCAGATGTGACCGGCTTCTGCTAGGTACGGGACTAGCAGTTGTGGTGCACCCTGGAATAGACACAGTTTTTGTTAAGTACCATTTACACGATCAAAGATTCATCCACAAAATACCAGACGGATATAACTAAAACTCGGTATTTCATTGTTTATGGCCTGGGATAATACATAGGCTACTTTTTTTCTGTATTCCACGGGAATCACGTATTCAATGCGGTTTAGAATATTTCGGATGTGAAAAGCAATTTTTTCATTGACGGATCAATCTTAAAAATATGTTTTAATTGATAAATCAATAGGTTTATCAATTAAAACATATCGATAAACCAATAGGTTTATCAAGGCTGAATAGCAGGTAAACCCGGCAGGCTCAGTTAGTTAAATAAGTAAATAAATACCAAGAACTGTAACTAAAAATAAGGAGACCGACCTCATCTTTCAACTAAGTCTAGGAAGCCAAATTAATTTCTCAAACTACAAACGAATGAGGCAGAAGACAATGAATAAGGAGTGTATCTTGTAGTTCGCAAAGTGCTAAAGTTGGTCTAGTGGAGCAGAATAATGTAGTAGTAGTGGAGTTCGCGGAGTTTCACTTCAGGATAATCTTTTTTTTTGTTACCTATCTTAAGATCAATTTTTATTTTACCTAATTTAATTGTATTGGAAACAGTTCACCAAAATTATTTTATCAATATGACATGTCTAGCAAGTCCGGTATTTAGAAATATGTACAAATATTTCAGTATTTTATCAGTCATCCTGGTTACCATAACACAAGCATTAATTTGCTTAGTTTGGGTCTAGATGACGCTGTGTGGAATGTCCATGGATAATTATTTTATTTTATAACAAAATTATACGTGTGGACAAAACTTAACCTATGGTTTTCGCAGAAAAACATCCTTTGAACTTTTATAAATTATCTCATGCGAGATTTTGAAATTACGGACATTACTACCATTAATAAAAGTGAAACTTACAGTCACACTTCCCTCAAAGATCTAGCATAAGACAAGGAATATTCAACTTTACCAAAGGTTTTTTAAGATTCCTTTTAAATAATTTAATGATTTATAATAAAACAAAGGTTTTTAGTGAAATAGAAAAGACTAACTATACTCCTAGCCGTTGGGAAATCTACATCTTAGCGTTAACAAATGAACTGAAACTTTACCGAGATTGTGTTACCTGTTGTGTTACACACAAACTTAGAGATTTTCAGAGAGATTATTTAAATAATAGGTTTTAGCGCCAGCCCGGCTAGCTAGCTCCAAGGGGTTGTGGTGTGAGTTCAAACACAGGTGTAAAGTGTAAAAGTATAATAGAAAACACACAGAGACAATAAAAGTACAATAAAAACAACACAAAAGTCAATAAAACTGTAAATCCACTAATAACTCGGTAAAACAAAAGTCTTATTGAGACGCGCGCACCGTTCGAATATTTCTCTCTCTTGAGAGCGGGGCGCGGGGAGGTGTCGCGACGCGTTTTAGTCCACGCGCGTGATGGTAGGTGGCGCTGATCGCCATGGGAAAGGTACGCATCACGGAAGTGGATACGCTTTAGTTTCGGCGCGACATGATCCATTTAAATTTGAATTTCGCGGACCGGTACTGCGCGTTATATACTCCCCTTCCAAGTTGGGAGCTCGTCCCGAGTCCAACTTGGGACTGAAGTGACGATAACGGGGTCTCCTTCGGCGCCCTTTAGGTCTAACTGAGACTGGAGGGTACAATGGTGAAGCACGTGGAGTAGAGTCCTTGCAATGATACCATCCGTGATAAAAGGCGGGAGACGACGAAGGCGCAGTCGTCGTTAAAAATGGTTGAGCCGGGGTTAACCTACGCGGAGAAACCGAAGACGATTCGTTACCTGCGTCGTGATGGTGCTCAAAAAAAGCGGAAGGCTCCCCTTGCATTTGAACGTGGTCTTTTGAAATAATGCCTCTACTGTGGCCATGGTGCTGCAAATCAGCTGTAGAAAATGTGAGGTTAGGCAGAGTCGAATTTTCGTACTCGATTGGGTACGTGACCTGGTTACCTGAAAAATGCCAGGTTGATTGACCGAAGTCAAGCACAATACCCGCGGCCTCCAAGAAATCCATCCCGAGTAAAGTCTCATTATTATGAGCGTCAGGGAGGATAATAAACTCTAGGTTCACTGACCTATCAGGGGTGATTCTCACGTCGAGGGTAGTGAGAAGAACGTTCTGGGTGCTCAAAGAACCATCTGCAAACCTCACCTGCCGAGTAGACTCGACACAAGGGTGTTTATGTTTTTGCAGAAGTTTGAAGAGCGAAGCACCAACAATACTGCTCTTAGCCCCGGAATCTAACATACCCTTACCCCTAATACCTAAAATTTTAACGCTTAAAATAGGCCTTAACCTAGTCCGGTGCTCAAAAGAGTCACTCGGAGAAACATTTTCACCAACTGAGTTCTGCGTAGAAAAATGTCCTAAATTTTTCATGGTCACCCTACTTTTCGTTGACTTGGTCATCCTACTTTTATGCGTAGGCATTGCGGAGTCCTTTGAACTTGAAATATGAATCGCCGCATGATCAAGACAACGCGATGTAGGTATGCCGTAGGTATCATTGCAAGCACTAGACCCAGCGCGACTATAAACACTACCGAAATTAGATTGTGTATCGCGAGTTGAACGGGTTTGCTCGGAATAGGTATGAAATGAATCTACACTTGGAAGGGAAGCAATAGGTGTTGAGATATCGGGCTTAGTACATGTTGGCGTACTTACCTGAGGGGCTACCTCACCGGTAAACAGATCGGGTGCGGGAATGGACCATGTCGCGTCGACGGCGTAGAAGTCGGCGTTGCACTTTGTACACTGAGACCGCGTTACACCAATCGTATTGCAACCGTAGCAAGTAGCTACGGCTTGCATGTCGACACTGTTGTCCGTTCTTTTGTTTAATCGAAGGCACTCGTCACGCAGATGTCCATGTCTTTTACAATAAACACAATATCGGTTCCTATTGCTGTCGGCCGTCGCTGGCCGCGTCGCGGGAACACCGCGCGTAGGTAGAAGTGTAGGAGCGCCGGCGCCGGCGCTGTTGCTAGGCGCGGCGGCGCGGGCGGCGGGGACGCTGCTGCTCGGCGGGCCGCTGCTGGCGGCGCTCGACGTAGGAAGTCCGCAGGTTTCGCGCGGCATCGTCGGCGTGAACCGAGTAGGTAGCGGCAGCGTAGCTTGTTTGGCGAGCTCTTCGCTCGCAGGGAGCGTGTCGTGTCGATGTAAAAGGTCGTTGACCTCGTCAGATGCGTCTTCGACGTGTCTTGCTTTGCGAAGTAGCATGTCGAAGGAGGTCACTTCGTCTCGACGTAGGCGTTCTCGTACTCGACGGTGTAAAAGGCCGTATAACATATCGAGCTGAACCTTCTCGGTGACGTCGCCGGGGGGAAGGCGAGCGAGTAGCGCTCTAGCCTTGGCGACAAACAGCTCTGTCTTTTCGGCGGCACCTTGCGACATGTTAAAAAGCTCCAAATAAATTCGATGAGGCGGACGACTGTCTCCGAAGGCACTTCGAAGGGAGGTTAAAGCTTCGGTCCAGGAGGTGATGGTAGACTTGATGCCTTGCCACCACACAGCTGCATCTCCTGTCACCAGCATGGATAAGCCGCGGAGGGCGTTATCTTCTCCCACGAAGGCGCACTCCTTGTAAGCTTCCACAGCATCGATGAATCCATCGAGCGAGTCACCGGGCGCTCCGCTGAATCGCGCCGTACACAGCGCGAAAGTACCAAAATGGTGAGCGGGCGCGTACGCCGAGCTGGCGGGCGCGGGCGCCGCCGCTGCAGGCGTCGGGGGTGATGACTCGCGACGCGACTCGTGTGTGAGGACACGGTCGAGTAGGCGTTCGAATGCTGCGGTCTGCGATGCCATGATGGACGCCACATCGACGGCACTGATGTTTGGCGTCGGTGATGTCGGCGTCGGCATGATGGAGTCAGTTTCGAAGTCCGACTGACGGCGCGATTGACGAGTTCGTGGCATTGTAGGTATTGTCTGTTAAATTATTGTCCCGGAAAACACTTTTTCACTGTGGCACAAAGTTTGTAGGCCCTCGCTTGGGTAGCCAGTTTAGCGCCAGCCCGGCTAGCTAGCTCCAAGGGGTTGTGGTGTGAGTTCAAACACAGGTGTAAAGTGTAAAAGTATAATAGAAAACACACAGAGACAATAAAAGTACAATAAAAACAACACAAAAGTCAATAAAACTGTAAATCCACTAATAACTCGGTAAAACAAAAGTCTTATTGAGACGCGCGCACCGTTCGAATATTTCTCTCTCTTGAGAGCGGGGCGCGGGGAGGTGTCGCGACGCGTTTTAGTCCACGCGCGTGATGGTAGGTGGCGCTGATCGCCATGGGAAAGGTACGCATCACGGAAGTGGATACGCTTTAGTTTCGGCGCGACATGATCCATTTAAATTTGAATTTCGCGGACCGGTACTGCGCGTTATAAGGTGACCGTTGTAACTCTATTTTAGTTCCTGTTTCAATTAGAATAAAACCTCTTATTATGCTGTTTTTATTTACTTACTTACTTATTAAATTGTTAATTTGTTTCTGTTGTCAGTGCATTTTAAATCCTGAATTCGGGCGCTAGAAATTGTGACACAGACAATTTTGCAATCTTCAGGAAACCTACGTGTTGTTTTATTTCAAATTAAGTGATCATTAAGTATTTTTATTAAGAATACTAGCAGTAAAATTTATGTCGTATCTTTACAATTTTTATGGCAAAGGAAGAAAACCTGACGATCAGTTTAACTTTTTTATTTTTACGGGCATACAACAAAATATGCTACACTTAAAACCTTAGGTCTATAACTATAACAGTATAAATGAGTCTTAAATATAAACGTAACCCTCAATTTATGGCATAGGGTTCGTAAAATCATGAAATTAATACATTTATACTGTAACACAATGCAGAGGTACCTACCGGTATCTTTTTTTTATAATAAAAAAATAATTAAAATTATTGAAATTTTCTGAAAATACGGCCATGTACTATATAATACTTAACGGGACACTTAGTGCTTGGGACATTGTTGAGAAGAAATAGGCTTGCCCAGCACTTACTCCACGCTCTCAGTTTAGTCAGCTATATCCACAGGAAAGACAACGGTCAATACATGTGAGGATGAATAGGCTAATGGCTTTTCTTACGATGTTTTCCTTCACTGCTTACAGCTGTGCGTTCGTTCTTTCGTATGACCAAGGGACCAACTTTAATGAACGGAGTTTTTAGGCCGCCTAATGGCCTGAAACTCCTAGGCCCAAAGACTGTGTTTATGCCTATAAATATAGTTAGACAGCCGTGATTCAAACCACGACCTTCGTATCAAAAGTCGAGTTAAATCCTACTCTACCAGCATGGCACCACAGTTTAAACACACTCATAAAAATGCGACTTTGTTTATACGGCTAAATGACTTTTTGCTGTAAAACGACAAAACATAAACTTTATGGCTAAAGATACGTGCTTAACCCTAAGATTATGTTTCGATAATAGTCAGTCATAACTCGTTGATCCAGGTTTATCTTATATAAAACGTTTTAATGTTAACTGAAAAACACGTTGTGAAAATTCTGATGTTCTTCCAAAAACTAAAAGTAAACTTACTTAACTTAACTTACAGTGTCTTTATAACAATCGAAATAAAAAGCATCATAATGTATTTTTTGTTTAGTTTTAGTTTTGACAACATCAGAATCGTCACTACTACCGTCGATGGGCTTGCAACCTGTCACGTATTGAATGTTAACTTGCAAAATGCGGGTATGTCTCAAGTATTGGGACAACCTCTGACTAATAATTTTGCTTCTATATAGGATCGAAAAATATCAAAAACATCTAAAATTAATTGTTTACCTTGGCAATAAGCAGATAAGAACATTTCATTTTATTTATTTCTATCGATACACGGAAAAAAGAGCAAAACAAAAGAATATCTAAGAATCTTTCCCTCAAGAACTAGTAAGTCACAAACTAAAAGAAGTGTCGATAAAGAGAAATATGAAAATTGCAGCGGCAAAGTTATAGATTGTACGTAAAGAGGATCTTTCGCTAAGAACTCGAAACTGCTATTTCCATCGAGGTATTCAGAATCAGTGAGCAGAGTATGAACGGTTTTTGTTGTTTGTGAATAGATAAGCTTTAATAAATTGGGATAGTTTCAAAAGAATACGCTTGGATATTATAATCGATTAAAATACTATCGTAGAAATATGATTTCAAGAATAATTTTGTCAGTCCGACTGGTAGTTGCACATAAGCTCGTTCAAACCAATAATAAAACAAATCACTGTATATTAGAATATATCAAAATCGCTCCTACACCACAGTAAACTAATTTACTACTGACATTTAAATATTAAGAGCCCTTGTAAATGAGTGCTGCAAAAATAAATTTTCCAAAATTCGTATTCACATGAGCGTACGGAAATACTTCTCGTATCTATGAATTTCTACAGAGGTACCCCAAGCGATATTTAAGAGGTAAACTTCGAATAAGTAGCTGTTATATTAGCAAAAGTTTTAGTTGGTGATATAAAATAGGATATTGGAATTTTCTGAAGGACAGACGTTTATGCCTCCAAGCTTTTAGCACTAAATAGTGAAGTTTTGGAAAGTTTTTGTAGATTTCCGTCGAGTTTCGCATAGAAAATGTAGCTTTTCTATTAATTTAATATTTTTGGAATTAATAATATGGAATGAAGTAATATAACCACTACTAAATTCTCAAGATGCGGTAGACAATTATTCTTTCAGATCTTTTAAGATGTCTAATGAAGTAGTGAGAGGTATTTTCAAATACACATGTGGCACATGATATTGATCACATTTTGCAACATAAAAAATATATACCCTTGTTTTATATAATCTCTTCTATTAAACTTTTATATGTACCTACTAAAGATTACAAAAAGGTAAAGTTGATTTGTTTGTTTGACGAAGCTTATCTCCAAAATTGCTATAGTATTAGACAAATGAAATTCAGAGACATAAAATATAACAGGCATTACATAAAGGTGAAACCACGAAACACAAAAACAGTCGGCGTTGTGTCTTTAATTCAAGCGTCTCGCAGGATCAAAGCTGTAATTTGCCTTTCTGTCACCAGCTCAGTACAAAGGTCGCTTCCGTTTACCACTCAAAGTGGATCCGGCCTCAGTAAATAGACTGAGTTCTCTCAGTGGGTCATTGAGGACAGTCGGGGTGAAAATTCTTGAGGTGTTGTGTGGAAGTGTTTCTTTGTGATACTATTCACATTAACATATTATTTGAAATTACGGGACTTTACACGTATTTACCTTATTATTTTATTTTCCGACGTGACAAAGTCCCGTGATTTGATATTAATTTTGTCGTGAATTCATCGTTCGGTAGTGGACAACTTAACAAAATATTTATTATAATTATATTTTTTTGAAATCCCGGATATTAATGCATATTAGGATTTAGTTTAAATCCTGTTGTTCTTCATTAGAAACTTCTTAATTAAATTTGTTACCAAGTTTAAAATCAATTCTAAAATTGTTGATTTTGGATACATTTAAATATCAACAAGATCAAGGTAAAATAATAACAACTGAGGTCAAGTTTTTAATAAACAATTTTTTTTTGTCATATAAATCGATGTAGTGATCTATTAGTTTTGCTACAAACTAATTTATAGACTTTTTTATTTGAAATATGCATGCAATATTATGATAATTTTAATGAAATGAAAATTATATCAAAGTAATTTAAAAGATCGTGATATTGTATAGGTATGTTATTCATCCTCAAGAAACATGACTTTTTTTTTGTATTTTACCTTGATTTTGTACCTGCAGACTCGGGGTCACATCAAATTACCACTGAGAACTTTAAAAAAAGTTCTATGGCAAATTTATGTTATGTAAAAGCTTGACAAAAAAAATTTAGTCACATTTTATTTTAAATAGCTTTTTAAACTCTCTAATGTAGCAAATTTCCCCGCGACAGTCCCATGAGTTTCATTTGGGAGTTAATTAGCTCGTTTAAAAATAATAAATTTGTAATTTTTTTTTTTTTAATTTGGAACGCCCCTGGGCCGGCGACATGGTTATCTAAGCGATTTAAATTGTCAAACATAAACCGTATTCTAATTGCCCATTACTGACGCATCCCATTGGCAGAAAGAGAATGATATCAAAAGAAAAGTTTATAGGGGTCTGAGTATAAATGTTTTGCAAAACGTACATATAATTTAAGGAGTAGGTATGTAACTGTATTTAACAGAAATAGAATTTCGTATGAAGATATGAACGTACACTTTGTTATGTACAGCATATTAATTATCGATCTCAGCTTTTAAAATCGTTAAGCCATGACGGAGCTCTTCACCCCCTTTCCTATAACTAACTTACTGATGGCTGTAGGACTTTCGCCAATAGCAAAGTTGTTATCTGTCAAAAAGTTTCATACATTTCATGTTGTTAAAACAAAGTTGCTATTGTGATAGACCTGCGGACATCTGTATGTGAAAGTTTGTGAGAATGTATGTGTGTTTGTTATTCTTTCACGCAAAATCGGCTGGACCGATTTGGTTAAAATTTAGTATTTAGATAGGTGATACCCTGGATGAACACACAGGCTACTTTTTGTCCCAATACTCAGTGGGAACGGGACTTACGCGGGTCAAGCCGCGGGGCGCAGCTAGTCGGTCATAAGGTGGTTAAAAAACCCGACGACGGGTGGCCAACTGCTGGCCACTTGCTCATACAAACTTCCATATTATCTTGGTCACGGTACCTCCCAGTATATTTACACTGTAAACACTTCAGTTTTGTTATTAAATAATTCCCTACTTAAATTCTAAAGCAAGCAAAGTAATAATTTAAACGTTCCTAAATATACCGCTAGATGAAATTTAGAGAGCCCTATGTAATTTGTTAAATGGTTTGAATTGGAGCCCCGGACACCTGTTTCTATACAAACGTACTGGTCCATTTAGTATACGAAATCTTAAAAGATACGTGTTTAACTTGTTAAACACGTATCTTTTAAGATTTACCTACGCTTGCGTAGGTATTTTATTTGAGCGTATTTAATAAATCCATTCCACAGACACATTAGTTTTGGAAATCGGATGAGTACTTTTGGAGATTACCTCCGTCAAACAAACAAATTTTACTTCTTTATAATATTAGTATAGATATAAGATAATCTGGTATTTTTTCGACAAATTTGTTTCGCAACAAGGGAGGCAATAGGCCCTACTGGTGTATCCCTACTCGTAGCATTCAGTCACGCAACCTTTCTCTAACTTATAATTAGTCCAACTTTTGCTTTACGATGTCAAATAAATCTTAGTTCAAAGTGACCAAGTTTAAAAAAAGTTTTTACATTTTCAACAGGTTTTTTCTTTTTGAAAAGGTGTCATATTTTAGCACTTTCTTGTAAAGGTTTTTGTGCTAAGGATTAATAGGACGAAATGTATTGTTTCCAAGTGTAGGTAATTCATTATAATAATTATCATTTTATGAGTTACCCAAAGCTAATACCTTCTTAAAATATTTTATGTTTAAGGTGTATAAAATTTGAGTTGATTATAGTATTGTATTGTAGAACCAGTACGAACCAATCGTATGAAAAAATAAACAATTCGGTTGTATACTTATAAACTGTACTGTAATTTATTCAAGAACAAATTTATTGAAGTATATTCTAAAAGCTGAAAATAGAATTTACGAATAGGAAGTTTGTAATAATAAATACAGGGTGTAACAAGAATACCTCAGAAATTAACGTGTCAGAGTTAAGAAACATCATACCACTATCACTGTATAAAAAAATTAAATAGGTACATAGAACATGAATAAATAAATAGAAAACAGTTATGAATATTAAATATTCATAACTGTTTTCTATTTGATGACAAAAAATCCGTAATTTTTTTTCGTCGATAGAAAGAACATTATAAACGTCATTAGTGTTTGTCAAGTAGCCCCCCTTCTCTACAAATCGAAAAATAATTGTGACAATAATCATAACCAACCAGGCTTTTTTTATTTATATACGTCGCAAATATGCCACTGTTTATTTTTTGTCAGTATTTGTGTTACACCCAGTAACATTCAAAATAGCAAATTTATCTTTGTGAACTCACAAGAACTTACACGAATTTGTAATATGGCCTATCTGAAGTAGCAAACTTTGATTGTCTAACGAACTAATTACTAACTCTGTGGGACTGATCAATCAAAAGTTTTTGAACAAATTAAATGGTTTATTCATTAGAGGCTCTATAAGACCTCCAGACATGATTCGATTTATCCGAAACTGTAAAAATCATAAAAATACTTTCAAATGTGAGGATTTACTTATTTATTATCTACTAGCTGCGCCCCGCGGTTTAACCCGCGTAAGTCCCGTTCCGAATATCGGGATAAAAAGTAGCCTATGTACTCGCCATCCCTTCAACTATCACCACACAAAAATCGGAAGAATCAAATTGTTTCCGCGACTATACTTAAATTATTAGCATTACTTTACTTTTATTAAGCCGATTAACAAAAACTAATGAGCAGATTTAGAAAAAATCATTAAAGTAAGTAAGTAAATAAAAATATAAAGACAATTCAAGCTTCTCTCGGAGATAATCTGATTTAATAAATAAGTACTCACGTAATTAAGAGAAAACGAAACTACGCAACGACTACTGCAATCAAAGTTACGTCAAAGCTTCGACTACCGTCACTTTTCCAAGTTGTGACCGCTGAGAACGTTGCTTCGATATAACAAAAACATTGGCATTATCATCTGAGCGCTTCTGTGCTTTGGAAGGCACGTAAAATTGTCTAAGTACTATACTGTTTTTAAAAGCCGTTTAGCCACGACGGAGGCCTTAAGGCGGCCTAAAACTCCGTCATCAGAGGCCACTTACTCATACGAACGAACAAGCTCAAACAGCTGGACGAATTTAAATGAAGTTTGGAACCAGGATAGCTTTTATCCTGGATTACCACATAGGCTTTTTATCCCGGTATTTCCACGGGAATAGGAATCACCACAGCGCGCAGCTTTTATTTTATAATTCTCCATCTATATCTACATTTTGTATGAAAACCATTCGCGTAGTTAAAAGCCATCACGCACCACCGGATTAAATATTTGAATTCATATTCCCTTGTCTAGCGGCACGTATTGCGGTATGCGAACAATTTCTACTACGTTATTCGCGATCAAGTCAGGAATACAATTTAGGACTTAGCTCTATTTACCTTTATTTATTTATAGCACAGAGAAAGCACAAAGAAGAAGAAAACTAAAAGTAGCACTTTTACTGCTTATTAGGTACCATGGCAAACTTCAGCTGTCATCGGCGCTACTTCTGAGGAGCCGGGCCATGAGCAAGTTCAAATTACCTTACCCAAATAACATTACTTTTAAACGGTAAAACTAAAGAGTGCTAAATGCGGAGAAAGCATGAGTGATCTACCCGCTGTTATACCCACAGACCATCTCCACAGAGCTCATAGTTTGATAAATGGTCGCAGATGATAATTAGAAAAAAAAAATTAAACGGTCATACGGCCCCAGAACATTGCATCATGCAAAGTATCTTTTGCCAAACTCCGTGGGGCAGTGGGCGAAGGCTCGCCTGAGACGCGGAGGTTGCGGGTCATATCCCAACTACGGGAGAAATATTCGTATGATTGTTCTGGAGATATTATAATATACCTACTCTCAGGCCTTCAAAGGCCTATTTTCATGATGTTCGTATTTGCTGCTTGGCTTTGCTTACGTTCATACTTGGTATATCAAACCTATTTTGTATATACTGTATTGCTCTTTTATTTCAGCAAGCTACCGAAAATACAACGCCATCCATCGATTGGCTTAGCTATAGATCATTTTTGATAGCTCAGCTTCTGAATTGATTGCGCCCAAAATTGAAGCCATAAAACTTTTGTAAAATTGTTACTTTTTTGACATGACTGAACTATTTCATTTGGAAAAGCAATTCATTGCTTCAAAAAAAAGCTAGGCCCAGACCACCAGGTTCTTGCCTGATTCTTTCCCTGGTGTAGGGAATTGTTTTGGAACAGGCAATAGAGTCAACTAGTTTTTAAGACTGTACGTTTTCGAGCGATCCTTGAGGTCCTATGAAATAAACATATTTTTCTTTCTTTCTTTCTTTTGGGAAGCCCACTGCCCACCGGTGTTAAATAAAAAAAACTTTGAAACCCTGAATCATATTTTTGAATGTGAAAACTATTTATTATTTAAAGAGGACAACTGATTTTCGTGATAATGTTTCATCAAGTTTAAAAGAGCGATACTGAAAAAAGTGCAAGAAATTCACTAATAATTTTCTTTCTAATATTTTTTTTATTATCATGGGTTTTAACATTATTACCATATACGTATGTTCATGCGTATGCTCTTGGCATATGCCAATGTGCCGAAATATCGGAAACTTATATCTACGAATCATGGTAAATATCCCGTTTTAAGTGTTTAATTTGTATATCTAACTAGCGTTGCTTATAAGAAGACGCTCCGAGAGCCGTATTTAATTGCATTTAATTACTATTTATTTCATAACCGAGGTTTTCAATTATTTTGATTGCAGTGTTGATCTATATACTTAAATATAATAACGATTTACTAACACGACCTCTGTGACGCAAATGGAAGCCTGAGACGCGAGGTTGCAGGTTCGATTCCGCTACGGGACAAATTTAATGTTTGCATGATCTGCAAATATTTTTTTCGATTCTGGGTGTTGTCTGTATGTATTTATACAAAAATATCTACCATCTGGTTACCATACATAACACAAGTATAAAATTGCTTTGCTTGTGATTAGATGACGCTGTGTGGAATGTTTAAGGATATTATTTATAAATATCATTTATAATTAATAACGTAGGCTATATTAAAATTCTTTAATAACTTATGTCATTATCCGTATTTACAAATGGGAGCAAAAGGTATTATACTACACTTTAGTTTTAATATTATGTATGTAATGCTCTCAAATGTTTGTGTCGAAATAAATTATTATTATTATTATTATACATTTAAAGTTTGATTTTGTTATAATGAATTCATCTATTTCCTAATTTATTAATTTTTTTTTTTTTTTTTTTTTTTTCAGCTTACTGTTACAATCTTGTAAATCTATATCTATATAATATTATAAAGAGGTAATGTTTGTTTGTTTGACGGAGGTAATCTCCGAAACTACTGAGCCGATTTTAAACAATAATGAACTTTTAAATTCTTGTTTTTCTCATCATAACAAACCGCGGGTAAAACCACGAAGTGGTTAGCATTTTATGATACTCGTTTGTATGCTCGTGACCGAGAAGATTAAATCTATGAATAAGATTTTCCTACAATCAGTGGGAATATCATCTGTTATGCATGCTACTAGCAGCACGTCCCGGCTTTTTACGGGTGTACTAATGAAACTACCGGGACAAAATATAGCCTATTATCCCGACAGTTCATTCTACACGGGTTAAAGATTTTTTGAAATCGGCTGAGGAATTTCGGAGATTACATTCGTCAAACAAACAAACAAGCAAACTTTACGCCTTTATAATAGTTTAGTGTAGATAATGATTAGAGTGAGGTTAAAAGTCCGTGTAAGAATATTAATCAAATCAAACTGATAGGAATAATAGGCCTTAACGATTTGATGGCGTGACAGGAGAGCTACGCAGGTAACTATCGTAAATTATTTATATTATTTTTATTTTTATCATGTTAAGAAGTGTTTATGATTCTTTTGTTTTAATGAATTTTCCATTTAAATAACGAAAATAATCTTCAATACGTACTGTCATTTTCTACCGGTTTTTCAAACGAGCAGATGCACACACAGAGATTGTGTGTTCTTAGCTTAAGTGTTGTGTGAACTTAGCTTAAGGGCACCAGAGTGGTACGGACCTTGGCTTGGGCTGTTGCCTGAGTGGCTGATCGAATTTATGCCCAGCCCTGAAGGGGCAGAAAAAGCTGAAAGAAAATTGACTCCCCGTCAAGGGGTCGGCATCAGAAAGAACTATTCCATCATCGCCGCGTTGGCAGCGGTGATGTATTATGGAAAATCTAAGATGTGCCTATGTCGACGAAGGGAGCACTACAAATCTCATTATCACTAACCTGATAACAGCACATGCCTCTTGCTAGCACGTAGATCCTGTCGAAGAGTGTAAAGAGTGACGCCGAAGGCTGATGAATAGTGCAGATGATAGTGCGTCCTTGTCGCGAGAGGAGACGAAGGAGAACCACCAGCTGGCGGATTGAAACGATGTCCAAACCACTGCAAAAGAAGTTTATTTTCTTAGAACACTTTAAATATTTTTTTAGAATGTTTTCTCATTTTTTTTAACTAGTTACGCAGACTTAGGAACGCAGAACTCAAATGTTACGTAAGAACCTAAGTACGTTTTTGTATGTTTGATAATCTACCATGAACTCATAAAATCAAATGTTAAATATGACAGCAAAATAATAATGTATTTATGTATTTATCTGTTTGTAAGCTTATCTAAATTTAAGATTTTATTTGCAATTGGTATCCTTGAAAAGTATAATGTTCACTGGCTTCTTTGTTTTAGCACTCGTGGTGAAGGTTGCTAACCGTCAGTCTCTATAACCTATCTCTGGTAGATATTTGACATTACTTTCATACAAAATGTGACGAATACCTACCAACAGTAAGCAAAACCAGAGATAGATCGGATATTGTGACTGGCTGTAAGACGTCATTGCAGATCGTTGAAGTTCAAGCACGGGCAGGCAAGATGAGTGACCTCAAGTGGCATTAAAAGATTGACTGCTAAGAACTTCCATACTTTGAAGGGCTCGTAAAATTGGCACTGGTTTTTTGGTCGTAATCATTTTATTATTTATAAATGAAAATCACAATTTTCTTGCGAGTTACCTATAATAGATACCTATATTTTGTAAAACATACCTATACCAAATTCGTTGAGAGCCCATTAAATTTTAACCTACCTACAAACATTAATTTAAAACGGCGCTTAACTTTACGAGGTTATAACTCAAATTTATTTGTTCAGGCGCTTCAACTAAGCGCGAAATTTCTAAACGAACATTTTGGCGTGGATAATGAAATGTGGTTGAAAGTCTACAGGTTACTTTTCGCGGACTCCCTTCAAACAAACCGTACAAATTTGGTTCGTATGTCGTGTGGTGCTCTCTGGCAGAACCATCTCGGAACTTTGATATGAGAGTATATAGGAAAAATTGTACATAAATTGTACTAAATTGTATTGCAATTAAAAATATTGTACATGCTATAGTTTCTGAGTTATCAACACGCGATCTGGTTCTGCCAGAGAGCATGCTCTCCGACAGAACCACATTCCAAGCGCCACACTCGTATGTCTTTCGGTGCTTAACCACATCAAACGTAACGCGATAGATGTTTAAATTTGGGACCACTGATTCTTAAAACTCAATACATTTTTAATTTAATATATTATTTTTAATACATTTTTTTATTATTATTAGCAGCTTAATGTCCCACTGCTAAGCAATGGCCTCCCCCACTAATAGAATATAATTGTCTTTAAAAAAATGCTAACAAATATGAGACAGACAAAAAACATTTAGGTTTGATCATGTCTTATTTTAAATAGTACTAAAACCAGAAAAATAAATCTTAACAAAAGTTACAACTTCGGAAGGATTCGATCCTAAATACCTATGTGTGGTTTAACACAGTAAATAAATATCCTTGGACATTCCACACAGCATAATCTTGTCCCAAGATAAGCAACTTAATGCTTGTGTTATGGTAACCAGATGTCCGATGTATTATATTACTTGGATACATTTTTTTTGTAAATACATACATAATATTATAGATAGATAACACCCAGAGACGAAACAAATATCTGCAGAACACTCAAACATTTATTCCGTAGCGGGGATCGAACCCGCAACCTCCGCGTCTCAGGCGGGCTTTTGCCTACTGAGCCACAGAGGTCGTCATAAAGTAGTCACAGTAATAAAAATATAAAACTATAGTACCTATTAAAAACAGGTTAGTAATTACTTATATAAAAAGCTTCTAGAAGGCCTATTCTTTACAAAAGCAAACATTTGCATGCCACAATGAACGCTGACGCAGTAATGAAATCCGATGCTTCAACGAAATTGCAAATTCAACGCGCTGTGTGTTCTCGCACGTTTAATTATTCATCGAACATACGCACCAATGTATACTGTTTTAGAAATGCAAGCAATCTTCCGTCAGAACAATAAGAATTGCAAGCAGTATGGGTACTAAGCTGTAGGTAACGTATGATATCTAATTATACTATCTTTACATCAAAATTACTATTAGCTAGTATAGTTTTACATTACTATATATCTAGTAATTGTTAGGAGGTAAAAATATAATTATAAAAGAAAGCATTTATAAAATCAACCGATTTTAATTTAGAGCTTTTAACATTTTTGCATTTTTGTGTAATTTTAATAACTCTATAATATTCTTAAAATCGTGTTTAATAATAATAGGTAGGTACTAAGAGAAACGACCTGGAACTCTATAATAATATATAAGTATTGTAAGTTGGCTGGTAGAGATCGCTGCTTAGCGATAAGACCGCCGATTGTATGTCATAGGTATCTTTAGTTTGTAGCATTTTATGTTGATTTGTAAATATGGTGTGTGATAAAGTATTTTATATCTACTTATCTATATTCTAAGCAATAAAGCTCTTCTACTGTTTTGATAAATACTGTGCTCAAACGGATTAGGGAGAACTGTTTGGTAGCGTGGGCGTATTTACTAACTCAAGGGGCACCTCACTGGATTAAAAGGGGTTAAATGTAAGGTATAAAAGTACTGGCTATTTTTATGAGATCACGCCCTAAGTCGTATTCTCAGTTTCACCGTAAATAACTTAAACTTTCATCTTGGGAGGATGTTGTGACAAGATAGTTTGTCCTTGAATTATTTATGGTATTGGTCTCTAGGATATGGTGGAGAGGATGGTTTAGGTGCTGCGAAAGCCTATTCCATCTCAATAATGTCCTGGCACAGTGTCCAGTTAAATGTAGGCAAAAATTGCCTCCTGACGCTTAAATTATCTAGAAAGAAAGAAAGAAAATACTTTATTGCACACCAAATTGATACACAAAAATAATAATATAAAAAAAAGATCAGAACAACAATAGGTATACAATCGGCGGTCTTATCTAGTAAAGATGTAAAGGAATAAGTCGAATCATAAATATCTCAAATAAATCATTAGTCTTCTTTTATACAATAAATTTACAATATCAAAGTAAATGATCTTATTAAAATAAAAGCAAGATCTAAAGCAGCAATTTTTTTATTTTATTTACATTTTGGCGATCTGCGTGCTATGCTATGGGGCTTTAAGGTATTCAGAGTTTATATTCAATAGTTAATTAGTAATCTATCTCAATTGGTCATCATCAATTTTTCATAGAGAACGGTAAAAAATGCTTGTTTCAAGGACCCTTTACTCAGACTCTTCATATTTGAGTAAAGTCGTGACACGTTTTTATTTACAAACAGTTAAAAGATACGCCGTGTCCGGTTTATGTATATGGATTAAATAAAAATAAATAGTTTGTAAACACGTCATTTTAAAAACATGAATAAAACGCGAATACAACTTTAAAATTTAAACAACTATTTTTACGTTACTATTTTTTATTTAACCTTGGAAAATGTGAATGAATTGCTACAACGCAGTTAAATTTTGTCATCTTTGGTATTGCAATATAAACCAAAAACTGCTGATGGTAACATAAAATTAAACCGATTGTCAATGTGTTTTTGTGGTTTGTTACAATAACTCATAAACCTTACTATGAGATCTGGTATTAATATTATGAAGAGGTAATGTTGGTTTGTTTGTTTGACGGATATAATCACCGAAACTACTCAGCTGATTTCAAAAATTCTTTCGCCGGCCTGTAGAATGGTCTGTCGGAATGGTGGGCTATATTTTATACCAGTAGTTTTATTAATACACCCGTGCAAACCCGGAATGTGCTACTAGTTCTTAACAAATAACGTTTTACATACTATGATTATTTATCTTCAGAAAATGTATAAATCATTCAGAGTGCTAGAAATATATAATTATCTTCTTGACTAGACAGATAATGAGTCATTGAGCCCATTTGACTTTTCTAAACAGGCTTAGGTTAGGTAAAGTGTTAATATAAAATTCGCTAAACTTTAACACAATTACACTTTAGTTTTAGAGTTAGCAATAAAATCCCAATCAAATACCTAAATGTTTTTCTACTTACCGATTACAGATTCGTAGTTTCGATACCCGAACAATTTCAATAAAATCTAACAGTAACTGGTGTTGGTAAATGCAATTACTTCCAATTTTGTTTACCTTATTCAATTGGGGGCTTAAGAGCCCGCTGTATAATAGGCCGAGGTCTATAGATTGAGCCCGCTGTATAATAGTAAGGTTTCCGAGGTCTATAGATTCGGGTAATGTACTTACGTTAGAAAAGGTTAGAGTCACCCCTTTACGTAAGACTGGCCATGGAATGGTGATATAGTTTGTAGAAATCGGTATAGTAAAAAGTTGTGGGCTATTGCCTGGGTTGTTGATTTTTATTGTTACTTGACGTTCTAAATGTACCTACCTATTTTTATGTATAAGTATAGAGAAGAAAAAAAAAACAAAAGGGATTTGAGAGAAATTATCCCTCCCTATTTTATTATATTTAAATAAAAAGGTTTTTTGTTGCATTTCTATTAATATTTTCCAAAGATCTTAGTCGATGTCCTTAATTTTTTTTGTCATTTTATCACGACAAAAGTATTTTTTTTTTAAACTGGATGTCAATTTTTATAATATTCATTTGACACACGTTATTTTAATTTAATCTGATACAGCGTTTCAGTATTTAAATACTTCATTACAGAAAAGCAGAAAAAACCAATCAGAAATGCGGAATCCGACTGAACAAAATCCCATATCTGTAGAATAATCCCTGCACGCGAGTTATTGATTTAACCATGTAACTGGTTAAAGGTAGATTCATTTAGAACTTTAAGTTCTACTGATTTTGTTTTGGCATATGGATAATAATCGGCTAAACTACGAGGGTGGTTTTTGTGCTGGGCAAGCCTATTCTATCTCAAATGTCCCAGGAGCAGTCCAGGAGCTACAGTATCCCGGGAACACATTCAAGGCCCAAGTGCTGAACCTCGTCCTCCTGCACCGCGGGTAGTAAAGAGTTTAGGCCTGAGTTTATTTTTTTTTAAACTAGGTACTTACGTAGTAGGTTCGTCGAGGAAGATTATAGGCGGATTGTTGACAAGCTCCAACGCAACTGACAGTCGCTTCGACTGACCTCCCGAAAGCTTCTCCGACATGGTGTTCCTATGGTTCCAAAGTCCAAGTGTCTGCAAGATTTCTTCCACCTGAAAAAATAATGTACATTTGAAAACGCTGGAAGCCGAAGACCTAGAACTTCTTGTACTTATTTGATTAGGTGAAAGAGAAGAACCGTAAAAATTAATGAATATCATTAGACATTCCAAATACTGGAAATCAGCAAGTTTCTGTATACAACACAAAAATAAAAAAGACGTGTGGCACTCGGGGACTGCCGCGGTAAAGCTATTGCATGCCATCTAGAGGCGAGTTGCTGAACTAAAGTGACAGCGGTCAGGTGATTTCGTTACGGAATTTCTGGATTCGGTCTCCACGCCAAGGCCCGCGATAGAAGCTATGCAATAGCTTAACAGGTGAGCAATGGAATATGTGTATGTCCTTAATATAATTATCTGTCTATCCTATCCTACTAATATTATAAATATGAAAGTTTGTGAAAATGTGTCGTTTAGAGTTTTGTACATGTCTTTCAGTATACAAGATTATAATCCACCTCAAAGGTCACCAAGAGATGCATAGATTTATTACCTTGTTCATCGGTCGTAAAGTTTAAGTATGTAAGATTGATTAACCATTTGATCCTGTTTGATCTCCGACTCATAAACTTACACTAACAAAGTCTTTCATTAAATTGTATTCGTTACTTATGCATTGAAACGAAACTTCTTGATTTCATCCAGATGAGATGTCCCTTTTAAATCTGATTGGATCACGTATACTCTTGATGCCGATCCGGCCTCTGAGTTCGAGCCAGATTTCTGGGAATTTACACAATTGTACAAAACAGTGGGAGTTTTAAAGGTAGTTGTGTTCGTCAACTTGGCGCCGCTATCTGTTTTATCTCATTACATAGGAATACAAAAAATTTTTTAGTGTTTGATCTTACTTAAATCTTCTGTAATAGTTTTACTTCTTATCGCATTCAATTGTGCCAAAATATATTGTGACTTCTCAAAAAATGCGACCATCTGTAAACTCACAAACTTTTATATAGTAGGATTTTCTTGGTATCACGATGATACCCATTGTTAGAATTTTATTCGTTCTAGTTCTGATTGTTTTCATGTCCGGTTGATGATAGTATCATCTAACAACATTAAAACAATTGGCATTCAAACAAACAGCATACTCGGAAATTACCTTTAATTGCACTAATGTTGATGATAATCTGTTTATTATGCTAATGATTGCGTATGAGTCAAGTTAGTAGTTGCATTAAAAAACGTTAAAATTAATATTTATACTGCAAGGTATTCAATCGCTTTAAAAAGTGCTCTTTCTTGGCGCCGCTTACTGTCGCTCGTGGTCGCCTGCGTTTGAATTTTCTCAAGCGATACCATGAAGATAAAGTTTAAAATTACGCCATAATAAAACTGCAGGCCGCTTCCCTTCTATCTCGGTATAAGTTGAGCCTTAGCCGGAACGAAAATCATCTCCAAAATTAACTAATCTATGTCACTAAAAATCAAATCACGTGATATGTGTCAAACTTGTACTTCATTTGACATTGTCACGAGTTTTGAAAATTGATTAGAAAATTGTAAAGATAATCTGCATTCGAGAATGTATCCTTCTTAATTTTCAAATTGTTAGTATCTTCCTAAATCGACAATATTTTTACCTGAGTAATTTTCCGTTGTGTTAATATAAAGCTGTTTACATGTTTTAGGTATACCTAAGCATGTAAAGTTCAAGTTGTTACCACAGATTGCTAAGTAGTAATGATAGTAACAACAAGCCTATTAAGTACCATTTAAGTTGTACAAAGTAAGCACGTAGAAATTTTATGGCATAATAATAATTATGTTTGTCATGCTGGATGTTTAAAATAGTTAAGCGGAAATAATCACCGATTCTATGTGGTACTTATTACTATGAGTCGTACGCGGACAGAATTACATTCATAAAGTTTTAAGACAGTTTAAAATAATTGTTATTTTTATTGACAATACAATAAAACCCAAAAAATTAATGCTATAATTTTAAAGTTTTTAAGAGATATTTAAAACAAAATACATAATAAAGTTTAAGGACTAACATAACCGGCAAAGTGTGTAGGCGCTTTAAGGTGGTTGTACGTATCAAACTAGCATCAGACGGAGGGGGTTTATCTCGGCGCTAGTTTGACACATAGTTCTTTAAAGAAACCACAAGTACACAAACAAAATGAATCATCAAGTGAGACGTAAACTTCATCAAACTGAGATACATTTATGTCAGGTTTTATACTTTTATTTGATCTTTCAAAACATCCCAAAACTTTTCTGATTCGGAAACTTTTGGAGTTTTATAAAAAGGTGCAAACAAGATATAATCGAGTAATAACTACCTAATTTAAAATTCTTGTTTGCTGAGGCTTGTTGATTGGGGTCTCTATTTAAAGCCTTAGTAGTGTTTTTATTCTTTGAATCTCGGACACGATTAAGCCTAGGGATCAAATATAGAAAACAACTTTTAATAAATAAGAAAAATAATCTTACGGCCTTTGAAATGGTTATTGAGCTTTTTTTAGAAGATTTTTTATAAACCTTTAGTTGTCACTATTTTATTGAAACTGGCTCACTGTTTTGGATTTAAAATAAAATTTATAAATTATATGACCGGGTATTTATCACGTTACCTTTTTAATACCCGGTCATATAATTTATAAAATGTGTTCTGATCACGTAAGTTTAAAAAAGACAATTTAAAAGAAAACTTTTTTTAACCGATATTTTTGAGTTTTCACATAACCAAGGACACCGAAGCGACACGGCAGTAATATTCCGAATTTCCTGAGGGAAATAACAATTTAATGCCTACATGTTCATTCCGTAATGAGATCGAACTTTCTGGAACAGAATCCATTTTCATTTTCTAACACCAAGTTGGAGTACTTGACGTGTGATACTGAAGAGAATAAAATAAAATTAGGTTTCATTCTTCTTGATAGATTTTCGAAGTTATATGAGATTCTGCAAAAAATTCAACATAAACTGAGTTTGGGTGTTCTAAATTTAAACTTTCGATCATGGATTTTGCTTGGCAAAAAATAGATTGATATCAGCTGGGTATTGACGCTAAAACCTTTGGATATTTATAAACGAGGAAGGGTTATGCGTCGGATAATACCTACGGCTCTATAATTATAAAATCTAAAATGTCTGACTGTTATTGTTAGGTGTTTGCAGACCGTGATAATTATTTAATTTTATAATTGCAGCAAAATTAAAAATAAACAAAAACTATAAAAAGAACAATTTTATGCTTTTTCGAATTCTATTTTTGTTTATAACTCCGAAGATCATTATTAGATCCTCAATTTATTTTATAAGACCTCCGCAACTTTAATTCTCTCATACAAAATTGTAATTATACCAGTTGGTCCACTATTACATCCCGTGAAAAAGTGAACCTTTTTTTCAGAACAGGGACTTTTTTTAGAATCACATAGCTTGTAAAATCAATAGCGATGTGAACTAAATTATTTTTCTTTGTTTTCTTTCTTTTAAAGTTAGTAAAAATAACTTCTACTCACAATAAGTTCTTTCTCAGGCTTCCCCAATTCCTTTCCCAACTTCAAATTAGCTGCTATCATCATAGACTCCTGAACTGTTAATCTTGGCTGCAGCAGATCATCCTGCATTATGTAGGTACTGAGTTTCTTGAACACGTGCATATCTCTTGTATGTCCGTTCACTGTTATACGTCCATGAACGCCGTTTGATCTGAAAACAATTAATTTTCATCAGAAAACTCAGATGTGAACCGATCCATATTCACACCAAGGAAAACCACGCGCAAAGTGGTGAAAACAGGAGTGTGGAGCCATTTGTTTATTTGCGTTCATCGATCCGTGTAACAACGGATCCACACTCGCACATTACCGGCGCGAAGCACGTAAATAGGAACGTGGATACTCTCATTTGCGCTCATCAAACTGTGTAATAACCGGTCCACACTCGTACTTAGACCGCAAGCAAAGCCGCAAACATAGGAGCGTATAGATCATATTCGTACACTCGCGCGCGATCTAGCCTCGTTCCCATTTGTTGGCGGTTATAAGTCTCATGACAAATAAATGCAAATTAACTTATTGCATCTGTGAGAGTGTAGATCAGTGAAATTCTGGGACAAATGCGTAAACAACATAGACGAAGAAAAACCCGGAACTAATATCTCTTTGGTCTATTTTCATAACTAGTTACGAAAAACAATTTCCCTTACTGTTTTATAACAATTATATTTTATACCGTGGTGGTTGGCATCGAACCCGCAACCTCCGCATCTCAGACGGTTCACCCAGTGCGCCACCAAGGTCATCATATAAATATTATATAAAATCAGAGAATATTATATTTTTGGAATTGTATTAAAACATCTATATATAAAACTATGCCACGGTCAGTTAATAGTCTTTCAATGAAATGAAATTACGAGTGCAAAAAATGCAGACTGTTATGTAATCTCAGGTCAATGCCTCCGGACATAAGTTGTTTCTTTACTTTGTTACATAATGTTATTGTAAACAAAATTTTGAATTAATAAAAAATATACTGGGTGTAAGCGTAAGCGTGGTCGGACATCAGTGGATAAGACTCGCGAGGGATCGGAATGAGTGGCGTAATAGAGAGGAGGTCTATACCCAACAGTGGGTGGAAATGGGCTGAGATGATGATGATGATGATACTGGGTGTACTCAAACTATTAACAAAACAGATGGTTCTTTGAAGGATAAAAGAACGAGCCCCTTGGCGGAGGGCACGTTAAATGGGCTTTTAAAGTCGTTAAGTCACGATGGAGGCCTGAAGCGGCCTTAAAAAATAAAAATTAACTTACGTATATCCTGCTAAGATGTTCAGCAGTGAAGACTTGCCGGCACCAGATGGTCCTAGTATACATGTCAGCTCTCCAGATCTGAATTCTCCTGACACGTTGTTCAAGATTTTTTTGTCTCCTGAAACAAGAAGAAAATTAACAAAATTACATTTTGTTTTTCAAAACTAGGTATATAGTTAAAATAACTGTATGTAACCCGCAACAGTTGTAACTATGTAGTTGAATGACCTAAAGACACTTTAAAATCTAGGTTGCTTACCCAAGCCACTGTCACTTTTATTTTAAAATCTTAAATATTTCCTTGACAAAAAATCTTGAAAATATGGAGAAAATAGTCAAAGGAGAGAAATCGGGCTATAATTGGCTATGATTTTAATTTCAAGATAACGGGCCCTTTTTACTTGGAATTTGATGACTACATCAATACCTATTATCACTTCTACAGGGTGACACAAACACACTCACTAAAAAATATCAGATTTGCTTATCAAAATAAGAAGTATTAAAGTCGTAATCCAAATAAACATTTGGTTCTTAGATAAAAATATTTCAAAAATTCATCACAAAATTTTTATCAAGGGTTCCGGGAATGGGCTCATAACTTGTCATCTCATTATCACCTCTCGTAAACTACGATGAGTTCCGTACAATACGGGAGCAGGTGTGACATTTTCCATGCCATTCAAATTTTATAAATATTTGAGTGGTAATCTATCAAAAAAGGTGTGTTGTTTTTAGAAGATGGTTTAGACAGCAAGTTTGATTGTTCCGTTAAGTTTTGTTATTTATACTATTTAGTTGATACACTTAATTACAGGAACTTAACTAATACATATTTACCTAACTTTACAAAATACCATTAAAACTAGTTAAGCCACCTAAGTTTTGAATGATTTATAGGCAGCTCAACTGATCCAAACCACTGCCAGACGGAAGCGTGCCCAAGAAGCTGGCCGCATTGTAATGGCAATACTGATCTTTTGAGCAAAAGGAGCCAGGGCTACTCTGCAAATCGTAGGTCAGGTTGTGTTGGTGGAAACTTAGGTCAGAAGATTAACCAAAATAATCTGATAATTACCGGCTTTCTAGAATCCTTACGTTATCGTGTTTTTCCTATGTACAATCATTACGATTATTAGGTTCTACTGACGCAATAAGTCTAACTACCACTTGTAACTTACACTAATAAGCGGTTTCACTGTACCATAGTAAAATCCAAAGCAGTACATTGACTTTTTATTACTAATGAATGGTATTTTAAATATTTACTCGTTAGATGAATACGTGTATTGGATCCTTTGCATTGACATTGACAATCTTCAATAACAAATAATAAGTCAATAGGTAAAATACTTACCTACATTGAATAGCTCTATGAGCATCAAAAATTGTTTATAAAGTACTAGCCTTACCTGTTACTTATCTTTTCTTTCTTACAATTAAATTGCTCCATTCTTTAGGTATGGGTTTCTGTAGTGTACTTTGGTATGGGTTTTTTTAGTATAGGTACTTGAATTTAAATCCTGCAAGTTGGTTTTCTGCTTTGTCTATACTATGTCTAGCACGCTTCAGTACTCATCACGTGCAGTAGGACAGATGACCTCAATCATGGCGAAGTAAGCTATAAATACTTTGTGGTATACTTATTTGTCAGACGGGAAGATCGGTATAAGGTGTTATACTTATACAACTTCATAAAACTGATCATTAGCATGTAGTAATTTTATTATTGGACCTAAAAAATATTCTAGGTATTAACTTTGTAAGCGGCTTGCCGAACTGCCTTTGACGTAAGCTAAGGCGCTGACGTAAAGTTTTGACAGTCAAAACCTAAACCTATTTTTCGTCAAAAGTGGTTCGTAGTTGGACCTAAACTGAATCGCTCTAAACGGTCATGGTAAGCCCGCAGTTCTTTTGTGAAAATAATTACAAATCCAGAGTGATTAAGTTATAAATCAAAGTAATTTAATTTTTTAATTTGATTAAATCATTGTTCAATATTTCATTTTTAGAACTTAAAAAATTTGAAATAGTACAAACTTCTGTAGTCTCTCGTCGTTGAAATGAAAATAATAAATTGTTTTATGGATTCGGAACACAAAATGTGACTTAAAATTTAAGCAATATTGTTACACCTTGTACCCAATAGTTAATCAATTAACATCTAGGTATTAATTATTCCATGTTGTCAATTAGCGTCAAGTTGTTAATTATACGCTATAAGCGTCATTTATCATAAATGCATCTTTTGTAAAATTCTCCGACGGGCTAAATGACTAGACAAGAAAAAAAAGCTAGAAAAATTATACAGCGTGATGTAGCATAACCGATCTGACGATAGAAAATGTCTCGTGCCCTTGGATTTTTTTACCGGTCCCTACCAAATACCTACCTATTTTGTAAATTTTAGTATATAGAACCATAGTGAAATTTAAACCAAATACAATAGAAAAACAAAACTGAATTAAAAAAACAATTACTAATGAAGAAAAAACTTTATTTATTCCTTTTTCGATAAACTGATTTTGAGTGTACCATTATTTTGACATTGGTGGTTTAAATAATGTTAAGACCATGCAAATCACAATAACAGTTAATTTAATTGTTGGTTTGGTTCTTATAAGCAAAAAAATGGCATCATGGAAAAGCTTCATAGAACTTGTTTAAGTACTTTTATCTTGCTTTTATTATAAACTAGCAGCACGTCCCGACTTTGTACGGGTGTACTAATGAAACTACCGTTATAAAATACAGCCTTTAACCATTCAGACAGTCCATTCTACTAATCAATGAAATAATATTTGTAATCAGCTGAGTGTTTTCGAAAATTACTTCCGTCAAACCAATATTAGCTCTATATAATATAAGAATAGAAAAAGTAACGTTTTTCAGGGTCATTCTTCAATTCATTCAATGGCCAAGGTTTTTAATAATTACCTTATTATTAAATGAATCGTTTTCAATAATATAAATATTTTTTTTGTATTTCTTGATTAACTACATGTTAACGATGAGACTCGAGGTTATTCAGAGGAATATAAATGAGCTTAGTTTAATTGTATTTTAATTAAATAAAAAAAAACCTTGGACATTCCACACAGCGTCATCTAGTCCCAAGCTAAGCAGTTTAATTGTGTTATGGTAACCAGGTGACCTTCAAATCAAAGTCGCGGTACAAATCCACTTGGCTAGCACGGCTCTCCTAATATCTATATAAAATTGATATAATATAACGAGAAGATTTATTCAGTAACTTCCCTAAAATAATGTAGAATATTATTTTATTTCATCTAAAACTAACTACTTCCGTTATAACATCAACATAAATAGTAATTACAAACTATTAATTACATTTAGACAAACAAACTGATGTTAACAGAGTGTAAACATGTTTATTGTTGTTTAATCAAGTATTTTTAAATACTGTGGAAAACAATATTTGTTTTTTACATCAGTTTGTCCTTTCTGGTATTTCTTGTTTACCAACTGTAAGAATATCTTTAGTTTTAACATCCTAATTGTATATTGGATCAGTACCTAAATCTGGTAGGATCTGGTTCGATATGCACATATGGGATAGCTAAAATATAGAGCTTATGAACCGATATTAAATCTGTCGTTATCTTTTTTCGATGCCATAGGAGTAAGAAGAAAATATATTTGAAACCTATATTAAATTCATAATCTTTAAAAATAATATTATATTATTATTACTACATGACCTGTAATTTGTGGCAGGTTTAATAAATGAATTAATTTATAATAAGATTTAAATCGGACCGTATGGGAAAGTCTAAAACTATTGGACATTCTAAGATTTATTTTTAGGAACCATGACATTCATTTTAGTAAGAAGAAAAACTAGTTTTAAACAATTAAATAAAAAATGTTATTATACAAGAAATACTTGTTTAATCAGATAGATTTTATTATTCTAAGTAGTGAAAGGAAGGGTTTCTACCTAGTTCTGACTTTCGACATAATAACGGTACGAGTTTTCATAGGTTAATATATTCTGAATGCTAATATCAAATACATTTGCAGGTCATCGACCTTTAGGCATACCAGTTACTTATGCCTAATGGTCTTATCAGTATTTTAAGCAATGACAGTTTAACAAATTTACAAATTTTACTACTACCACCAGATCTACTACTTAACTTAATAATTAAGTAATCTTACTAATTCTTACATATACATACATATAATCACGCCTATTTCCCATAAGGCAGAGACTACGGAGCTCGAGTTGCTATGATCCTTACACACCTCTTTTGTCTCATTCACTCTCATTATTAATTCTATGAAAATTAAGTCAAAAATTCCTGTGGGAAAACTAAGTAAAATATAACAATTCAAGTAAAAAGGAAAATTATTTGGATTTTCCTTTTTACTTTAAAACTTTTGACTTTACGTATGAGCAAGTTCATTCCCGTGTCAAAGTTAAAGTCAAGTCAATAATATCTTTATTTAAAAAGATCTTATTATAGACCACTTAACAGTCACGTTCTTAAAACTATGGTATTCTATTGCCTGTTCCATCGCAACTCCCTAAACCAGGGGAAAGAAGCAGGCCAAAATCTGGGTAGTGCGGGCCTAGCGTTTTTTCAGAGCTTAAATAGTATAAACTGAGTTGGAATAAAAGTAGACTATGTGTAAACACAGGATATAAGCTTAAATACTGGTTGTTATTCCATTCAAATCCGTTTTGCACATGAAAGTGTAAAAACTATTGGATCCATGCATAGTCACAAACTTTCACATTCATAATATTAGGTTTCTTAATCCTAAGCAACTATTGAGGAAGCATTCACTCGACTCCGACCTCACGTCCAATTTGAACCCGGAAGGTTTTCACGACTTAAACTTTCTTTTGTAATTGCATAAACACTTAAAACCCTCGTACAATAAGGAAGCTACAATAACATTGAACTTCAGGATTCTTTTATGAGTATACTTTGATTCTTTTGTTTTAAATGTGAAAACGACGACGCTGTTTCTCATTTTTTATACAAATGTGACATTCTGTTTAAATCTCGGGCTGTCTCATAAAACTGACAATTTAGCCATGATTTTTAGTTTTTTTTCTTTTTTCAATGAAAGAGATAGCAGTAGATATAACAACCGTTTTAGCTATTAAAAGGTAAAGTTTGTTTGTTTGTCTGTTTGTCGGAAGTAATCTCCGAAACCACTCAACCTATATCAAAAAAATATTCACCGACGTGTAGAATGATAGGAATGCACTGTCGGGATGGTTATAGGCTGTATTTTATCCCAGTAGTTTTATAAGTACACCCGTGCAAAGCTGGGACGTGCTGCTAGTCATATTTAAATAACGGAGTAAGATGGGCGCAGACAATGCACTTATCTAAATACCTATACCTTATCACAAAATTTTCTGGGCAAAAGATAATAAGAAACAACAAAATAGCAAACATCAAGTCACGGGTCAGAGTGACCAATAAGTGGTCACTTTTTGCGCATCTTTCTGCCGACCCATATTCAATCTAATGTAATGTGGTCCTCTCGACCCGGCCTTAACTAGAATGGAATACTGGATGGCCAACGATAAAGTTGTAGTGCAGATAGGAGTTTTTGGGACCACAAAATCAGAGGGATGTTTGGATAAGACTAATGAGATTAAGTTGTATCGACGTAGAGATGTTTCTGAATTTTGTTTTAGAAGCAATTGTACCTACCAAGATAAGATAAGAATAAAAAGGGCATAGAGACAAGAAGTGCAAAGATCAAAACGAACCTATCTGAAAGGAATAAAATTATATTACAACTTGCCTTTCTTATATGAAATCGATGACTACGCAGGATCAACGAACAATCGATGAGTACGCAAAACCACGTATTTAAAAATTACCTAACATTTTTTTGAAACTAGGTACAAATTTCTTGTTTTTTTAATGACCTGTAGTCGCTAATACTGTTTCATTACCACAACTGATGATTGTAAAAGAAACCTACCAAGCCATTAAATTTTTTTACAAAATATACATTAACATAAACACACAATATTATGTGTTTAATCACACGGGAAATAAACAAACGTGTTTAATTTATTAACAATTTTACGTTCAAAAACACAAAACGTAGCATTTCTCCTGAGTTAAGAATTCAGGATAGATCCCAAGGGACGTGAATGTATATTGTATATTTGTACAGGACCAAATTAGCGACACCTTTGTATTCAAATCTGCAAATAACCTTTTCCAAGGTATTTGGTTTTGTTACCAAACACAATAAAGTGAAGCGTGTCTTTAATGTAGGGTTTAAACGTTTTATTTCTTTTTTATATCACTGTTTAAGTGATCCTTTGGTCACTTTTAAATCAGAGTGATGAGGATGTCGATTCTCTAAAACTTTCAAAACATGACGCGGTAAGAGATTGCACGTTATCTAGCTTTTTTTCTAAATACCATCGCATTATTCAAAAAATCACGTGTCGTGTTGTGCCAAGACAAGACATAAGATGGCAGATTTGATCCAATAAAAAAAATGTGGTATTATAATAGCTGTAGGCTTACCTTAGGAAAAGAGGTTGGGTAGGTATAAATGTGTACATTATATCAGAAAATTATGTTTAGACATACTTAATTATCTTTGATCTACCTTTGAAAATCTTAACAGGTTTTTTTTATTAATGTTGTAAATAGATTAAAATAAACAAAGACTCAGGCTTCCACTTTGTTGTAAACTTGCTTCAAACGATCAAGCTCTATTCAACTTAAAACTTTTGTTGAAAACTGAAAAGTTGAGAAAAGCTCTAAAATCTATTGAAATAAAGTTCGAATCTTGTGACAAAGTTGTAAAAATTGACAAATCACATCTCTATTAGTCGACTAGCTTCCTCGTCAGTTCATATGAGATAAGCAGTTAGTCTGTTTAGGGAAAAACGTAACATCACAGCAATGTGTCTATTTGCTATTCACTATTTTACACTTATATTGTGGACTGATATTTTTTTTGTTTTTAAAAAGTTTTCTCCCGAGATGGTCCCCCAAACAATTTATAACCCGCTTAAGATATTATTATGTTTAAATCTAAGATCTAATATTTAAAGATATCAAAGGGGTAGTCAGAACCACGAGTACATTTTAACATACATTATGTACTATTTTGCAGCAAATAACATCTTACATAATTCATCTTGCCTACTTAACTTCAAAGCGTCTTGCAATCCTACTTAAAGTTGAAACCACTTAAGTAAGTGGCTATTAAGTTCCACTAATGGAAGAACTATTTCAAGGGCAGCAGTCTGTTATGCGCTTGTATTGTAAAACTAATATAATGTATAGTTTTGTTAGATATTTTTTTCGTTGAATACATTATCTGATACTATTATTTACATCTAGTAATGCTAAGGAACCGTTAAGTGTAAGAAAGGTTTTCTAAGTAATTTAAATGTAGACTATTAGTTGATTTTTCCGTCAGTACGATAACAGAAAATATACCCACACTAGGTATGTGAGAAATAACTGGTTTATTGTTATCTTGATGCAACCAACAACATTATTGTGAGGTAAATTACTGCATTATAATATGAACAGAACGACTCGTTTGCCATAAACACAATAATTACAGTTTAGGTCAAGTGGAAAGTCGCTCTATTAAAGTAGATCATTTAATACCACAGAGACTCCAAAATATAAAAAAAACATATTATAACAATATTAATGTTCAAAATCATTGTGTTCCTATAACGATTCATGTAATTTGGAGTTGACAGTAAAATTGTAAAACTACAATGGACAATAGTTCTATTGTTATAGGTACTGTCCTAAATTACACTTTGGTAAAAAAATAGTTGGTCATAGTTTTTGGTAATTATTTAGTTGGACCACTTATTAGCGCCCAGTTTTGTTGTCATACTTTTTCTTCATATATTATATAGTATCGCTTAAGAAATTTAAACCCAGGCAACCAGGAGCGACTGTAAGCGGCGCCAAGAGCACTTTTCAAAGCGCTTGAACACTATGCATAATAGTAATATTCATAAAGTTTAAAATCATATGGCACTGAAACTTCGCTTCGCTTCCATCTTAGTGTGAATGGACGCTTATAATTTATTAGCACATGGAAAAGTGTGAGACGTGACAACAATGAGCGAGCATAACTAAGTATATCTAACTGAAGATTTTTCGAAAGAATCTAAATATTCCCGGTATCTAAATCAACGATAGATACTTGAACATTTTAATAATAAAATACCAATTCAAAACTTCCACAGTTTCAAAGCAAGTAACATGTAAACATCCAATTACGTACACTTATTACGAGTACAGTAATTATTTATATAATTAAATGGCATTAGTTGTTCTGCATATTTTCTTAAGAAACCTTGCGATAAATGTGATCTAGGTCAACTAAATAGTTATCATTGTTCTCCGTAGATCTACTTCTGTAAACAATCCAACTTTGATATTTCCCTTTGGAATTATTGTTATACTCGTATAAGGTACTATTATTTCTGATTTCGTTTGTGTAGATGATGTTGTTAGTTTAAGATTTTAAGCCGCCTAACAAAAGCATCTCGCTTAAAAACGTTAAAAGCCGTTCAATATATTTAAGTATTTTCCAAAAAAAAACGAGAAAACCCGCTTACTCTACCTAGTTCCAAACATTTTCCAGACCCAAGTATGCACTAAAGCATTCGTCCAAATCTAAGCAAGCATATTTGGAAGAGCCACAGCAATTTGCAAGATGTACGAGCCGCGATTGCACATAAAAATGCATTGCAATCTGAATTCTAGCTGCGAAGTAATAGAGGTTAAAAGAGTTGGACATATTTTTGCTAGACTACCTACATTACTGGTCTGGGTGACACATAGCCTGGATATCTTTGTAACATATCTTCGCGGAAGGAGTGATAAAGCTATCGAGAACTTGAAATTGTTCACATTTTTCAATGCTATTTTCATGTCTGGGAACTGTTTTGATAGACTTTCTTAAGAATGAACTACTTTGTTGACTATGGGAAATGTTATGTGAATTTTATTAAGCATGCTATATTTTTCATGGCTATTGTCGTGTAGTTTTTGCATTAATTTGTCTTTAGCATGATACTCAACTGCCTATAACTATTACCTCTTCTTGGACATAAATGTAAAAGCTAGAGTTTTTTGACAGACATAATTATGTTTTGATTTAAATTGAATATTTACTATCCAAAAAGCAACGTTTGTCCAAATGAGTATTTAGTGAACTTTCAATTTTAGAAAAGAAATAATTCTATTATAAAAAATATGAGATTATCCTTAGACCATTCCAAAGTATATTCTTGTTATAAAATTTTATTCTGATCAATGTTGGACAAATTCCGCTAAGATTCTTACGCTCTTAGGACCCGAATCAATCACTCGTTCTTTCTCTCTGTTGACTTTTATTACGTACTGTAACTTTATTAGATTTTGAATGGATTCCTCTATAGCTGATAATTTCGCTCAGCACTCTTCCTTTGATTTAAATCAGGTTTATTTTGTATTGTACATTGTTTGCGAGTATTCTATTATTATTTTTTTTCTTTTTATTTTATGCAATAGGTACCAAGATTGTATCACGATTGTAACCTCAACGCATGATAGACAATCTATTTGTATAAGTTGAACTGATGCTGACAGTTTTTCCTTTATTTATAGGGAAAAATCTGTAAAAAATTTTGAAATAAAGATCAGTTATTTATCTAAACGAAGTCAATTAAAAATCGTATAAGGAAGAGGTAACTAGTTAATTACAATGATGAAAGGATATTCACAGCATCAATTACGCAAATGATCAAAGACGTCACAGATTATAGGGGAAATAACTGCCGCCTTTCTCCAAATTACCATGCCTTGATGCGGCACGTTACGACGTGGTTATTTTGACAAATAAACAATGCAATCTCTTACCGCGTCATGTTTTAAAAACCGTCGAGAATCGAGCAGCAGGTCGTTTCATCTAGTGATGATCAAGATATGAATTAAAATGTACTCATTGAACCGTGTTTGCTGAGTGAGATGTAGAGGAATAGTGCCATCAGGGTAAGTGAGTTTAAACTCTGATTTTGAATCAAATTATTAACCAACGACGATATTTTTAAGATTGTTTTGAAAGCAACAAGTCCTTGGATGGATTTTTGCGTTTTTCTACTTGTGAATATGGTGGCCCATCCATATCCATTCATACTTAATATTATAAATGTGAAAGTGTGTGTGTCTGTCTGTTTGTCCGTCTTTCACGGCAAAACGGAGCGATGAATAGACGTGATTTTTTTAGTGGTGATAGTTGAAGGGATGGAGAGTGACTTTTTATCCCAATATTCCCGCGGGAATGGGACTTACGCGGGTGAAACCGCGAGGCACTTCTAGTTTTCATATAATTATATTTTATACTAAAACAAACCTTCTTTTTTCACACACCAATAAACCTTATTTCGAATCAACGTGACACAAATAACAAATGTATTCTCAACGTTTCTAAATAACAATTAATTGAATTTTAATTGATTATTCATTACGACCCTGATTAATACGTTACCATTTTAGATTTTCTGATAACTAATAGGTATTTTTGAGTTTTCCTTAATTTTGTTCATATTTCGCATTAATCTGTTTTTTTCTAATACGTATGGGGGCCAGCTAGTTTTTTAAAAACACAACACTAAACATATCGATTCCTTTGAGGTCAAACTCAATCTAAAAATATCTTAATAAAAGACTAGCAACACGTCCCGACTTTGCACACGTGTACTAATGAAATACCATGATAAAATGTAGCCTGTACCCATCCCGAAAGTTCTTTATGGAAATTGGATGAGTACTTCCGGAGATTACCGTCAAAAAAATAAACAAACAAATTTTAGCTCTTTATAATATTAGTTCATACTTAATAGATCTTATTACAGACCACTTAGTCATATTCTTAAAACTAGAGAATCCTATTACCTGAGGCAAGTAAAGTAACAAGCAAAAGCAAGTCTCAAATAATTAGGTTCCAACACCAAACAATCTTCCCGTAATAATTAACAGTCTGAGGGGAAATTTCCGTATACATGAGGTACAGTTGGAAGACAAACAAATAGATTTGCTTCGTTACAGCTAAAATAGGCCAAAATTTACCTCATACTAATTCAAAACAAGCTTCCAACAGCGGCTTCGTGTTCTAAATATGATCGAAAATGAAAATGGACATTCTTTCAGATCTTTTAGGCATCTGTTTTTTATCCTTGACTAGTGCACAGAATGCGCGCATTTTCAAATTTTCAGTATAAAATATGAAATATTTACAAATAGCTTTCCTATTTGTTTGCCGGTAACAAAACCTTGGTTTACAATACCGCTCGTTTAATTTCATTATACTGTTTTAATCACTAGCAATATATTCAAATAGATATTGACATATTCGATTGCATTAACAAAAAACAATGTTGTCATATCGAATAAATTCGAATAAACAGAATGTGTTCGGTTATTTTATCGAAGTTGGATGATGTAGATTAAATTGTAGTTCCTACGATACAATATTGCGTGCGGTAATTAAAGTATTTGTTTGTAAAGTAAGCTTCAGTAAAACAAAGGGTTATTTATTTGCTAATTGTACGTACACGATTAACCTTTAACCAGATTAACCTATTAGAGACGAGACGAGACAGAGACAAAAAAATTAAATGTACTCTGTAGATGATTATGGCACAAGTTAATGGTTAGGTACTTACATATTTGATTTTTTTATTTTTTTTGACTACCTCATTAGACATTTTCAAAAGATCCAAAGAATTACATAAAAATCTGAATGGTTCTACTGCTCTCTACGGTACAGTCGTAATCATACTACATTTTTATTTTCTTTGGTACGTTTGGATGTTTACATCTTGGTCCAGGCAACTGTACATCTAAACATATAAAACATGGCTCGTCACAAAACTTGGCTGGATTTTATCATTTGAAAACTCAGGCCACGGATTCAAAAATGTGTTAGTTTGAGTCATAGTTTTGGTATTTCATATTTAGGCACTTAACGTCCACCTACGTCTTTGCCTAGTACTTACTTATAAAGTAGTTTTTATTAGACTAATTATACTCAAGGTTCAAGACTAAAGTGTTTTAATTATATTGCATTAAAATTATTCACGCATTTAAAACGTGAAAAAAAAACATATCCTAGTTAATTTTGAAAAATTAAAAGGAAATGAATCCTGCTCTCGAATACTGAAGCTCTAGTTAAAGTAAGTGGTGCTTATCTATGTAATAATTTGACATTTCTACATACATATCTGTCAAAGAGTAACTTCCTTAACGTTTAATACGGCCTTAAATATTAATTATCGTTTGAATGTTCGGGCATTAAAATCAAGATTAAATTACTTAAATTTTTAAGTAATCTCCACGTTTTTCAAACGCGCAGTCACAACGCGTTTAATATCAACATAGGTAACAATGCAATCTTCTTACACCATTTAATAATATTTTCAACACTTATGACTAAATATAAGTACGTCATCTTGCACAAGCACGTTTGGCGATTGTGTTTGTTTTGATAATTATGAAAAGCTTGCCATATGTGATAAGACAGTCATTGTTATTTCATAAGCCACTTGACAAATCATGCGTGTCACAGCCATGCATAAAATTACTTTTTGTTTTAAATTATTTCAAACGGGACTTTATCGCGTAATTACCTTATTATATTTATATCCCGACGTTTCGAAAGCGTTACAGCGTTCGTGGTCACGGGTAGACTGTACTCAACCGCCGCTAATTGAGAATAGGATCCGGGACTACCCTCAATTCAACATCCGAATCAGGAATGTACAGTCGGCGACACACAACACTGACAGTATCTTCGAGCGGCGTTGCTAGATCCGAATGTCCCGTTTGAAATAAATAAATAAATTGCTATGAACTTCAAATGGCAGACAATTAGGTTATTTAGATAATCACGTTTACAACATCTTTGTTTACGTCAGAGAAACCGGAATAACTTGTACCTAGTTCGATCAATTAAATCTTACGGTAAAATAAACTTTATGTTGCAGACTGCAGATACTTTATAATAAAATACGCATTTGATTCACACACGACATCACGATCAAAAATTAAATGGTATAAAAAAATGCAAATGGCCTAACTCTTCCAAGTAACCGAGCATTCTTTACTACCTTGCATCCTATATCCACTCCTCGCGACCTTGCACACTGCAAGACCATGGCTGCTTAGTGCTTATTAGAAAAAAATAGTCATAAAAATTTTACTCTGTATACCTATAAAGGTATTTTTTTTTAAAACGGACGTTTGCTTAGCTTGGAACTAAATGACGCTATGTGAATTATCTAAGGATAATTTTACAGGATATTTTTTAATGATCGTTTTTATCATCAAATAATTCCGGTATTTAAATAATCGAAGTAATTCTCTCCGTCTCATTGTTCTTACTATTTTCTTAATTATCCGTTTCATTACCTCAGTAAATGACTTTCTTTGTGAAAGGTCATCGAACCGACGAAGGTTATCTTCGTGAATGCAAGAAAAGTTTTCTCAATGATTACTTCCGCGACTTTTATAACTAGTTTTAACCGACTTAAAAAGGAGGAGGTTCTGTGTTTCCTTGTCTATTTTTTTTTATTTTCACCGATTATTGTGATCAACAGTAGACCAATTTTGTAAATTCTATTTTGTTCCAAAGCATACGAGTACATCCTAGATAATAGTGCTTCTACAAGTTTTGTTAGTTAAGTGTAAAACAGCCTTATTCTCCAAATAACCATGTCTTAACGCGGCACGTCACGGCGTGGTTATTTTGAAAAATTCTATGGATTTCAGAAAACAAAAGCTAGATAACGTGCAATATCTTACCGCGCTATGTTTTAAATATCATCAAGAATCGAGCAGGTGTGTGTTAAAAAATGACTTTACACGTCACTATTAGACTGAAGTGTGGTTGCATCGCTCTACTATTTTTTACGAACAGTTTTTATGTATTAAGCAAGAAACAAGCAAAAACTTAGAGGATATGGACCACTTTGATTATGATAATCACTATTTAAAATTCAGTGATTTTAAATTAACTTAAATTTATGTTAGTTACCATGTAGGCATTTTTAGTGGTAGTAAAATGAAAAAACATGTTATACACAAGTTGAACTCAAGTGACCAGAGTTGTCTACTTCCTTTTTAACCGACCCCAAAAAATGAGGAGGTTTTATGTTCTTGTAAAGTATCGTAATCCATTCATAAGTAAAGCGAATAAATGAAATGATATTATCGTTGTACACTTACTCGTATACCGTAAAATAACTGAATTGAATTTCCTTAATATTGTTTTAAATGAATTTGGTGTTATTGATTTGCGTTGAGACAGCCGTCTATCGGCAAAGCGACGTTTCGACCGAAAAGTTTCGACCGATTCAGCCGAAACGACAATTTTTATTTATTTGTGGCACATAGTATTATCGCCATAAACCTTTCCTTACTAGACCACGGATCTCGCGCGAAGCCGTAAAAACCGTCAAAAGTGTCATTATCTCTGTGAGTCTGAATTTTTGACAGCATTACGAGTATAAATCAAAATAAGCAATATTCTAAAACATGGCAGTCCACATTAAAATTTCTAGTTTTTACGTATTGACGTCAGTAGCTACGACAGTAGTGTCCTAGGACAGTATTTTTTATGAGTGGAAATAAACATAACTAAATTAAAAGATAGCTTTGACATTAGGATTTACTTTTTAAAAGTTAAAAGAAACGAAACATGATCAAACGAATTCTCTCAGAAGCCTTACTCTGCAAGTCAAAAATCGATATTCCAGGAAACTGTTGCGGTTTCGCCAAACTACTCATAGTCAGAAATGTTTTACAAACACAAGTACAGTTACAATACGAAAGTTCTCACGATACATCGCGATGTATCGTTGTTGGTTGTAATATAAGTAGTAATAAGGGGCTGCCTCTCTACTACACAAATCGATCAATTTTCGCAGGTCAGCTTATGTTGGTTAATCTTCCGAATTCAGTTTCCACCAACTTAGGCTGACCTGCGATTTGATGCCGAAATTTAGTTTTTCGCTGTCCGTGGGAGACCCCCTGGGCCGTTACTCACATTACCGAAAACAATCGTGTTTAAAACGTAAGTCCAGCTCATGTAGCTGTAAACTGAATTTAGAATACTTTTTCATAACCCTATCGTTTCGTTTTGAAAGTAAGCGCTTTGATCTCTAGCATTCAAAATCCCTCAAACATATCTTCAGTCAGAGTCCGATATCTTTTAAAGTAGGTACTTATGTAACGTATTTGGCACACGCTCGTATAATATATAATAAAGTATATAAGCTATTTCGGCTATTATTAAAATAATAACAATACAAACTTATAACTCAAAACAATATTTGTACCAAGTTAAGATCGATTACAGTTCGTAAATGAAACACAAACATTGAACTCCCAACAACTGAACAAACGAAATTGTTTACATCTATTTACGATAATGTATTAAGATTTAGATTAAAATATAATCCAATGTGACATTTAAAATGCAATGTCACAAACACTATCAATGCAAAACCAAAGAAGTATCTGCATTTTGTCATATCGTGCCTGGAAATATCAATTAACGTAAGGGACATTTGGTCGAAAATGAGATAAATATGCAGTTCGGCTTAAAATTTTGCGCTCTATCGAATGGCATACTCAGAATTTTGATATCTTCAAAAAAATGTCCCTTACAGTACACATTTTTAACAATTTTTTTGCGTAGACTTCTTAAAACATTAACGTAAAGGACTTTTCATCAAAGTTCTTTTCATATAAATAAAGTAAGCAACATTAAACGTATAAAGTAAGAAATTGGTTGTCCCTTACACTAAAGCCACTTGAAGAATTGAATACAAAACTCTACTTACGCTATTTATCGTGTTTAAGTTATTTCAAATTGGTCCCTTACGTTAAAATGATACGAAATTATTCGTCAGTTACATGAAATGAAAATGAACTTTAATTCCTAGGTGAAATAAAGTTCATTTTTGTATGTCATATAAATATCATTTCAAACAATATCAATAGATGTTTTTCGCAAGATAATTATACTAAAACCTGTGTAAAAGCATTGCTAGAGTACGGATTTTAGACGCCTTCGAGGAGATCTCATTGAAACATTTAAGATTGTGACCTACAAGTATAATTTGACAAATATTATTTGTCAATTTATTACGCAAGTCTGATATCTTTGTGATGGATTTTGCATTAAAAAAAATATCGCTTTCCTACAAGTAGATACCCACTCAAACTAATTACCAACTAACTAATTATTGTTGAAGTAAAGTTCTGAGGTCACAATGAGCAAGCGTGATAACAGCGTAGCGCTTCTGTGCTTCGGATGACACGTTCAATTGTTGATCGCGGCTTTTCTAAATGAAGGAAACTTTTAAAGACTGCCTAAAAACTCTATTATCAAGTTAGCCTTAGAACTAGCTTATACAAAATTTCAATTTAATAAATACATAAATAAATGTTTGGACGAAATAGTCTGATTTACACAATGCAGAATTCTTGCCTGTTGCATACATTTAAATTGACTTACCTTCATGCTATAAACTAAGTCATGATATCAGTCGATTTAACTGTAGGCAAGAGGAAAGTTTCATCGTGTAAATAGGACTTTACTTTTAATAACATCAATCTATTTTATTATGAACTAGCTGCGCCCCGCTGTTTCACCCGCGTAAGTCCCGTTCCCGCGGGAATATCGGAATACAAAGTAGCCTATGTCACTCTCCATCCCTTCAACTATCACCACACAAAAAATCACGTCAATCCGTTGCCCCGTTTTGCCGTGAAAGACGGACAAACAGACACACATACACAAACACACTTTCCCTTTTATTATATTATAAGTGGGGATAGGTACATTCAAAAAGACTCTTTTGTCAAGGTTGTAATTAAAATTCCTCATAATTATTTCATCAACACTCGGAAACAGTTTTTTACATCAACAAATTTAGCTAATTTAGGCAACTATATTATAGACGGAAATACTTTGAATTTATAATGTTGTTTTGTTTCAAACGACTTTTTTGGAAAACACCTTTCGGGACTAATGGGAAATTAGTTGAGATTCTGATGTCATCAAAAATAAATTAAACTAACCAAGGTGTTGCCGTCACTTTCATAATAATTGAATTAAAAAGGATGGCATTATCTTTTAGTTAGTTTAATTTTTGAAATTTATTGGTAAAAATTAATTTCATCTATTTTTACACAGGTGGGTTAAAGTAGAAAGTAGAGTACAGTTACTACTTTTTACAGTCTAACTGTAAACTCTCAGATTTTATTGTGAAATCAGTCACTGTATCTTTTGAGCTAGATTTGAGTTCATCGTGAGGCAAATCACGATTTACTTCTATAATTTTTAAGCTATTGCATAGCTTCTATCGCGGGCCATGAGCGTGGAGACTGAATCCAGAAATTCCGTAACGAAAACACCTAACACTTGTCACTTTAGTCCCCGAATGCCACACGTCTTTTTTTTTAATTTCTTTTTTAAAATGTTTAAAATTTAAAGGGGCGGTGTTTGTAGTCAAACTCCTGCGACAGGTCTTCACCATTTTTTAAGAAATATTTACAGTGAGAGTTGGTTACTTCGTATATTTTTAGTATATTTCGTAGTATATTTTTACATCATAGTTAAAGTGTTCTGTAGTTTTTTTTGTATACCTACATTAATAGCGACGTCTTTGCAGCGTTCCGGTGAAGTGTCTATTTAGACATTTCTTGGATTAAATACTTTAGACCATAGATTTAAAATGACTAAAAAGATCTGAAAGAATGATTCCACGCCTTGGGAATATAATCGTGTTCATATAGTTTTTAGTAAGAAAAACGCATAACAATTTTTTTTATTATAAAATAAACAAAGACGTGGTTGTAAATAAAATTAGGTAAGAATAATTACTTACTATTTTTGCTCGTAAACTTTTATGGGCAAAAAACCAAATGGAAATTTCACGAATACCTCTACGGAAAATAAAAATATTAAGTGATGAACCACCGCATGAGACACTACTCATACTTCAGTATGGACTCTGAAACCCTTACTCCTGTAAGGCTCGTAGCCTTACAGGTTTATAAAACTTAAAATAACCCTTTTTCGACGGGGCTTAAAAATCGTATCGATGTCAACTGATTGTCAACAGTTTCTTTTTTTGTTTTTTTATTGATCTTATTCATGACGATTGACTTTTTGAGGGCTTACCCCTGAATACTGAAACGCTCTTGAAATGTTTAATGTGTCATATTTGTATAGACAATGTCAAATAATGCCACAAGCGCCATTTAGATTAAGTAACATTATAATGCAGGCGTAAGTTATATTACAGCATTTAATTTTCTTCAGTATGAATGGTTCATCAGAAAAAATCGTATGAATAACCACTTGCAATGAATGCTAAATAGGTAGGTAGATATAATATTTACCTTTATGACTGCTAACAGTGTAGTTCACATCCTCAAACATTAAATGAACTGGAGGTCTCTTCGCCATACGATTCAATGCTTTTAATGTTGAACCAGCTCTTTCCAAAGCACCTGGAGTCCATTGGCTTTCCTGTTCCTCTTCGATGACCACAGGGTTCGGGTGTGGAGATGTATGCGCAAGCGCAGCGCCGGCGATCGCGCGGCGGACGAGAGGAACGTTAGACATTTTGTTTTTGGAAATTTAGCACATAACAGTTCTTAATTGAACGTTTCAATAATAATTTATAGTTGAAAAAATAATTTCATTCAGTTTTTAATGAAACATTAAACACGTATTTTCAAAATTTGTTTTTTGAAATTTTTATAATACACAAAATGCGTTTTAAACTTTCAGGGAAACAGTATAAACATTAGTAATTTTACTAATTAATCACAACTTCACTAATATATAACGTTTTAACGAAATAGTCGGAAAGTTGTCACTCAGAAACAATAGTTAAAATATTTCCAATTTTAAAAACTTATTCCGAATTTGAATTTTAAATTTTGAATTTCGAATGTCCGTTTGCATCGCTGCGCATTATGCGTCACTCGATGCGCGTGCGGACAGTAGGGAAGTCACGATAGGACTGACTGAATGCGCTCAAGAATTAGTGCATTATAATGATCAATTAAATCATAGGTTACATCCAAACCTTGCTGCTTTTTTTACACGGCGTTATAGTTTTTATTGGTCTTTATTAACAATCATTGTAAAAACGTAAGGGCGTTGTTATGTTATTTTTTGTATTTTGTAATTAGTCTTCGAGAAGTTATCAGAACTACAATAAATATTAGAAATTCAATAAAATCATTTTTTTTTATTATTTAGAGTAAAATAAAAATTAATGGAATCTTTCTTTTTTTATTTTCAAACATTCTTCTGTCCGAGGCGGCTTTAATAATGTCGTCGACCTATCTTGTGGGCTACGACCCACACTTTTGTACCCCTTTAGAGGCCAACAACTAGGCTTTAATTTATGTAAAAATATTAAATATACTGTATTCTTAAATGTGTGATAGATAAATTGCGTCAGATCTTTTTAGTCCTTCTAATTTAATTGAAAATTTCTGAGGAGGTCAAATCAAAACATATTTGGTAAATGCCTACAAAAAGCAGGAGTTAACATTTTATAAGTGACAGGGTGTTAACCCATCCACGCTATTATAACGCGTACCTACTGGTTTTCTCGCAATGCTTTCCATCACCGTTTGTAAATGGTGAAGGAAAACGCTCGTGTTAATGCGTAGCGCATATAGCCTGGGACTGGATGACGCCGTGTAAAATGTCCATATAATAATATACCTAATTATTTAGTTTATTATTATATTTCCATTGATGTACGTCGTCGTAGGTATATAAACCCTCGAACTTTAGATCGAAAAAGGTGCTAATCCACTTGGCCCACACGGCACTTAATTTTTAACAGTTTGAAAATTAATAAGATTATAATTATTATTAATCTCCTATTTCCGGTTTTGAATAGTTCGACACCACGTTTTTGCCACGTGTCTAAATACTTCCTTAATCTGCTTAGAACTGGTTTTATTTTGTGTTTAGGATTCCGTACCTGAAGCCTCAACCGTTTAGGCCAAGCGGATTGGTACTTCAACTTTCGATCCGAAGGTCGTGGGAACGAATCCAGCAGTTATCAAAGGATTTGTCGTGTCGAAAAGTTTAAATGCGCTGATCACGAGCTATAATAGGTAAAGGAAATTGTGAGGGAACCCGCGGTTAGTCAGCCTCTCGCGTATTGACTATTTTCTTTCCTGTGAATATGGCTGGCTCATTCGGGACCTCATTAGGCCAAACCATAAAAACATTATAACTGCAGATCGATTCTCGACGACTTTCAAAACATGACGCGGTAAGAGTTTGCACGTTATCTAGCTTTTGTTTTCTGAAATCCATAGAATTTCTAAAAATAACAACGCCATGACGTGCCACGTCAAGACATGGTTATTTGGAGGCGGCTGGACAACTCTACTAATAGTATAAGAATTAGTTGGTTCGACATTCTGGTTAAAAGTTAAAAATCAGTGTGTACTGAACCGTGCGCTAATTCGACTCGCACTTGACAACTTTTTTATTTCTTATAATTTGGATTAATATCTACCTCTTTAAATGTAATCGAGGTAATAAATTTTAAACTTATAATTAATTCAATAATTCACTATTTATGATGTCACTATTGTCTATTAGAGACTTAAAATAATAACTTAGAGCTAAGATTTTTAATAAGGAAAATATATTTAATTCAAATACTAAATATTTCACTCTAGTTTAAGTATAATATTTTTTGTTAAGTGTAATTTTAATTAGGTACGTGTCCAACATTTTATTTGGATCAGTAAATAAAAAAATAATTTTAACAGTATTACTTCGAGGAACATAGAAACTCCATTTTGTAATAAGTGCAAATAAATCAAAATTATGACTTACAACACGTTCTTTACTTAACATATTATCAAATCCACTTGTCGTTTACAATGTCACGGCTAAAATTAACTTATTTTCTAGTGTAAATAGATGGGTATTGGGTAGTCGAGACCAAATTTAATGACTAATACTAGACACCGCAAGCATACATAATTCATTAAATAATGTTAATTAAAGAATGACCTTGTAGGTGTAAAAATAATAAAAACGGATAGAAAATAGATATAAGTCTTATTTGCCATTAGCATAAATTGACACAACATTATGGAGAACATTGACACAACAATAAATACAAGGCAAGGATTTATCTACCTATGAAAAAAAAAACTCACGCCTTTGCATCTTTGCCAGATGATTATTTTTAACAGCGTCAGGAGGCAATCTTTGCCTACACGTAATGGTACACTTACCAAACTGGCTGCGAGCGGCGCAGGACAGGGAGAAGTGGAGGGCTTTGGAGGAGGCCTTCACCTGCGGGGGTTCTCAAACCTAAGTTATTAGATTAATCTTAGTTATAAATTTAAAAAAATGTAAAGAGAAATAAAAGGCTTTTTATTTTATTTTATTTATTTATTTATTTATTAATGGTACACTTTAGTGCCTGGGGCATTGTTTTAGATGGAATAGGCTTTTCCAGCACCTAAACCATCCTCTCAACTTATCCGGCCATATCCACAGAAAACACAATGGGCAATACGTGTGGGGCTGACCAGCCGCGGGTTTGCTCACGATGTTTTCATTCACCGTTTAAAGCTCGTGTTAAAGCGCATATAAACTTTTCAACACAAAAAATTAATTGATGCACGACCGGATTCGATCCCACAGAACGAAAGTCAAAGTACCTATCCACTTGTCCAACACGGCTATCTATGAAATTACCATTTTATTCATACAAATATTATAAAAAGTAAAATTCATCCTTGGGAGCACTCTTTCAAACAAAATAATATTTTTCTTAATCGGCACTATTGACCAACAAATGAAATGAAATGAAAGGACCGATTTTAAAAATTAAATTGAATCGGTGAATAAAACAAACAAACAGTGAAACATAGAATCAGCTTCTTTTTTGAAATCGGTTTAAAATAGGTGAATAAACTTGTCACAAATATCACAGTCATCGAACTATAGGTAGGTACATAAGTCAAAATCTTTTAAACATTGTTAAACTGTTTGAAATGACTTTGCCATTGTTTTATGTTAAAGAAAATTCTCTAACCTGTGAACTTTATTATACTTTTTGTACAGTTTGTTCACCTGATGCATTACACTCATCAGCATCACCTTGTTTTTTTCATTGTTTCTTTCTTTTCTGCATTGTCACTTTTTTGACGACCTCTGTTTCGCAGTTGACGAAACCGCTTAGGACGTAGAGATTGCGGGTTCAATTCACTTGAAAGCTCTGACATGCCTTACATTGTTTGTTTGACTGGCTTCTCACTGAAGCTTGACTATTTAGATTGTTAAGGGATTGCTTCAAAAAAAAGCTAGGCCCACACCGCCAGGTTCTTGCCTGATTCTTTCCCTGGTGTAGGGAATTGTTTTGGAACAGGCAATAGAGTCAACTAGTTTTTAAGACTGTACGTTTTCGAGCGATCCTTGAGGTCCTATGAAATAAACATATTTTTCTTTCTTTCTTTCTTTCCTCTATTTTTTCGATTCTTATAAATAAACTTCTATCTAAACTACAAGCGGCAATTCAAAATTACATAGCGGTTAGCCAAATACGAGTAGTACTTAAGCGTGCTGTTATTTCACTTTCCACTGGTTATTGCACTAATAACACTGGTTTATGGCACTTGCTTGCAATTCGCTGAAACGCAAACATTACCATAAGCTATTGCATAGCTTCTATCGCGGGCCTTGAGCGTGGAGACCGAATCCAGAAATTCCGTAACGAAAAAACCTAACGCTTGTCACTTTAGTTCAGCTACTCGCCGCTAGGTGACATGCAATAGCTTTACCGCGGCAGTCCCCGATGGCCACACGTCTTTTTGTTTCTGCTTTATTATAATTTGATTTTGTACACCTCCTCCTCCTTGAGTCGTACTCCTCAATGCTGAGGGTCGTGACCACCCTTCAGAATCAGTCTCTTTCTGATGATGTTCCTCCATCTATTTCGGTCCTCGGCAGCGTGGAGGGCGTTGTGCATGGAGGTGTCGAGAGCGGTGCGAATCTGGTCTGACCAACGTATAGGACTGCGCCCACGAGGCCTTTTCCCATCCACTTTTCCAGTCACAATGAGCCTTTCAAGATTGCTGCCGTCTTTTCTAGCAATGTGGCCAAAATATGCTACATTTTTTACACATGATTTTGTACACATGTGTCTTCAATATTATTCTATTTTATAACGTAAGACTGTTTTAAACCCAATGAAAAAGCAAAGTTATGTGCAAGGAAACATTAAATATCTATAAAATTTATGTAAAGCGTGGAATTAACGACGATCCGCCTTGTACTATAATTTAGTAGTTTGTTAGTACATGACGCAACATATTGGTTTGAAACTCTATTATAACTAGATTTTATATTAAAAAAACATATATAACATATAATAACATGGGGCTACAGTTGATTTTAAGAGTTCCAAATCACAAAAAAATATTGAGATTTGGATTGGATGTTGCGATTGTTCGTCAAGAGTTACCCAGCTGGTCACTTCTCGCTATCGCATCTCGCAAAATATTTTCCTGTGAGTAATTTCCCGTGCGTAAATAATTAAAAAGAATTTAAAGTATAAGCACGTTTTTCCCATAAAACTAACAACTTATTACGGTAATAAGATTATAATCAACTGGTTGTCCTTGAAACAGGCCATAGACAAGAAGACATTATTATAATCACATGGGAAATTACTAACGTAAAAATATTGTCAATTAGATACCGACAATGTTTCGATTCTTTCGAAGAATCTTCATCTGGGTATGAGTTTGAATGTGAAACAAGAAGACATCAATGAAGACAAAAATTCACGGAGGAGTTCAGTATGTTTTATCTTATTACCGAATTTCAGAGAGAACCCCAATCCAGCCTTTCTGGTGAATGTTTCTTAATTTAACCTTGACACCCTTTCAGCTCTTTAAGTGTAAATTTTCCTAAACCTTTTCTTAATGAACGCACAGAACAAAGATTGTGAAATTTGAAGTTTCTTGGTTTTGCGGTTTCAAAATTAATTAGGCCGTTTCTTCTGTCAAATCATAATTAAGACTAAAGTTAGTTTTTTAAATAAAACATTTAAGTATTTATGTGAGCTGATAGGTAGTTAATTTACTTTTTTTTTTGTTTTTAAAAGAACTCCCGAGGTAGTTCCATATAAAAATTGAGGACTTCGGAGTCATGGTAGGAAATGCCCTAGAGTGCAAAAAATTACTGCGTTCTCAATAAATTGAAGTCGGATTGTATTTTTTTTTTTAATTTGGTCTTTGAGGACCTTCACCGGACAAACAACTTCACTAGACAGGTTGCAAATATAAAAGTTTTGGCACCTAAACAAAATACTATTAAATCAAACCAAAAGTGCGTCATTGTATGACGCACGGTCAAGTTCATTCGAATAAGAAAAAACGAGTGGATTGAAGCTTCTTAGCAATTAGCTTGAGAGTGATGAATTTATTTAATAATTGTAGTGAAAAGTTAATGAATTAAATTGGTTCTCATCATCAAGTCTCTCTATGTCTAATGGTGGATGTGACTACATTTTTATTTTGCCCTAAAAGTTTTCGAATAGAGACCGCATACCGGCAAGTGCAGCGTAAAACGTCCACCAACGAGACGAAAAGAATCAGATGATTTGATAAAAGCAGCAGGTTAATACGATGGACGCAGTCCGTTTCCAAGTGAAACAACTGAAGATCAGGGTAACTTACTCTTGACGCACGCAATATCAAATTCAAATGTCAATAATTTTTTTGTGATTTGGCACTCTTGAAATCGACTGTAGCGCCACATTGGCGACACGAAATTGATATTCACGGTCATGGTGAACTAATTGAGTTTCTGTAAATTTTCTGTAGCGATACAATCCTGTGAAAACAGATTCAAGAGTACCAAATTTTCGTACGATCTTTTACTTACTTTGCGTTGCCATTGTCATTATTGTCAAGAGTAGCTACCCTGAGGGATGCTTCTGTCCAGCTGTGGACGTCGTACTTACTGATAAAATTATGATGATGCTGAGTATGTTCGGCTAAGCTGAGAGGATGATTTAGGAGCTGGATAAGCCTATTCCATCTTAACAATGTACCAGGCACTACAGGTGTCCCGTTAAGTTTTTTCAAAGATTATCTCCTGACGCTGTATAAATCTAGTAAAGATGTCATTGTAAAGGAGTTGAATATGTAGTGATTATGTTCGCTACGAACATGTTTAAAAGCTACGACCGTTTTATTCAGCTTTATGGTCTTTACCTGAGCTAATTAGTACCTACAGCCCACTGGTTTTAGCATTCATTTAGCACAGCCACTCGTAAAACCCTATCAACTGGTATGCCTAGCATAAGTTTGAATACAAAATCAAACAGCTCTTTAGGAAAATAAAATGTGAAATCACGTGTAAATTAACAAATCACAATAAATAATATATTTAAATATTAAATTGATTATTTACATTATTAGGTATAATTTATCATGATTAAGTCTTTTAATCGTAAATTGTGAAATACTCATTAATTAAGTAATATTTGTTTTTATTGTTGACGTAGGTTTTGCTGTTGTAAATTAAAACATGTTTTTATTATTATTCGTTTTTAATATATTATTTTTTTATAAATGCAAATTTTGTAGGACAAAATTATTTATGTTTAGTCCCAATTAAAGGATGCAAGATTCTTACTTGTTGCATAAAATCAAATTGAAGCAACTTTTGACTTTCATGCTTGGACCATACGAGTCATGATGATAGTCAATTTAATTGTTTGCAACAGATAAGCACCTAACATCATTTATACTCGCAAAACGAGAAGGTTGACTAGTTTTGAAATCAATTCGCTTGACGCGTTGCAAGTACTTGTTACCTTTTTAAACTGCTACTAGGCTAGGAGTGTTGTGTCAAATGGTTATCAAACTTATACCCAGAAAGCAATAACAGATCTTAAGGTAGTCAATCTATTCTTTTCGCTACTATACTTGGGTTACTTTCAACTCGTGCTAGCTTTCAAAAGCAATAAAACAGACGAACCGTTACCGTTGACAGACTGATGCACTTTGAAACAAACGGGGTTAGAAACTTCGGTCCATAAAGTTGTACTAACTCTAAAGTTCATGCTCCTAACCCTGTTGAAGCAAACGGCTGCTTTTAAATGTTTTGACAGTTTGTAGTTTGTGTAAACATTTGATTGTCTGTAAGTTATCCCATTCCAGGTTTAGCTACAACGGTTGAATACAAAGGAGATGACCAAGGCTGACAACTAGCCTACGTGTCTCATATAATGGACAGTTAACGCGACGCGTAATGAGTTATCTACTATAACTCATTACAGGAGGCTTACCATGACGTATTATCAAACAATTCAGTTTCGCTGTTCTAACTTTACGTCGGCGCTTTAGCTTACGTCAAAAGTGGTTCATTATAGGGCCTAAACTGAATCACTTTTAACGGTCATAATATAAGCCTCCTGGCTCAGTTCTGCGAAGGAGAACACTACTCGGCAACTTGTAGCTAGTCAGTGAATAATATGGGTTATGACCAAAACATCCGACCAATAAGCAATCTCTACCAATAATCGCAGGTCAGTTTACGTTGGTACAAGCAGAATTCCAAATATAACCAACATAAAATGGTCCTTTAACAACCACCTAACCTCAGTCTTGTGGTTCCAACATAGCTCGAACCTCTATAGGTAATACAAAAATATTTAAGACATAAAAACGTTAGCATTAATACCATAACCCTATACTTATCTACTAACTCTATCAGCTCAACAGTTAATAGCAACTCATAATAAAATAAAAATAGTAGTATTAACAAGTCTTAGAATTCGAAACGCCTTCAAGACTTGACGTCAATGCGGAGTTTTTCCTCATTCCCGCCGAAATTGACGTCCATAGATCCTCGTCCACCCACACAGTAAATTTTCACTTTTATAGCCCTAGGATAGTATGAGTAAACTAGAGGGCATAAATTCAAGGGTTAAGTGCTTTCACCTCTTTCGCTTCACGTCGATTGCTTTTTTGACAGAACCTTGACTTTAAAGATCTGTCAAAAATTCTAATTGTGACCGCTCATTTAAAGATACTAATCTAAACAACCTGTTTACTATATTAATTAAATATATAGACAAACGCGTGGAGAACAAAATGCAAGTAGCAAGCTGTGGTCGTGCACACTATCCTTGCGTTTAGTTTTTGTCCTGTGTTTTGTCGCGAACTAGCAAGTGATGCACTCACTACACAAGCTCGCTCAGTGACTGCTTGTTTCAAAAACGCTGTGTACTCTAAGACCCTGTTCACACGGCATTGTTCTGCACGTTTTTTCACGTATTCGTTTTTTAACGTATATATAGTGGCCATACAACGTACACATATCCATTCACACGACGATTGTACTGCAAAAAAACGTGTACCGCTTATACGTTTAAACGTATACGTCAAAAAATCGAATGAACTTTGACGTATTCGGTTCGCAGTGGCACGGTATAGGTTTGTTTCCTTCACTTTTCTGCGGCTATTCGTTTTTTACACGAATGATAAATTTACCGTGTGAAGACCTGGGTGAAAAAACGAATACGTGAAAAAACGTGCAGAACAATGCCGTGTGAACAGGGTCGTACACTGACTGCTGTCAAATTTAGGAACATTTTCGTAATTCTAATTAATGTCACAAATAACAAAAACGATTTAAAAAATGAAGATGCTTACTTTAATTGAATATTTTGGTAATAGGAAACAAAAAGAACGTCAAATAATAACATTTCTTTTCGGTCATTGTCTGAGGTTCGTTGACACGAAAATTTCCAAAAATGGCACAATGGACATTTAAATGCGTCAGATCCAAGTTAACAATGAAAGATTGGCAATTTTGTGAGCAACAAGTTTTAATACAATGATTATCGCTTTTCAATCTTTTCCAGGTACTAATAATAATAATTTCTTGATACAAAAGAAGGAAATATGATCACGGATGCAATTCCAAGGTCAAATACATCTTATTTGGGCTTGATCCTTTGAAGTTTTACGTCCAGTCTCAATAACTTATGTATCTCTGGTATTGTTTACTGTCGGTAGATATTTGACACAATTTGTATGGAAGTAATGTTAAATATCTTGTAAGTAAGCTAGACCAGAGGTATTTAGGTTATTGAGACTGGACATTAGGTAGTAAGTACCTAATCATGGGTATGGCCGCATTAAAATTAGATGCTAGTTCATCGCTTTTAAAAAATTAACAATTTAGTTTAAAAAATACATTGTTGCGTTGGTTTTAAATTAAAACTTATATATACTTATGGGAAAAAGTTAAAGATAATTGATGTTGCATTTCTTTCTTTGTACTTTGCCCTTTTGGCGTGTGTGGTTTTTTAATGGGAGGAAAGAGTATGAAAGAGGTTAACTTAAATTTCTTCTTCCGGGTGAACTTTTGAAAATGTTATTCAGAAAACAAAAATTCAATTTAAAAAGGTTTTCAAAAAAACTCAGCTTATTTACCAAAAGTTATGCTAAAAAGATGTGATTGGGAAAATTTGTGTCAAAAACAAACAAACTGCCTTGTAGTGTGAACTTTCAAGGGCATAATAGACGGTGTTCTTTTAAAAGGACACCATGTTACTTTAAATTTATGTTACGCAACTCCCTATATCTTAATCTTATGATGTTATTTTAATTGCTATTTTAAAAGTTTTGCTGGTAACTTAGATGCTATCAAAGTTATAATTGTAGTTATTCAATCGTATGACCCAGATTTCAAAGACTTAATTGATACTTTTATGTTAAATTTTTTTGTTGAAACTAACAAATGTTTTATAGGATGAGAATAAATAAGAATTATTTTTGTGTGCTCTGGAGTACACACTAGATAAATAATTTAAAAATGCCAATTTATCTCATAACGGCTACATTCTCACACAAACACAGATTTCATTAAATATTATTAATCTCGATTTTGGCTTCGACAGGATTCGAACGATCGAAATAAAAGCGATCGTCCTTAAGCCTGACTGCCTTGCCACTCGGCCACGAAGCCATGATGTCGCAGCCCGAAACTATCATTTAGTTGATACTCGTATTTCGGTTAGAGCACCGACTAAACGAAATGCCTAAGTGTGGTTTAATAATATAAAATATAAAAACTACAAACACAGATTAACATTGCAGTAAATTAACGACCGAATACTGAAAGGATACATAAATACGAGTATTTGGGAGCGAACAATTTGAGACGTTTATATTTAATAAAATATAGGATGACAAACAAGTAATGTTTTCGATTGTAATTAATCTGATGAGTGACATTTAGTGACATTAACAACTGAACACTTCCGTGCTTCAAAGGGCATAGTTGGTCAGTGTCATCAGTCAGAGAGTACTACATTACGTTTCGATCTCAGAATAAATCAATAAGCTATTGATGAAGAAGGGCAGGATGATGATGATTGATGGAGACTAAAACTCCGTCAAGAGTGATAGCTCGATAAGACTTTTCTGGCGCAGTGGGTTAAGGCCCGCCTGAGACGCAGAGCATGCGGGTTTGATCACCGACGCGGGAAAAATGTTACAAAAACAAGAAAACGATTGAGAATATTAGTCACATGCTTACCATAATAACACAACAAAGTTACCTAGCTTGTGAATAGCTGTATGAATTATCTATAGATATTTAAAGATATTCAGTCTAGTTATATACTAGCTCAAAGGAAATTACTTAATCATTGTAACTGCGTTAAGTACATGACCTTGACACATCGAAATCAATTATGTGCATTTGTAATGTCAATAATTAACATAATGTAGTCGATTAAACGAAATTACGAGCGACAACATAAGTTATGGCTATTGAGGTCATTCTGTTTACGAGTATGTAAAAGTTTATGGGAATGTATGTTTGTTGTCGGTTAGAATTATAATAGTATACTTTAACAATATAATGGATATAGGTCTAGGGGAAGATCAAAGAAAAGATGGATTGTGTGAGGGATAACATGAAAAAGAAAGGTGTGAGTGCTGTGATGACGCCTGATAGAGGAAAATGGAAGAAGAACACAATGTTGTGCCGACTCCACATAATGGGATAAGGGCAGAAATAAAAAGAAGCATTATAAAAATTAATAAGAAGCATAAGAGTGGCTTTTTATTAAAAATTTTAGAAGTTTTGAGATTTTATTTATTTATTCCGGAGAAATTGTTCATAACATTTTTGAAATAATCTCTTTATTAATATTGCATTGCGTTTCACAAACTATTTAAACACAGAGATAGTTTAAATCCCTGATCTTCAAGTTGAACGTCTCCGAATTTATATTTGACCAGAAGCACGTGTCGGCTTTGCACGAGTGTACTAATGAAATTACCGGGATAAAATAAAATAGCCTAAGCCATCCCGACAGTCCATTCTACACATCGGTGAAAAAATTTTTGAAATCGGCTCTGTAGTTTTAGATATTACCTCCGTCAAACAAACAAACCAACATTACCACTTAAGAATATTAGTATTTGATAAGGTAAGGTAAACGAAACCATGAGCATAAATTGGTCTTTGAATGTGTTTGTGACATGTTTGTTTTTTTGGGATAAATTAGTGGTTTAATTAGGTTGAATCAAATGACCTCAAATGTACGGAAATGTAGATTAGACTAGTTTGCCATGACGCTAGTTTTCACGGTCACTCTGTTTTGGGTTAGTGACCTGCCTAATGTTCGAGAGAAACGAGGCTAGTTTTTTAAGATAGGATAGCAATCTACTATCAGTTAGCTAGCAAGCTAACTGATAGTAGATTGTCTGTGTAGACAAAACTAGCTTCATTTTTACTTAAAAAACTCTGCTAGAAGTACTAGCTTACCTGCTTACTGACACTAACTTGAAAAACTAGCTTTGTGTCTCACGGGCCGAATAGTTTTTATGAGTAAGTAGTGGTTTAAGCTTTACATCTTTACTAAATAGTTTATACAGCGTCTCTTTACGCACGTACATAACTGTACAAATTTACGTACCTGTTTCAGTTTTCTCAAATACTATCAAAAACGAGGTTTCTTGAAATTCCTGTCTCTGCTATTGTTGCAGTATTCACTAATAGCTCAAATGGGTTCTAAATTAGAATATTCAGACCAGAACAATGTTCTTGTCTGCAAATAAATCGCTGTTCTCAACAGTCTCACATTGCAATTAAACACAGATGCTACTAATAAACCCTGTATTTCCTTGGCTGTATGTTTTGTCTCTGACTTGGCTTTAGTCAATCAACAACATTACAATGATGAACATTTTAATAGCACACTTACGGGTATTTAAAAATATAAATACCAGTAAAAAAACTCAAAATTCGGATAAGGTATTTATTTTGACATTTCAACCCCAAACTTTAAATCACAAACTTCGGTAATAGTTGACAAACTTTAAAATAGCTTCTAATTTAATAATCCACTACTCGTATAATAGTTATTTAGATATTTAAGCATCGCTAAGGGAGCCGTTGTTTGAAGTTGCGACTGAATGAGCGTAATTACTCGTGTGTCGGATGTCTGAGGCAATAAATGTGTTTTCTTTCTTCTTTTAATATGTAAACGGGTGACACTACCGTGCCGTGTTGTATACCACAATGAACGCATCTATAATAAGTGGTCTGTATTGTGATCTTATTGAATAAAGATATTGGAGTTTGAGTTTATACTCGTATGTCAGAGGGAAATTGGGGTACCAGGGATTTTACTGCCATGCCAGGTTTTGATTGTATCATACATTTTTACATGGCATATAAAATGGCACGGTAACCATGTCAAGGTGATGTCTAGGTGATGGTACTGATTGGATACACTAATTTAAAAAAATGAAAAAAAAATATATTATTATGAACTTTCACACAACTTTCAGTTTTTTTTCTAATCGGTGAACTTACATCAGCGCGTGGAGATGGCGCCTAAAAGTGCTGGCTGGAGTGAAAATGAAAGTAAATAGGCTGGTGTAATGCTCATTACAAGGCTTAAGGTGCTCCTACACGGATCGTTAAATTACCCCCATTTGACAGTATTCATTTTATTGCGAGATTTAACGTCATGTGAAAAGGCCTAGGGTGAAAACTAAAAATACTGACTTATACCTTCATCTTGGTACTTCTGAAAAATTGATTGTTATTGTATAAAATAATTGGTCACTTAAGACGAATTTAACTAAGTTTAACTTTATATGAATTCATTGTTTTTTGTTTCTCAGATCTACGTCAGTAAATTTTTTTGTTGTTATTTTGTGTATCCTATTGTGCGTAAATCAAAATCAGATTCACATGACGGGATCCAAAAGTAAAAGTTTTTTGGGGTTATTTGTTTTTATCACATGTGTGTGTTAGGTACCTATTTTGTTTCATTATGTTATAGGTCGCGCCACGTAAAAAGAACAATGTGAGGAACGGAAGGGGGGTAGGTTTGCAGACGCTCACGACCAATAGCACGCGTTAAATCAATGGTGTGAAGTGCGCCGCGTCACTCCTCCACCGATCGGACCTAAGATTCCTTAAAATCGCCTACTGCGTAGCTTTTCCCCTCAGCGTTTTTTCTTTTTTTCTTTTAAAAATTTTAATGATTTATTTGAAAATTATTATTGTCCTTCTGCAGCGCAAAAGGCCCCTTTTCCTCATTGTTCTTTCCTTGGTCGTATTGTTTCATGAAGTAGTAACTAAAATAAGATCAAGAGAATTGTTTTCCCAATTAATTTAAATTAACTTTGCTTGAATAAGGCAAAGTATTCATAAATAAATATTATCAATATCCTTAAATAAATATCCTTGGACATTCCACACAGCGTCATCTAGTCCCAAGGTAAGCAATTTAATGCTTGTGTTATGGTAACCAGATGACTGATATAATACATAGATATATTTTTTTTGTAAATACATACTTAGTATAGATAGAAAACACCCAGACACGGAACAAATATCTGCAGAACATACAAACATTTGTCCCGTAGCGGGGATCGAACCCGCAACCTCGGCATCTCAACCGGGCGTTCACCCAACTGCGCCACAGAGGTCGTCAGTGAATCATCAATGAATCAAATCTCGAAGCTTCCAGAGTTTCGTTGTTCTTTGTTAACAGTGGATTTTTGTAAAATAATAGAAGTGAAACAAATTAAATGATTCAGAACTTTCCGGAAATAGAAAGTGTTTCTTTGAAGAGGGTTTTATCTATTTCGAAAACTTTGGCAAATAAATAATAAATAAATATCCTGGGATATTTTACCAGGCGTCATCTAGTCCCACTGTCCCTAGAAATTTAATGTTTTTTTACATTATTATTTTGTAGTAAACACTTAATGGCAAGAAACGTTATAGATACCAAGACAACCAGACCTGGGACAAATTTTTTCAGAAAATACAAACATTTGTCTTTGGAGGGGATCGAACCCGCAACTTACGTGTCTCAGACGGACCTTCACCTAAAAGTACAACAGAAGTCGCAATATTTACTAAAAGTCTTACTTAATTTATACTGTACATTTTGTATCCTGTTATAATTATCTACTTGTGTAATAAAAAACTAAACTGGGTCTTATTTTCTTGTTTTCTTTTTGTTCAAAAGAACAGGTTTTAATTAAAGTTAGGTTGTGGCCATACCACATTTTATGTTTTTTTATTATTTTGTGTTATACATTTTAAATGATCGATGCAAATTGCTAACTCTACAAGATATGACAAAAAGAAACAAAAAATATCTTCTTGAACATTTAAGAAGTAACATCTAGTCCTAAGCTTTAATTTAATACTTTTGATATGACTGAAATACTCTCTTTTGTAATACAGAGGTTACATATTTAGACAGAAGAATACTCACACGCAGAACAAAAGATCTTTTTGTTTGTATTTTGTTTTATGGTTTTAGTATTTTTATGATAAATTAAAAACTTTACCAAAGTTTTTGATTTCTACGGTACCTATGCAAACCTATAATGATTCATTAGGTATTTGATCACAGAACTCTAATTTTATTCGTACTTACACTTACGACGAATAAAATGATTAAAATACTGAAAAAAAGAATGGCATCCTCATTCATTTTTACATCTCGAAACAAGAAAATAAAGTATTTTTATTCCACGCACTAAAACACTGCCTTTGCTTATTTCCATGCAAATATTTGAAACAATAAAACTCGGAAACACGTTATGTAAACGAGCTGGATTGCAAAAATGATTTGTTTTTCCACAATGCTGTCATAACTAGCTTTACAACTCACTTTGACCTCACATCGGCACATTTTAATGATAAAATCTAAATAAAATATTGAGGATAACACAAAAATAGGTTTTTTTGTGTTTATCCTTAATATTCTCTTGTAATTCTAAAAAACCAGTCAACAAATTGTCGCTTGATCCATTGCGTATTCATTTCTGCATAAAATTATACAGCCTCTTATTCATTTCAAATGCATTGTTTTTATCATGTTGTCACATTTAGGAGAGTTTTTCTGGTACATTATTCAGAGTCAGATGATTTTACTATATTTTAGTTTTTAATAACCCACTTCTAAAAAGGAGAAGGTTCTCTTCTTCTCCCTTCTACTCAAATTCATCAAAGCTATTTCATTTCATTTTCAACTACGGTCTTTCAAAAATGTTTTACACAATAAACTTTCATTTAGCACCGTAGATTCTAAGAGCAAACACTTGCTCGGAAAAGAATTCATCTGGCGAAAGGCGTTTTCCCTGTTGCTATTTATTTTCAATGCCCATAAGTTCTCTAGTACAGCGTTTCTTAACCTTTTTGTATGGCCATTTCTCACCTACTCCACTTTCTAACCTAATATTTTTGCAGTCGGGATTGTGATTGAAAATATTATTTATGTATATGTAAGTTATCAAAACTTAATATATTTTTCTTTTTCACTTTTTAACCGATTTCAAAAAGGAGATTTATGTAACTTTGTACGACAACAAAATTTTATAAGTGATGAAAACTGATATTACTGAAGTGACAGAAGTGATTAATTAATTTTTTTTTATAATATTTTAAAATATACATTTTTTAGACACACTACAGTTAAAGTATTTTAACTACATCAAATAAATCTCTCCTAAGATATGAAGTGGTAGGCCATATTTTTATTATTGGTTTATTACTGTTTTAGCACATCATAGAAATTAAGCCATAACAAATCAATAAAATTTATTAGCGCCATTGGAAAACCTATAGGTTACATGATGAGTTAGTTAATTAAATTATTATTGTGTGGAATGTTCAAGGATATTTATTTTTATTTTTAATATTTATTTTAAATTGACTGAACTTTTACCATGACTTTTCTTATTAGCCCTCAAAAAACCCTGTATACAAAATAAAACTTGTAAAATTCGATTGAACATCTACATCAGTGCCTTAGGCATAAAGTTTTAGTTTCTCGTTTCCATCTATTGTTACAGATTGAGAAACTCTGTATAGCCCCTTCCTTCTCTTAATGAGTAGTATTTCACATTTAATGGTGCACAGGCTTAGGGTTAATCATCATCTTATTAAATGTAAGGAGAAGTTACAACGGGCCTTAGCGAAATTGAAAGCAATCTAAGCGAAGCAAAAAAACATTAGCTTAATAGTTTTGTTGTATACTTTGAGAACCATTTTGGTATGAAACACAAAATGGTAATGTTTTTTTTAATCTGGGAATTTTAATTGGTAGGTTTATATTTTTTATACTTTAATTGGTACAGTGTTTTGCGAGTTTTTGAACACGTAAATAATGGCATTTAAAACGAACTCTACTAAAAGCATAGCTTATTTATAAACCCCAATGACAAAAGAAAAAAAAAAAAATTCAAAATCTGTTGAACATGGACAAAGGGTAGTCAAATACATCTAAATTTTTTTTTCTTACAAACTTTTTGTAATAGAAGACAATTTATAATTACAATGTCTCAAATAACCGTCTAGTCGCGGTCTTCAACAAAATCATAATTATCAAGTAAATATTGAAGTTATAGAAATGTTTTAAATTTAATTAAAGTTGTTCTATAACAGTCACGTGCCAATTTGGAAAGCTAAATTAAACTTCGTCTTTAAATCTGCTGATTTGTAATTTTCTTGTACTAAAAAAATTTTTACAAAGACTCACCTATTCCCAAGGAGCGGTAGACTAATCTATCAGATTACAAGACATTTTAAACATTATAATAATATTAATAGGTAGGGTAGTTATAGTAAAGTAGGGTAGTATTTTTTTAAATAAAGAAATAAAGAATAAAGTAAAAATATACACAACCACATTTTGCAAAAGATAACATTCCATAATAACAGGTTGCAAACCCATCGACGCTAAAAAAAAGCTGTTTTCTTTACGATGTTTTCCTTTGCCGTTTAGAGCTTGTTATGCGCATACGACTATAAAAATCCCTTTTGATTCATGATACAATTTGTATCCTACTTTCTACTAATATTTTAAATTTGAAAGTTTGTTAGAATGTATGTATTTGTTATTCTTTCACGCAAAAACGGCTAGACCGGTATGTAGAATAGGTGATACCCTGGATAAACACAAATGCTACTTTTTATCCCGATATTACCGCGGAAACGGGACTTACGCGGGTGAAACCGCGAGGTGCAGCTAGTAGAAAATAAATAATTAATTTAATAAAACTCGATTTAATTTTGATTGTAGCACTTTAATTAGCCACAGACAATTTGCAACCGCGCCGCGACCATCACAAAGAGCCAAGAAAATTATTCAACGAAATTCAGAAATGAATTTTGAAATGCTGACGTATATAAATTTATTTTAAAGAGTTTTTAGCGGATCCGTGTTCCGGGCTGTGATTGTTTTAATTTTTAAACTTTGCTTTACTTCAAGGGTTGAAGTTGAAGGAAAAAGATTTTTTAAGTAGATATTGGAAATACCCAGAAAAATGGCCACTGATCGTGAAAGGATCTAATTTGCCATAGATCTGAACGAATTTGTTCACCGCATATTGGGAAAACACAGTCGTGATAATGTCATCAGTTTTTTTCACTTACATAATTTTTGTAACCCGTCATGGCTAACTTTAAGATTATCAATAATGAAAATCTTTTAAAGGTATTTTGTGTTATTGGGACATCCTTTGTAATCTAACGAAAAAAAATCATGACAACTCAAACGAAAAACGAAAAAATATAATACTTACATGCATCAAAAACCGGGATTGTCCCACTTTGTTTAATTTTAAAAAAAGCCTTCGCTAATTTACAATTTTATCGTTCGTTTATCTATACAACTTTATTTAAATAAGCAACCTGCCGATATAAGGTTTTTTTCCAGATTTCCCATGAGTATCGGCCCTATGAATTTAGATACATTTTATGACAAAGAGAAAAAGATGGAGTAATAAACATTTTATTATCTACGGATTCCATGAATACGGCATTTGAAAGCGTGATAGCGGGTTTGTATTGTTTAGTTTAGTGCCGTAAAACCTTTTCGGGTTATAATAGAATAGAAAATAGAATCAATTGGATTGCATAAATCGGTCGAATTGCACCAGCCGTGGTTGCAAGGATATTCTTACTATAGCTTATGCAATCTACTCAAAGCGTCAAGACAAAATAAATACAATGCCTACCTACTTTGGTAGGTACTGAACATTCAGACTTCTAGTTTTTCCACTACGAAGAATTAGGAGGTCGAAAATGGCCTAAATAGTTCGAGAAAAAGATGGTACGGCCGTGCCGCTATTTTTCTTGACTTGTGCACTGCCGTAGACTCAGACATAAAGGTATAAGTAGTTCTAAATTCACCTAAATTATTTGTGATCTGATAACAAAAGTTTTAAGGGAAAAAATAAATCGATCATTAACTATGTTTTTAACACTTGAAAGAAAAGCGGGGTGTTTATAAAACTTTAGTTGTTATTTTATGTTATAAGACTTTGTTTCTGTTTAAGCATTTATTTATTTAAAGTTATTAGTTTATTATTATTTATTAGTTTATTATTATTAGTTTATTTAAAGCCTTTCTATGTAAGACGCTTTTTTGGCAATCTTGAAACGATATGGCATATGATAAAAGGTTCAAACAAAACATCTGCCCATGTTAAAAATATTTGGAAATTCTACGAGTATTACACGTAGTTGGTTATGATTGTCACTTACAGGCGACGGTCATTCACTAAAATGTCATGAAATCAATGAAAGTAGAAAAAAACATCAAAAAATCACATAGTAAAATAAAATCAGAACCACTCGTCCAAATTGGGATTTTGCTGCTAAAACATTTTGCTGCTAAAACGTTATTGGGATCATACGAACAAAGCGTATTAAAGCTAGGAATTACTAAGCCTACCTGCTCCGAATTCGTTTCCACACAATTGAATTTTGTTTAATTTCAAGCATATTTGTTTAATTTCGCGTATCTATTAGTTTAGTCTCCAATAGTAAGCGGTTCCAGGCGAGCTAATAAAGTGTTTTGTTTACGCTTGCCGTCATCTGGCGGAGACGATGTACGTAGTTCATTTTTAGCAGTAAGAGAAGTTATACTGAACGCATTATATAAATGCTCATTACATCTGAATTTTTAAAGTAGACAATGATAGATTTTCCCGCGACCATTGTTGGCGTAAACTGGTCGCAACGTTGAAATGAGATGCAGATAAAAAAATGAAAAAAAATGAAACCTAACTAAATGAAGGTAACAATCTCCCGCTGTCAGCTACCCCTTTCATTTTTAAGACATTCAAACAAGTTTCTTAACAAGTTAAGATACCAAGTTAGTTATAGATAAACCATGTTTGAGATTATTTACTCACTACGAAACATGGTGCAATCAATTACTGTTATGTTTGCAAGGTTTTAAAACAGGTACCTATATAAACTTACCTAAAACAAAATAAAATACCACAAACCGTTGGATTCAAAAGAAGAAACATTCATCTTACCCGTTTTTATGTGTTACCAGTAAAATTGTGGTTCTGAATGTGTTAGCAGTAAAATTGTGGTTCTGAATTTCCTCCACTATGCAAGGGACACAATACCCAACGCCACGATATAAAGACCCTGCCTGATCTAGAGATTGGATTGGAAGGATCAGTGGGTATTGCACACTGATATTTACTCTGTGGTCTTCGTCATATAAAGATTTTTTGACAACTTTTGTTGAAATGATGGAATTTTCGGCAAGTTTAGTGTAGAGTAAGTGCGGCTTAGCAATGTGACACAATTTTTAGTGTGGTAACGAAAATAAATAGAAGCATAGTTATTGTTTTAGAACTCTTTTGTTATAAAACGAATTGGTACTTACCTAACTGTAATGTTAAATATAAAAAACTGAAATTATGATCATGACTGTATCCCAGGGAGCGGTAGACATTTCTTTCAGATTTTTATGTAATTTTTTAGATTCTTTGATTATTATATTTTGTTTTATGATGTTTTGTTTAAATAAATGAATTTGAATTTCCGCTCGCCAAACAATCTTAATGAGTGTAATATCATTTCGTTTTGTTACAGTATAATTTTAAATTGAGCGAAGTTTATTATATAACTATTGAACAGCATCTTCACTGTCTGTTACGCCCTTCAGCCATGTTGATATCCTCCCGGAAATTGACAAGCATTTGCTTTTAATATCCACAGTCAAATATTTAGACGCTTCCGAAGCATCTCCGCTATTCCCAGGGTCGTCATCGACCTCTAATGGAATTCGAGATATATTGCAATTGATTTAAATTGAATATGGCCTGTCACGTATGGAATGTTAACTTAAACAAAATGTGGGTCATCATCATTGGCCTTATACATCTTTTTCTGGTGATTTTGGTGATGTATTGTAATACTACACACTACATGTACCACTCTGACTACCCCTCAAATCTCAAAGGATGCACCGCACCTTCGAATACAGTCGTTCCTTTTTTTATAAACCAATTTTGTCTAAGCTTGTCACTTGCCTGAAAAGCCTCCTAATAAACTACACTTTATTCCATGGTAACATTTCAAAGCTTTTATTTTCGCATCAAGTTTTTCCTAATGGCTCAGCTACATTACACAAGCGGGAATGTGTAATAAAGGAGATTGACAAAAAAATAACAATACAATCAGCGGTAGATTTTATTTTTAAAATTGTATCGGTGGCGAACCTATAAAAGCAGAGCGCTCGCCTGACTCGAGTTCACTTTTGCTCGAGCCTTCGAACTGGTAACATCTCTTATTGTCTGTATCATGCTGTTATTCTGTTCATTTACTTGATTAGTAATTGATTTGTAATTGTAGATGTAATTGAATTGTAATTGTAGAAGACAATCTGATATCTGTAATCTTGTGTAGCTATTTTTAAAATACTTTGTAAAATTAATAAATTGTGTTGTTGGAAGTTTTATATTTTTTTAAATAAATCTGAGTAGAATCCTTACTTCAGAAGTGGGATAGGCCCCATGGTCTATTCCCGCTCTGGCCAATATTTAACATTTCGATTAATCTATTTGCATTATGTCCGAAGGTTCTACGACTCGCAGCCGAGGTAGGACAAGGCGTGCCAATACCGAAACTAATGAACTTCGTGAGACTTTAGGTACAATTCTGGCGCGCCTGAACGCGTTGGAACATGTCGGTCTACCCCCGACGTGCGCTACGCCATCGCAGCCGATGGCGCCGGACGAGCGCGCAGTGGCGCCGCCTAGTCCTGTCGCCACGTGTTCGCAGCCGATGGCGCCAGACGGGCGCGCAGTGGCGATGCCCATTCCTGTCGCCACGTGCTCGCCGTGCTCGCAGTCTATGACGCTTCCCGGTGCGGCGCCCGAGCACGTGCTACTTCCATCAGCGGCTGAGGTCTCCGTGCCGGCATCCAATGCCAGCACCATGGGTGACTCCCTGGCAAACACCACGTCCTCGCTGGACGTCACCGAGCGCCTTATTGCAGCGTTGAGTACACTGAGCAAGGTTAGATCCAACCATTATTATATTTCGAACTTTGACCCTGGTTTACACGATATTGATTCTTGGTGTGAGGAAGTGGAGAGAGCTCGTAGCACAAATTGTTGGGACGACAATGAGTGTTTATCCCGGATAGCTAACTGCTTGAAAGGAGATGCTCGTAGTTGGCTCAACGATTGGGTTACTAATGACCGTACGTGGTCTAATTTCAAAAAAGAATTCAAGCCGCTATGCTCACGAAGAATCGATATCGCTGATATATTGTTCGAAGTTATGTGTTCCGACTCCGACGGTTACCCCACGTACGCTGAATATGCCCGGCGTAGTATTTTGCGCCTCAATATAGTAAAAGGTTTAAGCGAAAAGCTAATTGTTGCTATTGTGATACGTGGAATAACCGACGCACAGGTACGTGCTGCTGCTGTGAATGCTCACTTGCTACCCAAAGACCTTGTCGAGTTTTTGTCCATCTATACTAAGCCTAAAATAACATCTGAATCATCGGTTTCTAGGAAATCATTACAGTTTAAAGCCGATCTTAAACGACCATTTATCGATAGGAAATCAGATTCGAAATGCTTTTCTTGTGGTGAATCTGGTCATTTACAGCGTTCATGTTTTAAGAAAATGAAATCGGATGATCAGTCTCAAACAAATTCTAAAAATAACTCCGATAGTAGAAATGCGGGTAGTCAGAAAAATGTTACGTGTTCTTTTTGTAAGAAACTGGGTCATGATGTCACTATTTGTTTTGCGAAACAGCGATCAGAAAGTAGCGTAACGAAAACAATGTAATTTTTGTCGTGTGAGGTGCTTCTAGATAGTGACGTTACGACCGCGGTTATACAGGGTAGGTATACCTTACCTACGGATGCAGAGTACCAGCGGATCGTCATTTACAGGCTAAAGTTGGTAATCGTGTCTAGTGTATGTGTGTGTTCTTGGTGTACCTACATAGACGACATATTTATTTTAGCCTCTAACATTAGACGAAGCTATTGAAAACTTACGTGAGTCATTTATTTTAACAATTTCTGGTTTTGCTATAAACACGAATAAAAGTACCTTTGTAACTAACTAAAGTTGAGTATTTAGGTCGCACAATATCTCAAGGTCAGGTTAGATCGAGCGAATGTAAAATCAAGGTTTTTATTGAAATAATTTTGAGACATTTTTGGTGCCCGTGTCTTTGTACTTTTGTTAAAAAAATACATTGCCCATTGTTTGTTTTGCATTTCATCATTTTACGCATTGTAGATGCTTAGGTACTTAAAGTACCTATGTCTGTTTTATGTTATGCAAAATCAAGACTCTTCTTCTTCTTTCGTATGAGCAAGTGGCCAACTCTGGTGACGGAGTTTTTAGGCCGCCTAAAGGCCTCCGTCATGGCTTAACGACTTTTAAAAGCCGGGACCGACAATTTAACGATCAAGACTCTGATAAACTAACACCATTTAATTTTATAAGTAACGCCGTATCTTTATTTAGAGTCCCTAAACTTATTGTGTCTGATTGTTGACGTTCGTTTGAGAGTGTGAGTTGGATTAGTGAAATAGATAGCCGAATTCACTTTATAACATCAAATGCATTTAAAAAAGGGCAGGTCGAGCGCTACTGCAGGACATTACTCAACATGTTACGGGTTGAGGCAACCGAACCAGGTAATACTTGGTCAGAGTCCTTCTGGAGAATGCAGTTAGTCATCAACTGCACTAAGCAAAGGACCACTCAAACTTCTCCGCTACAACTGCTCATCGGCATCAAGGCGACAACGCTAGTAATAACGTCACTTGTTCGCGATGTAGCTATAAGATTCTGGCAACGATCGAGAAGGTATGAGAGACATGTATCGTCAGCGCACTAGCCGGCTGCTTGACCAACATAGACATAAACAAGACGAGTATGTTCATCGTAATAGAAAAACTGAGAACATTGTCACTTAACAAAATGGTTTTTATAATAAACTTCTCAAATTACAGGCAAGCTGGACTCGGGGATGCGAGGGCCCTATCGTGCAAAGAGAGTTCTGCCCCATGGCGGACGTGAGTTGCAGTTGGTTGGTGGCTCGTAATGACCAGTGCCGCCGCCGAGCACATGGTGCCTTGGCGAGGCGAGTGGACCCCTGAGTCATGTGCCTCATTTTTTGACTGTAAGTACGTTGTATTTACTAATGCCATTGCTTTGAAAAGCGATAGAGATCATGGGTTCGAGTCCCGTTGAATCTGTGATTGATTGGTGTTCACATGCAGTGATTGTTTAGTGTTCACATGCAAACTAGATGCCTCTGTGATACACGTGTATGTAGCAGCATGGAGCCTCGCTCTGCTTGCTTTTTCACATGCGGACTGGATGCCTCTGTGATTTATGTGTGTGGCGGCATGGAGCCTCGCTCTGCTTGCCTTTTTCACATGCGGACTGGATGCCTCTGTGATTGATGTGTGTGGCGGCATGGAGCCTCGCTCTGCTTGCCTTTTTCACATGCGGACTGGATGCCTCTGTGATTGATGTGTGTGGCGGCATGGAGCCTCGCTCTGCTTGCCTTTTCACATGCGGACTGGATGCCTCTGTGATTGATGTGTGTGGCAGCATGGAGCCTCGCTCTGCTTGCCTTTTCACATGCGGACTGGATGCCTCTGTGATTGATGTGTGTGGCAGCATGGAGCCTCGCTCTGCTTGCCTTTTCACATGCGGACTGGATGCCTCTGTGATTGATGTGTGTGGCGGCATGGAGCCTCGCTCTGCTTGCTTTTTTCACATGCTAAGTGATGCCTCTGTGATTTGTAGGTACAATGTACCATAGTAGCATGTAAGCTTGAAGCTTCACGATGCTTTAGACATGAAACTTTGAGCCACTGTCTGGTTAATTCAGTGCTTTCAGATATACGAGTACAGACTTGCTGTATATCTAAAAGCCTATAGAAATTGAGCTAATACTTTGTTTGTATTACTTTCAGTTGATGATGACGCTCAAGCGGATGCGTCCCAGCCTGTCCCGAGCACAGAAAATGGAGACTTCTCCGCGGGTTCATCACAAGCTGCTCCGAGTGCACACGACGGAGACATCCCTACGGGTCCACTCGACCGAGAGGCCACCACCACTGCACCACGAGACATGCCTGAGCTTTCGCCGAGTCCACTTGCCGAAGATGGTCTTTAACTTGACCATGTAGATTAAAATATGCCAGAACTGTGATGTGGTTGAGGGCAACCACGTGTCAGGAGAAGCCGAATCAGCGGTAGATTTTATTTTTAAAATTGTATCGGTGGCGAACCTATAAAAGCAGAGCGCTCGCCTGACTCGAGTTCACTTTTGCTCGAGCCTTCGAACTGGTAACATCTCTTATTGTCTGTATCATGCTGTTATTCTGTTCATTTACTTGATTAGTAATTGATTTGTAATTGTAGATGTAATTGAATTGTAATTGTAGAAGACAATCTGATATCTGTAATCTTGTGTAGCTATTTTTAAAATACTTTGTAAAATTAATAAATTGTGTTGTTGGAAGTTTTATATTTTTTTAAATAAATCTGAGTAGAATCCTTACTATACATTAAACGGAAGAAATTCCGAAGAGATTTTTAGAGAAATCTGAAATGGATTGCTTTAAAAAATTAAAAGATGCCTTTACGTTGAGCTATGAAACTATGGAGCCATAATGTAAATAAAAATAAAACATGAATAGGACTGTAGAATATAACTCATTTAAGTAATTTAGTGCGAAAACCGAGCAGTTGGTAAAAAGTCGATAAAAAACTTTCTTTGTTCCGAGTAACGGCGAACAGTGATATCTATTTACAATTACATCATTCAAAGGTAACTCTGAGTTTTTAGTAGTATTTTGATTATAATTCGTTTGGATAAGTATCAAGTCATAGGATATTGTATTAATTACGAACATATAAGAATAGAAATGCATACGTGCATTTTAACTGCTGAAACACGTGAACATTTGAAATTCACGTGAAAATTTCGAAACTATTTCCCTTGCATCTTAACAAAAGCTTGTAAAAAGTTAGTTATGGAACGCAAATAGCGACAAACTTAAATGAATGCTTCCTTTATTTTAGCAAATAGACCCCAATTTCGGTACACCGAGTCTGCCCCATTATCCACGGGACCATTACGCAATCTGCTTTTTGATAACACGGTCTCAGACATAATGAAGCCATTTTCCTTGCTTTGTTTGATTTTATTTGGATAACGTCCAGACTTTACCAACAACGAGATAAATATTTGGCCTTTACTTGCTAGACGATTTTTATAGGAGGCAATTTTTGCTGACACTTAGGTAACTGGACACTGTTGTGCATGGGATATTGTTGAAATGAAAATTTCAACCTATTTATTAGGCTTTCTCGGTACTTTAACTATCCTCTTAGGGTAACTATTAGATACAATAAAGTAGTTTTATCCTAGGTAGTCACAACGTTGATCAAACACAAATATTAAAAACTTCCTTGTCGCAGAATTGAAAACACTCCCCTCATATCTCAGTGGAGAATTCGTCTTTGCTCTAGGTCTACCTCCATTTAGGTTAATAATGTACAGGTTCCATTTTCAGTAGCGCCTTGTATTTTTCATCTAGCAAAACACACTCCAACGCAACTGAAATATGCTCCGAATATTTCCTTCTTACCGCACCGCCCTGTGACTTTACTTCAGTTTGTGTTTCAGCTAGTATTTGACAAATGTTCAATTTCAGTTTCCCCACCTGCTCTGAGTTGTTTCGTGCGAAATACTGCTATTTCTCAGTTGTACTTTGTACGTTTACTTTTGCGGTTTTACACTTGCGGTTTCAATCTTTAGATGTTTCTATCTTAGTCTGATTACGTAATCGACAAGACTCGTACCTAATCATTTGAGAGAATCCAAAAACGAAAATTATACTAATTTAGACCCGTTACAAAGTGAAACGAGAACAAAACTTTAGTGTGATAGATTTTAATATTGTTTAATACCAAACATTCAACCCTTTTAAAATATTTACTAAGAAAAAAAAGAAAGCGGAAAATATAAACCGACTCACAGATTCAGACCCTAGGAAGATGTCTTAGGGAGAGGGTATGGGATCAAAGCCGTTCATAGATAAAACTCCCAAAATCATGCCTATTTACGTTCATACAATACCACAGACAACAGAGGAATAAAATTCGTAACTAATTTTTCCATCGCAATACTAACGGAATTTTCTACAAAGTTTTCCTTTATTATTAAAAAGTTGTGTTCTAGTATAACCTGAAAATATACAAGTTCATGAACATTCCTAACTCAAGCACTTTAGAATTTACGTTTTAATGAACTTAAGATAATATTCATAGCCTAATAAACAATAACATTTCAATGATATACCCAAACCTGTGACGAATACCCTCAGAACGGTTAACATAAATTTGAATTTACGACCGAACCGCATTCGTGCCATATTTACACTACAGATGGGGTCATTATAATAAGTGTGTTTGTCTTTCCAAAAGGGTTTGTAATGAGACAACTGGAAACTGCCGAAATGTGGTGATGAAAATAAACAAAACACAAACGCTTAGTGGTAGTTTGTACTTCCAATTTTAATTAAAATCTACCTTGTTCTCAATAAATTGACAAAGCGAAGCGACTGAGAGGTTTCGAATAGATTGGGTAAACTTATACACCTATTGACCGTAGTGGTTACTTAACTATGCCTTTGTTGGTATGTTGACCGTTGAAAAATATATAAACTATACTTACTTAGTTTTTAAATTGCTATTATAGTTTTAAACCACACATAGGTTCAATTTTTCTGATAAATAAACTGCGCCCCGCTGTGTTATCAACCTTGAATGGTTTCAATAGAAATACCTAGATCAAAGTATTTGTTAATCTAGGATATAAGTTATCCTGGTATCAAATATTTATTTTTGTCCAACCGTTTGAACTTGAAAGAGTAACAAACATTCACACATACAACATTCAAACATAAAAACACATTACAATCAATATCATTTAATAGTCTGATAAATTAATATCCTATAAACTCGTATATAAAAACCTCTTAAGGTTTCTTTTCCACTTTTGAAGAATCATAAAAACCCATAAGTCTCAAAAATTTCCCTTCCGTTGAAGTTGGAAAAAAACAAACACAAAAGGAAAGCTCTGGACTTTTGGACTTCCATTCCATTTCGGTAGCCTAATTAGGTACATTACACATGCAAATGCAGAACCTACGTGCCGATTGTGTAACATTTGGGGACACGTAGGGATGCAATCGAGAATTAGCATAGCCATTCATTTTACAAGCGTTAGGCCCCGGTCTCGAATTCTGCGGGCAGCGGGGCGGGAGCGGGCGACGAGCGGGCAATGAGCGGGCAATGAGCGGGCGACGAGCGGGCGACGAGCGGGCGACCAGCGGGAGACGAGCGGGCACTGACAGTCCGCGCGTCATCATTGTGTAGTGTTGTGCGGATAGTTATACCAAATCTCATTTTCTATTCCTGGTTCGATATTTTTGATAAAGTACCTAAGTACTTAGAAATGTAACTATTATTACTATTATTACTATTAAAAAGAGATAAATTAGAAAGAGATCGAAACTAAATCCATTTTAATTACAACAATTTTGATTTACGTTTTTCATTTGTATGTTTTTCGTGTGAACAATTTGTTTGGTTCATTAAGTATTCACGTACAGATGAACAATAACTCTCACATTTTAACAAAAATAAAAAAATAAATTGTATGGATTCAATTCAGTCTCGCTCGATCCCCTGAACCATGAATAGGTACAACACTACACCGCGTAATCTGTCCGTCTTGCCAACTGTACCATCATCTTAGTAGCTATATCTTTTGCAAAAAGTTTCCAGATAACCACATCAATCATCATCATCATCATCACGTCTAGATTTGTTGCATAAGTACTAGTGGTCGGTTATAGGTATATTAGGTACTTATGTAAAAAGTGTTTATTTGTTTTTGCAGTTGACTTTAAACATGTTTTTTTTATGATTGTTTTGAAATTTTTTGACATGAATGTTTTTAATAATAAATTAGGTACCTAATAGATACGTAGCTAAATTGATATAAAGTATTTTAACAATATAGGTATTATTTGCATGTTATGAAATTATGACAAATACCTGAATATGTATTATGAACTATTTAATGAAATTTTAACACCTGTATGTAAATTACCATATTCAAAGCAAATAAATGATTTAGATTTAGATTTTGATTTAGAAATAGTTTAAAGGCTCGAGCAGACCGGATGCGTATGCGATGCGTATGCGTCTACGCTTACGTCTACGCATACGCATCCGGTCTGCTCGAGCCTTAAATCAAAATATTAAAAATCATTGACGTCTTTTTTCAAAATAATTTGCTTGAATGGTTGATTTAGTGGAAAGTTGCTAGAAAAATTGATCAATCGTCTAGCTACAATTTTATTGAAATAGTTGCTGATGGGGGTATAAAAATTGCTAGAACTAGCTATGAAGTTTAATAGTTGGCAATGGTGACTGTCAGTGCCCGCTGCTTGCCCGCTCGTTACCCGCTCGTTACCCGCGCCGCCGCCGCCCCGCTGCCCGCAGAATTCGAGACCGGGCACTTAGTTGAGCTGGGTTTTTCTTGGTCACTTTTTCAAAAAGGATTAAAATTTCTTTTGTCGTTCTTTGTATTGTTTTATTCAAGGTTACCATAACACAAACATTAAGTTAGCTTAGCTTGGAACTAGATGACGCTGTGTGGAATGTACAGGATATTTTATTTAAGTATTTATTGTTTAATAAATTGTAATCGTAACATTTTAAATTATTTATCTAAATAGTTTTAGTCCTTGACTTCTAGTCCGCATTCTTGTGTTCAAAATATATTCGCACACGTTCTTAAATATTTTCTAAACCGCTTGTTATTCGGTTTTCAACGGCCCCATTTTTGGCTAACATTGGTTCAGTTTTGTTTATTGCAAATCTGATTTCAAAGGATTGTTCACGTTGTGTGCCAAATTGGAGCATCTCTCTGTCGTTCACTTTTATCTAGCGTTTTAGAAACGAAAAATCCGAGTTTTATTCCGCGTTCTCAAACTGAATTGACACAAAATGATTTATTCTGAAAACGTTCGTGTGGGAGTCTTACTAATTTTAAAAGCCCAATTAATAGCGTTGTGAGTTTTGATATGCTTAAAAATAATAATCACTTAATAAATCATAGCTTATGATAATAATCTTGGGGATAACAAATTTTAATAATATTTAATTAATAACTTAATTTCCCTTCCCTTCTTCCACCCTTCGCGACTCGGCGCAACCACAGCCCATGTGCTAAGGTAGGAGTGTAGTTCGTCACACCATCTCATCCTAGGTCTTCCACGTTGTCGTGTCACATTCTGTGGGGTCCACTCCGTAGTCCTCCTCGCCCACAACTCGTTCGAGATCCGACAAACGACCTAACCTAGAGTTATTCATGCCAATATCAGTCGAATATCAAATCTCAGTTATGGTACAGTTGCCTGCACTACGAGTAAGATGTACATTTCCAAATGGCTTGTTTGTTGTACATCTTAGAGCAAGCGACTGTACTCGTACATTGTATTTCGTACATTCAGTGTTTGTTTCTGAAGTTTCAGGAAATTGTGCACTGCACCCTGCTTCTTTGTCTAACCCTAATGAAATACTCCAAGAACAACGTTCAAAGCGAAACTTTTATTTTATTTGCACAACTGACCGTCGAAGCTATCAAGCTAAGGCCAAACCTGCGCGACCAAAGCGACTGCGAAGCGGGAGCGTCTACCGCGCGACGGTAACCTTACCTAGTCTAATGCGAGATGCGGTCGCGTAGGTATGCAAAGCGCCATAGATGTATATGGGTAGCGTCCGCCGCGCGGTAGACGCTCCCGCTTCGCAGTCGCTTTGGTCGCGCAGGTTTGGCCTTAGCTTCATGCGGTAAAAAGCCTGCAGAAGTTTTACATTCAGACCTAGCGCGTTGCAAATTCGCACCAGCTTTGTCCATTTTGTTGTTCAAAATGCTACATTTTAACACGTTTCAAATTTATAATTATGTTATAAAACTTTTCCGCTATCTATTAGATTTGTGAACTTTGAATTTTACTACGTAATTAGTAGAGTTTATTATTGGGTGTTTCGGAGAATTATGGGACGGTGAAATTATTTAACTAAATTTAAAATTTACTGGTTGTTTCGATGGAAAATTATATTTTAAGGGAACTAGGTTGTCGGAAACGTTTTATTGGCTTAATTTAAATCCCCGTACATGCCTACGTGAGCTAAAAGCTAATTTTATGAGCAGAGCAATAGTAACCTAACAGAGGCCCTACCAAGAATTGACTGTAGTATTGATACCATCCTCGATACCGAGTCAAGTATCACAATGCATGATTGTTAACTAAATGCATTTAATTTAAAACACACACTGATCGTGTAATTATAGCTAGCTTCTTGCACACCAAAAAAATTTTCGCCAATTACCTACCAATTTATAAGGGCGTCTAGAACATCACAGAATCTACGCTTATAGAACAGTAACTGTCAAAGACAAAAGTATCATGGTTGTGAAAATTATAAACACTTGAAACAGGATATTTACCATGTTGCGTAGATTTATCCATGGTCATGATGAAAATGTGAAATAACTAAAGACAACTGAAATCTGCTATTTTAAATTTTCACCAGTGATTTAGAAGGAAGGTTTTAATAAAACAAGTTATAACCTATAAGACGTTAATAGTGACTCAGAACAATGCCTTTGTTAGAGTATAAAGAATTTTGAATCTATATTGCCCTACAAAAATGTTTAGAAGGAATTTCATCTTACTCAAATTGAGGTTCAATTTATTACCTAAAAGCCTACGTTTTTTACTATCAGAAAATATGTCTTGCTTAAAATGAGCATGCTTGACAAAAAGCTCTATTCTTCAAATTATGATAATGATAGATAGTTTCAGACTCTATAAAACTTTTACTTTTTTATCTTATTCACTTTAATGTAAGTAGCTTAGGAGTACCTACTCCTTCAAACATAAAATAATTTTCAAAATCAGTCCAACAATTGGCGTAGTAATCGGTTAACAAAGGTACAAAAAACATAATTATAGTGAAGCATAGAATCTACTTTTAGAAGTCATCACTCAGTAAAGTATTGTAGCAGCATACACCACTAAAACGCTAAATTTATTAGGTATCTTTATTTTATGTACGATCAATTTCAATGTTTTTTTATAAAATCTAAAACGAAGTTACAGTCTGAGATACTGCAGATATACGAAGTACCTTGTTCATAAATACTACATTATCGCTAACTTCGTTTCCTTATTTGTCAGAAGGTGAGAATATAGCTTTAACTTAAAGCTACTGAGTTCTAAGTGAAACGGTGTTAAACTCTGAATCAGCAAGTTTAAGTCGTTTTCATAGTTTTTGAGCTATATAAAAATTATGCTGAAATTTCGCTTTTTCAGCGCATTCAGTGTTAACGAAACAGAAAAACATTGAAATGATGACGTAAGCAGATTAATAATTAACAGAAATTAATTGAAAACGACAAGATCCAAACCTATTACCACCTGTTAAGACACATACTGGTTGCACTGTTCCTAAAACTTATTCTGAAACACAGGTTCAAACTTTATAACAAGATAACATAAGAGAAAAGTCGCGGGTTCCCCTAGTTCTCACGTAACGACTACCCAAATTTGAATACCCAAAAGTAGTTGAAATTTCAACTGCATACGATTCAAAGTTACATGTCAGTAAGTTTAACCTAGTTACTTTCCACTAGTGTCTTCTTACTGCTTTACTTGTATTTTTTTCGACATAAAAGGATTTTTACTGATTTACGGATTATTTTACACATCGTTAGTAGCTTATGTGAATGTTTTATGATAAAGTTTTTGGAACATTTTCTAAATAGCACATTGTTAATAAAAACTTCTGGCGACCAGTCCTAATTAGCTATTTTTGCTTTTTCTGTAGGTATTTATAACATTTTTTTGTGAAGACTTAAAGTCAACTTATTAGTTGGGAAATCAGATAAACAGAAACAGTAAAACCATGTAAAGATATTATACAAATCAATACATTTTACTAACAGTCTAAATAACACGTTTGTTACAGCATAATTTCTGACTTAACATCATTTAAAATAAGCTCAGTTCTCAGTAACGTTTTAATACCGAAATGGCTCTGTAACTTGAAAGATCCTCTCGAATTCGTTTAAAAGTGATATTCGATGTCTTTTGGTTTGTTTGAACACTGAATGTAACTTCATATGAGCTGAGTAAACTTGGTTGAAAAGTGAAGAAGCTCTGAAAATTTAGAAAAGAGACTCATGCTTTAATGTAGTGGGTGTAACAGCAAAAGCATCGCTTTAACAATTTTAAAACATCATCTGTCTTGTTTTTTTTATTTTAACCAATCGGAGATCAAAACATCTTTTTTTTTATTATGACTTTCACCACTAATTTAAGTATTTACCGATGACCTCTGTGGCGCAGTTGGGCGAACGCCCGGCTGAGACGCCGAGGTTGCGGGTTCGATCCCCGCTACTTTCAAAAACCACTAGTAAACATAGGTAACTTAAATTTCAACATAACCTTAATCAAGAACCTAGGCTTCAACAAGCTTGCGTTTTAGTACTAAATAAAACACGAATATTAAGTCCTGAACTTTATACCTTTGCATATAAACCAAAACTTTCGAACTACCCTCAAAATAGCTTTGAGCCGAAACGAGTTGGAACGTTGTCAACGATTTGAGGAGATAAAGACGCGCGTTATGTCGCTCTTGTGTGCACCGTCTTTATGTTATCAGCTGACCCTGGGAGGGGTAACCCTTGGGACACACTATATCTATGGTAATGTTATATCCGCCCTCGCCGCGGACAGATTGGTGTGTCTAACGGGTTTATATTTGTCTGACTTGTCGTGACGGGGCATAAAACGGTGTCTTTATCAGAATGGTATTTTTTTGTATCGTTGCATTATGTGAGAGTTTTGTGAAGAAGTTTTTTTTAATTCACTGTATGCAATTGATAAAGTAGCACTTTCTGCTTTATCTCTGCTCCTGACGCACGGTTTTAAATTTTATGGCTTTCTTAAATAATTTTAAGAGAATTATAATTATGGTTCGGTAAGTATTTAAAAAAATGAGGAATTCTTCAGAGCGCGCATATTGCACAAATCACATGTAAGACAAACAAATAAGTTAAATCAGACTTTTTAGCTTTGTCATTAAAGACTTTAGAATAATGTTACGAATATAAACAAATTCTATTTCTGAGCTAAATTTCAAAAGCGATCCAAAATCATTAGTTTTAATTTTCAGTTTCTATTCTTATTTTAACAAATCCGAGAAATAAATATATCTGATTACCTGGGTTCTTTTTTTGGTCCTGTTGCTGCAACGTCCAATTTCTGACCCGGCGATTACTGTTGTCTTAACTGAAAACTTGTTTTGTATGCAAAGTGGCGATTTCGCAGGAATACTTCAGTCGTGGTAGATTGAGGCTTATAACTTTCTGGGTGTTACGGCCTTTTGAAGATTAGGATACAAAGTAAGTGCTTCAAAGAAACAGGGATTTGAGGGTGATTTAATGGTACAGTCCACTAAAGTAGTAAGTATGTGCAGGCAGATAAGCTTCTTTGAAACCAAACGAAAGAGACAATATCCTCAAAGCATATCAAAGCTTCTCTCAGATCTTTAAGGCGTTGACCTTTTGAAGATATAAAAAGGGACGGGTAGTTGCACGTTAAAAATGTATTGGCACAAGATTCAAAATTGTGTCAAATACATTTTTACACTACATTCCCTTTCTTCGAATTCGTTCAATGGTCGTTCGATCTTTAAATCAAAGTATGAGACTATCCTCTTTGCCATGTACGAATATATTGTGACAATTTTCTTCTTATATTGATGTGCTATGTTGAATTCAGTATTTTATACGCTGACCCCGAAATATCATGGTAACTACTTTTTCGTAGATACCCAGTACGTCCGCAGATTCCAGTGGATGCTAAATTGGGTCAGTCAATGTTCTCGAACAAGAGTCAGTCACGGGTTAGCAGATTGTTACTAATAGCTTTCGAGTATTGCATGTGGTGATTAATGCATTGTAGTATGAACACTCGCAGAACGAAAGGAATAAGTTTTTAATTCAATTGGTTTGACGCGATGCAAGTACATGTTACCTTTTAAACTGCTGCTAGACTAGTGTTGTGTCAAATGATTTTCAAACTGATATAAGCAAGCCATAACAGATCTTAGGTGGTCAACCTTTTCATACCGCGGCTGTTTCGAATCACCACATGCAAGGTTCAATCGGTAAAATGGCTAACAAGTTCCCGACTTTATCTTTGCTAGGACATAATTTTGATTCTGTTCAAATGATATTACTTAGATGTGATTTATTATTAAGTTTGAGTAAGAGTGCCATTGGCGGTCACCCTACGTAATTGTGACCGCTCAGAACGTTTTTTGACTTCAACGTGCGATCAAAAACGTCTATTGTCGTCTTTATACCCTATCTATCTGTGATTTTGCATAACTGCAGTTCTCGGTATTTTTAGTAAAGAGTTAACATCTAAAATCCAACAAAATAGTAATAGATGGGTTATTGAGACGGGCTCTAAATAAGCTTTGCCATGTGTTCTTCCTGCTAAGTTCTGATTTTAGTGCTTTTTAACCGACTTTAAAAAGCATTCGATTCTTTGTTCCACTCCACTTTTTAACTGTTTGTTTACTAAACTCTCAAGACTAGAAATAGACTTTAAACTACACAAAGTGCCTTAAACAAATACATTTTGCAGAAACCAAACCTTTGTTCCAAAATCCGCTTTGCTTTTTGAATAGAACAAAGTGTAATGAGCGAATGATAAGCAGAAATATTGGGTAGTAGATAGGAATGTAATGAGTTTTGCTTCTATTATATTGTTATTGTCAAATATATAACTATTTATTATTAAAAATATGTTTCTCTACGTTTAAAATCTGCAAGCTACTGATGTTCAGAGCACAGGAAGTTTAAGAGTTGGGGTAGATATGACTTTAAAAAAAATGTTTACGATGTTCAACCAGATAGCGGTAAATATAATATTCTAATTAGGTAGATCTTTATGCTGAATATTCCCATGAAAATAATTTAGTTTTTTTTTTCAAGGGGAAAGTACCTATACGTGTCTTAACTACCGTGACACTTAGGACATCGGGCCTATCGGGGAAAGTTAGCAAATGACCCCCCTCTACCCCCCAAAAATCCTGTCGGTCCATGTACCAAACACCCTATAGATGATGGTAAACCTAGACATACCTAAGTGCTGCCCTTATCCCACATAACTTGTGGTCACCACAACATGTATACCTCTTCTTCTCCCTCTCTTCCTTAAATGAACTATCACACAATCCATACATCTCTTTTTCTTAGTGAATACCAGCATAAACAGTTATTTTATTTTTATTTTATTTTTAGAATTTTAGGAAAACTTACAGCTAGATTAAACTCATAGAAAAAAAAAATATATGAAACATGTGTAGGACACATGTTTGCCGATGGCCAATTACAAGTTTCCACAAATAGTGACAGAGAATACAATTTTAAAAAAGGGAAGTAAGTAAAAATTTCAATAGTAGAATACAGATAATTATGAATATGAAACACGTTTCAGTTCACATTCCTGGAAGATGCGTTTTCCGCTAAAATTAATTACTGACTACATCCACAACTTCCGTGGAGTTATTATTGTTTGGAGTGCTGGAGCATGAAGTTTAGCTGCCTTCGTAAGCAGTTTATTACTTTCGTAATAGTGAGACATAGAGAATGATGAAATGAGAGGTGAAGTGATGAGAAATGAGGAACAGGGATGTAAAGATAGTATTGAGATGTAGAGAAGACGGAAAGTTTTGACATAACTAATGCAAAAAGGCTGCACAGCACGACATGTAAATCATGACCATGTAAATGGTAGTTCATGGTAAATATCCCGTTCCAAAACTATGATCGTTTTAAAGTTTATCAAAATGATTATTTTGTTATTTTGAATTCTGAAGCGTCCCATCAAGTTTAAGCGTAGCAGGTTGTATGTTATAAATTCAATAAATCCCACGGAATAATGTAAAAGGCCCATGTTCTTATGTTATCATACTCCAAGGCTTGTTTACCTACATCCTAATTGATTTATTACACGTAATTACTCCAGACTTAACGAGGAAATGGTATGTTTATGAAGTTATCGTACCGGCAAATGTTTTTAGTTTGATAAAAAAATTCTTTGAAGCGTTCTCAGATTTGCTTTCATATTTTTATAAATAAAACTGTTAAAATAATGTGTGTTCCGCAGTAATCCACTTTTCGGAGTAGTGATATTATTTAGTTTAGTAAAAAAGCTTTTACAAAAAAATAAATAATGTGAGGACCTACATTTTGTAATGTGGAGGAAATATGACTTATATATAACTAGTTGCGCCCCGCGCCCACAAACAGACACACTTTCCCATTTATAATATTAGTATGGATGAATAGCTCTATGAAGGAAAGAAATACTTAATATTAGGTTTTATCCGTTTCCGTCCCCCAAAAGGGTACCTAATCAGCTGATTCCTAAATGGAGTTAAAGCAAACTTTTAAAAAGTTTTATTCCATTTTCATTTTGGGCAAAGGCCCTGGAGTTTTTAATATTCCTTTCATAATGTTTGGATCACAGCCAGTTTATGTGTACATTAATTTCTGAATAAAAACATGTCTTTTGTTCGTTTTTCTTAACTTTTCTTTATATTTACAAATAAAATCTTTGTCTTTATCTTACCAAAGCTAATACTTTACAGAAACAGTAAATAATATAACAGCATAGGTCCACAGACAAGTTTAGGAAACACCTACCAAAAGATCCGAGGTCCATTGAAAAACCAATTTCAGCAAAGGCATTTACGTAAACACGCTACACAAACCGTAAATCCCAACCATACATTCTATACCATAGGGTTGAAAATGTTAAAATAAACCAGCCGCTCTACTCTACAAAAAGAAGACGTACCAATAATCGCAGGTCAGCTTATATTGGTGGTACTGAACCCGGAAGAAAAACCAACATAAACTGACCTGCGATGATTGTCACGATGCATCGTTTTCGGTTTATAGAGTAGAAACAGGAAAGATTGACATCAATGCTTTCATACTCAGAGCAATCATTCTCTTCTCTATGCTTTCATACAATGAGGAAGCAGTAAGGAAGATGATTGCTCTGAGCTTTCATAGCTTGATGCAGGTTTTGAAGCGGAACTATTTGTAAATAACTCATTTCAGCGCCAGAAATTGACTTCGAAATTCAAATTAAACTAGTTCTATCACGAATGAACGCTAAAGACCCGTATACAGGAACCGCGTTCATGTGAGAATCGCGTTACGCTATTCATCATACTAAAGTTCCATTAAAATGACGTCATTTTCTTGTTGTTTTTAATTAAATTGAAGCAATATTTGACATCTATGGTTTAAAAATGTTTAGATGTCGTATTTTCATAGTCTAGTCTTATTCTGATTACGAGGCCTACGTCTTCTGTTTATTTTTTTGTTACGTAATAAATAGGATAGGTCGATATCGTCAAAAAATAGTGCTAAAGACACTTTGTATTTGGCTCTACAACAGCTGTAGAGGAGGCACCTAATTAGCCATTAGGCACACTTCCCATATTACTTACCGTAACACAGAACCTAGTAAGTCTGGCTACACATGGATGTACCGTTTAGTACTTTTTATTTTATCACAGTTGTATGAATGGAGTTGTAACCAATTATATTAAGTACCATACATTTTTCTTTAAAATAGTACTACCGGATCGGATATTTTGCAAGGCGCTTGTTACATCTAGCTCCAAGCTAAGTTTAATATTTGTGTAATGGTAATCAGATTTACTCCATAAATACATTTTTTGTGTGTGTAAGTAAGTAGGTATATATTTATTATACATAGAAACCACCCACGCGAGAATATTTGCAGATCATACAAACATTTGTCCCGCAGCGGGGATCGAACCCGCAACCTCCATATATCTGGCGGGCTTTCACCCGCGCTACAGATGTCGTCATTGTAGAAATATACTGGTACCTTGGCTAAGAGCCATAGTTTATTCAAAGGCAAAGTGCTACAGGATACGTTAATGTACGGTTCAACGCTTGTTTATAATTTGTGTAATTGACTAATTAAATTCCATTTAGCCAACTACTCATTACATCGTAATTAGATAAACATCACTTTGGTTTGATTGAAAGTACACATTGCTGTGTCCTTTTAAATGGAAGTGTTTTTTAGAATTTTTCATTATTATAACTGTAAATCGTTGTGACCAGATAGCAAGTAGCTCATAACTAGCTTTCAGTAAAAAAATAACTAGTTTTTTTTGTACAGTATTGTGCTCCGTAGAGTTTTCTTTTCTGTAGTCTGGTAAAAACAAAGGTTAACAAATAAAACTTTATCAAAAAAAAAAATTGTCGAAGATCTACTAGTATTTTTAGATTTTATGAGTTACAAAGAAGAATTAAATATTTTTGAGTGAAAACAATAAATAAAAGAAAAAATAAAATGTTATTTAGGTATAGGTAGTTCTTACTAAATGTTTAAATAAACATACTTCAAACTAAGTTTCTAATCTCAAGTTTTGTTGGCAAATATAAAAAACAGAAAGCTTTTAAGAATACGGTGTCTTGAGAATAGTGACCAAAAAGTTTGTAAATTGATATTGAAAGCTTGGAATGTTTTTAATGACCTTAACGTGCTCACTGCCATAATATGGTGTCTGGGTGTTTTCTATCTATAATATGTATGTATTTACAAAAAAAAAATGTATCTAAGTATTATATCAGTCATCTGGTTACCATAACACAAGCATTAAGTTGCTTAGCTTGGGACTAGATGACGCTGTGTGGAATGTCCAAGGATATTTATTTATTATTTTAAGACCACTTCCTACCAGCAAAATACACAACATGGTGTTTATGGTACTCATTGTTGCATACATTTTTTCCCCTTTATATTAAAAGGATTCGTAGAAGTTGGCGTAAAAGTAATGAAATATGTTCACTGCCCACAGTTTTTGAAAACACGATTAGTTTGTAAAACAAACAGATAAATTCGGAACGCGCACTCGTAACTAACTAATGGGTATTTTTCGCTGAGTTTTCGCAATATTGTAGAGTGCCAGTAAGAGTTTTTCGGTTATGCATTTTTTTAAAGTGTTAACAATTTTAATCACTTCGTATCGCCATATAATTGGTTTTAAAACTTAAGAGAGTTCCTTTTCTCAACTTATATAAATAAGGTCATAACACTTTAAGTATGTATTTAATTAATATATTTGCCTCTTCCTATATTTTTACGTGTATTTTAAGAACAAAACAAAAATATTTTGTTCGATTTGGTTTAATTATTTTCCTGTTGTTGCCCTCTTTTAAAATTTGGATATTATTTATGTAATATTTTATTTAATCTGGCCTATTTGTTATTGTTCAAGGGTTCAAATAAGGATTTGTATCTTTTGTGAATTTTTTTTTTCATCCGATCTTTGCCCATAACAAGTCACGTCTCAAATACTTCGTTTTCCACATTCGACTCTACTCGCAAATTCAATTCGCTGCTTCAAGCCGATAAGTTAAAATTTTCAAGAAAGGTATAATAACATTACCTTGAATACTTTGCCTACTCGCAATCAGCAAAGTTAATTTATATAAAGGCACATCTTTCGAAATTGGCACCGAAAGGCTCAGTTATTCAATTCGAATTGAAGTTACTTTGAGCTACAAAATCTGGGGCGTTGCGTAACAAATTCGTCAAATCTTACGAACTTGATCCCGACAAGACAAAGTGTGTTTGTGCAAAGTTCCGATTGACTTCTTTACCGGTCTCTTTTGTGTTTACCGGTCGAATGTTAATGTTACGAACGTCCGGTTCATATTATAACCAATATTTGCCGTAATAATATTGCCATAGGAACGTTGTTATCTGTCAAAAAGTTTCATACATTAGATGTAAAAAGAAAGTTGCTATGGTGATGGACCTACGGACATTTGTTAGTGGGTTATAGAAATCCTACGTCATTCTGCGATCTCTCTGTTATTTTTTATACTCAACCAAGTTTACGACATACACGAATCATACACGAATCATGCACGATTTTTCAGTTTTAGTAATAGTAACTTTACTTTTTTAGGTGTACTTTAACAATAAATAATAATCTTTGTACTGAACTTTTTGAAATCAAAACAGAGTTTGAAAACACAGTTTCTAATGTAAAGGTTTCCTACAAGTCTATCGTAGCGGTAAATGCGAGTTTGTTTGCTAACAGCCTCGCGAAAGAGGATTATTCTGCTTTTACTTACTGTTGGGGTTATGTGAAATCCAGACGGTAGGTAAATATGAAGCTTAAATGTTGAAGTTTTTTGTTAAAAATACTAAAATTTACTAAACTAAGCTGTAATCTATACTTCTATATCTAAATTAATAGTATAAAGAGGTAATGTGTTTGTTTGTTTTTTGAAAGAGGCAATCTCAGAAACAACTCAGCCGACATAAAAAAATCTTTCACCGATGTGTAAAATGGACTGTGATGATGATAGTTTTAGCGCCTTTGTACATTGCCTCTAAGTATAAGTTTGTTACTGTATTTTATATGTTTACGTGTACAATAAAGAATTTAAGAATTTAAGAATAGTTTTTTAAAAATAAAGTAGTAAGTAAGTAATCTAAACGTAAGTACCTCGGGGAAGAAACCGCGAGTTAGCTGTACTAGCTTCGTAGCTGTACTAGTCATAAGTTTACGGTTATACAGAAAAATAATATACTCGGATCTGAAAAGCTTGCCAAAAATATCAAGGGAGAGAGTACGAAATTCAGGACAGTCCACTTAAAACTTAGACTTTATGATCTTCCGACCAAAGAGATATGAGGGGCTGGGATAGATATTTTTTCTAGCAACTTTTGGAAATAGTATAAAGTTATCGTAACTTTTGAAGCAAAGTTGCATTCCCAGTAGTGTATTTGAAAGAACAAAGTTTAACCTTTTTTTACTTTATTGTTTTCTGATTATTTGACAGGAGCTTGGTTATATAATAAATTTCGATCAATCTTATTAATTACATTTAGCAAAATATACAATTTTGTTTAGTTGAATTAAAAAAAAACCTTTGTTATCTGCAGAGTTTAATTTTTCCTAACTATTTTTAATTTATTTTTTATTATTTATATTTAGTTAAGTTAGAACCTAACATACTCAAATAAATATTTTAATCATGTAGATCTTGACTATCATTTTTTGTGTATTAACGATTTCTGTTTTAAGTATAGACTCAGTTCAACAAGACAAAATGGGTGATGACTACTATTTGTAAGTATTCAAAATATTTTTTTATTTTAAATAAACATTGTAAATCCAACGATGAGCTTTTACGATTATGTATAATGAGTGTAATAATTGGACGCAATGATAAGATAAAGTTTAGTACACTTTTAGTATTTTAAAGCTTACAATTACATTCAAATCAACAAGATATTTGGAGAAAACTCAATGATGAATTTTAAAACTTAAATTGTTTGTTAAAAAATTGGTGTTTTTTTACTTATAAATTTATTTTCCAGAAAGCCTCCCAGCCAGCAGCTTTACTACAAAGTAATGGCATTCTTGTTATCAATCGTGGCCCTAAACCTAGAATATTGGGCATTCTATAGGATGCCCGATCGCTTTCTGTGCCACGCACAAAGAAAGGTAGCGCAAGTATTCGTGCCCATTGCATTCGGATCACAGCTGCTATATTTGGTGAAGAATTATAGCCAACATGATTTCAATACGTTGGCTATGATTTACACTGTTGTGCCTGTTTCTTTTGTTTTGTTGGTAAGTTTTTAACCGAAAAATTAGATTTTCCCCAAAGTACTCTATTGTTTAAAAAAAAATAAGAATCTTATACATTAGTTCCCAATCTACTCCAAATAATAATTATTAAAAAATATAAATAAAATCTTCAATTCCCAAACCACTCTATTTAAAAATTCAGAACAATATAATTATAATCAAAATGATTGCAGAAGTTTGGAGTGGTTTGAATGTGTGAGATAGTATAAATACTAATGTCTTATACTATTTAAAAGCTCCTGGTAGACTGTAATTGTGAAAATAAATTTAAAAAATGAAATTTGATTAGACTGTATTGTGATTATATTTTTGCTTGTTATTTTGGACAAATTACCTAATTAAAAGTTAAAAATATCTTTATAATTCACCATTGTATTTTTTAAAGTTAATGCTGTAAAAATATGACAAAAGACTCAATGAAGTCATACAAAATAATCAAGTTACAGGAAATATATTAAATCACGACGTTGTTTTAAAGAAATGAAAATAATCGTCTCATTATATTCTGTATTTTTGTTTTAGGTAAAAATTATGGTAGCTAAAACTCCGGGGTACAATAAAGTTATGACGGCGTTTATGGAACAAATACACATTTACAGTTATTACCAAACGAACAAACAGCCGCATGTCAAAGAGGTATCAAATCTATACATTTTAATACTAGTTGTTTCAAGGAGGAAATTATTTTCTTTACCATCACATCATTGTGACAGAACGGTGTGAAAGATATCGGTTGTGGAAATTATGGCGTTAGAAAGCACAACCCATACTCAAGGAAATGAAATATATAATATATTCAAGAACATTTATAAAAGAGGCCTGCATTAAACTATCCTCTTTGCCTAATAAACATCATGCTTAGAAAGATATGAAACCCAAAGATTACGAAACCAAAATAATTTTAAGGATGATGGGTTTTACTTGACCTAAAAATACATGTACTACTTTTGTACCAGTATTCGAGTCTGTCAGATGGTTATATCGTGTGTATCGTGCACAAATGCCTCTTCACAACCGCCATATTGAATTTTTTGACACTTCATTTGTTTTGTGTCAACCTAATAATCCAGTCCACGAGACATCATTTGTCAATATCCGTCTATTTGGGCTCTATTTACGCAGTGAAAACAGTCCACAAATACACACTTTATGAATTCTCGAAAACATGGTCCCTTTTCTTTGTCATGTAACAACAAAAAACAATTTTATGTGTTTCAGATTTTAATTAAGGCGGAGAAATTAACTCGCTGTTCCATTTACGTCCTTGCAACCCTCTGCATTGTGTGCACCAACGCTTTCCTAGTCGTCCCAATAATACACAACTTTCAGAACAACCATTCAATCAACAACATAACCTCTCGCTTAGAAATTATGGTTCACTTCTGGCTGCCCTTTGATTATGAGTTCAATTTTGTGTACTGGGCGATCATGCAATTAGTCACACTTTACTGCGTTGCGCTAGCAGTTTCTGTAATTGTGTTGTTTGATATTACGAACTTGTCGTTTCTTTATCATCTTAATGGACACGTGAAAATACTGAAGCATTCCTTAAATGAAGAATTTAAAGGAAAAATGACGCAAGAGAAAATTAAGAACAAGCTTATTGAAATATCAAATTACTACGCTTTTATTAAAAGGTAAGAGATATAAAAATAATTTGACATTATCAAAGGTAAGGTAAAAATCTAAAGATCGTCATCAGAATACTTCAGAGTCAAACGCTTTTGTTTCGTTTTATTTTACGGAACAAAAATGCTTAACGCTTTTACTACGCTTTTATTAGATTACCTATTTTTATATAAAAAAATTTTTAAAAATTTAGGTTGTTCATTAAAAGTGTGATTTATAACTAGGAAATTTAACTAGCAGTCCCACTTTTACAAGTAAAATAAGCTGCCAATCTATAATTGCCACTCCATTTACCCCAATGATAATACAAAAGTCGGTACGAGAATAGGGGTTAAGTACTACAACTAGCTGGACTCAACTTGCAACTGTTAAACTTCGTTCAAATATACCGCGGACCCAAGATCAACAATAGTTTGTTTATACTGGTTTTACTGAAGTTGCACTATTTACTGAAATTAAGCGTATGTTGAGTGGTTGCGTTTTACGGATGAAAAGTTTTGTTAGTTAATGCAGGCTAAAATGTTTGAGATAGTGGCTCTCGTATTAAAGCCGTGACCGGCGCTGGATAGACAGAAGAGACGTAAGACACGACGCAGACGGGGCGCTGTCGCGCGTAATAAGACATATGGAAAAGACGACGCACGTTAAATTCTGGTGACGTTATCAAGGTCGAAAGACCAAATATTATCATAAAAGTTCATTAACAAAAAGGCACGCAGGTCAAAAGCAGTTGTTGCAAATGCCGTCTGCGCTTGTTCAGAAATTGATCTTAATATTAAGCTATTATAGCTGCCTTGTGATTTGATACCATATAAACTTGCTGTAAGTATACTGTTTACAGAATATTCAAAGACGTCGAAGATGCATTTGGAATAAACATTATCGGTATATACTTGCACAATTTGATTGGAGGAGGCCTTTTGATCTACCAGATTATGACATCAGGAACTGTGAGTAAAGTCGTACTACGTCTTGCACGCGAATCGCGGAAGTGTGGATCCCTTTCTCATACTACTCGCGGTTTCGCGCGCCTTCCGTCTTCACCTTATTCTCACCTATTTTGTTGTAGGTTTTTATTTGTTTCGCGAAAGAGATATCTTCCCGTGCAAGTGTGGAGCGTTTATTGGAATGACAGAAACTTCTATTTGAACTTTTAACCTACTATATAATTAGCTGGGTAAAAATGTGTCTTATGTAGTATGTAACATTTTATCCCTGAAAATAATCATTTTTTATAGTTTTTTTTGTTTCTCATTATGAGTTAAATGTAAAAAAATACTTTTTTACAGAACACAGAGACACTGCTATCTTATGGATTGATGATACCAATTTACATGGGAGAACTCATCCTTATGTCTTTGGTGATGGAAAACATCCGCATACAAGTAAGTCGGGAATTCATTATTTGTTCGCGTCAACATTTGGAATTATAAACACTTAAAACAATGGTAAATATCCCGTTTAAAGTGTTTATATTGTTCAAAACCATGATTGTTTAAAGTTTTAACATTTGGAATAATTTAATTTGTAGTTCGTGACATTTAATATAATCAGAGAATTATTTAATTCAACCGCAATTAATTTCAATGCACTGAATATTTAAGGATAGAACAAATAATAAATAATAGAACGAGTTCAGAAGACCTACTTCGCTAAAATATTCATTTAAATAGTGACTCATTTTCTGACAAAAAAAGTGCAATTCAGTTCGTATACGTGCCTGGTGCTAATACTCGTAGTAAAATCTCTTTGAATGAAAACATTATTCTCAAATCTTTGTCGTCAGTTATAATGTTGTGTTGTTTCTTTTTAAGAATACCTAATAACTCTTAAATCAATCTCTCAAAAATGTCTATCTAATCTAATCTAATAATTATGTTCCCTTTTTCAATTTGCTTTTTCCATTCGCCGTGACGGCCAGCTAGAGGAGTAGCCGTCAAGCCATCGTATTGTGACTGTGTGAACTACATGCCTGATGCAATCATATTCAGGCTATTCTTGCTTTTTCAGGCCGATGAAATCCCTGAACTTATATACAATCTTGAATGGCAGAAGATGTCATTAACCAACCAGAAGCTGTTGATGATGGTGTTGTTCCAAGTTCAGTCGGTGCTGGAGATCAAAGCTGCCTTTAGCACTAAAACTGGTATTCAGCCAGCTATCAGTGTAAGTATGATTACTTTATCGTTGAGAACACGACCGCGCCACTGGTGGCATGCTTAGAGGCCAGCTGGAAGGGAAACTTCGAGATTACAACGACAAAGCCAAAGCGACCTACAAGAAAACCCCCGAAGAAATTATTGGTTTTATTGCATTGAAATTGTACATACACATAACAGGCATAATGTTACCAAGGACGATAGCTACATACTCGTAGCAAATTATTAAAAACATTACCAATTAAAATGTTTTTATGTTTGTTTCAGATTATAAAAACGACATTTTCATACTACGTGATGATAAAATCAAGAATGTAATTTTAGATAATCTGCCTAACTAGTGCATTTCAAAGCACTGTCTATCAAAGAAGTAGATTGTCGAAGTGTGTGTTGTTAAAATATGTGTTATGGAAGTAGTGATCCGTCGGAATAAGTGGTTTCAAAGTAAAGGACATGTCGTAATAAGAAACTGTCGAAGTTCAGAGGTACAGTCTAGCCCCCTTATGCATATTCGACCATTAAACCTGTATTAGCTAAAATTCATATTAAATCTGTTGCTATCTCTTTTTGTTGACTTATTAATGGTTGACAAGAAAAAAACGTTCTTTAAACTTGTATTAAATTGTCAAGTTTTTATGAATAAGACCCTAAATCTATAAATAAATAATCGCACTGAAAATGAAATTTCACTTTGTGAACCCAGCAATCCACTGTGATTTGATTAGCATAAGACTAGTGAATCCTCTGGCGTCGCTTGCACATTTTATTTGCATAACTGCTGAAAGACGCGTCGGGTGGAAACGTTTGCATTTACGTATTAACGGGACGTATGTTGTTATGGGTAGGATTTGAGTTTTGAAAATGACTCTGGCTTTGGTTTAACTGATATGATAAGCCTTTTGTTAATAATATTATTCTGAAAAAATGTCTAAGTATAAAATTAATAAATTACCTACAAATAATAATTATGGGTTATAATGGAAATAGTACATTCTGGATTTAATTATACTGATAAAATGTAGCTTTATATTATTCCGATTAAAGTGATGGGCATAAGCCTCCTTCCCTGAACACCAACCACTTCCTGCATTGGGCCTTATATTATTCCGATTAAACCCACTGCTGGCCATAGGCCTCCTTCCTTGAACGCCAAACACTTCTGTTTTGGGCCTTTTGCATCCCGGCAACTATTTCGTCCATCCATCTGGCAGGTGGTCTGCAAGAGGTCTAGTGAATCCCCGGGGCCAACATTTAGTTAAGGCCTTACTCTTTCTACCTTAACAAAATTTTGCCAAGTGTCCTGCCAACTTATAGCTGATTATATTCAAAGGGCTGACCAAATTTATAAAAGCTCTATCAAACTGATTCAAAATTAGAAACATTAATAACCAACTGACCATTCAAAAAACAGACGTAAGATAAGTTTACTACAAGCATTAGTAGTCCAACTCTGTCCCAACCCTTAAAGTATTTAATAATCATAGAGCCCATTACCCCTAAATTATACCGAAAAGCTACCCCAAATCTTCTCTTTACGAGTATTATTCATAGAATTTTAATTATGTACAGGACTTTCCTACCTCTCGTCAAATAATCGTACATACTAACAAATATAAATATAAGTATACCAGATGGTATACAAAATTATTCAATACGAATATGTCCTTAAAAGGAAATGGGATTTTGCAGACAAAATCGTGGGAATTATTTATATAACAGAATGTTTACATAATGCCTTCTCCATACACCGGAAAGGCATTGTGTAGAGAATTTTCGTAAAGATTTCATGACTGCTAATGTTAAAAATATAGGCCAACTGTGAAATGATTTCCTTTTTGTCACCACTTTTAAAATTGTTTAATGTTTTGACTACTGTCGCCTTATTCTCTAACTAACCATGTCTTGATTTGGCACGACACAGCTTCGTTTTTTTGAACATTGCAATAGAAAACAGAAGATGCGATGGATTTTAGAAAACAAAAGCTAGATAACGTGCAATCTCTTACCACGTCCATTACCATTTGGCTCAAGGCTCTTAACAATGAAAGCATAACGAATTTACCGGAACAACTTGTTAATATTGTTATAAATCATTGACTCAGTTTTCAATTAACAATTTTGATAAAAGATGAAAACGCGTCATCGTTTCACTTGTGTTCATTAACAAAATTATTTTTTAATTGTAAACACCGATTGGAGCTGAAAATTACCTGCTGAATATATGATGAATGGATATGCAATCGTATCATTTATTCGGAAAAGTGAATAAATTTTGGAGATATAACATTTTCGGGATTAAAATGTCTTTTGTAACACAACAGTTTTTATACACTTGTTATACACAATAAACTAGTTTATGATTTATTAATGAGATAATAAAATATTGAGCCGTACTGAGAGACTTTTTTTATCTTTGAGATAATATGGATAATATGGCGTAGGATGTTTAATCCTTGGATTAAAATATAAGAATAAATATCTATTATTTGCCCTTCAAAGTCTGACCGTCTGAGTAACAAATAAACGTTCATTTAACTTGATCAAATTTTCAAATGCCAAGATTTTAACAAACAAATTATATTAATCAAAGTATCTAAAACTTGTCCTATTTTATGATAGAACCCTTTCAACGTCCGTCTGCAGGTGGGTGTGATTCTCCTTCTATTTCATTTGGCATTTATTTCGGAAGAAAGGGCTAAATTAATACACGGGAAATGCAAAGGCTTCAAAAACCTTCGTTACTTCAACGGACTATGGCGATAGCTGAAAACTTTACGGCTAAAAGCTTTCAGAAATAAAAAATAATACCTAACACGCTGTTATATTATATTACATTAATAATTATAAAGGCGAAAGATTGTGTGTAAGTACGAATGTTTGTTTCTTCTTTACGCGCAAACGGCTGGGCTAATTTAAATGGAATTTGTACCAGTCTAGCTCATATCCTGGATTAACAAATAGAACTACACAACGCGGGTAACACCAACATTAATTCAAAATTAATACTGCTAGTAAAATATTCTAAGGTTTTGACGATTCAAATATTACTTAAATTACTAGTTTTATGGTATGCTGGTTCAGTTTTGCCGCGTTTCCTTTACCCAAAAAGTTTATTGCTTTAGCAGACTGCTCTTGTAAAACTTGTTCATTTTAGAATATCCGCCGCGGAATAAAGTTACCGCTAAAATATTGTATTCCGAAGTTATGAGAGTTGAAACTTGTCTGCGAAGTTGAGATCTGGTGTTTCTATTCATCAAGAATGTCTCTGTTTTTGAAGTGGCTTTGGAACTTTCGATGTTATTACATTTTTTAAATAAAATACCAAAGTTTTATTTCAATGGAAAACAATAATTTAAAAGTTTTTGCGATAAATTGATTGTTGTTGTTATCGTACAAATTAATATATGAAATTAATTGATGATGAACTTTATTCCAATTAACCTAATAATTAATGTTTAGTGAAAATATGGGTGTGCAATGTGCATTCTTTCATATCAATGCGTGACCTTGGCGCACAATGGATTAATTAAATGCTTTCAAAGATCCTACCTTAGCTCTAAGCTGGCCATATAAATTGTCAGACTCAGTTGTTTAACTCAATATGTCTTCGGGCAGTTCAGAACTTTATCAGCAGATACCGACTTACAGACAGCAAAACTTCAGTGACAAACAAAACTGAGAATTTAATTATATTTTGACGTCACAGCTACTCGAAGAAAGGGCAGCCGCCCACGACCGATTCACCGCTGGACGATTCCAATACGACCCAACTTTATAAATCGGGGGGTCTACTCTGCACAGCGAAAACAAAATTTCGGCATCAAATCGCAGGTCAGCTTAAGTTGGTGGAAACTGAATTCGAAAGGTTAAAAAACATATAAGTTGACCTGCGGTATCTTTTTTGATTCACGCAAAAACTATTGATGGGATAAAATTGGCTACTTATCCAGATTAGTATTACGGGAGCAAAGCCTTGGCTAAGTGGAAAGCAGTAAAACAGTTTAGTAGTAAAGCAGTGTACATAATAAACAATTAGAAATTCTAAAAGATTTAAAAATACCCTAAAACAATAGACAATTCTTTCTACATTCTCATAAATTTAATATAAAATTGATAACTTGCCATTTTATTATGTTAACATCTAAATATTCAGAGCAATTCCCGCCTGAGATATGGAGCTCTGAGAAATCTTCGTCATAATTAATTAGCCATTGCAGTGAAAAGGCTCATGTAGGAACAGTCTCGAAACGTGGCATCTTGACTCCACTTATTTCTAAGTTATACATTGGAAGTAGGATTTCCATTTGGTTTTGCTCGTTTAAATTTGTTTCTTTGGTTATATCTTTACAAATGTTTTAAGTTGCGCCACGTAATAAGAACGATGAGGGGAAAGGAAGGGCATGCGCATGGGTCACTCGCTCACGAACCATTAGCACGCGCTAAATTAATGGTGTGAAGTGCGCCGCGTCACCTTTCCGCCAATCCCACCTAAGATTCCTTCAAATCGCCTACTGTGCAGCTTTTCCCCTCTGCGTTCTTCTTACGTGACGCGACCTATATATACACCGTGATGCTTATAGAATGGTAAGAAACACAAAATTTTTACATGTTAACGCGTTTTTTCACATCAAACAGACAAGCAGTATTTTCTCAATCTTTAGTATTATAAAGTTAGTAATACATTCTCGAGAACACGGTATTTGCTAATGTTATGAATATTCAGACTTGAAGTATCGAGGGAGTGCTAGACGGGATTTCATCACGTTACATCATTTTAGCACTCGTCGGCATTTTATAGGCGTTAAGAGAGCTAAGCTTATAGAAGTTATATATGAAAGTTATTTATATACTTACCCTTGTTTTTTACTAAGCAATGTGCATGTGTGTTTGTGGCGTAGTGGATCTAAGGCGCAGGAGTTTGTGAGTTCAAAATAAAATTAAAAATTAAATGAAATGATCACGACTGTATCCCAGGGAGCGATGGGCATTTCTTTCAGATCTTTATGTAGTTCTTTGGATTCTTTGAAAATGTCTTATGGGGTAGTCAAAAGATTATAAAATATACAAAGAGAAACAAATTATTCAAATGCCTATTATATATTATATATATATTCATAATTCTAATAATATTAGCATTCCCATAACTTAGGTACCACTACAAAATCTTGTCAAGGTCACAAGGGTCTAATTAGTAAATTGTAACCGACTATAAATCACGGCAATAAGGGTCCATAGGATTTGGGTGCCAACACCAACGCAATTATGGCCTTTGAATAACCACGGAGACTAGTTTGAAACAAAAGGTCTTTATATAATTTTCAATGTTTGATATTGTCTTAGACGCTTGAAATTGTACCTTGACTTTCAAATAAAGGGTTCAGACCTAGATTATAGCTATTACCATAGACTTCACCTTATAATTTACAATTTATTATTGCCTTTAATTATTCGAAGCTGTTATTTTTATTTATATATTAGGTACTATAGGACATACACTTATTAACAGTGGTTTTTTTTTCGACATTGAATTTATTCAAAATTATCGAAAATCTAGCGACGGTAAGCAAAACCAGAGATAGAGAGGTAATTGAGACTACTAGTTATAAGTTATTTTAATTTTAATTACAAGTTAGTCAGTATTTTACTCAAAGATGAATAAAAGTAAGTAATATATTTTTGTAATAATTCAAATCCATTCTCACAAGCGGCAATGAAAACCTAAACCACAAAATCGCAACAGACCGTTGCCATTAAATGGCTATTAAGGCTATAATATTCTTCATAGCCATGCCATAATGATTGTGTTAATTACACAATTTCTCCATTTCTCCAAACGTGATGTTTTTCGCTCATTATTATGAGCTAAAAACATCACGTTTTGGTAGTAGTCGAGTAAAAAAGGCAGTGTTGGCCAAATGGATTGGTGCTTTGACTTTTGATCCGAAGGTCGTGGGATCAAATCCGGATGTGCATCATAATAATTGTATTTACGTTTTGCAAAGTGTATATATACAAGTTATAAACGGTGAAGGAAAACATCGTGACGAAACCCGCGGCTAATCCCACACGTATTTAACGTCTTTCTTGTGGATATGGCCGGCTAAGCTGAAATAATGTTTTAGGTGCTGGGCAAGCCTTCATAACAATGTCCCGGGCACTACAGTGTCCCGTTAAGAGTAGTCAAAGCTTGCCTCCTGCGCTGTATAAATCATCTAGTAAAGATGCAAAGGCCGTTTTTTATTTTAGTTGAACTAACGCTAGATTCATTGCCACTTAGTTTCTTCTCAGGCCTTTTCTTGTACTTTATGACGTCATCAGTTGCTTAATGAGCTTGAACTTGTTGCGATACACTTTCCTCGAATCGTAATTGACCTTTTCTATCTTGGCAACTGAAAAAGTGGCATAACATAGGGGGTGTACACAAAATGGAATCTTTACAGTTGAAAACTTATTTTTCTGGAATTGATGTGTTTGTCACAGCTTCTACCGAAAAGTTTGTTGAATTGAATGTCTGTTTGATTGAATAGTCGTTGTTGATGAATTTACGTAGTTAACAGTTAACTCTGTAGGTTATGAAATAGACGGGGTTATAAAATCGGCCTAACTTTTAAGTGGGAAAAGTGAGGTTTACAGTTAATTAATGGATTCCAATTACATTAAAAACTCCAAAGCTCTTAATGATACATATGAATATTTCAAAAACATCTTCAATGGTTCAATTCAAAGGTCACACAACATTTATATCCGACCCTTTTACCATTCAAATATTTTGCGACAGCTTATTGCGATGTCATAGGATTTAGGTACCATTTTTTTCGGGCATTACATGTATAATGCATAACAACGGAGCGTGTCGTTTTTTGTGAAAATTTTCCTACACTGTACCCAATGAATGAATTTATTTGTGTGGTTCGGCTAAAATGACAATATTCTAGGCTTGTTGGCTTGGAATATGAAATGTTTCTTTTTTATTGTGAATGTAAAAAACTTGGCTGTTTCGTGTGAGATTATTTATACATCGTCAAAAATACCAACACTTGAGAACACAATTAACATAAAAATATTTCTGAAAAGATAATAATGGAATGCTTTTATTTATGAAGCTAGATCATGTTTATATTATTGGAATTTTATTAATTTTTACTCACACGACGACGACGGTTGTGCCGGTCAGCACTGGCTCATCAGTGGACTGTTGTCAATTATTACTGACTAAATGTAAATCTGTCTTTTTAATTTAAATCAGTACGTCATTTTTGCAGTGATTACTTTTGTCATAACGTTATTAATAATTTAAAAATGATATAAAATTAAAAAAAAAATAAGTTTAATTTCATATTTTTATTTACGTCAACCAATTCGGCTGCGAGTCACTAGTTTTCTAATAAAATTTAATGTCAAAATATTTCAAGAAGCTTTAGCTCAGCGTTTTCAATTACAAAAGAATTCTTTGCACACTCAAAAGGGTCTAGAGTGAATTGAATTTTCCCAAAACCGCAGAATACCTAACTAATTTTATTTTATTTATTTGCATTTTTGGCTTTATTAGATCGTATTTCAAAATCGTGAATATTTTAGCATACTTGTGGTTATCATTGAGAGCGTGGCAACAAAAGAATTGAAAATGGTTTTGTAATTCTATTTCATATATTTCAATTACAGAAGAAATATTGTAGTAATATAAGTTATTATAATGAATCCAACGGGCTTTACTCACGTAAAAATATTGTCGATTTAGATACCGACAATGACGACGACAATTCTTCCGGAGAATCTTCATCTGGGTATGAGTGTGCTCACTCCTCGCGGGCGCGTTTCACACAACGTTGTGTGAAACGCGCCCGCGAGACATTGTCGGTATCTAAATCGACAATATTTTTACGTGAGTAATGCCCGTTGGATTCATTATAATTTCTAGTACAACTCACGATAGTTTTGAAAGTAATATAAGTTGTTTTTGATATTGCCAAAATATTAAAATAAAAAAATGGTGATCGGTGATGAAGAAAACTTATAAACGTTTTCAAGCACGTTTATTTTAACTTTAATTTATCAGTCGCACATTGTTATAATCGTCTTATACGTATTATATTTCTATCATCGTTATTTTATCTCTGATTGGCTCCTTAGTCCTTCAAAATTGAATTTCCGAAGCTTGTCTTTGGAAATACAATCGTACAATCGTTTCTCTACCCAACTTTATTATGATCATATGATACGCATTCAGTAGTCTGCCGTAGCATGACCGTTTAAAAGTAATGTTATTTGGTCAGTTCTATATCGTTCACTCATTTTGCACCATGAAGTCAAATAACATTACTGAAATAACATTACTTTTAAAACGGTCATGCTAGGCCCCCAGTTATCTTTAAGTAGGTACTGAGGTGATCCATCAAGGGCTCAATAAGGATCCGGGAATGTGACAAACCTTTCGAGTCCAGGATAAGGGGATCTTACAACAGGTTTCTTTCATCAAATACCGAATGATAAATGCCCACATTAGATATTATCCACGATTTGTATTCAATAAATAAATATCCTTGGACATTTCACACAGCGTCATCTAGTCCCAAGCTAAGCAACTTATTGCTTGTGTTATGGTAACCAGATGACTGATGTTTCATTTAAAGAAAGTTGAATTAGAGTTTATATTTTTATGGTCTATATAAATAATAAAAATGTAATGCAATACTTGAAACACCTAGAACTAATGAATATAACTTAAGACGAAACAAGTCGTCATTGTGAGACGCGCCCGCGAGAAGTGACCATACTCATACCCAGATGAAGATTCTCCGGAAGAATTGAAACATTGTTGGTATCTAAATCGACAGGTTTTTACGTGAGTAATTTTCTATATGATTATAATAATGTCTAGAACGTCTAGACATAAATTTTATTTCTTTTAAATCAATAATTCAGTCGTAACATAAATCTGCGTTTTGAAATGTAAGCGTTACAAATACCTTAAGATTGCTTGATCCAACATCAATAGACATCGCGTTCGAAATCAAATCTCGACGGAACAATTCTCTACAGAATCCGATTTTTTATTCGAAAATTATATTAACTCACGGTCGATTGTAAGAAAGGTTTCCGTGATGAAAGAATGAATAACCAATACCGATTTTCAGACTTCATTGTACTTAAAGACACCTGCGGCTTTGTGTGATATTGGATAAAATTGATTTTGATTGAAATTTACTTTTATACAAAACTAGTAGCATGTCCCAGCTTTGATTTAACTATTGGAAATACTGGGATAAAATATAGCCTATAACTATCCCGACAGGCCATTCTACACATCGGTGAAAGAATTTTTGAAATCGGATGAGTAGTTTTCACCTACCTCCGTCAAACAAACATACAAAACAACATTACCTCTTTATAATAAACTATAGATATAGGTAATAGTATAGACAGATACCGATTTTGAATTATTTATAATTTGCTCTGTTCATGATCAATTCGCAAACAGAGGTACTGCTTTGTTGCGGTTTAATTGTTCCAAAATAAATTTTCACATGATCTCACTTAAAATTTTTATACATTTACAAATATTATTTTAATAGTAGATTTTTTGAATAGTATTAAAATTATGAACTTTTGCAAAAATAGAACAATTACGGGCTTCCCCGTGATGTATCTTTTCAATATTTTTTGATATTAGGTAATAGTTTCTACTCTGTCAATATTTATTGCAGTGCTACAAAAGCTTTATTCTGATTTTCTAAACTTTGTAATTAGAACGTTGACGGAGTTGTAATCACAATTAATAATTCAGACGTTTCGGAAGTAAGCCAGTTTAGAATATATAAGCGGCGCTACGGAAGACCAGTGCTCCGACAGATTCCTTGGTTTCTGCCGCAGCAATACGCTGAGTAGCGACCATTTTTATCATTGCTGTTGTATAATTTATTTTTATGTGTCTTCTTACTGTATGTGTAATGATAATATAAAGATTTTTGTATTTCTTTGTATTTCTATTTCTAATATTTGTTTGATATTCCACTAGCTAATATTTCCTTTATTTGAGTAGGAGTTGGCAACTGCTCGAACATAACCCTTGGTAGTAGGTAATGTTTCCATAGTCAATGTTTCTATGACTTCATCCAGAATAAGATTCCGACATCCAATGGTTATGAATTACATACGCGGTTCACAGAATCTGAAGCATGACTAATCGTTATGTCCAGATATCTCCATCCATCACTTGAAACGTGATGTGTCATAGAGCTCCATTCTGACATAGACTTTTAGAATGGCTTGGTAAATTGCAACGTTCGTATTACCCAACTGCTCACAATGTGCAGTGTGACAGATGGGATTCATTTATATGTACGAGTAGGTACCTTGAAAGTGGTGAGTTTCCAATATCAATTATTTTTCTGTAATTTTTTTTAAAGAGAAAATACGAAATATGCCTGCCTACCTTTGTTGCTTCTATTACTTTTTTAAAACATAGACAGTTTTTTTATTATTCTCAACTAGGACCAACACAACTGTCAATTACACTAATCAATAAAGAAAAACAAAAATAAAATAAGGACCGTCAAAAAAATAGAGATAAGGAGATGTAAAAAGATGTAAAAAATATCACATACACAGCTCTAGAACTATTTGTCCATATTAATAAGAATACCAGCTGTTCTATATAAGCTGTGTGAACTGAGAGTCCGTGATTGAGGGGCCATGAATCTTTGATTATCGGATCTGCAGGAAAATATTGATATCGCTCGGAACGTTACTAATGTCGAGTGCCATGCTATTGATGACTGTAATGATTTGGATATAGAAGTGAGAATAGTATGCAAGCGAAGCAATTGAATTTTTTAGCCTGAAAATCACGTTTTGCTAGACAATTTAAAAACTTAGGGTCTTATTCATAAAAACTTGACAATTTAATACAGGTTTTAAGAACGTTTTTTTCTTGTCACCCATATGTCAACGAAAAGAGATAGCAACAGATTTAATATGCGTTTTAGCTAATACAGGTTTAATACAGGTTTTAGGTCGAATATGTATAATGGGGTTAATAATTTCGCCTAAAGTACTGTTATGTCAGACACAATCCCACACTTATTTTTTATCGTGATCACAGATTACTAAAGTTTCAAAATATTCAAAATATCACCTTCCAAAACGCTACCAAACAATTATTATTGTTCTTATTCATTAGCTACGATATTTTATTTTAAATTATTCAGGGTGGTAATTCAAAACGAACTATTATCAGAAATCACTTTGAGCCTAAACATGCTACTATCACTAATTAATGTAAATAATCATTACCATAGGCGTTAGTGTACTCCTAATAAACGTATGCTAATTTAACCAAAGCTGGCCAACCAAGAGAACAGGCACGTATGTAGGATTCGCAAACATCTAGAGAGTTTCAAATCAATACTCGTTATACAAACTTTTGTATAACGAGTATTGATTCGAAACTCTTCGAAGGTTTTAAAGTTTTAATCAAGTTAAAAAAAATGTACTCGTATCTACGAAAGAATTAAAAATGCCACCTAGACGTTGTGTGTCATAAGATCATGAACCTATGTAAAGACTAGACGCCCTAAAATAATTATATTCGTTTGTTTTACTACGATTCCTACACATATCGTTGCAACATTTAATTCTAATTACAGCCCTGAATACTGTCTAGCCATTCCAAAGCTGGTGCGCTTCCGACCACGTAATAGGCCAATGTTGCCACCTTGTTTAAAATAATGTGCTCTAATTAATTCAATTATTTAAGCAGCTAGAAAGCTTGCAATTAATTTGTAATTATTTTATGCCTAAAATATTTTGTATTTCAAATCCCGGATTCATTTTTATGGTCTAATAAACAAAAATGTATTCAAATTGTAGTTAAAATACAAATATAATTATGGTCCTACAAAAAGTCTGCTTTTGGAGTTATAACATAAGAAAATTAAAATTGGTATATAAAGTTTTACCCCATTATGCATATTCGACCTAAAACCTGTATTAGCTAAAACGCATATTAAATCTGTTGCTATCTCTTTTCGTTGACATATAAGTGACAAGAAAAAAACGTTCTAAAACGTTCCTAAAACCTGTATTAAATTGTCAAGTTTTTATGAATAAACCCCATAAACTTTAAGTTAATGTAAAGAAAGAAGTTACGTTACAAAGAAATTGATCTAATTCTAAAAGTATTCATCTCTATCGTCACTGTAACTTACACTATGAACTATTCTTATTAATATTAATAAACGGTTAAGTAACTCTTTAATAGCTTAGTTGAGCTGAATAATTGCGAGCTACCCCTATTAGACTCATATCAAAATACAACACCTAAGGTCATCTAGACTAAATAGAAGTTAGTACAAGACGGTCCAAATTGAAACGTCTAAGCTAGATGCCCTAAGGCAGGTCTAGGCCTAGTAATTAGGTTCGCCGGCGGACTAGATAATTGGCCGTCATGCGTCTTGCTGTCCGATCGTGTTGGATCTTATTACACTGCTCTTCAGAATTTGTAGTTTATATCACAGATTACATGAGTACAGATACCTCATCTCGAACATTGAATGACTCCTTATTTTTACTTCGGGATATTTTTGGTGTTTGATTTTTGCGGCACCACCTAGACATTTAGGTCTTGCCTGCAATCATTGATTAACTTAAAATACGATCAAACATAAATTAAAGGTTTGCATAAAACTATTCGCATTTTTTTCTAAATCAGTCCAAAAGCCTTTTGTTCAGGGTTTTTTGACCGTAGACATGCTTTTATAATAGACTTGTTTAACAACAATAGAATAGGCACATCTCAAGAGATTCAATGCAAATTATACAATGATAGTAGACGACCTCTATAGCTCTCTAATAGCTAAAGAAGAATGAGCAACAAAGAACTATCGAGTTTCAATCATTATCAAAATGAATCCTTAGAAAACTAAATTATTTTCATTTTAGGTGGTTAATAAAAAACATATTTTTTACAGATAATTCTATTTTATTTTAAATGTAAACAGATTCACTGGAAGCAGCCATAATAATAAGCCTGTGCCCCGCAATTTCTTCCAAGACATAGATTTTAGCAGCCTAAAATCAAAACATAGATTTTAGACTGCCTAAAATCTATATATCTATAACGAGATTTTTAATGAAGACAATGTGTTAAATTACGTATTACATCAAAATTCAAATTTATAAAATCTTACGGATATTCTCAAAAACAATAGATTTTTTTTTCAATATTCAAACTAAAACATTCGAAATCGTCATTCGTCAGAGCCACGTATTTAAGGTCTTCACGGATAAAATAAAAACCTGAAAAAATTAAACAATTAACCGGTAATACCTCGTGAAAACGGCCATTGCTCCGGACATGTGACATTTAAATGCAAATCAACGGGTTAAAACGAATTTGGAGAGCCAGATGGAATACGGTAGTGGACTCGTTAAGTTATGCTGATGGTTCCTATAAAGCCACGGTTTCTCGAAAATGACTATAAAAATGGCAAAACTAAAATCATTGATACTGGAAACTTACTTACAAAATTAAACAATAAAAATGAAATGTATGTGTATGTAAAAAGAGATTTATGATTTAAAAAAAAAATAAGGTGGTGGTAAAACTCTCTGAACAGTATTTTCTAGATAAATATTGAGATATTTTATACAGTCTGAGTAATAATTGAGACCTACTTTAGTGAATTAGTGAGACTTATAGAACAACTTTTAAATAATAATAAACTGTTTTAGATTAAGCTTTAAAAAATCTGTATACTCGTACAATATTTTTGAACTGTCTGTAAAATTTTTATGAAAAGTCTGCTGATTTTCAGAAACAAAAGTTTAATTGACGTGTTTGTTCCTAGATCGTAGATATGAAACGCGTAAAATGTTTACATTCAGAATCACTGTGTTTTATTAAGGAAATTATAAAATGGCAAAAACAAAGGTTTATTTTTAACAAATTATGGATTTGTAAGAGAATTTCATTTTAAGAGCCTTATTACTTATATTAATTACCGTTTCAGTAATTTGGCGTAAATGAGTCTATACCTATTTTTAGATTTAATAAAGCATTCAATTGCCGAAAAACCCATACTAAAGTTTTAATTTCTTCCAAAAATACATTGTCTAAAGCAACCCACACAATGTTTTGTTTTTAATTTTCGCTTCTTTGAACTCTCGCCGGGTTGCGTAACGCGTTAAGTGTTCAAGTAACTTTTAATTAAACAAACATTAAGAGGGTGCTTAAGTGAATATTTTTCAGTGCGGATGTTTGTTTACTTCGAAGTTACTAAGTGTTTTAAGTAATTGTTTTGAATATATTGCAGTGTTTGTAAAACTGCAATGGGTTCTTCTAAAAATATTTGTGAATTCTTGTTTATTAGTCTGAAGTAGCGATCAGAAATTAATCGTAATTAGGTATGTTTTTTCGCAAAACATATTTGATTTTATAATCTTGTAAAAAGAAATAAAATATCATTATTTGTTGCAGTGTTCAAAACTACTCAGATTATTTAGCTATCACAGATCGACAGCTAGCTTGTTGTATTTACATGCTTTGTAAAAAAACCTCTCTGGCCTATGCAACTTTTATTTGAATTTTGCAAAACAAGTATTCGCTACACAAAATTAAATCAACAAACTTCTAAATCGACAAAGATCTCACGCAACCTACATGTCTTCAAAAATTATAACAACCTTAATTTTTATAATAGGTGTACTATTATAAAAATGTTAGATAAAAAAGAATAAAGAGTACATAAAATGGCTGCTACTTAAAGAGTTTTGAAATCCTCTGTGCTCGTAACACTTAGTATTTTTTTGTGTAAAACTTTGTGTTTTAACACCACATTAACAGAATACTTTGGGACACAAAAAGATAAAAATAATAAATGCTTAGACACTTTAGCGTAGCACTTACAGTTTATTGTTTAGAATGCCTTTTAAAAAGTATTTTGTGACATAATTAATCTTGGAACCTTTGGAAAAAGTGGGAATTTAAACGTACTTTTGAAAATCATAGAAATGTACAAATAAAGTCGGCAATTCAACCTGCTGCACCAGATTTGATAAACCGTATCAAATCTGCCGTTTAATCTTAAAATTCCACAGACAAAAACACAGTAACACGTACAAAATACCTCCTAGTACGCCTACCTACTTGAATCCTATTTTTGTCAAGGGTTCAATATAGATTTATCAATTGGGTGTCATTCTGCCAAAAACCTTCATTTTTACTGGCAACAATCATTTTTTTATATCTTCCTCACCAAATTGTATCTCAAGTCTATAAATTTCAAATCTAGACAGGAATTTCATCAGAAAGTGAGTTATTACAGGTTTTGTAGTCACGAACTTGACTAAACGAGCAATTAGTTGTTGCCGTTCAAAAAATTATTAAGTATATTTATCTTGCCGCAGCTAACGTGTTAAAATAACATCTTTATTTTGTTCTGTAGCAAAGTGTTAATGTAGACATAACTTAAAAGCATGAAACTGGTTTTATCAAATTATATAGTGTGCTCATTATGTAAGATTTATAAGATTACCATTACATGGACGTAATGAATTTGGTAAAAGCTACAGTAAATATAAAAAAAGTTTTTATAAAATTTAAAGCTTTATAAATAGACCTTTAAAAAATCAAAATCAAAATTTTTATTTGTGACACGCAGAAATAACGCTACAAATGAATATCTTGTCTTTTTCTAATATTTTAAATAATATTATCGTTTTCTGTGACTGAGACTTAAATTTTACAGCAGTCCATACTTCTAGGTCTATGTTAATAAAAAGATTTAAAGGTCACTCCAAGGGTGATAGTTGTAAAAAGTTGACATTGACGACGGATAAAGTTGCCCGTTCACAAGCACTCTAATGTGTTTCATTCATCATCTGCGTCGACGATATTGGATTTTCTCTTTGATATGCGTCCGTAATGTTTTCTGGGTACTTCAAATGAAAGGTCGGCTTTGAGAGTTTTTTTGGGATCAACATTATCCTCGCACGTACTTACATTTATTTTTGGCTATTGATGTAACGAAAAAAGGCCTAATTTTATTAAATTGAAGAAATTACTATTATATAATGTAAAAAGGAGAATACCTATTTTTAGACAGTGTCCTAGAAGAGCCTGCGCACATTACGATTTTTACCAAATCACCAAATCCGGCATCTTGCGGAAAGCCTTATATTTGACGATGCAAATATTTTTAAACAAGTTAAATGCGTAATATAAGTAAATACTTAGAGTCCGTGTCACAATGTACGATTATGTTCCACATTTGTTTCGAATACTCTACTTCTTACATAATTATTGGTAGGATAAAAACAGCGCTATTTGAGAGTCGTGAAACGTAACATAAGTGTGATAAATTGCAATTTTATACAATGCACTGTAGAAAATATTTTTAATACGTAATAAAGTACTACTCTTACTAAAAGAAATCAAAACATACTTATTCAAAATTAAACATTACAGAATTCATTATTCAAAAGCAAAAATTTCATTATTATGGTAACGATGTCGTGACATGTCATCGTTTCAAAATATTTTGCATTTTAATGCATAATTTTCAACACAAAAATACATTTCAGTGTTATCCAAGTAGAGTAATGTGCAGCATTAGGAATTTCACAAACAAAACTTTTGTTTTTTGTAAGTACCTTGATAATACCTACATTATAATTACTAACGACGACATAATGTATCGTTGATTATAAAACCGTAAATTATTTTATATAGACAGAAAATCTTTATTAGGTAAGGAAGGAAGACTCGTGGTACCAGTTACTGTTACTCCAATTAGTACCTAGTATACTTTCAATCTTTCAGTTACACAACACTCGTTTTAAAAAATATCCATCAAGACTGATTATCAAGATTCAACTACTGAAGGTAGTATATAAGACTTTTCATAAAAATAACCCGTTTCGTTCGTTCATATGAACAAGTGGCCAAATTGGAGTTTTAAACCCGCTTAAGGACCTACGTCATAGCTTAGATTTTAAAATCCAATGTACAATATATTCAAGAACGTCTAAAAACTTCCCAGAGCGCTTATAAAAATACTGAAACTGAAAACTGAAAACGTGTCATTTTTGTACTTCATATTAATCTATTCAGTTCCCCGTTATTCGAACTGCAGCATAAATAATTGACCATCGCCAAACAAGCGCCAACGAAATTTTAGGCTTAGACAGGCGTCGACAGGTTAATTGCGAGCGATAGCGCACAAGTGGTTCACGTGCCCATTTGTATGCTAATTCGCTGTCCGACTCACGTTTACGATCATTAGAATAATTAGTTCTTTTCAGCTTTTGTTCTGGCAATTGTAATGTGTAAAGTTTTGATTGAAAAATAATACTCAAACAAAGCATTTAAATTTAATATTAATTACATTTGGATTAATAAAACTAATAAATGTGTGGTAAAATCGTGCAGTAGGCGCTCTCCAGTCATCTATGATATTGAACAAAATCTGTTTAAACAAAATGACTGGAACTTAGTATCAATTCATGAGTATTAAATAATTCTGAACACTTCCAGAATGAAATTCCTGAACCTAATATTTCGTGAATTACTGAAAAAATATCTCTTCCCGTGAGCTCTCTAAGTCGCAAAGAAAATAACCCACACGCACTCCCAACTCCAATACAATTATCACGCAAGTACCCCATCTACATTTGAAATAACCTTCGTTCGGTAAGCCTAGAGTTCATAGAAATGGGGAACCGTAATAATACCTCAGCAATATTATAGTTATCGCAAACTAAGGCCCTTGCGCTGGATTCTCATACATTTTGTGATACTTAACTCGGCCACAAAAAAAGTTTGCAGTATGCTAGGATTGATTAAAATTATTAAAAAATCTAAAGCACTGCATTTTCTTTTGATAGCTATATCTTTTATGTAGACAAGTTAACATTAATATTTTTTTAATTAGCTTGAAAACTTGAGATAAGACTTCACCTTAAACGCGACTTGTAAATAACAGGAGTTTGTTTATCTGTGTTTCTGAATTTCTGTTTCGAAAAGTCCTTATTTATTAATAAAACTGCCACCGTTATAAACCGTACGCTATTACAAAAGACGAGGTCTTAATCCCTTTGGCCCGTGTTTGCTCATCGCGCTCAATAATGTCAATATTAGCACCCTGGAACTCTACGTCTTTCTTATTTGATGCTACATTCAGGGCTTTGATAGAATTGGTTTAGAAATGCTAATACCCTTTCATGCATTTAGTAAGAAAGAAACTTAGGCGTTATACAATGTCAAGAGTCTTTTGTCTATACTTTTTGGCTTGCCTCCGAGTTCAAAACGGTGAAAAACATCAAATCCGCGGCTAGTCCCACACGTATTAACCATTGTCTTACCTGTGGATATGGCCGGCTAAGTTAAGATGGTTTAGGTGGTGGGCAAGACTATTACATCTTAGCAATGTCCTAGGCACTACATTCCGTTAAGTTTACCTATGCCAAATTGTCGCCTAACATAACTAATACTTCTATTGGATATAGATGCCTATATATAATAGGTATTGCATCCTCACAAAATTTCTTCTCAAAAAAAAAAGAATTTGCAAAGTTGAATTTGTACGTAACACATTCTTCCGTGAGAGGAAAACATGCCGAAGGAAATGAAACGCTTTCTCCATTTGTTTGGTACATTAGGTTGTACTCGTGCAACAATGTCGTTCAGTAAATTAGTAACATGTACAGACAACTTCAAAAGTCCTGGTGAAGAACTTTACGAAATATATACCTACTTATTATACATCTTACTTCAGGATAATAAAAGTTTGAAAACAATTGTTCGTATTTTTGTTGATAATAATATACGCAAAAACTACATAACTGATTTGTAAATATACATAGTGTGGTGAATATGTAGGTAGTATATATAGATAATTACGAAAGTTTCTTGCATTATGGATCTACTGAAGGTGTACTCCCATCTTATAGCATCAATGACGATGTAGGCTAGTAAAGACAAGTCAACAAGCAATAATACACAGACCTCTGTGTCCAAGCCCCTTAAGTGGTAGCCAAAGTGACACAATACCTACGTAACAAAAAGTTCCCACAGGGTAATCTAACAAATAAATGGCACATGTTTCCCTTATTTTTCCTCGCAATTATGCTCGGGTAAGACAAAGAAACATCAAAACCTTTTTGGGAAATATTTGTGCCTCATCTTACCTCTTCACACATCACGACGCTTACTTACGTGTGTAACTAACGATGTTATTAATGCTAACCACTCAAAACGGGATAATTACCATGATTCTGGATTTTTTTGAGTTTCCCGATGTTGCGGCAGAATTGCATGCGCCATGATTACGATCAACTGACCGTGACAGGTAGACCATGATCATGACGCAACTTATCAATCCTCGAATCATCATGGTAAATATCCCGTTTAAAGTGTTTATAATATTCAACTCTGTGATAATTTAAAAAGTGATATAATTTACGGTCGATCTCTATCTCTCTCACAGTATACATTATCTTTAGATTTGCATACTGTGTGTAGAGATTTGACATAACTTTCAAACCAATAATGATAAATATTATCCACTGCTAGCCGTAATCCTTATTAGTCGGTCGTGTCGTAAAATGTAAAAACGCTTTTAGCTAGGTAATTAGGGATCCGCAAAAGCCTAAGGAAATTGCCTTCGCAAACGCTAATTGGGATAAATAACATCCGATTTATGTAATGTGCAAAAAAGCGGTATGAACTAACAGGTTCATAAAAATACCCCAATATTATTTCCAATCCTCATCTTGGTATGAGAATGGGTCATTCTTTGCGGTCCCGACTACTTACTCGACGATATTTTTACCTGAATTGTGTTAATTCAGGTTATAAGCTATCCTGGTACCTCGCAAGAAAGAGTATCAAACTTTTTTCTATTATGAAATCTAATATCCGTATAGGTACTAAAAGTCATAATAGAATAAAGTTTGGCGTAAAATCGATCTATAAATAATTTAGGAATCATTACTAGCATCGAAATATCGTTATATCAATAAAAACCAAGAAAGATCAGTCATCGAGGTAAAATATTTCAAGCTGGTCTGGACAAGCCTATTACACGATAGTTGCAGGTTGATACAGTAGGTCTCAGACCAAATTATTTGGTCTGAGCAGTAGGTATCTGATACATAAAATGTTTCACAGATAGGTGAGTACCCTCTAGCTTCCTCCTCCTTGATTCGTGCTCCTCAATGCTAAGGGTCGTGACCTCCCTTCTGTATCATATCCATTTTTCTGATGATGTTCTTCCATCTGTTTTTGTCCTCGGCAGTGTGGAGGGCGTTGAGTACCCAGCTTAATGTTGTTTAAATTAAACCTTACCAACAATTTTGTTAAGAATCATGTCACGTGCCCTTCATCAGTTGCAACTGCAGGGTAAACTTTTAAAGTGATTTACTAAAGTTGCGTCGTGTTTGAAATTTGTAGGAAGTACTCGTATATTGGGGGTTTGAATCCCGCGGAACCACAGGACAAAAAACTTTTATAACATTATGTTTAAAAATAAGTAGTTCGTTCTTTAGCATTTTTTTGAGTTGTGTTGACCCAGAAAAGATGAAAAACGTACATTTAAAAATCTGTTTCTACGTAATAAAATCTAAGAAATAATCTTTATATAGTAACTTTTTAGATACAAATGCAAATCGAAAAAGCGCCAACCCAGTTAGTATAAATCAAAAAGCATTCGACTTTATTGAATTACTATTTCCCTTACCACGATCATATTCGAAAATCTCATGAAAAATCCAGACGATGGAACATCAACTCTCAAAATCACACTAATATTATAAAGGTGTAAGTGTAAAATGTTTGTTGCTTCTACACGCTGAAACGGCTGTACAGATGTCAGTAAAATTAGGTACCAGGATAGGTTATATCCTAGATTAACACATGGGCTACTTTTAATCCGGCTATTCCTACAGGAACGGAAACTATTTACCGCGAATAGCACCGCGGGGCACAGCTAGTGGTTTCAATAAAATCGAATACCGCACCTACGCAATCATTCCGACAATGACGTCATTTCCGTTATGACGTCACATCCTAGCAAACGGATTTTATGTCATCATACTGTTATCATGGCACGGCAGGCTGGAAACTTCAAGCTCTGGTAGATTAAGGTTTCAGAAACATTCACAGTCAAAAAAGCCTTATTCCACCTCTATAAGATTCAAATATCTATGGCATAAATACTCTTACCTGTCGAAAAATTTGGGCTGATCAACTCCTGTGACAAATGAATTTAAGCTCTCAAGCGTTTGATTTAAGTTGTGTTTTGAGGTATTGGGTCGGTTCCAGAAAGAGATATCTTCCTTTAGCCCTGATAATTCGTCATTCGTACGCAGGTTTTTGATTTAGTTTGGTAATATTTTAGATTAAATTAGTAATGGGTTTAGGAATAAAGGTCCTGCTGTTACCGATGCTTCATGATCATGAAATATGAGAATTTAGTTCCATAAGCATCTTCTATTGCAATATACTTAAAAAATTCCATTCAGCTATTTAATAAAAGCCAGAGACGGTTGGAAGAGTTTGGGGGAGACCTTTGCCCAGCAGTGGGACAAGGTAATGTAATATAATATTAATGAACAAATACCTACACGGAAAAAGATTTTATGTTGGTCCTACAGCTATGATATTTTGTAAATTTAAGGTTTTAATTTGAATTGTTTCAACACAAAAATAGTGGTTTAATTTTAAAATTAAACGAAAACCTGAAAACTGGGGTTCAATTTAAAATTCATTGTACATTTTAATTTTTCATTTTTGTGTATCATAACATTTCGAAATAACCGATGATTTCATAAACTGATCGTTATTATGATAAGTTATTGTCACCTTAGTTCCTGATCTAAATAATAATGTGAAATTATTTTACCATTATATATAATGGTATAAAACTGTCACAATTTGCAAATCATTACTTTAATGGCTTGGTTTTGTGTCACTGAAAAATTGAGTCAATGTGAACTGAACTTTAATATTTAGCCTTTAGTTTATACATTGCTTGTAGTCATGATAATACACATACCTATTCACTGTGTACATAATTATGTAGCCCCAAGAACATAAAAGTGCAATTCCATATGTGTAGGTACATAGATAATAACATGCATTCAAGCAACGTTTAAAAAAAACACACTATTAAGTATAAATTTGCTTAAACTTAATTTGAAATTTCTGTTGGATTATTACGGCTTGTTACCAAGAATATAAGTTTAAAAGTAATTGAAAATAGTGTTTGTAAACAATTTTTACTGTTAACAAAAAAATTGTTTTCAATTTTACCGTCAAGTATTTTTAAATAGATGAAAATTTGTGTCTCTAGTAGTCCATTGAAATGTTACAATTTGAGGGCCAAGTATTGCATTTGTTAGAGGACGCAATTTTATTATTGGGACATGTGTGGGTGGTCAATAGAAGCTTAACCTCAAGTTTGTGGGGTCGCCACCCTTGTTTCCCGGCCGCCATCTTGAAAATAGGGGTGAACACGATATCTCAGAAACTATGCGTCTTACAAAAAATTATCAAGCTATCATTTGTAGTAAATTGTTTTGCCTACAAATATGTTTCTATAACTTTTTGCCCTTAATCAAATATTTAAGAAGTTATAAGCAAAAAAGTGAGAATTTTTTTCTATTTTGCTCTATAACTTCACGCAAAAACGGCTGGACCGATTTGGTTGAAATTTGGTATGTAGATAGGTGATACCCTGGATTAACACATAGGCAACTTTTTATTGGGTTTAAGTTGTTGCGCCCCGCGGTTTCACCCGCGTAAGTCCCGGTTCCGCGGGAAAATCGGGATAAAAAGTAGCCTTCATGGTAATCCAGGGTATCACCTATCTACATACCAAATTTCAACCAAATCGGTCTAGCCGTTTTTGAGTGAAGTGATAGAGCAAAATAGAAAGATTTTCTCACTTTTTTGCTTATAACTTCTTAAATATTTGATTTAGGGCAAAAAGTTATAGAAACATATTTGTAGGCAAAACAATTTACTACAAATGATAGCTTGACAATTTTTTTGTAAGACGCATAGTTTCTGAGATATCGTGTTCACCCCTATTTTCAAGATGGCGGCCGGGAAACAAGGGTGGCGACCCCACAAACTTGAGGTTAAGCTTCTATTGACCCCCCACACATGTCCCAATAATAAAATTGCGTCCTCTAACAAATGCAAAGCAAATGTAACATTTCAACGGACTATAGTGAAACATTGCATTAAAATTATATTCTATTCTGCGACTATAAAGCATTATAAAAATAAAAAGCGAAGTTCAAATCTCACAGAATACCTTTATCATTGTTAAAATGTATCGTGTTGTATTGTTGTCGGTTGGTATTGCTTTGATGGTGGTAAGAATATTTTCAATATATAATTTAGTGTATAAATACTAGCTGTTTTTATGAACCTGTCATAACCCACTGCTGGGCAAAAGTCTCCCCCAAATCTTCAACTGAACCCTGTTTTTTGCGATCTCCCAGCACTCTTTCTCAAAAACGTCAATCGTCCCGCCAACGCTGTCTCTGCTAGTACCTGAATAATAAAAACGTTAAACAGAAGTTAATAACAGAAGTTAGTATAAAATAGATGACCATAAGAAAAACAAAACTTATCTATAATTGATTGATTTTGTATTTCTAGGCAGGAGATTCAATTGAAGACAAACGCAAATGTGGTCGAAAATTGAAAATTGGATGAACTTACCAAGTGAAATCCAATTGTAATTTTATGAATGTTGATCTGAAATATAAATTGATTAACAGTGTAGTTTTCCTTAAGCTACTCTATGGCATCGCGTTTTTATTTAGAGTTCTATAGATAAAAAAAAAAAAAAAATATAGGCAAACTTTGTTTACTCTGTGGCAACACTAAACGTCACTGATTTAGAGCTGAGCCCCGTTATGAGGGTACCCATTATGCCCCGGGTCAGCTTCCAGCTGATACTGGGCTGGGTGGGTATTTATATTTCAGATCAACATTCATAAAATTACAATTGGATTTCACTTGGTAAGTTCATCCAATTTTCAATTTTATTTCATGTTGATCTGAAATATAAATTGATTAACAGTGTAGTTGTTTAGAGTTAGTTGCATAATGGGTAGTTGTTTGGAATAACTAGGAGTTATGATGTGATGATGATATCATGTAAATAGAAATAACAATAAATGTATAATAGATATCAATTGTTTATTAATTATTAACTACCTATGTGGTATTAAAAGTAATTTAAAATCTTACTCTGCATGTAATCAATGATCATCAGTAAGAGTTAGCTCCATCATGTAATTGATGAAGCTTTTAAACATAAGGTTTATTACAAAATAATCGTTAGTGACTATTATTACACTTAAAGTTAAATTAATAAGCAATTACTTATTTAAGGTAATTAAATACACAACTTATTTGCTGTTGTGTATAATTAAAATAGGTAGGTAGTAGAATTCTCTTCTTTCTATTATCTACCTATACCTATGAGATCATTTAGGAACTTCAAATTTATAATCTAAGTTACTAAGTATTACTTATCTAATATGTAATTCTCAATTTACTAAATATAAATCACAGTTCAACTAGTCAATACTATGAATCATAAGATATTAAAGACAGACTGAACAAAATCATTAGTAGTATTGTTGTTCAGGATAGGTAAGTTATAAAACTTAGCAAATGTTAATGAACTATCAGACCAGCCCGCTGTTTTCCTGATAATGTCCATGGACACTCCTGCTCTATTGGCGGATGAGGTGGCAGAGTGGCGAGTACTGTGTGAGGTGAATTTACTTGTATCAATGCCACTCTCTGCCAGGGTGCACTTAATCCATCTGCTAATGGTTTGCTTAGAAGCACGATGGTGAGGCTTCTTGAAAGTAATAAAAAGATATGGTTCATTGTTTCTAATAGTAGCTGTGTCACGGACATAATCTTGAAGTGTGCTAGCTGGACATATTTTTGGCTCTTGAGTATAAAATGGAAGATCTAAGCTAGTAGACTTTTTTGTACTTACTGATGTTTTGACTAGGTCATTTATAGATATGGTAATCTTAGAATTGGATACAGTTATATTGTCTAGCTTAATTAATGATATGGTTTGTACCCTTTGAGCAGTCGCCATAGCAAGTAAAGTGGCTAGCTTTTTTGTAAGCATTTCCAGGTTCAGAGCCGAGTTTTGAGGTAGTTTGGCAAGATGACACAATACAATACTAGGGTTCCAAATTTCGGTATATCGTGGCATGGAGGGTTTCAGCCTAAATACTCCTTTAAGAAACCTCTGAATTCTGTCATCTGTGCCAAGTTTTCCACCCATGAGAAGGGAGAGTGCTGATTTATGACAATTAAGGGTATTGTAACTTGCTCCCTTCTGATACTTTTCTGTTAGAAACTGAATTACAAATGGCACCGATGTCAGCAGAGATTCCTGGTTGTGCAAGTGACAGAAAGTCCACCAGCTTTTATAGGTTGTATTGTATTGTTTCATTGTACCTTCAGATATTGAGGCTAGCATGATGTTCAGTGAGCTTTCTGGCAAACCTCGGCGTCTGAATGCTTGCCGCAGAAGACACTCGCTGCCAGGGTAAGGTGGCTGCTCAATGGGTGTACAGTCCTAAGAGGAGATATCAACAGATTAGCACTTGGGTTAAATATTATAGGTTTAGTCATCATTAGGTTCATGGCTAGTGGATACCAGGGCTGTGATTCCCAGACTGGGTAGACCATAATGCCTTTAGCTTTATCATGTTTTATTTTCTGTAAGCATTTTGTGATCATGGCAAATGGTGGAAAAGCATAAAAAAAATATAGTCCCCAGTTGAGCGTCAGAGCGTCTATGTTAAATGCATATGGATCCCTCTTCCATGAAACATAAACATCACATTTTTTATTAATCCTAGAAGCAAATAAATCTATTTCAGGATTTCCGAACTGATATTTAATTGAAGTATAGGCATCATTGCTCAATTCCCATTCAGTATCAATGTTTGTGTTACGTGATTCCTCATCTGCATAGACATTATCTTTAGATTTGATGTAGGAAGCATAAATGTTAATATTTCGTTCTTCACAAAAAATCCAAATATTTCTGGTGATCTTGTTAAAGTGTGGGAATTGAACACTGCCCATTTTATTAATACATGCAATGGCGGTAGTGTTGTCGATTCGAAGTAGTATTTCACAATGATGTTGTGAATTTGCAAAACATTTCAATCCAAATAAAGCAGCTAATAGTTCTAGCTGGTTTATGTGAAGGCTTTGTTCTGAGTGTGACCAAAGACCACCAACACTCTCGCCATCACAGTGTATTCCCCATCCAGTCAAAGATGCATCTGAAAAAATTTCCATTTTGTATTGTCGGCCAGATATGCTTCTATTTTTAATGTTTATGTTGGAAGACCACCACTTCAGGTCTGACAAGATATTAGAGTGTAATATCATAATAGCATCATAATTATCATGATGTTCTAATAGAGCTAAATACTTTTCCCTTTCCATTATTTTTGTATGTACCATACCATATGGTACAGCTGGGCAGGCTGCAACTAAGGTTCCAAGTAATTTTGCAAATTCTCTTATTTTACACTGTTTAAGATTTTGAAATTTTAATGCTAAAGCTTTTATTGAGTTTCGTTTTTCTTGAGGTAATTCTAGAATCATTTTGTGTGAATTAATGATGAACCCGAGGAATTTACATGATGTACTTGGAACTAAGCTGCTTTTATCATAATTTACAATGAGGCCCAGGCATTGAAATAAGTTGAGGGTTGCATCCCTATTAGCAAGGCATTCTTCATATGTGCGACCAATACATAGGTAATCGTCCAAATAGATGGTCGATAAGAACCCTTGCTTCCGAAGGACACTGACAACAGGCTTTAATAGTTTTGTGAAAACACTTGGAGCTGTACAAAGGCCATATGGGAGAGCAGTAAACTGGTATAGTGTATTATTGAATTCAAATCTTAAGTATTTTCTGCTTTCTGGATCTACTGCCACTAAAAAATATGATTCTTTTAAATCTATTGAGCACATATAGTAATTTTGGTCAATAATTTTAATAGCTGTTCTTATATCTTCCATTTTAAAGTGTTCTACTTTAATAAACCTATTCAATGGTTTTAGGTTAAGAATAAATCTAAATTTTCCATTAGGTTTAGGTCTTAAAAAAATTTTGGAGATATATTGGTTATCACTATAGTCACATGTTTGTACAGCTCCTAGTTCTAACAAATTATTAATGGCTTCCTGCATGTTATCAAGCTCTGCGTCAGGAACATTACTTTTGGGCACAATGTTTTGGATAGGTACCTCAAGGAGAGGGATATGATAACCTATTATCCACTGTAACAGTACAGGGTCATTGGTGATTTGTTTCCAGCAAGAAAAATGTTGAGCTATGTTGCCTGCATGTACCTGATTGTTCAGCGTTTGCTGTGTGGCCCTCGTGGAGCAGCCCTCTCGGGGCGTGAGCGGCTGTAGCTGTGTCTGTGGCTGGGAGCTGCTCGACGAGGCTGTGGGTGTGTTGCACGGTTCCTGGGTCCACCTCGAGGTGCTGCTGCTCTGGGCTGCTGGCTGGATTGGTTCTGAGGTGGACCATATCGGTTTCCCACTGCCTTGTATCTAGGAATGGTTTTGTTCTGCACTGGTCTTGCTATTACAGTTTTCTTAATTTGTGAAGAAGACTTTTTCAAGTCTTGACTAGTTTTAATTTTTGCTCCCAAGTCAATTCCATAAAGGTGTTCATCACGCTTTACCTTCTCTATGAGTTGGTTGAAGTTTTTGTCTAAGAGTGGTGCAATAAGGGTTCTCCTAGTCTTTGTTTTCTGGAAGTTTATGTCATTGAGGAGTTTTGATGCATCATTTAATTTTGTTACTAGTTCTATCTTGTTAATTTCTTTATTTTCAATCAGGTTTGTCATAACATGGCCCACAATTGTTGTGGCCAGTCCAAGCTGATGCTGAACCCTTTCGAGAGATCGGTCCCTTAGTTTAGAGCTCTCTGTCATAACCGACTCAACTTCTTCATTAAGAATTGGTGCTTCTAGAAGCTGACAGTTCTCCGGTAGCTTGTACATTTTGAGTAATATAGCTTTTTCTTCTTTATTCAGTCCGTTGGTCAAAATGTGATTGAAGCGTTTAGTGATTTCTGTTTGGAGTTTTCCCTCAAACTTAGAATCATCACTGTATTCCATGCCTAACGCGGCTATTATATTTTCACTGTCTTCATCTGCTAGTTGAGTAGTAGGTTCGGTGTGGTTGGTCGTTTCCATTTCATCTTCTACCACAATATCGCTGCCTTCTTCTGCATATTCTGAAATTGACAACCATATTCTTAGACAGGTTGTTTTTTATCAGCCAGGACATCGCGTGTTCTGAGTGGATGGGTAGGCACTGTATCTCGTACTGTGCTTGTTGGTATCTCGTACCAAATCAAAGCTGTGGTATCGCGTACCAAGTTTGATCTTCGTGCTTTATTGTATCGCGTACAAAGCACGGTAGGCAGGAAGTAGGTAGGTAGGTATCCGCACAGTGCTGGTGAATCCTTGAACATAGGTAATGTGTAAATCTGAAAAGACTGAAACGATGAGTTTTACCTGGTACATCCCGTACATCCGAGAGACTGGAGCATGGCGAGGGGTCCCGTAGACATGATCTTGATCGACTTCTGCTTCTGCTTCTACTTTTTCTCATTTTCCGATGAAGCCGGTTGAGGCGTTTTTCATATTTTTCGATCTTTTTCTTCAGTTTCTTGTCACTAGGCATGCTAACTGTTATAGCCTATTGCGTAAACTTATTAAACTTGAAAGATTATCAGGATTTAAAAGGATTTGAAAAATTATTTTGAAAAACACGGAAAAATCATACGATGCCGGTTGAGCGCGCGAAAGAAAAGTGACGTTTAGTGTTGCCACAGAGTAAACAAAGTTTGCCTATATTTTTTTTTTTTTTTTATCTATAGAACTCTAAATAAAAACGCGATGCCATAGAGTAGCTTAAGGAAAACTACACTGTTAATCAATTTATATTTCAGATCAACATGAAATAAAATTACATGTAAGTCTCTCTCTCTCTATCAAAATAATATTCATGAATTTTACTATATTTATATGCATTTATTGTTTTGGTACATTTGGTCTAATTCTATTAGGTTTGACCGCAACAAGAGCCCGGTTGGGACACCACAATTTTAAGATTAAATGAAGAATTACCTACCTACTTTTAGCATTTTCTTAAACAAATTAAGGTAGGTATCTACTAAACAAGTATATTATTATTGAATTATAAAAAGCATAATTCTATAATTATTATGAAAAATAATGTTTGACCTTTATGCGTTTATAAGCTGGCCAGGGTTTTAAACCTCACTTCACAGAACTTAATAAACTAACTTAAAAATATATCTTTCAGCATGCTATGATGTGCTGCAAACGAAACCTCTACCAAGCACCACGTACAGAGAACTTTAAGGAATGTTTCAAATTGCCACCAAAGCCAAAATCGGTAAGAGATTTTAATATGCGAAGAATGTTATTTCTTCTAACTTAAGGTAGGTATTTCACTTTCAAAACTATCGTGAGTTGTACTAGACATTATATTAATACAACGGGACATTACTCACGTAAAATTACTGTCGATTTAGATACCGACAATGTCCTCCTCGCGGGCACGACGTACACTCAACGGTGTATGTCGTGCCCGCGAGGAGTGACCACACTCATACCCAGATGAAGATTCTCCGGAAGAATCGAAACATTGTCCGTATCTAAATCGACAGTAATTTTACGTGAGTAATGTCCCGTTGTATTAATATAAAGGTAGGTATGACCAAATTACCTGGTCGACTTCTCGTAACGGAGTTTTAAGTCGGTTGTGTTTTATCGACTTTGAAAGCCGGGACCGACAATTTAACGTGCTCTCCGAAGCACCGAAGCGCTCAGCTGTTAATGTCACTTCCAGTCACTACAATTATAAAAGTCATGAGTACTTCTTTATTCTACTAATTAAAATCTATATATTTTTTAATTTATCCCTATATTCCTGATTATTTTGTAAATAAACTAGGTATATTTGTAATGTAATAGTAAATTCTATTTTTTTTTAGTGTGACCTCGATATATGTATGGCCCAAAAACTCGGCTACGCATCATCCGATGGAAGCTTAGATAAGGACAAGTTGGTTGAAGATCTGGAAAATAGATTCAAAAATGCTACAGATTTTGTAGACATTATAAAAGAAAAGTGCATCGACGGAGATCTTTCTTTTTATGGCGAAGAAGATTTCTGTGAACTTAAAAAGTTGAAGATTTGTTCAGACATTCAGTTCTTAAAGGTAAAAGAAAAACTCAGACCTTTACATCTTTACTAGATAAATTTATACAGCGTCAGGAGACAATTTGCCTACACTTAACGGGGCACTGTGGTGCCTGGTACATTGTTGAGATAGAACAAGCTTGCCCAGCACCTAAACTCTCTCAACTTAGCCGGCCATAACCACAGGAAAGACAATGGTCAATACGTAGGACTGATTAGCCGCGGGTTTCCTCACGCTGTTTTCCTTTACCATTTAAAGCTCAAAAGCGCATATAAACTTTTCGACACGAACAGTACATTGAAGCAGAGCAAGATTTGATCCCACGACCTTTGGATCGAAACTCGAAGTACCAACCCACTTGGTCCACACGGCTCCTTAAAGGGTATATTTACAGTTAATTACACAAGAGATTAAACTCGACTCATAGTTAATATGACAAAATGTAACGCAGGTCTTTACGAAACCCGCGGTTAGTCAGCCCCACACGTATTAGACCATTGTCTTTCCTGTGGATATGGCCGGTGAAATAGGCCCAGCACAATATTTTAGGCACTACCAGTATCACGTTCAGTGTAGACAAAAATACCTCCTGACACTGACACTGTATAAATCTTCGTAGTGACTTTGTAAATTTTTAATTACAGGTTTGCGATAATTGGTCCGATGACGGAGAGTGCGAGGGGGCTAAAGAATCAGTAGAAGAATGTGTAAAGCAGTTTAATTAACCTTGATTTATTGTAATACCTTTACTCAATTAGTTATAATTAAAGTAAAATAGTTTTGGGTTTGAAAATTATAATAAAGCAAAATAATAAAAAAATGTTTAAAAAAACCCCTTTAATAATAAGAACGTTAAAAAAAAGGAAGTGAAGTGACTGTCAAAACATACTTCTAATAATATATTGGCTTATTTCTTGTATTATATTCTCACCAATATAATTATATAGGCTCATACTTTTTGAAAGTATCTTGAGCGGGCTTAGGCCCGCAAGAAGATATAGATATAGAGCAAGAAGATGTCTCGTATTGCTTTGTTAGCAAAGCAATACGAGAAATCTTCTTGCTCTAGCATAGTATGTCAGGACGTTCCTAAATTAATTTTCAAGTTTTTCAAACAAGTGAAATTGAACAAAGAATTGCAAGCACATGCGCTGAACTCGTCAACTGATGACGAGAATTTCTGGAGTAACCCAGGTCAAACTAATTTACATGACATATGTTAGACAGATAAATTTGGTTTACGATGTAAGTGCGCACAACTTAAATTAAATCCTATGCATGTACGCAAACGCTTAATGGCAGGGCAACGACTGCACCAATCATGAAACTTTATTCACCTTCAAAGCACCGTTGAATGACATTGTTCCCAAAATGTAATCTCCGTTAAAAGACGAGCGTAATATAAATCTGTCAACAGGAAAGGGATATTTCTTAAAATAACTTAATCTGAACCAAACAAACGGGTCACCCTAATAAATACGAAAAATATATTGGATCTGCCTTCATTTTTATTTAATCTTTATTCTACATCATACAATTCTTCTCTCTCTCTTCACATAATTAGAGCAGACTCTACTATGAGTATTAATCAGAATATGCCTACAGAAATTTTGAGCACGTCGATTCTCGACGACTTTCAAAACATGACGCGGTAAAAGATTTCATTCATATCTAGCTTTTGTTTCCTGAAATCCATAGCATTATTCAAAATAACCACGCCGTGTTGTGCCAAGTCAAGACATGGTTATTTGGAGAATAAGGCGACTGCTCATTGCAAAACCGATGTACTCGTTTCAATGCCACCGTGAATTAACGTCCGCTTTTGTTGATCAGCGTCTTAGAAACCCAAGTTTTAGTTAAGTTACATTGGTGTGAAGTTTGTGACCGGTTTGCCGCAAACGAGATAAGTTCAGCTTTTGAAACACTTCATTTTACGACATTCCCAAATGACAACTTGTATAGTTCCCGCCCTTTCCAAGACCCTTAGCTAAGATGATGCAACCGCCATAGAAATGAAACTAAGGCGTTGTTCCCGTAAGGCTCACAGTTACCGGCTGAGTAGTGGCGATTTTGACGCCGCCAAAACTTAAACTAAACTAACTGAAAATGACGCCATCTTTGTTATTTCGATTGTTTTGAAAGGGACAGTACATCTTTAGTAAGTTAAGTTTACGTTTTGGCAGCGTCAGAATCGCTACTACTGTCTGCCTAGTGCCTATATTATTTTTTAAAGTTATTTTGTGTCATATCTAAAACATTTTAATGCTTATTACGAGATTTTATCATCAACTTGTAAATGGGGAATGACATGAACTGACATCATGGTCAAATTATTCACAGCAATAATATAAATTTAACGCAATTTAAATAAGCAGATAATATAATAGAGCTACACCGTGATTTGCAAATTATTTTGTGTTTCTAACGTTGGAGTTAGCCTTGGTAGATTTTAAAAGTCTCAATCAATGATACTTTAATGCAAAGAAGGTAGCATTTAAGCAAGTTTCTACAGTTTCACCTCTAGTCAACCTCCACGACCCTCGCCCTTATTAAGAGCCTTGGGTAGTGTAAGTCTGCTTTATTATTGCTTTAAGAGTTATAAGGATTCCGTCGGACATTTATTAAGGTACAATGAGGGTATAGAGCCGAGGAGATTATTTGAAGTGTGTGTAATATCTTTATATTTATTGCGCCTACGGAACTTGTTATTTTATAGCAACCATTTTCTTCAGCTATTACGAAGCGCGATAAAAATCGTGGGTGTAAAAATGTACTCTAAATTATATTGAAAATGTAGGTAAGTGTTTATTAAAATCAGTTATCAGCGTCAATAACTGTCTTAAAAGTCTACTATTGCCGATTACAATAAATATCAACATATTTTCTGTAAAAAAACTCTGGCCTTTACACCTATACTAGATGATTTATACAGTGTCAAAGGGCAACGATACTACAGTGCCTGGGACATTGTATAAAGTTAGAAACTACTCACAATAATTATACTTACTCATTAGGTGCTTCATTCATCCAGTATAATTGTTAAAAAGTACTTACTGCAAACCTCCATATTAAAAATGTACCCACCGAACAGCAGTGAAAGTGTTATTACTACACTCTCTTTAAGACAATATATTGAACTTTTATTCATGCTTTTTCCTATGCCAGTTCAAGCCAATACTTTTTCACAATCTGCAAAAAACTAAAAATTCTGATTCCTTTACGCCTACCTACTCCTATAACCATTGTCCATTTACAACCATCTTGTACCAAGCACATAAAATTACTCGTATTTAAATCCTTATAACAGTCTACACTTCTACAATATAAAGTAGCAGTTTGAGATGAGTTCTCGGTACTTAGTGAAGGGGTACGAAGTTTGTCGGTAATTAGATGGGTTAATTTATGCAAATTGTTTCACTACAAAGTTAATAGAGTAATGTGATATGTATAGTGGAATGTTTGCTTCGAAGAAACATTAACTTCTGAGTTGAAGTGGAAGGATCTCATTTAAATATTTAAATATCTATAGTTGAATATCATCTTATCAATTGAACTGAAATGAAATAATGATCACGACTGTATCCGAGAGCGGTAAAACCTTAGCTAACTAAAGATGATGCCATCCTTTTTATTTAGATCGTTATGAAAGGGACGGCAATATCTTTAATTAGTTCAGTTTTTTACGCAACAGAATCGCACTAATAATTGCTTTTGTCACGGTAACGTTTAAACAATAAAATTTGTTTCCAATGCAAGCTCCACCAATTAGGGTTCCCTATTCGCCACTTGAAAACCTTAAACTCAATTACTATGCAAACAGTAAATAAATAACGGAGAACAAAATGATAGTGGGTCCATTGTGAGCCAATGGCCCCCGGCCATTTCCTAATGAAAAACTTCGGCCACCTTTGTTCGCTTAATCACCCCTATTAACATAACAGTAGCATAAGCGACGAGAGGAAAGGCGATATTGACTATAATTTATATATTTTTAATAAAGTGTTAAACCATTGTCCTTTCTGTGGATATGTTCGGCTATTCTGAGAGGATGGTTTAGGTGCTGGGCAAGCATTCCATCTCAACGATGTCCCAGTTGTAACAGTGTAGCCTACTGATACTAAAAGACATGTGTTTAAAAAAAACACACACACTATTACACTACAAATTTAAAAATGCTTAAAAATGCCCGCCCGGCTAAAAGGCGATAGCATGTCCAACGTGGGCTGTGACGTGGGTTCAAATTCCGCCGCAGTCGTAACTCTTAGTTTCGATCTTTCATTCATTCATAATGATAATTATATCTAAGTGTGGTTGTTATTAAAAAAAGCAATACATCATGTCTACCGCTTCCTGTGATACAGTAGTAATAGTATTTCGTAGTACGTATTTCATTATTTTATTTTAAATACTATACAACATAGTATCGTTGGTATCACTCGACTTTCCTCTTAAATGTTTCGCTCAGAATGATCCGGATTGCGAGAGCTTGTAATTTCATTTTGGGGCCTAATTTTGGCGAGCCGTAAATGCAGCGCTATATTGGGAAGGCTTTGTGCATTTTGAGGCAAGACAGAATGGCCTGTGAGGCGAGACGTAATGGTCTTTGGGAAGACAAGATGGCCATTTGGAAAAGACACAGTCTATTCTTGAAAACTTCCTCGCTTGAAGACCCTTCAGTAAAGAGTGGTTTTAAATAATACTTCTTCAAACATTTGTAACCTTTAATTATTTTGTACAGCGTAATCGAAAAATCTATTCTTTGTTCAGACTAGCTGAATGTTTGTACTTGAAAACAGTGAATTTTCTTTTGTTTGGTTTTTTTTAACGGATTTTCGCAAATCATTTATGTTAAGACTAATTCCTTAAGCCTAACTTCTTTTATTTATTTACCATTTTTATGAAAAAGATAATTCTATTTATGTTAATACACTACGAATCAGTTTCTTTAAGCAGTAGAATACAGAGTTTGATCACTATTACAATGGAGTTGGACAAGTCTCAAAGACTTGTTGGGCCAGGACAAGTTGAGTCACTATCACCTTACCTTTTAAGCGAAAATGAAGCAAATAAAACATCAAAAGATCTAAAATTATTCCATCAATCTAACATAAATTATCTAGCAAAATCTCATACAATTTTTACTTCCTATGCTGAACAGAAAATGGTGCCATTCAAAAACGTGAGAAAATAGACTGTATCACAGTCGAAGCAACATTTGCATCGGATGTGCCAGCTTCTATTCATAGGTTTACTCTCGAGATCCCATCGCAAATGCTCTTTACCTTTTTGCTTTCAAAACTGGAATTCAGTCTCCATTTTGTAGACATTGAAAAAACATTGCAATAAAGTATAAATGTTAAGACCTTATTGACATTGGTTAAATTTATTTAACATTGACGAGTCTTTGTAAATTCAGCTCCCTGGCTCGATATCAAAACAGCATCATAGAAATTCCACCCAGACAGGGTAGCCCGTAACACTAAGCTACTCTTGACCACCATACAAATTTGCCTACTAGCTGTGGTATAACAGTGACCACGAAATTGGTTTGTATAAACAGTGCTACCTATTTCTGTCGCAAAGATGTCATTTCATGACCGAATTTTATTTCACAGAACGAAAACTTTAGATTCCTTTAACATCTTTTTAGCTTCGAGACTTTTTGGTAATCTTGTCAAATTATACTTAGTTCAAAGATATTGTCTAGAATTATGTAACAATCTCAAAGGGGAAAACAGTTTTTTCTCAAGCTTGATCTAACACGCAAAGCTCTAACCAACCATACCTTACCCAAGGTGTCGATAAAAATATTTTTATGTAACACACTACATAAAAACACAAAACCTCGTAAAAATATTGTTATACGGTTTCAATAACGATAAAGTCGATGACGATCAGTGTGTATGTGTATCAGAATTATCTATCGGGCGATAAAACCGAGGTAAGTTGGAAATAATAGAAGCAGAGTTAATAACTGCATAGATATGAATCTCAATAATTGTATGGTAAATGTTAAAAACTGCAAGTTACTTATTAATCGACCTCTGTCGCGTAGAGGGTGAAAGAATGCATGTGACGAGGTTGCGGGTTTGATCCTCCACGTTAGAAATGTTTGCTCTGACTGAATTAAAACATTCCATAGATAAAAAACTTGGTTGCATATCGAAGTACCTAGCCTCTTTCTGTGATTTTTTCCAACAAATGTAACCCCCTTTTGCACAGTCTACCAGTAATCCTATATTAGCTAAAACGCATATTAAGTTTGTTGCTATCTCTTTCAGCTACCATATGAGTAAAAAGAAAAAAAACATTCCACAATACGAAATTTAAACCTTTATCTGTCAGGTTTTCAGTCGAGTCTTACAAAAACAATAGTAAGAATTGTCCAGTATTTACTTGAAAGTAGCATGTTTTTGTTGCACAACAAAACAAGAGATTTAGAACTAGCGTAAATTGTATGGCGCTACTTGTTAGGACGCTGGGTTTGACAAAGGAGTGTTTGCTCGTACGCTTATAACTGTGATATTCTTTGTGACTTTTCTTGAAAAGCAACACGGATAAAATATCTGGTTTAGAATTCTTTAAAGTTTTACATGGTCTTAGAACTAGTTTTAGTCCTTTTTCACTTTCAAAACTTTCGTGAATTGTACTAGACATTATATTAATAAAACGGGAAATTACTCACTTGACAATATTATCGATTTAGATACCAACACACAACGAAACATCGAAACATCGTCGGTACCTAAATCGACAATATTTTTACGTGAGTAATTTCCCGTTGTATTAAAATAATGTCTAAGAACTAGTTTTAGTACCTAAGAATCTCTCAATTTTATTCCAAACAGAATCTCAGATCAAGTATCAGCTTTGATAGTCAAGTTTACTTGATTCGAATCTATCAATCTTAATTTAAAACAAATCTGAAACAGAATCTAAAATCAAGCAGTGCCCTTTTGAAAGTTCTTTCAAAAGTACTAAAAATTCGGTCTAGACTTTTATTACTGAAAACGGTACTTTAATTAGAACAGGCAAATAAGAAATATAAAGCAATAAATATTTTACACCTTTGCACAACAAGGGTGGTTTAAAAATCAAAAAAGTATGGCCCAGTCTTTTATATATTGGTCTATTAAACTTATTCTAATGAAAACGTGTATTAAACCTGTGTTGCTAACCTCTTTTTCTTTAAATAAGATTAAAAAAAAACATTATTAAATTGACAAAACGAAGGAAGTCTACAAACAATGTATTGGTCATTTTGAATTACATAAAGATCTGAAAGAAATGTCTACCGCACCCTGGGATACAGTCGTGATCACATTTCATTTCATTGTTTTTTCATATTTATCATGCGGTTGCTCTACAAAATCTTAGTTAAAGATTGATATTGAGCCTGAGAATTAGTGGGATTAAACCTTCATTTATAACCAGATCCCGCACGGTAGGCTCAATTTGTCGGCGGTCGCAGGTGCAGCAGTCAAGCTAATTGTGCAAACTGGATTAACTTCATACACTAATGAAGCTAGTGCTCCGGTCAGCGGCTTTTTCAGCTATTGGGAAGTAAATTGTGAGCAATTTGATGGCATATTTTGTTTAACTTTGAGTTTTGAAATTTCGATTTTATGTTTTATTTTTGTGTAATTATATTAAGGGTAAGTTTGAAAGTGGCACCTGTGAGTGAAAAGTTGAGGAGTGCCAGATTAGCATGATGGTCATATATTAAGGAGGGATGAAAGTCAAATCAGCAAGAAAATAATAAGTTGCCAACAACCTCGGTGAAACCATTTTACTGGTAGAAAATATAGGTCTCTTTTATGAACATTTACAATGCTAAATGACATCAAACACGGATGTCATCTATAAATCACAGTTCATACTAGTATATCTGATAATAATTATTAGCACAGACACTGCTATACTGACTGAATTTGAATTCAAGCTATTTATTCATACACTAGCATCACGTCCCGGCTTTGCACGGGTGTACCTACTTATAAAACTACAGGGATAAAATATACAAGATCAAAAGGTGAATCTGTATCAAATCATATCATTTCAAAACAGAGGTAACAGTAGGAACTCAATGACGTATCAATCTTCAGTAAATCAAATATGGCGCAGGTGTGACATAGGATCAAAGATCCCTTTTACAACATTTCGAACACATATTCATGATATGGGTAGTTTTTATGCATAGAAAAAGAAATTGTGTTTCACATTACATCACGTCGAATAAAAAGGAAATACCGTTTCGTTTTTGAACCTAACAACCATGATTTGATGTCCTCTGTGGAGTAGTTGGTAAAAGACCGCCTGAAAGGTTTCGGTTTCGAAACCCGCTGCGGGTCAAATTTTTGCAGTTCAGCAGATATTTGTTACGGGTCTGGGTGTATTTCTATCGATAATGTGTGTTATTATGTGTAAAAGTATGTAAGGTCATCAGTCATCTAGTTACCATAACACAAGCATTGAGTTGCTTAGTTTGGGACTAGATGACGAAAAATCCACAAGAATTATTCATTAAAAAATATCCCTAAATCAGGTAAGAGTATTTTATTCCTTTATTATTACACCATTTAGCTCAGAATTTTCCCCTCATAAATTGTACCACACTTACACGAGAGCCACCGAGGCGTTGTAGGTATAATAATGATTGATGCCCGCATTAGCATATCTTGCCCCTATTTACCTTGTATAAATTGCAATTGATTTGATGCTATTCATTCTAGGCCGGGGCGAGCTGGTTTTAAAGGTATTTTTTAAATTTTGAGCATTAAAGCTATAGTGAAAACAAATTAATGATCTTAGAAATATCTCTACTAATATTAAAATGAGATAATGTTGGTTTAATTGTATGGGGAGGTCATTCCGCGCTGCGCGTTTTCGTCAGCGCGATCTAGAATTGGGTCATTTTTACTAACGCCATCTAGTAATTTATAAAATGGATTTTCAAGTCAACGTTTTGAGCGGATTGCACCAGTCGTGGTCGAAGAAAAATGCGAATAAAATTGTGAGAAACATAGGTGAAATTCAAATTATATAATAAACTAAAAAAAATATCTCTTATAAAATTGAGATTAGATTTTTCCGTATAAAATTTCTCTCAGAATATGTAGCTCTAAGAAGTTTTTTTTGTATTCTTTTTATACAAAAAATTCTCGAATGCAAATCGTGTATAGAGCTTACATTATGTAGAACTATTTGTTTTAATACATACCTACTTCATGCATCTTATCTATACCATATCCTAATGACATTGAATGAACTACTTTTCGCATTATATTTGATTTGACATACCTATATTGGAATAATAACTTGTTGTATCTTATAACTAATATGTAATACCTACCTAATATCTTTTAGTTATCTTAATATTATTTTAAAATTGTATCATTAATGACTTGCCTTGTATAACCTCCAATGTTATAGTTTTGGCCAATAAATAAAAATCTGAAATCTGAAAATCTTTCACCACTCAGACCGTTGCTTAACTTCGACGATAAATCAAGAACATCTCAACAAGCTACACTACGAGCGCTTCAAAATCAAAAATCATACAAAACAATCACTTCCATGTTATGAAAATAATAACACGGAGACTGTTTGACAAGCACTTAAAATCAGGGATGGTTTACGCGTCAAGGAAAAACGAGCGTAAGGCGCTGTTCCATTAAGGCTCACAGTAAATGGCTGACTGTTTTTTATTCGATAATAGGAAATTTATTTAAAAAAAAATGGGACATCATTTGAAATGGGGTGCCCATACAGCGCATACTGTACGCAGTTTGCTGCCATTGCCGACTCATTCACCGATCGGCTGAGTCGTAGCAAATGCTCACGGTTGGCGGCTCAGTTGGCTCACTAACCTCGCTCAGAGTCAGTGGAAAGTCTGTGAGCTTAGTGGGGACAAGGCCTAAAGTTATCATACGAACACTTTATGGTGAATTTCATCTCGGCTTTGCATACAATAGAGATGTTCAAGTCGTTATTTATTTTGATTTATAAACTCGTATAAAGCAAACACCTATATGCCGAACAATACACCAGATTGGAAGTGTCTCTAGGAAAATTATCTAACGGAAATCTTATTACATACTGACCACACAAGAAACCTGGTTTATCAAAACCATGGTCTAAATTTCACCTATAATCCGATTTTATTACGTTGACAGATCCAAGTTTGTTTTATGTCTATGGTCCCGCGCTGTTGCATTGTGATTTGAACCACCGCACCGCTAAACTAGGTCGCCTAGGTTTAGCGTTAGTTATATTTTATTTGCAACTAACTTTTTAAATAACGACACACTTATTTTAAATTTCCTTTGTAAAAGTTTGTGTAGCATCCAGATACAGAACTAAAACTTTTGCATATTCTTAATTAAAATTGATGAACTACTAAATATTACAGAGCATAAAGCAAAGTGACACTTATCATACTCTGAAGTCAGTCAAATACATCAGTTGAGAACAGACTAACAACTGCATACATTTCAAATGAAGAGTTCCAATTTTAAAATTATCTTTTTAAAACTCAAACTCATAAAACTCTGCAAAGGTTTTTCCCATCTCTATGGTATCTGTACTGTCAGTTTACGAGTTCACACAATGTTGCATGATAGCGCGCTATAAACAAAGACGTACAACGAACGTTACAAATAATGAAAACTCTACCAGAAGCTTCAAGTTTCAACTCTGTCATTTTGGTACAATTTAACATCTGTTTGCAGCATAGTAAGTTCTGTGATTATTATTTTTGTTAAGATTTGGCATGGGCCCCATACACGCCTATCAAAGGTCCGAGACTCCACAGTCCCGATAATTATGTGAAAACTTGACTCTCGTACGTATATAATAATAGTAGGTACTTACGTAAATGATAAATATCTTGGAACAACATCTTTGATTTACCATTTACCTATTTTTTCTACAAAAGTCATCATCATCATCATCCGCAGCCTGATTTCTCCCACTGCTGGGAATAAGCCTCCCTTTGTTTCTGCCATTTCTCACGGTCCTGCGCTTGCCTGATCCACTGCCGGCCCACGACATTGGCAATATCGTCGACCCATCGCGCTGCTGGTCGTCCGACGCTTCTCTTGCCAGTCCTCGGCCACCATTCTGTCAACGCCTTGCACCACCTGTCATCACCACGTCTCGCCAGGTGTCCTGCCCAACTCCATTTGAGTTCCATTAACCGTATACCGACATCCTTGACCTTGGTTCGTCTTCGGATCTCGGTATTAGGAACTCGGTCTACAAGCTTAATGCCGAGCATGGCACGCTCCATGGCCCTCTGTGCAACCCTCATTTTGTACACAGCCTCCTGCGTGAGCGTCCATGTCTCGGCACCATAAGTCATGGTGGGTAGGACACACTGGTTAAATAAACGGGTCTTCAGACACTGTGGGACGTTGACAGATTTGAGAATGTCGTCAAATTTTCCGAATGCAGCCCACCCAAGCTGTATTCGCCTTTCGATCTCTTTTCTCTGGTGGTCTACAAAAGTATTAACTTCAAAATCACCAATATTAAACATGTAGAAAACGAACACAAAACACAAGGTATTGAGGTATAAATAGATATACAAATTAGAACAAAGGCCACCATTTAAAAGGGTTGTGTTATATCACCTAATTGTTAATAAATTCATCAGAAAATGCGATGTTACTTGAACTTAGAATGTGAGGAAATATCCTGGAAATTTTAATGATGAAACTTATATTCATGACTGAAGATGTCTGTTTCATAAACCTAGTTACAGTGAAAAGAATTGGAGTACTCTTCAAAGGGCTAGGAGAGACTAGACAGTCGTTCTACCTACACGCCTTTACTTGTACAAAGTTCTTTGAGATCCTAAGTTTGTGAAAACTAGTTTACTACTCGTGATGATTATGTTTCTTGATACAAGAAGTCATTTATAAATGTGTTTTTAAAAACTAAAAGGGTCACCATGTCTACACAAAATACAGTAAAACTAAAAAGAAAACAAATTACTTTATTATTTTATCAACTAGAATATAGATCTTAAACTTACAAACATTATTAATGTTTATCTGAGAACTATTTATATGAAATTAGTAGGAAAGTCAACACTTTGTAGGTGAGTTAAATTACTATGGCAAAACAAAACCGTGAACCAGAATAACTATATAAATAATCTAAAGTGAAGACTAAACAAAAAAATCCGACAGTTAGAAACGGAACATCTACCTATGAATACGATAATAATGCAGGAGTCCACCATGTATAATATCATTAAAATTAACGAACTTGTCATTAGTAATGACGTGGTGGCAAAACTTGTGACTAATGATGTCACATTGAAAAAATAACTCTAAGAAACTTCTTCATACCTTTACAACCTTTTATGTTGAGAGTCTCTTTCAAACCAATTCAGGCAATGTTTACATCTGAATAAAATAATACCAAAGAAACCACACCATTCTCCAGACTTAGAAATTACATTTTATTATTGGAGAATATTGGAAACCTAAAATTATATGCCAAGTTTCATGCAGCTTTAGAAACGTGGGCATTTATTTTTATTTGAGTGTCATTTTTTAATGAGTGATTGCGATGGCGAGTGTTTGAATGAAGTGGGTATAATAATATTGGGGACATACTTTTTTTTTACTATTTCTTAGACATCTTTAAAGAATGTTTATGCCTACAAGTCTGAGCAAACGTTGACCGATCAATTGTATCCATTTACTTTATCGCGATAAAATGAACACAGTATTAGACTATGTGTTTACTATCGTGGCCAATACATTAGAAATTTAGACAGAAAATTAAAGTAAACTTACACAAGAGTCAGTCAGAAATAAGAGAATTCTTCAGTGTAAGTTTTTGATTCACCAATTATTTGGAAATTTTAATGAGTCTGCAAATTAGACGTTGTCGGTAACATACTTCTTACACATCTTTAAAAATTATGAATAGGCGCCGTCGTAAAACAAGGTACTTTCGACGGATTTAGCAAGAAATAATGAATTTTCAAAATCGTTACAGCCAAATTGGGAAGGTAGAAAGGTAGCTTATGGTCTTCTCCAAATTAAAACTGTGGTTTTGAAAAGCGTTGTCTCACATTTAAACATTTTATTTAGTTTTTTTTTTTATAAGTTCGAATAATAAATATAAGTGTCTAAAGTTGACTTTAGGTAATTAAAAGAGGTTGATTTTTATTTTCCAAATCAAAAGTTACATAAAAGTTTGTTAGAATGGTTTCTTGATGCTCAATCAGACCCAATAGTTCAGCAAACCTAGAAGTGAAATATCTGTTTACCATGTCAGTGTGTGCACAAACATGCATGTGTTTATAATTAATTCTATAGACAACTTCATAGACATATTCTATTTCGTATATATATATCCAAATGCCTTTAAACAGATAATATTTCCTTAGCAAACAAAGCAATAGCATAAAACTTTGTTAAAACACATAGCTTTTGCGGCACAGTATCTCAGCTTTGTAAGTGGAGGATCCTTATAAAGCGAGTGGCTAGGGCTGACTAGCCTCACACACATGGAGTAGCACTTTGTTTGACTAAGTTCCCTCATACTGAAAACTTTGATATAACCGACCATTTGGTCAGGCTATTAAATGTATGCTAGTGCGCACTATACTATGGTTAAGAATTTTTGAAATCGGTCGAGAAGTGTCGGAGATTACCTCCGTCAAACAAACAAACCAACATTATCTCTTTATAATAAATATATTATATTTATTACTTATAGTAAAGATTAATATTATTATAACTTAAAGTAAGTTCATATCAGCAAGTAACCATCACTGGTAGTAGACGTATTTATATTAAATAAATAAAATAAATAAATATCCTTGGGCGTTTCCACTATTTATTCAAATAAAACAACGCTAGCCAGATGACTGGGTTTTATCTACTGGAAAATATTTATACGTGGCTCTCGAAATGTAGTCAAAATTCTTTAACCTATGGGAAATTTTAAAACATTACACAATAATCAATTGTAGGTATTGTACTCTTATATACCATGTCATCATAATTTACATGAATAAACTTGCTTCCTTGGCAAGCATCTCCGACTTATTAACCCTGTTTTAAAAGTTTAAGGATTATTTATATAAGTAATGAAATAAATATAAGGTTGTATTAAGTGTTTCAAACTCATCGTTTTCCCTGAACTGAGAACCTCTACCATAGTGGCTTTATTATAATATTTGGACTTACTTCTGACTACGCCTATACCTTACCTACTCTTTACACACATTGTCATATCCACATTTCCAGTGATCAAAGTCAGGAATAAAATAATTTCGTTTGAAAAGCGTATCTCAGACATACCTCATATCCGCCGTTTTTCTGTCCTTGACGGCTGTCGTCCTCACTAAATCCTTATCATCCGCATTTTACCCTCCCATAATACTGATACAGGGTGTGATGTGATTACTGTTGATTAATTTTTTTCCTCCATGGTAGAATCCCCTAGTTAAGGTGATGTTCTGTAAACGATCGCACTGAATAAATAATTTTGAGTTTGACTTCGGTTTTTCAAATCAAAAATATTTAACTAGGTTTGAAGAACATTAAATTTAGGTACATTCAATTAAAGTAAGTTATTGTAAACTTACTCTTATATTCCTTGATAGTTTTTTGTGAATAATGTTGATAATTTTTGATGATAACACCTTGCTTTATACTTTTTGCTTCTCACATTAAAACCGGTAATTTATGGTTACTAAACGTTGCACAAAATCTGAAATCAGTATGACTAGTAAATGTCTACTAAAGAAAAGGTAAGTGTTTCTTATTTTCCTGCGAAAGAGCCATAACCAAAATTACAAAACTTGTGAATACTTTATAGGAATTGCCTATTTCGATTAATCTGTTAATGAATAAATTAAATATATAGGTATTACTTTTACACCTAGTACTCCCACTTTATTACGAGTTTTCATTACACGTTAAAGGAAACGCTATACTCTTCGCAATGTTTATTTACTTGAAAAAAGACGTTGTTACAAGCTTGTGGGGAAGTAATATTTGTTTTCATGCGGTCAGACATTAATTTTTTTGTGTTTATTCACACAGCACAATACACACACATAACAGATAATACCCAAAATTTAGTTTTCTGTATAATTACTACACATACATCCATACATAAAATCACGCCTCTTTCCCATGGGGGTAGGCAGTGACCACGGATCTCCACTTACTTTATGTGAGTGGTGATAATCTGAGACATTATTTGACATTTGTCTAGACAAATTTGACAAACTAAGTACCCTTGTAACAAACGTCCTACATTGAATACACCCCAAATATTTTAGTACTAGTTTCCCAAAAGGGAAAGAGACAATTTTCAGTTGTAATTTTACGCCCTGTATCTTATCTCTACATCGCCATTACGCGCACATAACTCAGTATTGATAAGTACAGCTAATACAGAATCGACCTCATAAATTACGCAACATTTGGCTTGAGCATTTATTATGTTGTCAGCTGACGGTTACAGATATTTATATATTACCTATTATGTATAGCCTATAGCATTGAGAGCCGTGATGGCCGAGTGGGTGGGTTAGTGTCTCGACTTTCGATCTCGACAATATACATCAAACTTTGATACTTTTTCCACAAAAAGTTACAAATTCGAAAAATCAAGGCTTTAAAAAGATTAAAATGTAAAATTCGAACAGCACAATAAAATTCACAATGAATGGAAAATTATTTTCAGAAAATATTTAAACTTCGGCTCACATTCAACGGATATTTCCTTACTTAATTATTCGAAAGATAAAATCTGCTTGTAAAGCCCACTATGTAATATTATATCTACTCGTAAACACGAAAATTTGTACGGATGTGTGGATGTTTGTTGCTCACTCACGCATAAACTGATGATCGGATTTGGCTGCAACTTGTAATAACCATAGTTTGTGATTTGTAATAATGCATAGATTTATTTTATTCTGGTTGGTAATACCAGGTAAACCACGGGCAAAAGCTTGTAATAAATTACATTTTAACCTGATCAATGCACACACGGGTGTGTATTATTTTATATCAATGCGTGACCTTGGCACATTATGGATTAACACACTAATCTACTTGGACATCATAATAGATCGCTCAAGTAAAGCGACTTTCTCAGTGGTCGGAATAGGTCTGAGAGTCAATATTAAAATGAGTATTGAGTTTTAAACCCAGTAATAAAGGCCACGATGCCTTCGTTTTTTAACGGTCTTTTTCTAAATTGCATGCTTTGTATGTATAGTTTTTAATATAAATAACACCTTTAGACTTTGAACTTAACAAAATTGCAAAAATAATAGGAATTATAATAAAATAAAACACAAGCTTTTGTATTCTACTATTTCGATGAGAGTCAGATCATCTTCATGCAAATTATATTTCAAATTTTACAAAATACTTTTCAAGATTTAAAAGTGCAATAATTTTCAAGACCATTGCCTTTCCAATGTATGAGGTCGTGACCAGTCTAGTCATATAATTTTATGGCATATTGCCAGTTCTCTGTTAACTTGGATACAGTTACATGTGCTGCTTCAATATACATTGCTTGTAATGTTCAAAGTAATCTAAACCGTTCTATCGCGGATGTTAGTTTCACAGAAATGTATTGAGAAGAAGTGACTATTTTTGGTATTTGAAAACCGTTTAAGACTCCGAGACGTCTGGAACATTTACATTTAAATACACTAATCTAAGATAATATCTAAATATTCATCTTAAACGTTTTGATAACTGTTTATCTTACTTAATAATACGGTTTGAATGTTTATTAGTTTTAATTAAAGCTAAGTGTTATGAAAAATCTTGGTTGTAAGTAAATTTTGCGAGTATTTTCTTTTAGTTCGTGTGGTTTAAAATATAAGTCAAAAATCACTTAGTAGTTACTCTTTCTAATGTTATTTATGCGGCTGAATCGTAACATAATCATAATTAAAAAATAACAACAAAGAGACAAAATATTTTGCTATAACAAGCTTTAAAAATGCCATCTAAAAACATCACCTTTCCTACTTCTCATAAAAAACCAACAATCGTTTTGTCCAGTCTTACATAGTGCTGCGCTCAGGTCACCGTTGTGTAAGCAGTTCAAAACATGGAAACTTGCTGCTTTTTCCGTGTCTTTTCCCTAGGGCTCTTAGGATACATTTACATAGAAAACAGGTAACACAGAATACAAAAGTTGTTCAGTATTTGCCAAGTTAATTTAAGTAAGAAAATGCAGAAAGGTAATTGCGTAGCCTTATTTAAAAAAAATTAAAAACTACTAAGAATCGTGTTGGCCGAATGGGTTTGTACCTCCACTTCATTCCGATGGTCATGGGTTCGGATCTGGATATTCATAAGTGGAAATATGCGTATTGTTCGTGAAACGCACTGCGTACTAACAGGTAACACCCTACATTTAAACTAACCTTTCAGAATCGTATGCATTGGACGCATCGCAGCAAACGGATCGTAGAATTCTTTGTATCTATAGAAAGTCAGACAAGTATGTCCTCCAATCCACATCGTACGGCAGAATTGTTGTAAACAATTCACCTGTTTAAGCGATGGGTCGAATATGATGCCAAACGCTGGACACGCATTTACTGCTCATTCTAAAAACATAGTATGCCTAAACATTAACCTGCTTTTGAATCATTTTAGTGTAAATGCAGCAAGCCTTGGGCCATTTACTAGAGTGTTCTCTGGAAAATCGACGTTGAGTTCTTTCATTCACTGTGGAACACACGAACTTGTTTATTTGCAGTTCACGGGGAATATGCTACACGTGCTTTAATTACTTCACGTTGGTAAAAGAAGTCAGCATGTGCCAAAATTTTTGGTTAAAAACATCCTTTGGGAAAAAACCATGGTTAAGAAATTCATTGCGGATCAGTCAGTTTAATGATCTAAGTATTACTTTTCTGTAGATTCAAATACTTTTACACTTAATATAATTTTATAAGGCGCCAAATCAAGGCATCTAGATAATATTTAAATTTTAATAAAATAATGAGTTGGGTGTCAGGTTATATTATTATGTATAAAATGTAGTTTTTTTAGGATTTACTTACATCTTTGTACTTCGTAATCACTCACCTGTTTGATCACTTGTCTATTTAATCAAGAATAAATCAATTGAACATTGAAAAAGGTCTTTATAGTCTGTTATCAAACAATGAGAAAGGGTTGTAATATGAACACGGTTTTATGACGGACAGACCCACATAAATAGACTTTATATATTGAAATGTATCTCCGCAGTTTCAAATAATCAAATGATGAAGATAATTTTCAATGTTATTAGCCTTAAAAGAACTTCTGAAATAAATTATGTATATAAAATGAAGTATCAACTTTAGTGATCACAATTATACAAAGAAAATTCAGCGTGTAATTTAGCCTTCCATAGTGAATATGATATTTCACAGAACGAGTACTTATATATAATTAGGCAAAGAAAATAACTTTCCTCTAATTGGACTTCTTTAAACAAGATGTAAACATATTTGAAAAACTGTTTATTCAAGATATTTTTGATAAAAAGAAAATGTATAATATTTAACATCCCTGAATTTTCTGATTCTTTTAGAAAACATGAAATGTTTTTATTGATGTACCTGCCGTATTTATTTAGAGTAAGACAAGCCAATTAGGATTTACTTACGTGTGATGTTTTTGTTGTTTTGTCTATTAGCCTGGTAAATGGAAAAAAATAAATCATCTACCTATTGAAATGTATATTAATTAGTCTCAAGAAATTATTGGGTACACACATTCATAATGCTCGAGTGTACCATTCATGTCTCAAGATAAATGCTTGAAGCCAACTAAAATGAGATGTTTCATGGAACACACGTTCGTTCTAGCTTGAAGTCAAGCAAATTGATCGAGTATGTACGTACAGCATAAATATTAAATATCCTATCCGTATGTACGAACGTGTGTACCCACCATTAAAATTAATGAAATCTCTGTCGTGTCCCTGTTACATAATTTCTTCAAGTCAACCCGCTCTCAAAGGTCAGTTGGACAATAAAACATTTCTTACAAAAATTATCACACGTCTGACACCGGCGGTGGTCCATAACGAACTGTCGACAACCATCCCTAGGGATCGCATTATCCCAGCTGGAAGTTTCTCAGAAAAATGTTGAACATTTCTTAGCTCCGCCTGACTGGGTATTGTCGATACTCGAGAAACATGGTTGAAAGTTACTTTTTCTGTGTTTTTTAACTTAAGCCTTTTTGTAAGGTGCAATGATAATAATCTATTACTTACTTATATTATAAAAAGGTAAAGTTTGTTTATTTGGTTGACTCGGTCGAATCGGCCGAGTAGTTTTAAAGATTACAAACTAACAAAAAACACAACATCTGCTCTTTATAATTTTGAGTACGTACGCATACGTACAGTCGTGGAATGAAAATGTAGACATAATTGAAACCTATATTAAATTGACAATTTTTATGAATGTTAAATGTTTAAAAATAAAGGTGACCTTAAAACCCCATTACCATTAATAAAGCTCATAAGAACTTACAGTCGGGTAAAAATTCTAAAGGTTACGCAATTTACACACGAGTACTTTTAGTGAGTAGCCACTTTTAAACGTTTTTATTACAACACGTACAAAACAATGTTTATTAGTTCCTCGCCTTTTACCGTTTTCTTGTCTCGCTTCCTTATTATATTGCGCGTTCAAAAGTTCGCTCGAGAAATAAAATGCAAAGGACTGAAGTGGCTTTGAGACTGCGAAAATGAAACCTTTGATAAATAAAATCATTTTATGAGTAACAAAGTGGCAGTGTCTTGTTTTTGTTCAAGTTGGGCAATTATAGTATTAGGAGTCGTAATTATGTTTTTTTTAATAATAAACGGTACGGCCGTAGCACACTCTACGCCGTAGAGCTACGAGTCTTTAAAATCACACCGATTTTTTTTTAAGATTTTCATTGACTTATAAACTAGACTTTGGTTTACAATAAGGAAATGTCTCCAATTAATAAATATAGAGCAAAATTTGTTTTAAAATTGTTGAATTAAAAGACATTTTGACACAAGAATGCTTACAGGCTAGCCTGTAAGCATTCCGAAAGTCCATTAAAATATATTTTATCCCGGTAGTTTCATTAGTACACCTGTGCAAACCCGGAACGTGCTGCTAGTTTACATATAAAAATCTAAAATGGAAGTATTATTAGTCCTACCATTACACAACCATTAAGTGCTTAGCTTTTTATAAACTAGAAAATATTTTGTAAATTTTAAGGAAGTATATTAAAAGGTATGAGAGGAGTTCCTGAAATATATTGTTTCGAATTCTCAGACTAAGTATTTTGTAATTTAAATTTAATTTTACTGTAGGTCTCAGACTTCCAGGTATTTTGTAATTTCATTATTTACAATCACTTCTGTACCTGAAGAAACAATAGACTTTTTCCCAAGGTATTTCTTCTTCCTAATAAATTACAAAGACTTTGTTGCGAGGTATTTTACTTCATATTTTAGTGCTGCTAGCCGTGTTGGCCAAGTGGACTTATACCTCGACTTTCAATCTGAAGGTCGTATGATTGAATTCGACCGTGCATCAATGAAATTTTCGTGTCTAAAAACTTATAAACGCTTCAACACGAGCTTTGAACGGTGAAGGAAAACATCGTGAGGAAACCAGTTAGCTTTTTTTTACTGCGGTATACCAAAATCTATCTAAAGGGGAATACCCATGTAAGTTCGTAAACCGTAACATCGAATTTTGCTTCTTCGAAAATTTTTTAACGACATCTTTATACTGCGACGCTTTGTCAACGTTTTGTTGCTGTGATGTTTCGGTACTTCTAAAAACTTTACCACGAACGATTTTACAGGAAAATTTTGATACTGTAAAGCTTACTTCACACAATTTTTCTGTCTTTAAATTTTCTATATCTAAAAATATTTTGAAGGAAAATTCAGTAAAGAATTGCTTAAAAATCAATTCACTTCATTTAACTTTTCGTATAAAGAAAGGAATGCTCAATATCACACAGAATTCAAAGAGAGGTTAAATTTTGTAATAAAACAACACAAACAATAACGCAATTCTTGTATTGTCATAAAATAGTATATTGCAAAATTTCGTAACCTAATAACTTTAAAGAAACGCCAGTTCTTTAACAAAGTTCCACGGAGCTTAAAATATCGTATACGGGTTGCTGAATGGTGGTCGAAATGTTCCATTTAATTATACGGTGGGTGCACTTTGGTGGCGAGCCAAACGTATGCTCGGTGTATGTGGAGTCACGCGTTGGGTGGCTTCGATACGGCACAGTAGTAGGTGTGAAAGCGCCTGTTTTTATACAACGATAGGTATAACTATGATCATTATTGGATCAATTCGATTTGTTGGCGATAACTACTTAATATGTTTCTTAAAGAGATGGATTCAGATAAATAATTATTTAAAGAGTCAGACTGCGTAATATTTTTGTTCTATTTCGCTTGCGACTACTTTTGTTGCAACACAGTAGGAACTTTCGGAAATATTATCAAAAGGTGAATGCATTAAACCTATTTAACAATTTTAAAATTATAAGGTAAGTGTCATAGGGTTATTCTTAATTTCTAAGACCGTTAGTTAGATCGATCGTTGTTGGTTGAATAATGTCTTTACTGCAAGTAAAATATTGCTACAAAATGAATAGTCGCGGAATGAAAAGGTTGACCACTTTAAGTTTATGTTATTACTTGCTAGGTATTAGTTTGATAACCATTTGACACAACACTCTAGTCTAGTAGCAGTTTTAAAAGGTAACAAGTGCTCGCAACGCGTCAAACGAATTCAATTCAAAACTGGTCAACCTTTTCGTTCTGCGTGTTTTCTTGTGCGTGAAATCATTAGTGAAATAGAAACTAATTAAGCAATAAATCTGGCTTAAACTTATAACCTCTAAAAGTCGATGGCTTCAAGGAAGCGTTTAATGAACTCGCTCTAATGGGATCCTCCAAGTTTCCAAAGTAAATGTATCGGGAATTCTTTGTGGAGCACGACATTTCTTGAACTGGTAATTTGTACCAACTTTCTGACTTCACTTCCTTCATTATAGTTTATGGAAAGTGACTAAAGTACTGCTCTTAAGCATTGTGTAATGATATCTTTTAAACTTAGGCCTATACGTCGTTACTACTTAGATGATAAATACTCAAACGATAATTACTGGTTTAATTAAAATTCCTCTGTGCACTACTATCAAGTTTATTAATAATTGAAACTAAGATTTAAACAATGACGTAATTTTGATATTGTTATAAGAAGTAAATTTGATTTTCAATTTAGTAAACAAGATTACTAAAACAGACTACACTTGAATTTAAAACAAAAATAGATTTCAATAAAGACTTAGAAAGTCGTAGAAGTCGTTGTGAATTGCCTATTCTTTAAGCGAAAAATAATTGCCATTTTAAACAATAGAAAACTAATAAAAATTTACCAGCTATTTATAAAACTATTTTTTAAACACTGGAAGCCAATTTAATTATGCAGCACAAAAATTAATCCAATCAGGAAGTTTTCTATTAAGGCGTGCGCACATTGTAGGTACTGTTCTTGTGCGTGTTGTGTCTCAATATATTTAACTTTACACGCCTTCTTTCGGTAGCTGGATGTTTATGTGCACAGCTTTATCTTGCCGCAAAATTGAATTTCAAGTTTCGTGTTACAAAATCTGTTTTATTATTGTATAATATTGTCGATCGAGTGAAGTGACTGTCAGGCTGAAAACATATCTCGTGACAGCAAAGCGATAGCGATATTGTTATATTTTTGCAACGAAATCACTAATTCTCGATTTCTATAATCAACGTGCGGATGTCTATAGGTCCATCACAATTTTTGTCTATACAACATAAGATGTATGAAACTTTTTGACAGATAACAACTTTGCTGTCATGTGGCGAAAGTCCTACGGCCATCCGTAAGTTGGTTATAGGAACCGAGGGTAATGTGTTTTATCTAAGAGGTAATTAGGTAATTTATTCTATCATTTGTATTTTACATACCTGCATATTGAATCAGCATCGCTATTGCGTTCTTCACAACTTTTAGAAGCTTTAATAAAATCCTTTCGTATGTTCCACAAATCCCATTCAAACTTACAAGCTTACGTGAACATCTCTAGAATTCGCGCCTGATCTCATTCATAGATATTCCTAGCTCTTTTCCTACGTGACCTGTCTACTGACGACTGATTTATCACTACGAACATTTTGTAACAGAAAATGAACTTTATGTTTTTACGGTAAAATCGCATATGGTTTATGTACTTTTGGATAGTAGTGTTCTTTTGCTTATGAATCAACCTTGATAATCAATCAATAAGAAATGTGTGCTCATTAATTATCCTATGATTTTCTTACAGATATCACATTGATGAATCATCGAATCCAATATACGATCTTCCATATTTAAAATCAAAACATTTATGCATACGTCCAATCCGGCCCTAAAGTGTCTTATTCTAAAGAAATACATTTACACAGTTTCCACCAAACCTTTTATAATACATCTCTATGCCCTGAATAAATATTTTATGTTACATAATAAATTACCATGCCCGAAAACACCATGTCACTGCGAGAAAGTATATTGTGCAAAGACTTGCAAAGTCACTGGTATATTAGGAGCACATTATACCAAACTTACTACGGGATAAACGACGAATAACTCACCAATATAGCTCTTACTACCTTCATATTTAGGTCGAGAGTTTTGAAATTACAAAATATATTCGGGACTGACAAAACTGCCGCAACGCGGTGGTTAATTAATTCCAAATGAATTATTTAAATTGAAATGAGATTCGATAGAAATGATTTGGGAATTAAATCATCTTGATCAGCATAATTTCTGAATAAACAGGCGTCGGCAGACCTTGACAATAAAATGAAATCGAAATATTATTACATCGAAGAATGAATTATGAAAAAATACTTCATATCGTCATAGTAACCATAATTCATTATTTAATTATGGCCGGTGTCAAAGTAAATAATAAAAATAGGTGGTTTTGAATATAAAATAATGGTAAGTTACACAAACAGTTTTGTTAAGCACCTTAGCTTAATAAATGTTTCTAAAAAAAAAAAAATGTGCAAATGTACGTTCTAGGATTAAATTAACACTGGAAATGTACTAGTTTATAAGTTATCATTGTAATAAAGAACTTTTGAAATTGAATTAAATAAGTAAGTAAAGCCTACGCCCAGCAGTGGGTATGTCGGGCTGTGGATGATGATGGATGATGATGAAGTAAGTAAAGCAGTTTTATTAAAGAGACTAATATCTTCCCAAATAAAGAATAAACAATTTGCGCTTCCAAAAATGTATGAATGTTCGATATGAATGTTAATGGAGTAAATGAGGCATGATGGAATAAATGCAGGAAAGCTGTATGACGTGTCACGCGTGACCCGACATTATCCCGGGGGAAATGCGGGTGAACAGCAGCTGTCAGTCACATTTAAATATGTTATTTTAGATTGAAATTATGCTTGTTATTTAAAAATCGTGATGGAACTTTTAAACTAATGTGGATATTTCATCAGAAAAATTTAAAAATCTTAATAAAAGTTATGACTCCGTACGGATTTGAACCTGTGATGATACAAGCGATTGTCCTAAACGCGGACTGCTATTGACTACTCAGCCAGGAAGCCATAGTTACCGGGGTCGAAACTATCATTAAGATCAATTATCGGTTTTCAGTTTTAACACAATAAAATAATATATAAAAACTATTGTTGATGTGTCTTGTATTGGTTATTCCAGAGCATACTTTTCAGGGGTATTTAAATCTGCTATACCTTTAAGAAACCGCCTTCATGGAGGAGTGTATCGCAACGAGAAGCACTAACATTACTAGTCTATTTAATGTTGGTTTTTGTGTGACACATAGTGCTATTTGACAGTCATGAAACGTAACATAAATAACGCAAGTTTATTTAATTTTGTAGCTCACTTTTTGCATACAAAATTTAAAGTTTCTCTCATAACTCTCAGCGAGTTCCTCTCAGAATTCTCTGTTTATAAAATAAATATTCATAAAATAACATGAAAAATCTTCTCGCACTTGGGCTGTATATGCTCTCGTTCTAATTCACCACCTTTATACCACAGTAATGGTCTAAATTATGTTATCCCGAACTACCCTCTATGGCAGAATTCCAAAACTACTAGACACAGAGACAACAGCAAAAAGCTTTATGTTATCGACTACATATTAGTATCAGAACAATTTCTTATTTTTAACCTTTACTGGTGACTGCTGAGCAAAGATTTCCTCCATCAGCTTCCAAGCTATGCGATCGCCGGCTTCATCCCACCAGCCTGCCCTAAAATTATGGATATTTAAATATTTACCGGAAAATAAATGCGTATTGAAAATTTTTTATTTATTTACTTCGACATTAATAAAATGGAGCTGCTCAAAATACATAAATCCCAGATGTGTATAAACATATTAAAATCACGCGCTTTTACTTGATGACTAAAGATAGTCTACGAACTACCCGTTTTATTTAATTCTTAAGAAGTTATATACTAGCTACGTCTACCTCTACTCAACTACTTGTATTACACTTATTTCATCTCACCGCTATGGCCTTTTATTACATTGTATGTACATTCTCCTAGTAGTCAATAAACGCAAGGTTTTCCACAACCACCACTCGGTCTATACAGGCCGAAGGATAATGCTCACGCCGTATTATGCAAAATTCTCACGTATTACAGCCCGGGCGCAAGCGAGCAAGACTTACAAACTGAGGGCATATTTTAAAAAGGTGTCAAGCCTGTTTTTAAGGTAATTTGAAGTTGGATTTGTGGGTTGAATGCGTAATGGGCAGTTTGGGAACTTTGCAAATAGTTTTTCCAAGTGACTTGAAAGTTTGGTGAACGTTATAATAGGATTGGACGTGGAAATCTTGAGACGTGCCAATGCTGGTAAGAAATTATGAATTATAGTTTTTTTTCTGAAAAAGTACCTAACCGCGAATAATAAAATTGTTTTATCAGACAAAAATCACTTAGAGAATTGAATCTCAAAAACTTAAAAAATAATACATATTAACCAAGTCAAGTCTCTGTGTCTATTAGGTTTGGTGTTCTTTCATTATGTGTCAGTATTCCCTTTCGATATTTTTCTTCCTTACTAAGAGCACAAATCAAAGTACAGTATTTTTAAAACTCTATTGTTGTACCATAAGGTTCAAACTCACATTTAAAACTGAAACGTCTAGGTGCAACCCTTGTTAGTGAATACGCTCAAAAATTTAAAACACACGATTAAACATCACAAACATAATATTTAATTAAATACACTATAAACACGATATATTATTTAGTTAAAGCTAAAATGTTAATCAATGAACGCTATTTGCCATCAAACCGTAAACGGGTGAACGCTAAGCGCTTCCATTATCGGTAGTTTATCTAAAAGATAAAGCCACTCCACGGCACTATATCAAATGGGGTTAACTTTTCAGCATGAAATGATAAGCACCCGCGCTTGTAGCGGTATTTATGAACTACAATGACGTTGGTAATAAAAGTGATAGAATTCAAACGAAAAAAAGGCCAATTTGTAAGTGAAACAAAAAGAGGTGACTCAAAGAGGTAGCAAAACTTGTTTGAGTCTTTTAATCTATCTACATGGAAGAAAAAGTAGAATCATTTGAGGAGGTGGTAAAACCGGGAATAACGCACGATTTAGATAAAAGCTATCATGTCGTTTCAAGAAGTTAAGTACAATTTACACGAAGTAGTTTTCTTTCCTGTTGCATACAACTAACTGACTTTGACTTAGATTAAGGAAGTGAATTGCTTTAATTTAATTGTATGCGGAATAAAATAATCTTGTTTCATGTTAAATGTATGATCTCTTTAAGGCTATTATTAGAGATCACATTCGAGAGAAGTATAGATATGGAAAAGACTGCATTATAACCATAGCCAAAGGCTCAGTTCTAAAAATTCTTGTTTTTATAAAAATTATGTAAAACTAAACTCTTAACACTTGAAGACTTTTATTCAGCCTTATGAATTCCTTCTGAATAGGGCATGCCCCATCTCCGACACGTTTTGCTTTGAGCCAGCATTGACCCTTTCGCATCAATAGTCTCAATAAGCTTAATTCAATCCCAAACTGGACGATATTCTAGTACGGTTCGATACTTATTTTCGAAAAGCTAATCAGAGCTTTTAGCATGACTTTCTGAATATAGGCATTTTCTATTAATTATTGCTAAGACGTTCTTGAAAGATCGTCGAAGTTAAGCAACGCTCTGAGCGGTTACTACATGGATGGGTAACCGCAAGTGGTATTAACATCTGAGCGCTTCCGTGCTTCGGAGGGCACGTTAAATTGTCGGCCCCGGCTTTTAAACTCGTTAAGCCCTGGCGGAGGTCTTTAGGCGACCTAAAAAACTCCGTCACCAGAGTTGGCCATTAAAATTTGTCAATAATTATGAACGAACGAACGAATGATGAATTTTTGATTATTATCAGAAATATATTTTTTACAACGTGATAATCTAGAAGGTTACGGGTACGATCTCTGCAACCTAATACGCGCCACGATTTGAGTGCAAAACGCGATCTGCGCTAGATTAAAAAAAACGGAGATAATACATTTTTGTTTGTTCTGATACTAACTGTTTTGTTTACTTTGTAACTGGTGCTAAGTGAAAACCTAGAAGCAGACAAAATGAGAGTTTCACAGAGAATTCCTCGCTTATTGAACCCGAGTAAATTGGATCCATTTATTAATTAGATGGAAGTTTTGGAGCTTTAGAGTGGCAATTGCTAAAAGAGTTGCCATCTGGCTTGCATTTGTGCGCTTCTGTAGCAGGAGGTTGCTAATTTTAAAATGTCTTGCATTATAGATACTTTGACTTTGACATTGCTAAGTTTTAACAATGTAACGCAGCCAATATACTTTACACTCAGAGCAAGCATCACTTTACATAATTTCACGCTCTAATAATCACGTTTGACATGTCAGACATCATCATCATCATCAGGCATTTTTAACCCACTGCTGGGCAGAGGCCGCCCTTCGTGATTGCCATTCGCCTCGATCCTGCGCTAGCCTTATCCACGTGCAACCCAACACGACATTTAAGACAAAATTGAAAATTGGTATGTTCAAATTGTCTGATGACTATTAAAAAACAATTCAGTTTAGGTTCTAACTGTCTTAACTTTACGTCAGCGCCTTAGCTTACGTCAAATGCAGTTCATTTATCTAAACTGAGTGTTGCGCGTGTTGAATGCAGTAGTGTTAATATTTCAAAATATTTTTTTATTAATTTAGATATTCTAAAAATAGATTATTCTACAATGACATTTACTAAACCATTTTAATTTATTTAGGGACTGAAAATAATTGATTTGTTGTTTCGAAAACGTAACAGATATTTTTGAGAAACGGGTTTAATGTTGGATTTACATGGATTTGTTTAATCCTGTTGTAAGCCGATTTGAGCCTTTGAGGTAATGACCTAAATGCCTCGCTCATGCCAAATATAACGTAACCAAAAGTATTTGTACCTATTTGTTTTGATATATTTAAAGAATCGAATTTCATATGAGTGCAAACTGTATGTTTTCTACAATTCCGTGGTTCGGCGAACACGTTAAGTTTTCGGTCCCGGATTTTAAAAGTATTCAGGCTATGATGGAGGTCTTTAGGCGGCCTAAAAACTCCGTCACCAGTGTTGGCCACTTGCTCATACGAACGAATGAGCCTACAATATAAATTCTGCCAGTGTCTTGACACGCTTCCGTCTGGCTGTGGTTTCGATTAGTTGAGCCTTTGGGTAGTTTGTAACGATCCTTAGGTGGTTAGGCGTGTTCTAATAGTGTGTAGGTAGTCAAGTTTCTGTAAATACTTTGATTTTCAAATCTAAATGAACAAATGAATATCAAAAATGACTGAAAATAACCTTTGATATATTTCTTAGCTAGTCAATCACACCAAATTGTATTCAATAAAACTTCAAAATTTTCCAATTGAATTATATTCGAAACGTGACTTCTATAAGACAGACAAATTACCTATAATCTATTCTCAGAATATTTACATAAACTTTAAAGTAATTTGAGTTCAAGAACCTTGTGAAGTAGGCTCAAATTTCCATTCTTCGCGTCAGAGCTACCTCAGAAGGTTAGTAAAGCCTTAGAACTAGAACCATACAAATGCCCAAACTTTGCATAATATGATTTTGTGCTTAAAACTTGGCACATTTTGTTGGTCTTACTAAAATCGTAATCCCACTAATATAAATAAAAACATCCGAATACTACTGAACAAATACTTAAAGATCCAGTTAGCATTGTAAGCTGTACACTACCCACTTTACCTACCTACTACTAGTTCAAATAGGTTAAAGTGCGTGACTTGAATGTCGCGGAAAAGTAGATTAATAATTCTTTGGAAGTGGCAGTTATAGCTGAATTAAAAGAAATAGACTGTACGTATCTGAAAGGAATAATTAAGAACTATTTAAGCAAGGGAGCCGTTTTGGCCGGGTGGGATAATGCCTTGACTTTTAATTCTAAAACAGTTATCGATAATGCGAGCTTACAAGACTCGAATCTAGTATTTGTCTTTTTAAACTTACGTGATCAGAACACATTTTATAAAGAAAAAAAAATACTATTAATTTCAAAGGACGAAAAAAAAAACCCTGTGTAAACAAAAATATTACAAAAGTGGTGTTATTGCACTAAATAGTATCTAAAGACCGCAAAATAATACACAACAGTGTCTTTCAGTTTCATTTCCTTGGAGACCTAAGTAGGTAATTTTAGGCACAGAGTAAAGTCTAAATTTAATTAGATACTTTGAAAATGTCCCTCTGTTGTGACTAATAAAAACACAATGTCTGTTTTTAATAGGATTAGCTGTAAAAAGCCTTATGGGCAGGCACAAAAAGTTTTTTCATTACCATGAAATGTTTGAGCATATTTAAAGAGTTGACTTTTCTTAGCATTTCTTGAAAATCCGTTAAATATATTTGTAGAACTTTTTGGTAGTAATTTTTTTATTTAAGTAGTCCCCTAAGAAATAAGCTTTAGTATGAACTTTTGATTATTTTTTAGTCTGGTAAAAAACCATCAATACTAAAAAATAACCCAGCTTTGCCATTAAAATATTTTGAAAGGATTCTTGAGATGACTAACACCTTAATTACCTAACTATACCTTTCTCTTACTTGGTAATTTCATGGTTCTTGTTTGAAAATTAAAAAAAAAACGTAGTTCGTTCCAAAATTGTCTCTTTCAGTTTTCTAACTCTTCACTCAATGTCGTCAGTATGAAAACTAGACACACCGTAGTGTGAGCTTTTCCTCGTTCATTTATGAAAGTTACCTATTTTGATTTCTTAATGCACCATCTTCTAGTCAAAAGATTGATTGTTTAAAACATAATTTAGAATAGAAAAGAGGTGACTGATAAAAAGAACATAAACATTGTATAGAATGTTGTGCTCAAAAACTAGATTTTTAAGTTGTAAAAATATTTTTCATGATTTTTTTTTTAAATTGTAAGTATATGAAAATAGGATTAAAAAAATATCAAATTGAATTGTAACCCACTGAGTAAACAAACATACTTCTGGGCCGGCTGAAGCTATTTGAACATCCGCCAAAAACATGATTAGCTTTGTGAAATTAAGGTTTAGTTTCGCCAAAATTTTACGTGCCGTTTAATTTGAGAAATTTTATTTAAATACTCTTTGGGCCAAAACTTTACGTGCCGTTTGATTTTCCATTTAAAAACTATTTGCAGCTGTGTTTTTATTATATTTAAGACACATTAACTTTGTCAACGGAAATGTAGAAAAATTTCAATGATAAAAAGAGGAAACTCACGAGTCGAGATTGCAAAACAAAAGTCAGAGTTAAACGTACAAAATCATGTAATCATTAAAATCTCAGTTTCAATTAATTAAGGTATTTTTTGGGAGGATAAAATCAATTTTAGCACGGTCTTATAATTACAAGAAAAATTTAACTCATTTTGCTTAGCTATCCCAAATACTGCCATCCAAAATCAAACCAATGGTTACTCAGTTGGTGAACGTAGGACTGAAATGAATTTGCAAGCAAGTTCCGTTGCAAAAACCTTAACGGAATTGAAATTCGTTTTAAACTTTTGATGGAATGCCTCATCGCTGTATGCATTTTGGTTAGGAAGTTGGCTGTTTTCCATTTCATCATTTTTGTAAAGTTCTTTAAAATATAAAAAGAAAACAAAACACTTTGACTAGCTGTAAGTATATGTATACCTAATGTGTAGATATTCTGTGAGTCTTAATAATAACAGTGAGTGATCAATAAACATCAAAATCCTTTGAAGATGTCTAATGGGGTAGTCAGAGGTAAATCCATTATGTTTGACAAATAGAATAGAATAGAATAGAATAGAAGATATCTTTATTGCACACCAAAAATAAAATAACGAATGGGGTAGTCAGAGTATTGGATTTAACTATTATGTTTGCCAAATACTAAACACGACGATGTGACGACCCAAAAAATACAACAGTTTTTAATAACGACGATGAATATTTTCCAGTATGAAACTTCGAAGTGGTCTCACATTTCTTTTAGATCTTAATATTAATATTTATGTCTACATCTGGATCCAAATTATAGTTAAAAATATTAGGTATTGGTTATTTCATGAACATTAAATCATCATGTCTAGAACTAATTTCAGTTCGCATCATAAACAACTATGTCGCTCTAACCACATTTCATACAAATGATATAAACTACCAGCAAGCACTCCTTTTTCACACGTAATTATCATGAATCAGAATGGTGACCGACATTCGTTGCATGCAAAAACACCAATCGGAATATTCAACGAGTAATTTACAGATCCCATAACACATCTGTCTAGTTTCGAGCGAACGCTATTTATCAAAATGATCACGCAAACATATTCATAGTGGTAATGAAAAAAAGGGTTGCACTAGTGCGACTTTAGGTCGCTTCTTTAATTTAATTTTCGAAACTGATTGTACCCTAACATATTTTAGGGACAACATTATAAGTTCATCTTCTTCTTTCGGCGCCTCTCCATTATTGAAGGTTGGCAGTTAGCTTCTTAAACTCTTCCTTGTCCAGCGCAAGTCTGAAATGAGTTAAGATGATGATAATGATGTAAGTTCATGCTGATGCATAAAAACAACAAATTATATAAGTACAGATCTCGAACATTGAAATGACTCCTTCTTTTTTGTCGGGTTATTTTCTTTATTTTATTTTTGCGAGCTGCGTTATTATGCAAATAAAATGAAATGGTGTTTATAAGCAACCTTATATTAAAACTGTCATTACTACTAAAAAGTCACATTTGTAACTAAAACTTTGTTAAGAAAGTCTTATCTAAAAACATATTACATATATTCTATATTTCTACAATCCAGGCTAAGTGGGTACTTTTAGTCTGAATATTCATAAACCGCTGGATAATCTAGGCACCGTGTGATTACTTGAATCCCATGACATTTGCCATTAAAACTTGGATTTGCAAGTGAAATTGTTTAATGGAAGATCGTGTTTCGTGACACACGCGAGGCGTTATGCGTAGTTTTGTTTACATGAAATTTAACACGAAGTAATTAAATGAAATGAAAATGATCATTGTATCCCAGGGAACTAAAGATATTTCTTTCAAATTTTAATGTGATATTTAAATCCTTTTTGATTATGGCTAAGGGGGTAGTCAGAGAAAACATACCTACATTTCATAAAATGTATGTAAAAGAATTCAATATTAGGTACTTACATGTAATTTGCGTTATTTTTTTTTTAGTAATGAGTAGATAAATAATAAACACAATAAGTACAGTAAGATAGGTAATATATCTTTCTAAATTGATTTACTTCACGAAACAATAACGAAAGAAACATCTAAATAGCGTTTTCTTTTGACAGTATGAGACCATTATAGTACATGTTTTGCCACGAGTTTATTTTCCTCAGGCACGTGTCTTTTATGACTAAACTTTACTAGTTTCAAAGAAATCGTATCTATTTTGTTGTAGTCAGGCGGTTTATGGCAGATTCGCTCTACTGATCACTACCTGATTTAATATCCTCGATAAATTTTAGTAGTAAAATGTTTGATGTTACAGTTCTAGACAAATTGTTTATTTCCATGACGTAACGAATAGAAGCCGCTTTTCGATCTTAGGGTACCTACACTTTACGGTTACACTTTACGACGTTTGTTACGGTAAGTACTAAGGCCTATTTGCTATATTCAATGTCTTTCAATTTTTCATACAAACTCGTCGTTTTATATAGCAATGCATTTATGGCTCGTCAAAACATTTATGCAACCGGTTCATTCTGGTAATTGTTTTTCTACATCGGCACTAAATTAGCTCTTTTTAGTACCGTTTTCAAACTTAAAAGTGCCATTTCGTTTGCAAGACGAATGATGATTCAACATTTTATGACAATTTCATGCAGTTTTAAATTTTTAATTTTTATAAATTTATTTCAATGAACATAAAAACTTTTCGAAATTTCATAGACGCACTATTTCACAAAAATTGAAGTCAGAACTTTTATGGCTATGTTTTGGTCAGTCAGTTCGAGCCTACTAAAAAATATTTTACTTTTAACAAATTTCAGAAAATATAAGTCAAGACGTTTAGCGTTTATTTTAGCCCCAAATATCAGCGACAAGTCGCAATAGTATCACGGCCCTTATTTCATGAGGTTTACTGCCTGCGGGCCAGGATCCTCATTTGTAAGCGATGATTGTATCCATTCTTTGTTTGCGACCACCATTGTGAAACCGTTGTATTTTCATCACTTTAATAATACTCGTAGACCACTGTATGCGAATCTAGATTATTTTAAAAGTGATGCAACTTGACTCAGTACCTAAGCTGATAAATGTTTTTGAACTATGATGGTTTTTAACATTATAAACACTTAAAACGGGATATTTACTTCAGTAAACTGATGTTTAGTGATGTAACTAAACGTTAATTCTATCCGTAATTTTTTATTAATAAACTCTGAGTTTGACATTACTGTATAACATTTTCGATTGATTTATTGATTTACGCAATTGTGTATTTCTTGTGTGGAAACTGGATAAATTGACTTTCGAAGATATTTTGTCTACAATTGAATCTCAATTTGTTTATCTGAATTGAAAATGTTAGGATCTTGTTGTGTTTTACAAGTTTTACATAATTAAGATGTAGAGGTATTTGAAATTGTACCAACTAGAGTCAACCAGTTAAACGCAGACGAAAATAATGTTTGAAAACTGTATACATCTTTTGCGTAGAAAACAGCGACAAAATAAAATAATACTGAAATAAACATACTGTGTCAGACAAAAACTGTACTCATCTTAATGTCCACTAAATGAATGAGTGCTAAATCTTCTAAAAAGAAAATTCTCGACAAAGTAACTCAATTTAAAAATGCAAACATTTACACTCCACTCTCTAAAGGAAAATCTGTATAAATCCTTTATTATTTCGCCGGAATGATATTATGGTGCGATTTAGAAATTTCATTTCCCAAGCGCCGTTTTGGCGTCATGTGCATTTCAGTGCGCTGCTGGTTTAGTTTCGTGGATTTTTTGCTGGGAAAAGGATTTTGCATGTATTTATGGAACGTACGTGGACTTGGGGGTAATAAATGAGGTATTTTGTTTTGGCTGAGCTGTCTTTGTTTTGTAAGAAAATATAGCCGACATTTGATGGTCGTTGAATTATTTTGAACTATGTAATTTGAAAAAAAACACGTGACTGGCGAAAACGGGGGAGGCCTTTGCCCAACTGGGTCAAGATGGCTAATAATAGTAATAATTAGAAAACATATATTTAGATTTATTTAACCTATACAGTGTCCCACTGCTGTGCAAAGGTCTTCCATAACTCCTTTCAAGTATTTCGGTTTATTCCACACAAACATTAAGTTGCTTAGCTTGGGGCTAGACGACGCTGTGTGGAATGTCCCAGGATATTTATTTATTTTTATTTATTTTATTCCTGTTTTATAGAAAAAGTGAGAAATTTAATCAAGGAAGTAAAGTGTTTTACAAAACATGTTTACAATTTTATTAAGTAAAACAAATTATTAAACTGATTTAAATAGATGTCGTATTATAACTAAAGTTATCAAAAACTAAATAGTAAAAATTATTTTTTAGTATAAAACATTTACTTACGAAATGAAGATTTTAAAGACGATGTCATCATAGTGCGAACATTTAGTGCTGTGAAAAGCTATTTTGCTAATGCACTGGTGAATACCTTTTACATTATGAGACTTATAAATATGAAAGAACCAAGTGACACTGCTCTTCTAGGACATAATCTAAACGTGCCGAGCTTCGGAAGGCACATTAAATTGTCGGGTTTTAAAGTCGGTAAGTCACGGAGGCACCCTAAAAACTCTGTCATCAGACTTGGCTACTTCCATCATTAATTTGAGTCATTTTAGTTCTGTTCTCTACAAAGACAACACTGAATACGAATATAAATTTGAAATAACCAATTTTCACAACCCACGTGAAATTCAATCATGTTCAGCTTTCAATTATTATGAAATATTATTTCTAAATTTTAATAGCTAAATTTTATGTGAACGCTTTGAACTATTTTATGGTATTGAAATTAAAAGTTTACAAATTTTATGTTCATGTGTTTTTTTAGGGTATGGGCAGGAAGACGAATAAGTAGGTAGTATTCCAATTTTGTTTTTCTTTGTCGCATGGCTTACGAACTGTAAATAGCTGTTGAGAACTTGTTAAATAAAAAATAAAAAAAGATTTCCAAAAATTGTATGGTCCCCATGAAACAGTTAGTTAATCTTATCAAACCGACAAAAGAGGTAATAAGCTATCTAAGATGTAATGATCCTTATAAGGGGAAATTAATGTGATTTTCTTTGTTAACTCCATAGGTTCTGATTATTATAGTTGGCAAACAAAGTTAAAATGTGTTTATTTTTACATTCAGAAATACAGTGTTAACCAAAGTTTTTGTTACCAAAATAAACTCCAATAAATTGAGGTACACTGAGGTAACCACCTCATTTATTGAGGTAAACAGGTTCAGGTGTTTCGAAAATTTTATACCCAATTTTAATCCTACTTTATGAACCTGAAACTCATTTTCTCCCAATATTGAACAACGTAATGGATTCTATTCAAGGACTTGTGAATCAAAATAGAATTCTAAATGTTGATTTGTTTTTTAAATTTTAACATTACTCTTCAGTCTGGCCACTGTGAAACAATTTGTGGTTTATATCATTGTTTTGAACATGAATAAACAAGACTTGTTTTTTTTACCTTAGTTCGTCACGGAAACAAGTACTAATACGAGTATAATGTGTATCGCCACATCTATATTTTTATGAAGTATTTTTATCATGTATAGGTATTAATTTTTAACACTATATGTGCGATTAAATATTGTGTAATAATATATGTTACGTAAATAGCAAAAAAAAATTCAACTATGATAGCGTTTTCCAGTATACAAAATTAAAAATTTCACTTATTATTTTCCGTAAGTAATAGTTTACAAAAAATGTGACTTTACTACGAAACGTAACATAACAATAACCCCATTTTGGAAATACAACGTTAACAACACCATTATAGGCTGTAAGTACAAGCAACAAAGAAGGCCGACATATTTCTAAAAGCGGACCTCTCTAAGGATTAAGGACTAAGTAGCTTGTTACGAACCTTATTGGACTAAAACTCTACGCAAAGCTTTATCTGGGTATTCCAGGTTTATAAATAAAATAAGTGGGTGTAAAAGATTGCTTTACTCAAAACTTTTTAAACTACCATGGTTTTGAACATTATACACACTTAAACCGGGATATTTACCATGTATTATTTATTTATTGAGATAAGGAACAAATTTACAAAACAGACAGAAACAAAAAATACCTACACTACTTAAAAACTAATTTAATAAAAATGAACTCTGTATTCTAACCTAATAAGTATTACCTAAAGATAGAATACAGAGTTCAGGTTACCGGCCGCAGGTAGGGTGCCCAAAAGGCTGGCAGCGTTACCTCGTTGAATGGCTAAACTTATCCTTTGTCCGAGGTAAGCACCAGCCCTTTGGTCATTGGTTTCGTCTATGAGCCTTTTCGAAATTTCCCTGTAAAGAAGCCACGCCTCTGGGCCCCACGAACCAAGCGTTTCTACGCCAAAAGGCAGAAATATGTAACCATCTCCGATGGATGCATATTTCCGCCTATATATATATATGCATATTAACATGTTTCCTAGATTTATGAGTCTCCCGATATTGCGGCACAGTTGCATGCGCCATGATCATTGATCACGGCTAAACTGGTAAATCTACGAATCATGGTAAATAATCTCGTTTTAAGTGTTTATAATGATTTTCTCAAATTTTAGGCTATGATTTTTGTTTAACTTAGCAGTGCTCGTAGATAGAGCTTGTACTTACTATAAATTGTTTACCCTAAACAATGATGATAGCCATAATGGTTTCAAAAAATAAAATATAAAAATATGTATTTTAGAGATATATTTTTCATCCATTTTCGCGTTGGAAATACAACCATGATCATATTTTTATTTAGCTTATTAAGCTGTTGACTACATGTAAACTCTAAAGTTTATTCTGTGTTATTTGTCATAGTAAACATTCATGTTTATTCATATAAAAAAGATAAATTTTGCATCTACATTTAACTTTATATTCATAGTGGCCTGGTTTTATATGAGTCTGTTTTGAAGCTTATCTTTAAATATTTCAACACTTTAAACTGGTAAACAAGAGTATACTCGTAGTAACACGTTTATATTGTCACTTGTTTTATCAGTTTTATTTTGGAGTGATGCCTGGTTTTGATTTTTTTTGGTTTGAATTTTGACTATGATTCAACTGGTTTCAACAAAAGCTGCTCAGTCACTTGAGCATCATTAAGGGGACTAAAGGCGTAAGACGTAAGACTGAACTTCAAAGAAACTAAAAAATAGTTTCTCTGAGCAAGATTTATCATGAAAAAGTAGACATTTTATTTGATGTTATGCGTACGTGTTTTCCGTTTTAAGCACATACTTTTAAAACCTATTACAGATCTCTAAACATACCTGTACACTGTTTAATGCAGAACGCTTTTTTTTAGAGTTTGTTGATTTGTTTTAAATTGTATTACATTGCTTCCAAAATATAACGAATCTTGCCACCCTTTTACTCATTTTTTGCACTTAGGTTGTTAACACTACGCAATAGATTGTAATACAGATTTCTTCTATAGACTTAATCACGCTCGAGCCAGACTAATTACAAGATGTCCCAATACGTCGTATTCAAGTATTAACAATGCAAAAGTTATTGACATATCTGTGATATAGAATATCATTGCCTTGTATATTATTCATAAACTCGGTACCGAAACGGTATTAATCCCAGTGGTTTCAAAGGCTGTGTATAGATTTGATTCAAAACAAAATCGGATCGGTACAACAATTGTCGGGTTGTTAGTAGATCGGTCTCAAGGGAACTGCATACGTAATCAGGGTTCAAAACAAACAGGGTGATCTAATTTGAAAGGACTTCGGGTCTTGAGGGTTATTGATATGAAGGGTTATTTGACACAATTCAATGGGGCTATACATATTTTACTACTGTGTGAACTGTGTTGATTCTGGTGTAGGAATTAGCTGGACATAGAAATGGATTACGATCACGACTGTATTTCTAGGGATCGGTTGATATCAACATTTCAGACCTTTAGCATTTTTAGATCCAATAAGAGAGGCATGTTTAAATTTTTATTACCTGTTTCGTTTTTACCAATAACCTAAAAAACAGCGTCCATTATGTAAGCTCCTGAGTATTAAGTTCTATTTAAACCTAGGAGCATAGTTGCGACAGGTGACAGCTCGGCGACTAGACGCAATGATAGGTTGCCGTACCGTACCGTCTTGTACCGACAATTTTCATTTTTTTTGTTGAAAGCAGAAACACACCTGGCGTTACAGTCGCTTAGCCGCGACAAGCAGTTAAATTAAGCGAACAGAGGCGATAGGCGGCAAGATAGCTTAGCGACTAGTCGCCCGGTTGCGATAACTCTGTTGTAATTTTACACAATTTGCTTGGGAGCTCGACTTTCTTGAAAGTTATATCTGGAAAGTTCTTAAGTACTAACGCAATAGAGAAAGCACTTAATGCGTCCACTTGAATTAATCTGCTTAAAAGATGCTTCGAATGGCAAGTACTTAGTTATTAGTGCTAAAGTTTTTCCTTTCTAAATATGCGCAATAACCTAAATGGTGACGCAACATTAATTTAAATGGTTGGATGAACAGTTATTACAATGAAAACGACAATGAGCTCATATAATATTTCAAATTAAATATGATCACGACTGTATTTCTAAAATACGGTATTTTTTTTTTAGATATTGTTAAAGTACTTTTAGATTCTCTGAAGATGTGCAATGGGTAGTCAGAGGTATGTTAGAATTGAAAATGATTGCATTGAAAAAGAAGTGAGTTATTATAGGTACATCTACTGTTTTTATCATTTCATAAAGACTCTAAATTGTTTTGGACTAGTGAAAGTATTTCCAAAATATTTAGTAACTTTTAAAAAAAAACTTACAAAAAGCAACCTTACAAGTTATTATCGTTTAAATCTCAAGATAAATGTCCTTTTTCAATGAAAGTTAAGACTACTTGTAGTTCAGTTGCTTGTGAAAAAAATTCTATTCTATTGTAACAAAGTATCTAATATTTTCTGATCTTTCAAGTAATTTAGAGGATCAGAGCATCGCAGAATAAACTTCAGTCCGAGACTCTTGAAAGTACAGACTGAATGGAAATATTTTACTTAACATTTGTTGAATAATTTATTTTATTTAATTTTTAAGTTTTAGTTTTGTATTCTGTTTAGTTAAATTTGTAATCATTTTAAACAAATAAAAGATAATTATAATAAACAGAAACACGACGTATTCATAATGGTAAAAGATTTTTTTCAGATTCTTCGCTCACTGCGCCACAGAGGTCGTCGTCTAAGTTTTCTAAGTTTAAGATTGTGCTTTTCGAGCACATGTCTCGTAATAGTTGGTTAAATTAGCAGCTCAGTATCTAATCCAGGATAAATCCCGAGCAAACGGCCCGTGGTAAGCCTAAACGGTTTAGAATATAGATTAGATTAATGGTACCAATTTAGTTCTTATCTCATTGTAATTAAACACACTATCGACGGAGGGCTAAACTCGTGTCATGGTTATGAAAGGCTATTGTAATTTAAGGTAGTTGAAGTGTTTGTGCTTTTTATGTCTTTTGATTAGTCCAATTGCTAGGCACCGGCAGTTTCTTCCTCTGACTACCCCCTTAGACATCTTCAAAGGATCTAAAAATACCTAAAAAACACCAATGAATATTGTCTACCTCATCTTTAGATTCATTTCAAACACAAAAATTTAATTATTTCCTTCAACCAAGCCAAATGGGAGTTTTATTATACTTTGAGCTTAATTATTGCATCGATTTAGCTAAGATAAATTACGGACGTCATAACGCTGACCGTCTTTCCGAAAATATAAAAAATCTGGCTAAAGAACCAGTTTCCGCTACCATGTACTTTTCCAATTACACAGCAATAAATTGAGGGTTAAGTTTACATTCAAAGATTCATTTTAACGCGAAACTTTATTTATATGGAAAGCAGGTTTACAGGTAGGTATGATTGCTAGTCGCACCCATCTTTACATCGCTAGCTCATAATTAGCCTTTGACTTCATATTCGCCTGTTAGGCAAGGCCTTAGCTTAGACAATGCTTTTTAGGGTTCCGTACCCAAAAGATAAAAACTGGACCCAATTAAGTACTAAGACTCCGCTGTACATTTGTTACCTTGTCACTAGGATGTCCCTCTCATGAACCCTAATACAAATAAAGGGGTATTATTCGCAAAACGGTAGGAAACCCTTTGTGTACGAGTCCCATTAGCACTTTACTGTTTTTTATGACAAATAAGAGTCCGATTAACACTACTGTTTCTTAAGAGATGAATCAAAAAACTTTGAAATAACTATCTACAATTAGGTGGTTGGATCTCTTCTTTTAAGTTTATAAAAAAATGTTTTTAAAACTTAAAATAAGCCACACTAATTATTGCCTATTTATTAAGATTAAATTAAAAACTTTTTTTTTTTTTAATTTCCAGTTACCTTTGTAAATGTTTCCAAATGACGAATTCAATCAAAAAACAAGTTTCTTTAATTAGTGAAACCCGTTCTTCTGTTACCATTTTAAACGATTTTTTATTCATTTCCATTAATTTATATTGCCGCTGGAAAGAAAATGAGTTTTAGTAGGAATGGACTGCGAAGGAGAGATAGTATGACTATGCGATAATAAAGTAGTTGATGAGTTTTAGTTTAACTGTGAAATATTTATGAATGGATGGATTTATGAAAGATGATTTTAAAAACACAATAGTAAGTAGATTGCAAGTTATGAGAAAGCGAAGGTTTTCATAATTATACAATGTTTGTATTAGATTAAGTTTTATTCAATAACCACAGTAAAAGTAAAAGAAAATACAGTAATAAAGCGTATAACATGATAATAAAATGTGGAAATCAAACCAATTTCGACCATGTCTGCATAGACTGTGTACGTAGTGCGTGCCATATGTTACAAGGCAGTTTTTGCTGCAGCGTAACGACCGATTTTGTATGCCATGTGTGGCTTGGACATGAAAAAATGATAGGCATTATCAAACCATGGTTATTAAATCATCAGACACATCTAATATGTTTCAGATTATTGTCGAGTATCAAATAAGAAATACAATCACCTAAAAGGTTCTTGTCACCTAATTTAATTATTAACATGTTGATGTCTTTTTTGTTAAATGCACAGAAATAAATAATATCCTGACTGTATGCAAACCACATGGTCACTAATTCTTGCACTGGTACCCATATTAAATCCTAAAAATTTGGTTATTTCACTTAGTAATGAAAAACCATAAACCAAGTAACTGATTTCTGGATAGAAAAAGTACCTTTAGAAAAGAGATTGAGAAAATCCATTAAAGGAAATACATTTTGCTCCAAAAAGATCTGACCTAGGTTAGTCTCGGTATAAAATACAGGTCGGTACCATTTGACAAGGCAATGGGGCAACAAAATCGCGCTACTTTTCCATTGGACTAGGTTTCGATTAGCTTCATTCAAGCGTCTATGCCCGCGGCTAACTCTCAGCACCAAATGAAAGGTTTAAAGCAATGTACAAGTTGTAAAATACGTATAATCCTATTTACACGATGCAACTTTCTTACCTGTTGCATACAAATAAACTGTCTGATTATCTGTTATGAAGACTTGCATGGTCTTAGCATTGTTCAAACCATGGAAGTCAAATATTGATTCAATTCAATTGTACCAGCAAGTTGGAAGTAAATACGAGTACCATAGAATATAACTTTTAATGCCGTATGAACTGAGGTAGATAGTGCATCGATTTTTTTATTTGAAAGTCCAGGGTTTGAATTCCGGTTGTTAGTTTATCATCGTTTAGGACATAGGATACTACTGCTAAATATAAAGCATCCTTCATAGATCTCCAGATATATGGTTGGAATTGTACTGGATCCACCGTAGACACGTTAACTAAATCATCCGTCCATTTTGTTGGTGGACGTACATAAATACATAAATGCCCCAGCACTGCAATAAATTATATGCATTTTATGAATATTTTTTCCCATACAAATAATTTACACCCTGTAAGGTGAATTCGTGTTCTATGATTGGCTTTTGCGACATGAATAGAGAAATAAATAATAGCTTGATAGGTTTTTATCGTAACGAAATACTCGTCAAAATTTCTATACATTTTTCTATTATTTATTGAAAAAAATATATTCTTGGAGACTAGCAATATCTTAAAAGGTTTGATTCTCTTTATTTTCCTAAAAGAACAAATCATTCTAAGAATTCCATAAAGAAATATTTTTCAAAAGAGCGTCTGGTCGAAGCGACGCGTGATCTGAGTTCTGGCACTTATTTAGCTCAACAGATCAGGATTGCCATTCATCGTAGTAATAGTGCTAGTATCATGGGCAAGCTTCTGCGTTGCAAAATGGTTTTGATCAGTTGAGCTTTCTATAGATCATTAACAACGACCCTAAAATTGCTCAACTTGTGATGTGATGTTCTAAGTTCATTCCGCATTTTTTTATATTACAATAGTATTTTAACATAAATTCTTCTCAAAAAACCGTGCCAGAGATCATTTAGACCAAAGTGCCTTCCCCACTTTGTATATTTTTCGTTGTATTATTAGACACAGGCTTTTCAAATTCAACCAACACTGAAGAGAAAGGGTTGTAAACCGAATGGGCGAGGAATGAAAAGACAGGCTGAGAGTTCTTGAGATGTCTGAGTGAAAGGGCACGGGAATAACGTGTTTTGAGATTGTAAAGCTGAAAGAGTTCAAGCGAATACGAGTACGGTATTATATTTGCTTACTTTTAAGGTTCCTCACTCATAGGAAAATACTGAACTTTTTGGGACTTGGCTTTCCTTGTTTTGAGCACGTTAAATTATCGGCCCCGGCTTTTAAAGTCGTTAAGCCATGACTGATTTTTTTAGCATGCAGCATTTGAATTTAATCTCACAACACAAATAAAATAAAACTATAGTTATAAAAACAAAGTTTGACTTAAAAAATCATAGAGGGAGAAGATGATTGCTCTGAGTAAAAAATAGTATTAATACCTTCATGATCAGATGACACAACACCGCCAAGAGTGGCGTGATAGAGAAAAGGCCTTTACCCAGCAGTGGGTGTTACCGGCTGAGTAGATAGATAGAATAACTTCAAGTTAGTAAGTAGCCAACTCTGCCAATTACCTGTAGTGAGTGATTAGATATTTTGTCAATTTCTAATTAAACAGTAGAAACAGAATATTAATCTGTTGCTGTAAAACATATATTATTTTTCCCTTACAACGCTTACCTTGAACTTTAGTCCTAAATTTAAGTAACGGAACCCTCATTCCTCATGTCAGATGACTTATAATAGGCCAGTCATCTTAGCTTAAATTAGGTAAGAATCTCGGAATGTGAGATACCCAGCTGGAAAGTCAGTAAATAGTTGCTTAATGACACCCTAAAAGTTGTCTCAAAACCTACATATGGTAGCGTGTGCGCAACTATTAAATTTCAAGGTCATAAAGTTACAAAAATCGGTTTTTAGTAGATATCTCATTTCCTATTGGTTTTTTGATATTTGTATGTTTTCCAATATTGTAGAATACACAATTCTCTACAAATTTTGTTAAACAATTTTTTTTATTAGGTGAACCGTTTTCGAGATAGAGGGCGGAGAGCGCGCGGCACAAACAGCATCATTTCAGGTCAACCGGTGCCTCCGGTCGAGAGGCCGCGGGCGGAGAGTGCTATAGTATAATCCTATCATACTTCCTACAATGCTTCTTGCTACCAATTATTGTAAATGTAAAAGTTTATAAGAATGGATGTATGTATGTTATTCTTTCACGCAAAAACGGCTAGACCGAATTGGTTGAAATTTGGTATGTATATAGGTGATACCCAGTATTAACACATAAGATACTTTTTATCTCGATATTCCCGCGGAAACGGGACTTACGCGTGTGAAACCGCGGGGCGCAGCTAGTAGTTAATAAAAATTGACAAATATTTATAATAATTGATTTATCGATAGTTCATCAACTAGATTATAGCCTATACCTATACCTATATGGCGTATTTTTGACCGGAGGCACCAAGTGATGCTGCGACCAACCGCGCGCTCTCCGCCCTCTGTCTCGAAAACGGTTCACCATATAAAAAAAATTGTTAAACAAAATTTGTAGAGAATTGTGTATTCTACAATATTGAAAAACATACAAATATCAAAAAACCCATAGGAAATGAGATATCTACCAAAAACCGTTTTTCGTGACCTTTTGACCTTGAAATTTAATAGTTGCGCACACGCTACCATATGTAGGTTTTGAGACAACTTTTAGGGTGTCAATATGCAACTATTTACTGACTTTCCAGCTGGGTATCTCGGATTCCGAGGTGAATTGCTAAAATGACTGGCTTATAAAGACAGTTTGAGTCTCAAAGTCGAGTGTGCATACACTCGACTTTCGATTCTGTCTAGTGGGGTGTGCTCTTGATTTTTTACTTCGATGTGTGATTAAGTCCGTGCCTTACAATGAATGAGTATAGATTTCACCAACTTAAAAATATATTAACTTAGTACTCGTATCGAAACCTACTAAATTTGGCTGAAACTTGGAAACATAAGAACTACGACTATGGCGTTTTACGAATATAGATGCTATACTGAACATAAAGTACTCGTAAAATGCCAATTTCCGATTTCAAACATTCTATACTTACTAAAAATTAAAAACAATGAAATGATTACAACAACACATAATTATGAAAACGTTCATTTATTAAACAAACTCGGAACTTTAAAAACAATTTATTAAATGATTTTATCTATTTACAAACTAACTACTCTTAACTTTTAAATATTAGATTGGAATTTAACACTACAATGCTTTCAAGAAATTATTACTTTTGTACACCCTGGCACTTATAATTTATCACTACTTATAAAAACTAAATTAATGTTAACACATTTTTTCATTGTTTTAGTACCTATTGAATATAAATTATTTTTGAATTGAATTAAGAAGTATGAAATTTTAATCACACTGGCATATTATTATTGCAAAGTCTAAATATTTATCGGTGTTTCATTATTCGATTGACTAGCCTTTTTAAAATAAATTAAACGTTGATTTATTTTGTATATTTCAAACAAATTTTGCAGACGAACTTTCATCATTAAAAGTTATAAAATATGAATGTAAAAGTAAAAACATTAATTACTTAGATCACGTTGCTAATCGTTTTGAATGTAGGTACCTACTAATTTGAAATAACAATCAAAAAACATTATTATTGGTAATGAAATTCCACTCATATAAACTACAAAACATACCACCATGGCTCGTGGACTTATGATGACCGTGATAATGACGCAAGCAACTGTATCATAATATCGGAAAACCTGTTAATTCACAAATCATGGTCGTATCACGCATACCTATAGTTGTTAGTGTTTATAATATTTAAAACTGTGATACTTTAAAATGTTTTAACATATCGCTCGCGGTCATAAATCACGGTAATATAAATTATTGTATGACAATTACTCACAAATAAATGATGAATAGGACGATGACCATTATATGCGGCAGATCAAAATATACCGCATTCCATTACGTGCTGCAAAGTAAAGTCAAATGTTGAAAATGTTATCCGTTTTGATATTTAAATTTGAAATGTGAAACTTTATTCGCATTATATTAGTGCGTTGTAGCAAAATATATAATTACATACTCGTAGGTACATCAAGTTGCTACTAAGCTAGTTCTTTAAATTTTAACACATTTAGTTCTTGTAGATATGTATGGCCACATTCAATCACCATTTCGAATAAACTTTGTTGCCCCAAACTGTAAAAAACTAACTCAGTACAAAAACCTAAATGGAAATAAAAAAAAACATGAAAGCCCAAGGAAAAGTAATTTTATTTAGTTTCACTACATTAACTAGTCCTATATTTGGTCTTAACTTTTCTATTGATATAACATTATTAAACGTTTTAACTTTTATGTACAGACAAGAAACTATTTCACAATGTACATTTTGAAATGGTCTATAATTATTTCGATGTCACAAACAAAACTTAGAATTTAAAAACTTAACTTTGTTGATATCTTAAACTATACAAATAGTATGTATATAAGTGTACATGTGTAAAACAATAACGTGGGTAGTCCGAAACTGCCTGCCCATTGAGCGCTGCCTTGCATTGCAGCAGGCGTTTCACCTGTAGAAAGAAAAGGTTATTTGAAAAATCTATTTGGGGCAAGCTTATTGAAATGTAGGTACAATTTACATGTTTTTTAGAGCTTCTTCTACTCTATTACAAAAATGGGTTCTCCAAAGAGTTTATAGATTGTGTCCTGGTTTTTTACTTCTATCGCAAAACAAGTTCAGAAGCCTAACTTCGTGGAAAGCTTTCGTTTAAATAGTGGCTATGACGCAATGATGCGATATGTAGCTCACACAATCGCTTCTGAGTCTCTGTCACAAGCGTAGGTACCCGTAAGTATTTCCAAGCAACGCCAAATACTTATCAATGTGTGTTACTCGTGGAGAGCTAATATAATTGCGGGTTTGTTGTTAACATTCTAAACACTAAGGAGAATACTTTTGTATTGTGGTGTTATTCATAAATGTTTCATCATGAACTAAACTAACCCAGTTTATAACGAATCCTTATATTAGTCATGAAAATTTTACGCCCCAGTTACAAAATAGCGTGCTTATTTAATAACTCATATCAATTCCGTAGGCGGAATCTAATAAAACTTATCATAAAAAAGCAACTCCTAAAATATGCTATTCAGGCAAGGCCAACTGTTATATTCCTTTAACACATAGAATTTGCGTCAAAAGACTTTAAATTTCAATAGAAAGTTAGTTTAAGATGGTCATATTATGGCATATTCATAAAATACTGGTATTCGCACATGACGCGTTAAGAGATTGCACGTTAACTAGTTTTTATTTTCTAAAATCCATCGCATTATTTAATAAAAACACGCTGAGTCGCGCCAAATCAAGACATAGAGAATAAGGCGGCTGTGTACTGTCATTTCCAAATCCATACTTATTCGGTACAAACCCATTTAGTAAATGCATGTTATTATAATCAAAACTACTAGAGTTTCCAAGGAAACCTCAATGCTTATAATAATTGCGGTGTTCAAGACGTATTCAGATCTTAGTGGTTTGAGAAGCAAGACACGTGAGGTCTAGTGAATGCCTCTTAATTTTCTGAGGTCCGAAAGCTTGAGCTCTAAGATGTGTGTGTTAGTTAGTGCATTAAATTAGAGTGAAAGAGGACCTGATTGCTATGTGTGAACCACATGCTTCATTTATGTTGAATGATTTAACCTGAGTTATTTAAAGAAAGGTTACTAAAATATTATGTTTTAAAACGGTTTTAATACTTTTTTTTTTATAAAAAACGAGCATAAAAATTATTATGAATAACTACAATACAGATAATGGTGTACACTGTACAAACTCGTATCAAAATAATAAGAACTAATGTATCAGTTCAAGACTTGACGATTTTTTTAATTAACACTTTACTTGACACATAATAGTGAACTTTGTTATTTCACTCAATATAAAATATCCGTATCCAATTATTTTATTTGCATCCTGCATCGTCCTACAGCAGAGCAAACAACTTTAAGTACCACTAAGTATTTAATTACACAAGTATTACTTTAAAAAATAGAATAAACCTTGATCATTGAGCTAGAGAATTAAAAACTAAACCCGTAGTAATCATTTCGAGGTTAACGTGACTACAAATCATAAATAAATAAATTTAACGGCCATTTTCGCGATAATTATGTTTATGCCCGTAATTATTCTTTTGGTGTTGCTATTAGCACAACCAGCTTTCTCTTAAATATGGTTTCCCCTCTATTTATTTAATTTACGATGTTTGTTTTCAGTTTTATCGACTGTTTTCTACACTATATATATAATATTATAAAGAGGAAAACTTTGTTTGTTTGTTTGTTTGTTTGTTTGGTTGTAATGAATAGGCTCAAAAACTACTGGACCGATTTTAAAAATTCTTTCACCATTCGAAAGCTACATTATCCACGAGTAACATAGGCTACTTTTTATCCCGATATTCCCGCGGGAACGGGACTTACGCGGGTGAAACCGCGGGGAGCAGCTAGTATTAAATAAACAAGAGAAGGGAGTAGAATTTATGCTGAATATCTGGAAATCTATTTAGTGAAATATTGCTTTGGGTTTAGATAGCTCATGAGTTGGTAAACTTTTCAAACTTGTCACTAATGGCACTAGTTTTTGGGAATGACGAATGTTCTATTCTTTCAAAGTAATAATTCCAAAGTTTTATACTTAGACCTAACCTACTTTAGTATTATTCTATTTAATTTAGTATTATTCTTGACTGTGAAAAAGGCGTAAAATTACATTGAGTACTTTATTCTCTTACTAAGACTTGTACTTACGATCAAATACGTGAATAATCAAACTTGGTTAGTGCACGAGGTTATATATATTTACGTTTAAACTTAGTACAAACATTTGAATCAAAACTATCAAAACAGTTTGTCATTCCAAACAATTAAAATCTTGCAGCCAAGACCATTCTCGTTTCAACATCAATTTATAACACACCATTCTGTACATTACTCTGTCTACATACAAACCATAATGGCATGCATGTACAATTTGTAGTATTGTTAGGTGAGTGCTTTGAATCAACTGTAATGAATACATTAGTCCAATGCCACAACACGTAGAGGGCGTCACGTGACATATCATGGCTATCAGTGCTCAGGCGTGATTTAGATACTGTGCGCCCGTCTGATGTTGCGTGACTTTGATAGAGGTTGTGGCAGTAAATAGGGCCAGAATGATCGTGTTGCGTGGGATTCGAGGCACAAAAAATATTGGGTTAAAATTTCAGGGGTTAGGAATCAGAAGTACTAAGGTTACTTAGAGGTCAAAATAGCTAGAGTAAACTAAGGCCTGTAATTTCCTAGATGATTCATTTATACAGTTTTAGAAGGCAATGTTTGCCTACACTTTATGGGACACTAGGTCATTGTTGAGATGGAATAGGCTGTCCTTCAGTTTAGCGGATTGTATCAACAAGATAGACAATGGGCAATAATAAAGGGCTGACTTAGACGCACGGTTTCTATTTCTGTTGTCTACATTTTGTCCACCTTGTTTTTGTATTACTTACAACTAGCAGCACGTCCCGGCTTTGCACGGGTGCACTAATGAAACTACCGGGATAAAATATAATTATAATAATTTTTGAAATCGGCCAAGTGTCTTCGGATATTACCTCCGTCAAACAAGGAAACAAACAAACTTTACCTCTTTTTTTATTAGTATAGACCACGGCGAGTTCGAAAACTGTTATTTTAGATAAGTGGTCTAACTTACCAGTTAGAACATGCACCCTCGCTGTCACTGACTGTGCATTGTCCGGCGCGCACTGATAGGCCCCGGCGTCTGAAGTGCGAGCTGACTGCACCAGCAGTCGACTGCTACTATGAATGCCTTTCTCAGTCACTAGGGATATACCCCCTCGGGTTGAGTCGAAGTTTATTGTCTGGGGACAAAGAATATGCTTAAGTACATGACATTTTAAAAACCCTTTCATAGTATAACTTTGGCTTAACCAATTTTGTGTGTTTGTTAAAATAATTTCCCTCTAATTCGTCAGAGGTTTCAAATGGAGATAAGTTATTTTATTTTATTCAATATACAGTGATAAAATTGACAAAATCAAATACACACATTAAATAAAACGAAATCGCAGAAAACGTTATGAAAACGCCTCTTACTACTAACTCCTCTTTTCTTCTTTCTAGGCTCTCCATAAACAGTAATATAAGTTGATGTAGTACCTATAGACACACGCATCAAGTCCGAATTAATGTAATGCTGCTGACATCTGGACCATTTTCAGTCGAACAACCCTTTGTGCCCAAGATAACCAATTATTTAATGCGTTATGTTGTTGGCATATTGCCCGTTCAGTGTTAGAAATCTAACCCCATTAATCTAATATCAAATTATGACAGTATTTTGTTATAAACTTATGTCAAACTTATGTTTATAATTAGTTTTATTTATCTGACAGGAAAATAAGTATGAATGGGTTGAATTTCAATACAACACAAATTAACGAAAACACTGCAACACAGAAACAAAAAAAAAATTAAACGTAAGTAAGTAATTTCCCTAAAGACCGCAGACTGAATTCCAGGATTTCTTGGCCTCAAATGGTTATATAAATATCTGTGTCTAAACTTCGTCTTCTATGAACCACCTACGTAAATATACTTCTGAAGGTTGAATTAAGCCCCAGGGTGTATTAAGATAATATTTTTAGTGAGTTTTGTTGACCGAATGGGAAAGTTATACAATGATCTATAAATGGTAAAATAAACCACACAAAAAAGTAAAATAAAGTAGTAAATGTTAATAATATAAGTACTCGTAGTAGGTATTACGTCGGCATTGTGTCATGACAACTAAACTTTGACTTTATAAATGACTACAATAACTTGATATTTTATATCCGTAACCTTTGCTCTTGGAAGTAAGCACACTATTATTTTCCGAGACAGGCACGGTAATTAATCTTCGGTTTGAACTAGCGTGTGAAGTATCGTTTAGTTTATAACAATTTCGTCAAAGATTAATGTATGGAGTAAAATTTGTTTAAGACAGTTATTTACTCGTATAACTGCTTCCATAAGTGTTGCCAATATTTATTATCATAGCACCAAATTAAAATACCTGACATCAAATTTTTATAAACTTTACCAAGGCTTTACAGGATCACTATCTGTATATAATTATATTTCAAAACGGAACATTATAAGGCAAGTTTTTTATTCGCTTCTTTCATGCAGCTTTTGCAGCAAAGTGACATTTATTGGACAGGTAAAGTTTGAATTACTTTTCCTGCTTCAAGTTGTTAAGAAATTCACACACTTTATAAGATAGTGCTTAAGGAGTTTATAAGTTTAAATTAAAGTGCACGAAACTAGGTAATAGCAGCCACTTAATATTATGATCTTTTTTTTGTTACGTTTGATTTAAGCTCCTTACCAAAAATATAATGACGTAATTAATTAGGGGTTTTACAAAGCTTGTAGCACTGATGTTATTTGTTAATTTTAGGGAAAAAAGAAGGCTTCCTAAATATTACTTCTAAAATTGTTAACAAATTATTTTTTGGTCAACTGGTTCTTTAAAAAGTTATGTTTTGTCACACAATTATGACATTATTGGCAGAAACAAAACCAAATTGATAAGTGACAAGAATTAAAAAACAATAAACTTATTGACTATAACTTAAAAGAGTAACTTTTAGTGAATTAAAGTACTTTAGTAAAACTGCTTTTATTTAAAGTTTATTTAAACTGAAAAAATATAAATTCATAGCAGTTTCATCTGTTATCTTAAAATAAGAAAGAAAAGACTTCCAAGTCGGAAAGTGGCTCGTATTTTTATAAAATATTCGAATAAAATGTCTCAGTAATTGTTTCTATGAGCTCTGCTCCGTGAGATAGGAAAATTGTTGACTCTGCAATGCCCGAGATGGAATAGAATGCTGGTACCTAAATGCTCTTTCACTCTTGATTTAGTTGAAATGATTTAGCAACGCTGCGTATGTATACTTCTTATGTATATTTTCAGGGTATCTCGTATGTAATTTAACTGTAAGTTTTGAGCCCGCTAATTTTAAATGTCAAGTAATTTGTTTGTTAAAATTTTACACTATAATAGACACTTAAACGTTCGGGATTTTCTCCGACTTTAAAAAATAAATAAATAACATTGTTATATTTGGCAGAACTTTTGGGTTTTTATTTTATTTAGTAACCCAACTCTTAAAACGTTTCCAATTGGTTGTAGAGACCCTACTATCACTACTTAACTTATCCAAAGATATTTATTACATGCTCACACTGTTAACTACACCAATTTAACAAAACTAAGATAGCTTCTAAATAGGCTATAAGTAGAAATGCTCGTTTAGGATTATAATCCAAGCTGTAAACGTAGAATACGGGAAGAAAATGGGCCTGAAGGGAACCTAGATCCAAATGTTCAAAGTTTTAATCCCGGTCGGTACAAAATTCGAGTAAATGAAGAGTTCAAGGAGTAAATGAAAGCTATTGAGACGTGGAGGTCCCGTTTATTAACTGTTAATGTCTTGAAGAAATACGTTTTGCTAACTTCGATACCTTTGAACTTTGCGACCTTGGAAATTTGGTCTGCTCGGCTTAGGATGGTTTTATTTATGAGCAGACCGTTCTATGTTTATAAAACGATACAAAAATATAATATTATCATCATCCGATATCATAATTTTATTTTATTTTATTTCATAATGTTATAGAAATACTTGTTTCTTTGATAAAACACTAAAAATATTTATGAAAGATGGTGTTGGACAACAATTTTATATGGTGATGGACCAGATTTAATATAATAAACAGTCCTTTTCTTGCTGAGTTTCTTTAAAAGTATACTTACTCATTTTTTTTTTTAAATAAAATCTATAGTTAGTAATGTCGCTCATCCAAAATGACTGCTTATTGAAACTAAGACTTTGAAGAAGAGAGTCTTTAAAAAAAATTACAAAAATATTTCAGACTTCTTTCAACAAGAAAGCCACAAACTTTTGAAACAACATACAAACCTGCTACAGTAAAGTTCTCAATTCATTCAGTCGTTTAAGAAGTTACAAAACCTTTTCGTCACAAATATCCAATTGCGAAACACACGCCGAAAACCAACCGCTGTAAATTTGCCATTCCGCGCAATACCGTTTTGCAAATTCACACAATGTCGCACCGCAGAATACGGAAGTGAGATTCTAAATAGTGTAGTAGAATAGAACTGTGCATAGTGTAGGTACAGTAGTTTATGTTTTGACAAATTCGAAGGAGTACCTTTGTGGACTCATATTTTAAACTCCTTGAAATAACTGTTTGTAAAAAATGTTATATTCTATGAATGATGGTGTTTATAATGTATTTTTTCTGGTAATGCAAAACTTTGACTTTGACTGTGTTTAAAACTTTTATGTAGTTAAAAATCAGATGCTACTGTTCCGACTAAAATAATAGCTCTCAAATAAACGTTAAATAACAACACCCTATAACGTTAGTAGGGCACAAGGGAGTACTATGCATTCCATGTATGTATTTTAGATCAGTCTGTACCTGCGATACCCGAATTGCAATTAGCGTGTGCCGAATGCATTCATACGTGAAACGTGAATTCAGGGTATTAGCATTTGAATTTTGGTATCTCGTGGCGCCGGTTCGAACGCTTAGTTGGAGTTTTAAACTAATGGAGGGAAATGTATACCGCTCGTGTTAATTGAAATCATAGCTGGGCATTAGATTAATGTGGTAGAGTGGGTTCAGCGTACAGGTTTAAACAATTACAAAAGTTAAGAGCTTCCCTTTGCTGTAATTATTTTCAATTAAATAATTTCACAGCTCGTTTCATGAACTCTATTATAGTGTCCTAGAATTTATAGTGTGCACGATCACATCATCATATTTACTGTATCAAATACGAAGTCCAGCGAAAAATCAAAGTAACAACTTAAATTTTTAAGTCAATTTATTATTGTATTATTTATAATAACTTATTGGCAGGTAAATAAACAAATCAATATATCACATGTATAACATGAAAATAATTATAATCCTTGGACATTCTACACAGCGTCATCTACTCGTAGTACCAAACTAAGCAATTGTTTGTGTTATGGTAACCGGATAACTGATACGTAGAGGTATATTTTCAAGTTATACTTAGAAAACACCCAAACTCGAGCCAAATCTTTGCAGAATGGTATGAATAATGGTGCTAAGGGTTCTAACCTTAAGATAATTTCAAAACAATTGAACATTTATAACCAATCCACCCGCGAACCACATTCTACCTAATCTAAAAGTAATGTATGTGCGCAAACAAAGGCATCAATCTCAAATTTAAATATTAACCTTACCTTCTATGGGTCGAGTTTATTGTCCAGGCAAACAAAGCATGTGAATTTGAGTGAACCCATAGGTGCTTGTGGATTTGCAGATCAATTCTAAGAGCTCAATATTGGTTTTCAATGTGACGAGAAGAATGTTCGGTATTTATGAGTGAATGGTAGGGGTTATCCAAAGACGTTTCGGATAAATTTGGCAAGGTCGATATGGATGAGTAAATAGATATTGAGATGGCTGATATGAGAACGCATTTGCAGATTAAATTTTGTAGTATATATCGAATGAATGTGAGGTTTTTGCAAAAAAAATAAACAAATTTGTTTGAAATGGAATACAGTTTCAAAAAAATATATTGTTATGTAAGTAATTGACTTTTTGACATTATCTACGATTAGGTTGAAGCACGGGTGCCTCATCTCGAACATTAATTTCACTCCGTTTTTCTTCGGGCTATTTTTTGGTGTTTAATTTTTGCGGCGTCACCTTATCAAAGAGGCACGTTTTTTAAGTAATGGTTGAGCAATTAAATGTGTCTTACCTTCCCCCTATGCGTCCAGTTGATAGTGTTCGGTGGTTCTGGCGTGTGCCGAACGATGCACGTCAGGTTGATAGTAGAGCCTGCATATATAAAGAGGTCGGGACCTCCTAGTATTTCTGTTTCTGGTTCTGTGGACAAGTTGACATATTAGTTTTTTTAAATGGCAAGCATTAATTTATTCTACTCTTATGTCCGGGATACACGAAACTAGTTTTCAAGCTAGGATAGCAAGCGTCATTAAGCTTCGTGTAGATTCTGCCAGAAGTAGTAGCTTGGTAGCTTACTGACACTATCTTCCTATACTACCTTGAAAAATTGCCTCGTGTATCCCGGACATTAAGCAGGGTACTCTACTGACTGACCTAGCCGTCATGGAAAAATGTATCGTAGCTGATTTCTTTTACATAAGTCCTCTGAAAAAGTTCCAACAAAATAGTTGCACAGGTAACAAAAACATTCTTGGCACTAAAACAATTCAAGTCGCATTACAAAACATCTGCGACTTCCTAAAGTGTAAGCATTAGTATAAAGGCGCAATGCGAAAGTTCATTCACATCCATTTGGCTCTCGTCCAATCAAAGTACTATAGCCTCTAAGTGAGTATCAATTTCACCCTCTGAGTTCTGTTAGCTTGCGCTTATACAGAGGCAAATACTATGGAGATCATTCACAAATTGAGTTTTTAAACTGCGACGCAGCAGTTACACCGAGTTCAGTTTAACTAGCTTCCTCGCGAGGCTATATTACTCACTAGAAAATTAACTCGTGTCTTCGCTCGCACAGTAACAAGCCATGTCAAAAAGGAAGCTACTTTATATTCTGCTAATGATTACTTCTATCACAGTTCCTGGTATCACACTTCTACGTAAGGGATTCACGGAATGTATTCTCAGCTATTTTTCTCTTTCAAATGGTATAAAGTTCATTCACCCTAGACACGTTTTCACCTTTCCTAGTAGTCAATTCGATTAGGGTTTTTACTGATAAGGTGCGAGTACTTTAGAATCAAACATTGTCGTCTTCTTTTAACACTAGCAGTACGTCCTGACTTTGCACTGGTGTACTACCACCGGGATAAAATATTGCCTATAACCATTCTGAAAGTCCATTCTATACATCGGTGAAAGAATTTTGGAAATCGTATGAGTGTTTTCGGAGATTACCTCCGTCAAACAAACAAACTTTAGCTCTTTATTAATTAAGTATTATGAAGATCGTTTTTCATATTTAACATACTTAGATTAAATATTTGCCTATTAATATAAAAAGTATGTGTGTTGACTGAGTCTCAAAATACAGTTTCTATTTTCGGTGTCATGTAGCATAAAATCTTGTTGACATGACATCGAAGCGTTCGTAGCAAGCTACGCCGTAGTAGCTTTGCTACGAATATGTTTGGCAATGATTTTGTAGCAGATTTCAATAAAATTACTTTCGCTTGTGCAAAGATGCATATAAGCTCTACTCGAACGTTCTGAGCTAGCTAACGTTGTATATTATAGTGAATAAAAATGTTACCTTTGATAGCATTTGAAGTAAATAAGTACTCGAACTTTATTTGGAAACTTTGACAAATCAAATTAGTACTTAAAAATAGCAACTTTATTGTAATACGGTATTCATGTATTAAAAGAAAAAAAGTATTATTATGATCACGTCTGTTTAAAAAAGTTTAAACTTTTACATGATTGTATCAGTAGCAACTTTAAAGTTTTCAAAAATAACAACTTTATCTTTCATTTTTTCCCTTGTTATTTTCAATCAGTGAACGATTCAGCAAGCTTTGTGAAACAGAGCTCCATTATCAAAACCGTTTGAAGTCTGTTATTCTCAGAATTTGTAGGCTAAGAAGTTATAATCAAAGACTACAAAGTGGTCACCCACTCGGATAAAGCTTTGGCGATGTTTGTAAACTATGAAGGACAGCGATATTGGAATTCTGAATCGAGATTTGAGATTGATTGACCTTCAGAGGAAATTAACGTTAGCGTTGGTTCGATTAACAATTTATTTAAGATTAGCAACTGGACGTCTTACGTTCTATATTATATAATAATAATAATAATAATCATCCTTGCCGGTTTCGGCTACGGCGACTTGGTTTCTGCTAAGTTTTGTGAACTCTAAGATGACTAATATAGCCAATTTTATATATTATATAACCTTTCATAATCAAATGTTTATTGTGTTTAATAAACATTCATTATTTTAAGTGATTTTACGATAAGTTTTCATGAGCCCGAAGGGTTTTTGCGTTACCAATAAGTAATACAAAGAAATTAGAAACTAGAGTTATCCTACTAATATGATAAATGCGAAAGTTTGTGAGTATGTTTGTTCCTCTTTCACGAAAAAACTACAAAACATACCAAATCTCTTTAGGCAAATTATGACAAAAGTGATTTTAATCTTTGTTGAATTTGCCACAAAGTCTCTTTTACAGTGAAGGAGCTACCGCCAAACTGTATTTCAGGATTTCCAAGAAACACGTGGTTTAATCAGTTCACACGTATCAACTTGTAAATAAAACTGACAAGGCTTAACAGGGTTTTAGGATGGTGTAGGCGGACGGGTAGGTAAGCTTTATTATATCAAAACATGTCACTAAAATAGAAGAAAGAAACAGAATACATTTTTGACATGGTTTACAAGGTTTTTTATGTAAGTATCTACTGTTTTATAAATAATCAACTAGTCCCAAGCTAAGCAACTTAATGCTTGTGTTATGATAACCAGATGACTGATGTAATACTTAGATACTTTTTTTTTAAATACATACATACATATTATAGATAAAAAACCCCCAGACACGGAACAAATATCTGCAGAAAATACAAACATTTGTCCCGTAGCGGGGATCGAACCCGCAACCTGCGCGTTTCAGCCGGGCGTACGCCCACTGCGCCACAGAGGTCGTTAAATCATCGAGGCGAGGTGGTGGAGATTCGACACTCGTACTGTCCGAAGTCATCATGTCGACTACTCTCATATACCACTGCATGTTTTCACATAGTACCAGTAACACAGACCTAAGATATTGAGAATTGCTCGATAGACAGCGTGGTGGAGATCAGGCATTGACGTAGCTAGAATCATCATAATGCCTTCATACCAGACTAGCAGCACGACCCGGCTTTGCATGGGTGTACTAATGAAACTACCGGGATAAAATGTAGCCTATAATAACCTTCCCAACAGTCCATTCTACACATCGGTGTAATAATTTTTAGAATTGGCTGAGTAGTTTCGGAGATTACCTCCGTCAAACATAGATAAAGAAAGTATAGATAAGATTGTACAGACCTACGATGTTGAGGAAGACAGCGTGTCCTATAGGCGGGGTGGTGGAGATCTGGCACTCGTACTGTCCGGAGTCTCGGCGCTGCGGGCTGCGTATCCTCAGCGCCCACTCCTCGGAGCGCGGCTTGTGCGCCGCCTCGAAGCGCTGGTCCGAGGTGTACGTGTAGCGACCCACAGTCAGCAGGTGGATGTCGCGGTGACGAACCCATGATACCTTTCCAAATGAAACGGAAAGTTGGTTATTTCGTTTTAATTTTAAACACGTTTGTTTGATTTCAAGTACTTTTTGATTCACCATTTAAGTAGGTAGGCCATTAAGAGGCCATAATGTAAAAAGACTTTGTTGAGTACGGCGCTAGGAAAAGAAACCTGTAATACTGAATATGTTCAATGTCTACGAGACATAATGCATGCTAACCTAACGTTGACTTTTGACAGTGATGAAAGCATTATTCATGCCACACCGTGCCGTGGATGGACCGAATCTCACGGTCAAACATTATAGCATAATTTTTGTATGAGAAAATTCATGCCTGATTAAAGCGCGGCCATGAATCGGCCGGGTACCGAACGGGGCACGGCCGGTACTGAGTTCTGATAACTAAGATAAAAAGATCAGCATGGCACGTGCCTGCGAAACTTTTAAATTGGCTAAAGATTAAAGGTGTACTTACCGTTCTATTTTGGAGATTCTTCACTTTACACAACAACGTGACCGGATGGCCGACCAGTCCGGTCACGTTGTCAGGCGTGCTTGGATCGAAGTACGGAGAGCTGGTCTGATGAGGCCAGTCTTCTAGGAATTCTGCACGGAATCTTTTAGACGACTCTGATACTGTGCTCTGGTCGCGTGGCTTATTGTTACTGCTGCTATCTTGGCGGCACGCTGAAAAAAAGGCATTTTAAAAATTTTTGTTGATGGTTTAGACGGCAGTGGATCAGGCAAGCACAGGACCGTAAGAAATGGAGGAAAAACAAAGGGAGACCTATACCCAGCAGTGGGAGAGATCAGGCTGCGGATTATGATGATGAAGTCACTTTTTATATCCGGGTATCATTTATTTTTTCTAAACCCGTTGATCACTTGATTTGAGTTGTTTAATAGAAGCACGTCTAAATACAAATTCTCCACTTCTACCAATTGCATAGTTTCATTACGACTAGTGAAAGTTGTTGACGTATGAGTTAATACTTAAGGTATGCCTAAAAATCATAATCTTTAGTTACCTTAGTTACCTATCAACGCTTTAAGAAAACGGCCAGTGTCCTACTTTTATACATTCGAATTTAATTAGTAAATAAATTCCAAACATGCATTTTTATTCATAAACGCAGCTTGTATGCATATTTCATAGACCAAACGTTAACTTCTCAATAACTCAGAGAACAGACTAGTTCTGATCCGCAAAAAATTTGCTCGTACTTCCGTAGAATTGAACGTATTGTTCAATCATTCGATATATCGTACTAGCTCTTTGAATTTAACCGAAAATGCAACGTTACATACTTCAATAACTTAATCGAAAACGTTTTCAGTACATCGAGTCTGTCTATTCTGCTATTGGATGAAGAAAAACGATAAACAGATTCTCTGCCTAACTCTGAACCTTCGATTTGATTCAAGCAGTAGGTTTAGATGTTATTTGAGTACCTATTTAATTATTTAAACTATCAAATTGATAGGATTTTATAAAACAAAATGATACTATATAGTGCTCATAAATCAATGCTATGCACCGTCGCGTCGCGTCGATCGGAGAGTTCAATCGAGTTGAAAGAATGTCGGTGGTAAGCTTCCATACGACTGTTTTTATACTATAGTGGCTTTTTTACTGTTAGTATTTGTTCGTACCTAATACTACGGCTGCTTTTTATAGTGTTGAGCCAACTATAAAGCTTTCGTCGTTTATGAATGCCAGGAGAATGATATCTAACTTAAGTGTTGGTATTTATTGCAAAGATATTGTAGTTTTTTATTACTAGTTTATTATCCTAACAGAAATTTATTATCCCAACAGAAAATATATCAAGAGTATATAAAAAAAAGGTTTAAACTTTCAGGCTAAATCAAACTAGGCTTTGAACTTCAGGTTTCTTCGTACTGTTAAGTACATAAGTAGCTACGGGGGCTATTAAATGAGTTCGTTTTAATTAAAAACACGACCGGACTTGATAATGATGTTGTAGTGTACCGTTCTATACTTAATTAAATTCTTAGTTAATTTTTTTTTACTTAACCTATACTGTCCCACTGCTGGTTAATTAATCCACATATTTTTTTTTACTTTGAAATTCTAATAGTGTTCGACTAATCAAACAAAGATTTTAAAGTACATTAGGCAGTAACCTACATTCTAAAAATAGCGAGCACCCTGATTTATAACCAAACTTTTGAACTTCTCTTCCAGAAAACTTCCAACATTTTTGGCAATTCCACAACCAAGAAACAAAACATTACATTGTACAATCAGCATCAGAATTAAGTTGAGCGAACTTGTTTTGTTTAAAACCAGTACCGTAAATTATGGCAATTTTGAATATTCCGACGTTGAATGCTAGAACAAGCTAATAACTACATCGACCCATAATATCTATACAAATTTAAGTGTTTATTTTATTAGTAGAAACTCGCGGCTAGTCAGCCCAACACGTATTAGCCATTGTCTTTCCTGTGGATATGGCCGGCTAAGCTGAGAGGTTAGTTTAGGTGTTGGGCAAGCATTTCCATCCCAACAATGTCCCAGGTACAACCAGTGTCTCATTAAGTGTAGGCTTTGCCTCCTGACACTGTATAAATCTGGATAGAGAGATAAAGGTCTGAGAAATAGGATGTAAGTAATGAAATTTTTTTTTTTTTACTTGACATTATTTAAATCAATTATAAATATGTCATAGTAACATTATCCGATATAGGCACAGGAGCTAGATTCTTGAACGACATTTAAACCATGACGCGGTAAGAGATTGCACGTTATCTAGCTTTTGTTTTCTTAAATCCATAGAATTTTCAAAATAAGAACGCCTAGACGTGCCGCGTTAAGACATGGTTATTTGGAGAATAAGGCACCTGCTTATAAAAATTGAATGGTATTGAATAAATGATTATCATCATTGTTTAGAACATTGAGCATGAACATTTCCTAGTTTACTTACAAAGATTAAGATGTTTTAATTCGAAATAGCTATAAATCTTTGAAATTAAATTACAGGCGCAGTATTAGAATATTACAATCAGGCCTACTCCTGTTTTCAAAATTCTGTACTCCGATTACTGTTCTCCCTGAACAGATTAAGAATTAATTGTGTGTCTCCAAGGAAATAAATGGACTGGAAAATGGAAGTCTTTTAGAGACGCAAATCCTGATTGTCAGCTGAAGCTTGATTGAGTGTTAAATAAATTTTGACCCGCAGCTTTGTCGGCTCGTACTTTAGGTTTTATCTTTGTCCTTACGGATGATCTTTTAGAATATCAACGGAAAGAGAAATGGCGGCTCGATTCGTACAGATTCGATTATTTACATTATTACAGATTCGATATTTTGCACTTAGAATACTATTTTTAAGTGGTGATTCAAAATAATGTGCGCGATTTAATGAAGTAAGTATTTTTTTTTCATACACTTTTAAGGTTGAAATACTCAGCGCTCGGAGAGACTACGCATATAGCTTTCCAAGAAAAAGTATTAAATTGTGTTCACCGAAACGTTACGCATTAATTTACAGATAGGTACACGCGTAGCTTTTTCGAAAATGGGACCAAATAACTAAAAGTACTTCGACATACATACCAGTCAATCTACATAATAAGTGAAGAAAATCACACTTTGATACAGTTAGCGTCAAATTGACACCATCTATATTTCAATTTGACTGTACCAACGAGATATAATTATCATTTCAAAAACGGAAAGGAACATATTTTCCCGTTATTTTAGGGTACCGTAATGAGAATATACGAAACACCCAAGCTTTTATAACAGCAGTGAAATGTTTATTCAGACACACCTGTGGGTTACGGGTTCAATGGGTGCTGCATTGCGTGATGTGAAGTTACTTACCGTTTTCAATTTCTTTCTTCCAGAGAGTTTGAGTTTACGACACAGATTTATTGAGTAACTCGTAAAGCTTATTTCTTTGCAAGGTAGAAATGATTGTTGCAATAATGCGTGTTGTGGAATGCGAAACATTTTTGTGTGGAAAGTTCTAGAGCATTGTCGAAGTTACGTTATTTATTGCTTAGTTTAGTGCTCGCTTGGGAACTTTAAAATTGTTTATGGGAAAATTGTGTCACTAAAGTTGCGTCATAAGTTACCTATGCATTTTATCCTTTTATGTACTTAAGTAAATAAAAATGGTCTTTTGATCATAATTTAAGATCAGATCTGGAATGATTTAGCAATTTACTTTTTAAAATTGTTTGTGCTAATATTTTTAATAAGAATTCCGGTTGAATTAACAGTTATTCAAAGGGTTTAGTAAGTATATTAACTCTAACTTCCTCTTGGGCAATATTAGCTGCTTTAAGCATTAATCACGCGTTTGCGATATTGGTCCATTGTATCTGAAGGGCTCCTGTCTATCTAGCGTCATAAAATTCACATAACTTAGGTGCAAAATGTACTCACCGATAAAGCACGAAAGGAAATGAACTGTAAACAGACACACAGTGCCCTTACGCGCCATAACTCGAGCCCTCACACGTACGGGTCATTGCTCCTGGAACAAAGAAATTCATCAGTACCCTCAAGTGAAGCCGGGTGGCCGAAACCGGATCGATTCTACCCTTTGCAAAACCTTATCAGCGTAGTGATCGCCTTACTAACCATCGGTCTCGATAACTTCTATGAATTTGCTTACTGCTGGTAGATATTTAATATTACTTTCATACAAAATATGTCAAATATCTACCGAAAGTAAGCAAAACCAGAGATAAATAAGTTATTGAGATTGGTTAATGGTATTTAGTTTCTTTACTATGCTATACAAATGTCGGTCGTATGTTTTTAACGTAAGTATGCTATTGGTAAGTATAAAATTAGACACGTCTTGTTCCGTTTTGAAAATTGCTTGGTTGATGTCGGAAATGAAATGCGTTCGAGAAACCAGCTGCAAGGGTAGTAATTCTTAATCATACACAAGCGGTAAATTCATCTTCAATTTGCATAGAGCTTGAGCTTAGATTCAAGTCTCTCAGTTCATGTGCATACTCTGAATACAGCATTCAAAGATATTAATGTTCATTATACAGCTCCTTTGAATTTCTATACAAAACTATTTTAATGAACGCTTAATGTCTTTGAGTGCGGCTGTTAGTTTCTAAAAAACAGGTCACAATAATTCACTTGGCTTTTGTCTAAATAGCCAAAACATTTTGCAACTGCTAAACTAAATCCTTAAAATCGCACAAGTCTAATAAAAGCCGATTAGGCTACTAACCACGGACGAGATTAAGTGATTCCGCAGTTACTCAGTCGAGAATCTTATTCCGAAGTTCCACTACATTCTATCAGAGACCAGTTTATATCAAGAAGACTGACAATCCCGTACAAAAAATCGTGACCCAAAAAAGCTCAAATTTACGGCTATTTCTAGATGGCGCTGCTGCGTAAGAGACGACCGGGCTAAGATTTTTATTTAGAAATTGGTATATTAGAAATTAGATATTATGTACATACATACGTAAGTACCTACCTACCTGTGAACCAATTTCTAAATAAAAATCTTAGCCCGGTCGTCTCTTACGCAGCAGCGCCATCTAGAAATAGCCGTAAATTTGAGCTTTTTTGGGTCACGATTTTTTGTACGGGATTGTCAGTCTTCTTGATATAAACTGGTCTCTGATTCTATGTAATCCTGTCCTAGTTTGAGTGTCTAGTTAGACAATTAAGCTTCTCTGGGTGATTAAAATAAGTTTAATTAATTTTTGTAAGAAGTAAAATTAAAATATTTCTTTAAAATTTAAATTTCTTAGCTTTAGAATAATCTGGTTTTCATCCCGCCAACGTGTGTTTTTATCACAATAACAATATCACGGTGAGAAAAACTAATCAAGAAAGTGATTTAGCAACACGAACAACATCTCAAGCACGACAGAAAAAGTTCCGACATGCGCAGACCCGCAAAAGTGGTTGGCGCAATCCAACATAAAACAATGGGCAAGATTACTGCAACACGAGAGAAATGAAACAATTTGTCGTTTCCAGAGTTCTAAACGGAGCAGATTTTAACTAGTTTAAAACATTTCTAGTAGACGTGACCGTAGATATAACGTTAGAAATAAAATGCTGCAAATTGTGTCACAACTTAGTTTGGCAGCTTGAATTATGTTAATAGAATAGAATAGAATAGAATAGAATAGAATATGTCTTTATTGTACACCACAAAAGGACAAAACAAACTTAAAATTAACAAACAGAACAAGTGTATCAATGGGCGACCTTATCGCTGAAAGCGATCTCTTCCAGGTAACCTTTGGATGGACAGGATAGAGTTAACTAGTGAAGACGGTGGCATACATAAAATATTTAAGTAAGGGAAAAAAAAAAAAAAAAACGAACAAAAACCTAACCTACTTAAACATACCTACATACCTACTACTAATACATAAACTAAAACGTATAATAAGAATTAATAATAATAAATATCTTCTTTAGATTACATACACAATATATAATAAACTTACTTAAAATACATGTAAAATTAAATAACTGTAAATAAAAATAATAATAATAATATAATGTATACTTTAGTTAATATAAACAAATACATACCTATTATAAATGACTTTAAATTAAGTTGAGCATCCTGATAAATAATAAATAATAGTTGGATTAGGTAATCTTATTTAAGTATTTTATCCAATGACCGAATACTCAAACGATAATTAAATATTTAAGGCCATATTACCTGTTATTTTTTGACAGATTTGTATAGTCAAATGTCAAATTATGTCATAGACAAGTACTTACCACTTACTTTAATTAACGTTTCAGTATTCAGGAGTAAGTGTGTCAGAAGGAGAGTTGTTTATTTACAATGCTGTGGCATGTTAAGTTGTGTGTTAATGAAAAAAGGAGCCTCCACTTAAAATGAAATTACTGTAGGTACTGTACTGTCAGTAGTGTTGCTGTTTGTATTGATTGTAAACCCGAGGTAATCAATTCGTTAGAACCATATGCAAATTTGATGTATCAGAGGCGGTAGTTTAATGTTCCTTGTTTACAAGCAGTGTGGGCTATACATGTATTTTCCAAACAATCCAATAATGCATTGTGAATATTCTTGTTAACAGCACCATTTAGCAACGTTGCGTTGTCCAAGTTTATCATCAAACAAACGATAACAGCCACGGTTAATAGACGTACTATCTTTAAGACTTTGTTAACTTCTGCGTGATCTGCAAGGGATAGTAATAAGTTGGCTTTTGTCGGCTGGTCTCTAGCGCAACCATTATTTCTAATATTATCTTTTTACAATATTCCTAATATTATTGGCAGTATTTTCTATATTCCGGGTGTTTAGCCACCGTACAAAGCATCTAAGAACTGTGAAAAGTAACAGCGCTTGGCCAAATTTATACACTTGTCTTCTATTTCTACGAGTTAAATGGTTTAGTTTGGTGCACATTTAAAGACTTCCGCATCGAAACACTAAGAGCTGAAACTGGGGCAGGTCAAGCCCGAGGGCGTCGTTTCCCAAATTGTCCTTTGTAAAAGACCAATTTGTAACGGAGTGTGAAAAATGTTTCCGAAAGGTGAAACATTTAGAACAACTCTTAAAGAATTTTAACAAAGAATGCAATGTAATGAGTACTCTGGTAATTCAATAACTTTTGGCCTTGTTTTAAGAAGGCAAAATGTTCTTGAAATAAACCAACATAATGTTCTTCAGTTATTTATACAAAGGCTTTTTATATTTTTACTAGATGATTTATACGGCTTCAGGAGGCCGTACTTTAACATCACGTTGTAGTATTTTTTGAGAGCTTAATGTTTTTTTTAATCCATGATATTAAATATCCTCCATATTTAATATGGTCAAATACTTATTATTGCTTAGCTTGGGTTGACTCTGTGTGGAATGTCCAAGGATATTTATTTATTTATTTATTTTTGGAAAGTTAATGAAATTATAAGACACGAGTTCGAAATAAAAACGAACTTCTGAAACTTATGAAAATTGACTTTAACAAGAGCAGTTCGACAAGACAAGTAAACATGAACAATTTTTACTCATGAAAACAAGAAATACCACAAATAATTTTCAATAACTTGCTAACGATGTAGATGATTGAGTATTCTTGGATATTTCTTAAACCCAATAAAAGGTCAACTTGATGCGAACTGTACAACTTTTTTCGTTTACTTTTCTACGAAATAAAGAAAAAGATTTCGGATTCTTGTTTCAGGTCTTATTCGTACTCGAACCCATCTCAGTTTGTTTATTTTCATTATTATTTACAGCATCATAAAACCAGAAAAGAAATCATAAATTATGACTGCTGAATTTTACCACCAAACGAAACAGCTTCTCCGGAACACCTCGGTATATTTTATTCAGAAAACGTTTGCCAAAGTAAGTACTACTCAGTGCTGAAACATAAATATTAAGGTTAGTGGTGATAAATGGTTTTAGCTACTTAGGAGTCTAATCTCGCCACGGACTCTCAAAACAATACGCGGCCTTGTCAAAGTTGTTGCGTCAGCTTGAACCGACAGTGGTTGCTGGAGTGAGAATATTTTTTCGGCGTTACCGACTGTTTTGGGGTGTTCATTGAATTTGCTAATTCAAAACAGAATTTGAAAAATGGGACGATTAACTACGGTAAATGTCAGATAAAGGAAGATAGTGAGAAATTGTTGAAGCTTTTTTAATTAAACCTAATCATTAAAAAACATAATGAACAAAGACATTATAATGAATTGAACGGGAATTACTCACGTAAAAATATTGTCGATTTAGATACCGACAATGTTTCGATTCTTCCGGAGAATCTTCATCTGGGTATGAGTGTGCTCACTCCTCGCGGGCGCGTTTCACACTGAAAACAATCAATCGACAATATTTTTACGTGAGTAATTCCCGTTCAATTCATTATAATGTCTAGTACAACTCACGATAGTTTTGAAAGTGAAATAATGAACAAAATTGAAAGTAGGGCTTACTTAAATCACCTTAGACTAATTAATGTAAGCATAAATTATGATTTTTATCTGAACTTTCATAAAATATTACATAAATTGTAATGTTATGAACGAAGATAATATTTTATTTATCTACAAGAAATTATTCAAGCAAATGGAACAACTTATTTACATCTATATCGAGTATTACTTATTGCGAGCAAACGAATTAATTATGATGAGAATCAAAACAGGCATTATTTTTCTTGGTGAGGATTGTAACAGGATTGTAACAATAATAATCATCTAACATTAGGGTGATCCTTGACGTGCTTTTGAAACATTTTTATGAATGTTTCTTTCTTTCTACTATAACTGATAAAAGCTTACTTGAACCCTGACATTGATAATAGTAATAGACGTTTTTCTTAATAAAGTCTAAATTCCAGAGCAAAGCTCGAAAGAGGATATTTTCTTCCAAAAACAATGGCCTTATAAATAAATTATTATCCAAACCACTGTTTTTCGTAATCATTCTCAATAGTATAGGAAACCTTTTACTCTGATTTGCTTTACCTATACGTAGATTTCAAGATTTGTAGTCGTAAAGGAAACCCCTGGGATTACAATCTACATATAACTTGGCAAAGTGAACAATACTGATTGCTTGTTGTACTTTATTTGATGGCGTACGTGATGCCAAGTTTGCAAGCAGTAAGTTATTACATTCGTTCAAAACTAATTAAAACTTCACTTAAATTTCGAACACTTAGAACTAAGTTATATGATCACAGTCGTTAATCAATCAAGCTAGGTAATAAAAGAAAGAAAATAATTCATTCATGTACATTAAAAACTCAGGCCTTTACATTTGACTTTACGGTGATTATTATATTGTTCTATTCCAACCGTGACACATCAAAAAAGTATCAGACATGAAATGTCATACATGTATATTTATCTAAAGAAACCAGCCGCGCAAAGCTGGGGCGGGTAACTTGTTTTTAATAAATTATATTTAGCACCCATAACGATACCTTACCTTTACATTTTTTTAGTTGAAAGGTGGTAACTCTGCTTTATGTAGGTGCATCAACTTCATTATCATAACAACATAAACAAGTTGGGGCATAATAAGATAAACAACTTTTTAGTACTGTTTCCATAACCTATGGCATGACAATGTCATCGGTCCGTGGGTTAAAGGGTAGTAATCCTACCCTTTGTTGGTCTACAGCTTCCATTAACCTAATTTCTGGGGGATATAAAATATATAGCAAATTAACCAGATGAAAGTATAATGTGGTACATTATGCGGGCAGTGGTTCTGCAGATATCGTTAATAGTATTTTGATCTACCAAAACTTATTCGCTTAGCTTATTACTAGGTGGGTAATACTGTAATTGTTCAAGGGCATATATATATTATTTATAAGCATTTACGGTGCCAATATTTATCAAACACAATGACGTTTTAGTTCTAACATACTTTATTATAATTACGAATTTAAAATGAATTTGACGTGAATACGATAAAATATAATATCCAAATAAAACCTCGAAGCACCTCTAGTAAAACCAGTCGGTAAAGAACAAAACCTAAAATACAGGTAACAAAACAAGGGTTTGTACAATTTTCTAACCGACCTAACTGGTTTTTAGATACTCTTTGTTCAGTTTGATTTATTTTGTTGCGAAACAAACGAACCAAAATAATAGTTTCGAAGCGCGGTCTACTAGCAATAGGATCTGGTGTCACTCGATCGGAAATATAGAGTGACAGTCAATTTATAGGTAAGAACTAATTCAATACAAATATTTAATGCACTGTAGAGTGAAAATTGTTTTTTGTTGTAGGCCAAATTTATTTATTGTGTGGCAAAGGAAACTCTGATTGATAAAGGTGTACTATTTCTTAATTCGAATCGAACAAAGCTTTGAGGGTTTGATATCTGCAAAATGAGTCTCGAGTCTAGGTGTTGGCAATGCGTAATCGTATGTGTGTAGTTACACCATTCTGGTTACCATAATACGGACATTAAATTGTTTAACTTCAAACTAGATGAAACTGTGTGGAATATCCAAAGGTATTTATTTATTTACCTGAGAAAGTATACAGTCAAGAGAACCAGACAAACTTATTGATGTCTAAATTTTCTCCGTGCCAATTTTGCAATCCCACAAACTCGTCATCAGGTAATTACGGAGTTTATCTAAGAAAAACTTCGGACACCTCAATCGAAGTTGGGAAACGACGCTAAGACCGGATTTTATCGGATCTCCAGAACTAGGTGTAAGATTAAGTTTAATATCCTGGGAGTTCATTTGGACTGAAGAAGCTTACAATAGTTAAAGTGAAAAAGAAACCAGTTATTTTTGTTAACAAAGTAGTGCAGTTAGTACAAAATTTAGATTGTATCATACATAAATAGATTAAGTTTTCTGACCATAAAAGGGTTACTGTCTCAATATTCCCGTTACTTTATTATATCTGCTAATTATCATATTAGTAGGACCCTCGTATTATTTTGCGTATGTTACAGACTTGTCAGGTTTCGCGTAAGAAACTGTTGGAAACCTCCAGTGTATAATAACGTTATTTGCAATCATAATGGTTAGTTATTAAGTAACATATTCGTTCTAGTTATTCAGTATCTAGTCTTTAAAAAAAACGATTCGTGAAAACGATCTGAAAATTCACATTCTTGTTGTACTATCATTTTTCTAACAAAAAACAATACTCTACATCCGTAACACAAATAACAGCCAACGAGATCCCAAAGGCCTCAAACTAGCTGACAAAAAGTAGGGCACAGTCAGATTACGCTCACGTGATCTACGTGCCTTTTTATTCATTCTTTAATAGCTCACCTGTGGGTAGGATGTTGAAGTTCAAAGAGTGTTCTTATGTAATATTTCTGAGTGGATTAAGCTTTTACTTTATTACGAGGTATATTTTTGGTTTGTGCAAAGTTAAATATGAAAATTAAGTATCGGTTTCTGACCTCTATGCTGGAGTGATTGTTTAAGAATTTTGACTTCTAAAACGTGAGGCGCAAACTCTACACACTTACATTTGAAAAAATATCATAAATAATGCTCCAGTATTATCATTATGTATGACTAGCCGCACCCCGCTTTGTTACTCGCGATAAGAGTATGATAGCTTTTAAAAATGTAAGTAATAAGTTTGCATTTAGGTGTCAAAATAAAAAAAAAACGTAAGGCGTGCGTGATTGTGATTTAGAAAGGTGATGCGTGTTACTTATTTACCTAACTGTATAAGATAGTACACTAGGCATGTTGAATCCTAGGATGGCTTCATCTTTAGTTAGCGCGTTGTTTTTACGACGACCCACAAATATAAATCTAAACAAATAGAAAGCTTTTGTTTGTGATATGAAAACACATATTAAGACAAATATAAATCCGTAATAACTTCTGTGCCTCACCCACGCTATTTTGTCCCTGTAGCTTTATAAATAAACTATTACTTTTCCAATGTATAATTTCCTAGGACAAAGTTCCACTTTTATCATGGATATAAAAAAAAAAAAAAAAAAAATATAAGGTAAAAATCAAAAGAACCTTCGGAAAGATAAGAGTGTTTTAGAAAATGTATAAATGTGGTTCGGTGAATTGATAGATAAACGTCAAATAAATTTAAATTATCTTAAAAATAGGCAAAAAATACAAATAGTAAAAGAAACGTCATTCAACATTTTTTAAACTTTCATGGTTTTAAACATTAAAAACACTTAAAACGAGATATACGAATATATATCCCATTTTAAGTGTTTATAACGTCGGTCAACAGTTTTTGGTAAAATTGATAAAGGAATCGGTTCCATATTGCACGAGATTTAAGACGTTTAATAGATAATTGATTATTTGAAGCTATTCCCGAAAACCACTAATCTCATCATTGACGTGTTTGATTTTATAGCGAATTGTATAACATAATAAGTCTCACCACAACCTACATGTAGTGCCTCTGTTAACGCGCGAACTTTAACCGAATTACAATCAACTTGAAGCCGAGTTCACAGTAACACGTATATTGCTCTCACAAATTGCACCAGTCTTCTGTATAGATCTTGCTATTAAAAAAAGAAACATTTTATAGTATATCTTTTCTAGCTTTCAAAATAAACCCGTATCTTTATTTAGTAGTACATCTATTCTATTTTTTATTCTATTCTGTCGCATACTTTATACCATTTAGTTGCTGCGCACAAATTTTTCGTCAGTATTTCGTTCATTCCACACCGACATTGCGCATAGTTAGCCAGCTATGTTCTGAACGTGGCAATACAACCGATTGAATTCCCCGTTAACGAACTATAGACGTGACAGCCTGACTTTTTTCCCATCAAACATTTTTAGCATTCGTACTCGCTGAATTGAATTGCTTTTGAACGGCAAACTTCTTTCATTGAGATTTATCTTGAAGTTTGTAGGATTTTATTGAAAGCAGAAATGATAACACAGCTGGTTTACTGTTATATTATTGTAATCATACAATTTAATTAATCAACATTATGCTTTTAATCAAAATATGAGAAGGCGATAGTAATGTTTTCTTTATCGATTCAGAAAACAGTGAAACCACAATCAGAATTAATTGCGAACGTATGTTTGGACGTGATAATAATTAACCCGGCATACCAAAACATTACTGATAGCTAAAACAGTTTCCAGCAATACATAATTAAACAACCGTACTCATTCACTAATGAAAAGCAATTAAAACCTTATTTAGTAACTGCACAACTTATGTATTTATAATCTACTATCTGTATCGGTAAATTTGGTTTTATCGAAATGTTTGTTTCTATTTCTTCATAACAAAGTTTTCTACAGAATTCCCAAGGCGTACGTAAAAATGCCATGATATATTGACGTTCATTTGTCTTGGTATAGCCACTGGAGTGCTTTATGTTTGCACAGGAAATTACTACTTCTGTAACTTACTTCTATTATTGACAGAGGAAATAAAGCCACCAATAGCTTATCGAAGTATTTTTTGGATTTGTAATGATAAAACGAATACGATATTATCTTTTCTCTTTTTGTTAGTAGTAGTTTAGCTTATGAGTTGTCATTAGCAAAATGAAAATAAGTAAAATACTTTAAACTAGCGTTAAAATAATAAAATGTCTGCCAAGAATATAGAGTAATTAAAATAATTAGAGATAGATTGAATAATGGATAGCTTCTAAAGCCCTTAAAAGTTTTGAGTACCTGCCCACGCGTTAAAATTAAACGAAGTTTCGTTCAACTTATAATTATTATACTATTTGACTTGTCGAGGAAAAGCTTCGAAATGATCATCATCATTTATAGACCCTGATGGGCTGAATGAGTTCAGGTTTTTTTATTACATACCTATTATTCCGTCTCATCCAATTCATTATTAGAAATACTTACGAGTGCTTTCTTGACATATACCTACTTATAGTTGTATTATGAACTGCAAAGAGACTATGTTATAGAATTGTTTGCAAAAAAACTATGTTCTATTTATTTTTGTTATGATTATGTATAATGAAAATAGCAATTGGCTGTCAGTAAAATATTACAAATAATTCAAAAATAGTTAGGTAATAAAAATAATATGTAAACAACCCTTGTCCTACTAGTCATAATTAAAAGTTTGTTTATTTTGGATCAGACCAAATTACTAAACATACAGGCGTTTAACAAGTAAAGCATCAGTTGTTTGAAACAAACTTTCAATATTTTTAGAGCCTAGAATATCGAACTGTGTAGCCTAACACAAACAATTCCCCGGCACATTAATCTTCTCGTGAAAATAAGAACATCAATCGTGAATATTGAACGATGGAAACGACTGCCCTCTGGCGGGAGGTGTCAAAATAATGATTGCTACATGGCAGCATTTTAATAGACTCTGATCAAACGAATTGAGTAATCTCTATCAAAGAAAATTGAGGCATCAATTACCAGGGGATTTAAATGTCAAATCGAACATTTTTTACACTTATCCATTTATCTTTGAAAACAATCTAAAGAAGAGACTTATCATCAACACATGAGACACTCATGAGCTTCCTTTATTAGGCTATGTAGTAATGTTCCATTACTAACGACTGAAAATAAGCTCGTATGAGAAAATGAAAAATGCCAGAATACTCAAATGCTCATTAAATATTTCAGGCCGTTTTAACCATTAAGGAAATTATTTTTTGACAGATTTGTATATACAAAGTCAAATTATGTCATAGCATCACTCTTTTTAACTAGCGTTTTAGTATTCGGGGGTTAAAGTAATTAAATTTTTAAACCATTTTAATGACTATGCAATAGTATATAACACCTTTTTTACAACCAGATCAATTACTTAGCCTGCTATCCAAAGCACGAAAGCCCTGATTTAAATATCACACCTATATTAATAGCGACCACTCAGAACGTACCACGCACAACTGTTTCACTTCTCCCTCAACAAATCTTTGTAACAGATTTCACTTGCACCTTTTTTATTTAATGTTCACAACCTGATTCGTAAAATGAAAAAAAAACCGTTCGTCAATCTGTTTTATGAGATCCTTAAGATTTAATGTCGTTATCGGAAAAACAATAAAACTTTTAGCCACTGTTTGGGATAAATTCAACACAACCCGAGGGTTGACAATTCAATCACAAAACCCGGCAGTGTTGTTAACGACTTTGTATTTTTGAGTCTCTGTACCAATAAAAGAACTCTAACTAAATAATGCAAGTCTCTCTTCATTCTGTTATAATGTTGTTTTTATCTGTAGGTAGGTATATATTTACAAAAATGTAAGTATGTAGATAGATAAGTTTTCGAATGGAGCGAGTTCCACGTATCGCAAGCATAGCCAACCAACAAGATGGACGGATGATTTAGCAAAAGTCGCAGGATCACGGCGGATGCAAACCCCTTCCAACGTAACAATTATTAAATGAGAGTGTCTTTTATCCAGTGGGTGTCTTAAGTCTAAAACTATGAAGATGACACTAGCTATAGAATATAAGCTATCTGTTCGGTCAGCCATCTAATTACCTAATCAAAAGAGTAGAAAATTAACACAAATCTGTTGTAGAAATACACCATAAATAAATAAAGAATACTAAATGAGTGCGCGATACAGATAACCCAGTTGACATGTTAGCCAAGAATATAGGTCTCAAATATTAAACATTCATGTAGCCGATACTTTACAAAAGTGATAAAAATAATACGAGGAAGTCCATACATTTATTACAATAGTTTAGATAATGGTTAGGCTGGGTAGTTCATATCAGGAACTCTTATACTGCATTCATTAGAGGTTATACTCGTTTAAACCTCTTCCATTTTATTTCTGAGTGAGTGTAAATTTTTTTACTATAATCTACGTAAGAAGAATAAACGTTGTTTGATGATGTGACATAAAATATACAAATCTTTGTCTCGGCAGTAAATCAGAAAACATTAACTAAGTACTCACCATGGTTGAGATAAGTTATCCAGATTTTCAAAACCAAATCCTTGTTTCTTGTCAACCACAAACATCGTCAGTTCAAATAAAACACAGCTGTTAACCGCATTTGTTCTCATTCATTTTCACATTTAATTTATTCAACACACAAAACTTTCAAACAAAACAACACAAGTTTCCCGGCAAGAAAACTTTTGCCTCCCTTTTCTCAAACTTTTTAAACTTCGAACGTTTTATTTTTTGAAAGGGATCACCAAAGAGGCGGCGACAAAATTTAAATTTCGAACGTGATACTTTTTCGTTCGAAATCACGTCCTGTATTCGAGAGGGTACGAGCGCCCGTTGCGTCAGTGTGATTGCCACTGCGATGTTGAACACGCAACGCGCCTGCGTAGGTGTGCGCCATCGCCACCGACTCTCTGCACTCCTGATACATTTCTGCTTCAATTAATCCCGGCTCTGTACTCAATTACACCTACGAGTGTTGCTCCCCTGGTAGCTTAAACTGGTCAGCAGAGGATATTGAAACGAATGCGATAAAGGCCTGTGACGATTAGGACTGGAAATGGACATGGTACTTCCGAACATCTGGCGCGCTTTTGACGACTGTTTTTACAACTCATTTTAGACCAAAGTTTTTAAGCTCACTTTTTGATAAGCACTTTGACTTTATTTTCAGTTCTTTGAACTGAATAGGTTTAGTTATTTTAGACTTTATATTTTCAAACATTACTTAAATCTCTAGGCAAATACGAAATCCTTTGACGACGTCTCATGCATATCTGAACATTACATTTGGCACTAAAACTTTGCTATTTTAGGTGACATTACATAATTTCTGACGTGGGCGTATATTTGTCGGTACCGACTCAACTTTACTAGTAATTTTGGTATGTTATCTAAATATTAGAGCCTAGATTAAGTGTTTTTGTTCACCATTTTTAACAAGATCATGTTTACAGATTAGACTAGCTATCAGAATATTACCGTGCCCTGGTTTGGCACACGCATGCCATGAATTTTGATTGCATCTCTTTATCCCACTTATGTATGCATGTTACTAAGAGCTTAAACCATAGAAGAAATAATAGTAGGTATACCACAAAACCTTCACACTAACGACATAAAAGTTTAAGCTTATTTTAACGGTATTAAAACCAACGTCTATTGAAATAAAGCTCAACTTTCTTTATGATGGAAATGTCGGCAACCTGAATTCGAGATTATGAATTACTGATTTAACAATATTTATGCCAACTCGCGATAAAGCTCATTTCATACTGAATGATGATTTGAAGTGACACGCGCCTGTTAAACCACTCGGTGGTAAACGAAGGTTAATGGATGTTTCAGTAAACCCAACCGTGAATCAGTAGGGTTCAGTAACTTGATTAACTTAATTTGGTTGTCAGACAGTTGTTAGCCTAATTTGCGCACTAAAGATTAGACCCGTGGTCAGCTATTTATTCTATTGCTCGACGATAAAGGTTGAATTACTCTTATGGCTTGGGCGATTAGCAGCGTCATTAGGTTGCTAGTTTTGTTCTAAATTCAAATTATTATCCCAAAGCATCTGTGAAAAATTGCCGTAGTTTTCTTTATTTGAATTAGGATATTGTTTATGGCTGGTAAGTAATTTAAAAATAGAATATCTGAGTATTCTTTGTTTGAACACAATCAGTAGCATCATTAGGTTGTTCAAACTTATGCAAATTGGGCATAAGCCATGTAAATCACCGTCTGGTCCATTACTCACTGGTTTTTGTATGTAAGTTTACAGCCATTTTTCATCCACATATTAATTTTAATTTGCGTATGCACTAAGCACCAATGCTATCCATAAAATGCGGTCGCAGATGTTGTCCACTAAAATAATGAATTTTAATGTTTCAACTGTAGTTACTTTAAGAGTGAATTGTAAAATTAAACATTTGAAAGCTAAAATGGCTGACGCTGTCATCTCCTTTGGTCATCTCTTTGTAATGACGTGAGAGTGACAACCACATTATAATATTAAACCAGAATAAAAAAAATTACGGGTCTGAGGTCCTATATGTGATGCCCTGATGATGATGATTATGCTTGCTAAGGCGTTCTTGATAGATCGCTGAAGTTAACACTTCTTGTTACTCCTATGGTATATTTCCATAATTAATATCTATAAATGATGTATTTAAGTATTACAAAAAAAACAGTATATAGGTACTTCGTACACAAATCAGTCATTTAAACATAACACAAAAATGTTGTTGCTAAAAGGAAAAAATGACGCCAGCATTATTTAACAATGTCCAAGACTATTTATTTATTTACTATTTACTTTAATAGCCTACTATAAAAGTTTTTTTACTTCCATTTCCTTGAAATAGAAGATTTCCAATGTACTTTTCTCCCCCATTTATGACTAAATAATCGTAAAGTTTGACACTCAAATCCCTTCGATGTCATCTAATAAAAGGCAAGGGTTTAGCACCTCCATAATTATCTGCACAATGGGACATAAAGAAGTTGACTTTGTCAGATCACAAAGGAGTATCAGTTTATCTTTTCATTTTCTTGAAACAAATCATTAAAATCTTTGTGATCAATTTTATATAGGACTATCTTTTATATAGGATATTAAATTTCAATCGTGTGTTTGATCTATGCTCTAGACATTTTCAAGAATCTTGAATATTTAAATCAAAGCGGGTTTCTACTGTTTTTTCAATAATAATCTTGTCGTCAAGTTAATAAACAATTAAAATATGAACGCTAAAGTTCGTACATACATTTATTTGTACAAATAGAACTTAGTAGGAATACACATAATGTATTATTATAACCAATAACATATTCCTAAGCAAAAACCAATTGATAAAAAATTCAAATTGGTGAAAACACATTGTAAATCTGCTGGCGAGTACGCCTGTCTTTAGTATTATAATTTGATCTATACCAAAGCAAGAGTACGTACACTTTGTTTGTACATTCATTTTTTTGCATAAGATGGTAAAATATTTCCTTGAGATAAAACGTAGACAAGATAAGTCTCTTTTTGTGAAGTACAGAATATATTACTTTTGTTTTTTCTTGTGTAATAAAAATGACCGTGCAATCCCTTTGTAAGTTCCTACAGTCGCGATATGTATACATTTCATATTTTTCAGGATGATGTCACACACATTGTGTGTGTAAAAGTTATACCAAAAACTTCAAAATGATAATTATACTTTATGTGCCATTATCCATCTATACATTTTTCAATAATACACACACTGTATCATTTTAAACTGGCGTCTGGTACAAAACACACACTGTGACATAATTTTTAACTGGCACTGGTATGTACACAAATTCACCATAATATAGCTTCGTTGTATTTCAGTTTAAACGTGATTAATTCGACTTGAAATATTAACAGTTCACTTACTGTTCAGCTTGGTTAGTCTGATTATCAGGAAAATCAAAGATAATTCGAAATCAAACGAATAATAAGTAATATTACTCTGAAAATGGATGAATCTTTGATGACATTAACTCATTTCAGTTGATTCGAGGACCACTTGCACCGTTTCAATCAAAGCGTTAAATCATTGCACAGGGGAAAAAAATTATAGTAAAAATAGTAGTTAATAGTTTGTAATGGATCAGGATAGTTTGAAGAGTCTGGGGGAGACCTTTGCCCAGTTGTGGGCAAAAGAGACTGTAAACTGGAAAAGATGTAGAATAATTTTATACCTCGTCTCCCCCAGACAAAATAGGTTAAAGGTAGGTAGGTAGGTAATAAATTAGTCTACATCTTTTCCAGTTTTCAGTCATATTTACATCCCGCATTTTTTTTTTTCGATAGATGGATAGAATAAATATTTTAAACTGAAATTTGAGCTCTATCAGCAGTCTAAACTAAACTGGTGCCAATTCTTAATCAGTCTACGCATAATGATCAAGAGAATTAATTCTGATCACAATTCGTTGATTCCAATTTGTTACAAGGTTTTGATTCTCAACTAATTAGCTGGGTTTGATGAACCCGTCTAATCTTATGTTTGGTTTCGGTTAAGCTTACTTTGTGGGTTCGTGAAAGTTTAGACCGCTATCTTAACGGATACTTCGCGGTGGTCATTTAATCCCACGTAAAATAGACTTTAGGTTAATAATACAGTGAACTTCAGACTCGCTGTAGTACGAAATTTATATTAAACAAACACCGTATTAAAAGTAGCCTACGTGCTATTAAGGGATATAAACTATTGTATATTTTAAGTTTCAGCCAAATTTCCTAAGTGCATTGGCGTAAAAGAGTAACCTTTATTGTTATATTATAATTATATAAACAATGAAATGCTGTGAGTTGGTAAGCACGTAGCCAAGAAAGCGGTAGTACAGAATGTCTAAATATTTTTGGACAGGATCTATCAAAATGATCTGGAACGAATCTAGAAAATTAGTTGCTAAAGTTATTTATTTCTTAAAAATTTCTATAGATGTTTTTACTACCATAAATTGATTATGCAAGATTATGCACCGCCTTGAGGTTTCTTTCCACGGCAAAATAACTTAAGCATTGCTTCAAGCGCCCTCAATCTGTCAAGATACTTATCCTATCTTTATAAGTAGACATGGACGTGAGACCTAGCGCCTAGACTTTGCTTATTTTTCAAGTGATTTTATTTTGTTCTGCCGCGATTGTGTATAGAGTGGGTGATGAATCATCATGATACTGATGATACTGATGATGATCATCGATTGCTTACCTTGGGATTAGATGACGCTGTGTGAAATGTCCCAAGGATATTTATTATTAATTATTTATCTTGCGTCAATTGAACCCGTAACCTCTGTGTCTCGATGGGCTTTTAACTACTACACCACAGTAGGTCGAGAAAGATAGAAGCTAAGTTGTCTTGTCTCTTGATAGCTTGTCAGTGAATATTTCCACAAGTCTGTTGATTTGATTTTTTTTCTGCACACCCCCATGGGAAAGAGGCGTGATTATATGTATGTATGGATGTATGTTGATTTGATTTGTGAGATCATGCTTCACATTTGAATTTACAGACGTTTTCCAAGTAACCCTATGAACCAGATATTAAATTATCAGCTATGCTACATTTACGTTTGACAAAATAAAATTTCCTTTTCATTCTGTCTAAATAGGGACCGAAAATAAGTAATACGTTTAGATCACAGCTTTAGATAGGTTCCGGTATTCATATACGTGATCTTATAGTATAAAGTCGAGACATGTTTGAATTTAAAATGTCTTGAAGCTAAGAAGGTGGCTCTTTGAACTTTATGGTACAGATAATGAAAATTGCGCTCAAAGACAGCGTTGAAAATCTAATATTACCACAGAATACTTCAAATAAATGATATTTAGAAGTCTCACTTTGAATAAATCAGATGTGAAATGTAAAAAAAGTTAAAAAGTAAAGGTAAGTTCTACTAATGAAAACTGGTTTTATGACTTGTTTTGTTCAAAAGAAAATGATGTTGGTCATTCAGAACATTACCAACTTTTCCGAAGCGGCCGTAAGTGGTACTAACGATAATTTTATTGAACTAATAACTGGTGTGGTGACACAGCACCTTTCTCAGCGGGCTAGTTAAACTTAGTAGTCGTACTAGGTACTTGGTTCTTGGACGCCAATCAGTAACCGCCTTTGCCGTCGTCACCTGCATAATTTATTGATAGTATTTGAAAGTGAAAAGCTCATAATTCAAATTCGAAAACCAATCAAGTTACCTAAAGATAAATCACGTCTAGAACTGCAGACGTGTCAAAAATCTAGTTTGACTAAAAATAAATTCTGAAATATATTTGGCAAAATGATTACGCGAAGCTTGAATTTTATCAGTTTTTATTTAGTGTGAATAATTTTGTCCCAATTTAGATTTTTTCTCAGTCGACCATAACTTATTAGAAATTCCAATTCAAACTTAGGACTGTCCTACATTTTATGAATATGTATTTATTTATTTATTTTACAATAATATAAATTTATCTAGAGCTTTATGCGAAAATAAAATTGTGTTAAAAGTCTTGTTAGTGTGAAATGTATTGGAAAAAATTGAATCATCATGTAGCATTGTACCGAGTATGAGAGCCGTAATATAGTTTTCTCCCAGAAAACTATATTACAGCTGGGACAGTTTTTGACTTTGCATTAGTACTGACAGAAATTTTATTATCTATATCTGAAACAATATCTTTGGTTTTTACTGTTTGTAATCCTTTAAACTAGTCATTATTTTTTTTAGAACTATTTTGTTAAGTGGTCTTTGGGACCTTTATAAATTCATCGGACTTTTAAACGAAACGTAGAATTGGCGAATCGACAAAAACAAAACACGATCAGAGATCCAAGTACCAAGTGATTAGTCAAAAGTTGGCGCAGTAAACAAAACTGGAAACTGTAGCTTGTAAAGGAAGTAATAACATTCTTGGAAACTTAACGGTTCCGGTTAAATTTGGAGTAACAATATTGTATTCATCAAACTGATTCTGCTGAAGCCAGAATGCTTTAGCTAATTTTCCGCGGAAACCTATAAACGTTGGCTCAAAAATTTTGATATGAAGATTTGTATATCCGTCTGACTTTTGGTGTAGAAACTTTAGGTTTACAACGTGGTTCAAAATGTATACATGTGTTTTATCAGTAAAAATTACTAAATCTCAGAAAGTTAAATAGATGTTCCAAAAAATTGTCAATAACATTAAGTCTCATAAGACGAAGTTCAAATACCAGTTCATTTTACGCACGGCCCTGTCCTTTGTAGAAAAACTTTTATTGACTCTTTTGTAGTGATGGGAAAACGCAACAGATTATTTCGGATAAATTGTTTTAAAACACTACGTAGTATTATAATAGTATTAGGATAGTAGAATAGTTTAGTTTCTGTAAATAAATGTAATGTTTTAGGATTGAGATTGTCAAAGACGAGATAAACAATTTCAAAATTGTGTATTTAACATGTTGTAAGCATGTTGGGCGATCAGAACCCATGACGCAGACCCTGCGCTCGGCCACAATCTGCACTCGTGCTTTTTTGAGGAGCACCTGGACAGTTTATATTATGTATGTTAGGTATATAAATAAACACATAATATCTTGGGAGGAGGTGATCCTGTGTGAAATGTCTAAGAATATTTATTTACTCATGGACATATACTAATCTGTAAGGGCACTAATACCACCCATTCAAATGATCACTGTTCATAATATCACCAAACATTAACCTATGAAAAACGACTAACCAAGCTCAAAACCACAAGCACTACTCATCCAGATAATCAAATTGAATGCCCGTTCGTATTTGCCTTGAAAACTGCCGAACTACGTGTAAAATGGACGGGATAGCAGTTAAAACCAAATTCAGGTGATTTAAACGGTGAATCGGCAACGCATTCGAGTTGCAACCGCATGCACTCCACAATTAGCAGCTGATTAGAGGGCTTCAATGTTACTGTTCATAAACTATTTTCAGTTGCCTATTCAATTGAGATTGATGCTTACACCTAAGTAGATTTTGGAAATAAGGGAAATTGGGAGATTGAATGACAAGTAAAAACTTGAATATTAGAGTCGATAGATAATTTTGTGATAAAGGTTAAATTAATTCATCTTTGAATTAATAAATAAATTTTTTTTACCAGGCTATTAATTAATTTACCCCAGGCCATTGCAAATTATAAAGTTTAGAAAAGACATTCAAATGAATAGTAGATTCTCACATTAAAATTCATCCCTCGATTCATCTTCATATTTCATTTTAAAAAGTTCCTTCAAAAATCATGATTGTCTCCAAATTTCATGTTTCAAAAAATCTTTCGAACATAATATTAGGTATTATGTTCGAACATAATAATCATTAAAATTTCACGTTTCGGTAAATACATACCGATGTTTGTCTGTTGATAGAAATAAGGACATCCCTAGCGCCCAAGGCATTCTCTAAGGAATCGGCTTGGCAGCAAACATCGAATTTCTTGGGACACAACTTTGATGTTGTTCGTTTAGTTTGCCTGTGTTGTGCTGTGGTAGCATTCCGACCACGTTCACTGTTTGTGTGTTTATCACTGCATACAGTTCACGACATGGTCATTACTAACTGGGATAGATACAAACATACATGTCATATATTTTCCGTAAGAATATAAATAAATGTGACGGAAACTTGTAAGCGGTAAGTTCATTTCGATGAATTTGTTACGCGCATTGGAAAATAAATAAGAAAATTCATTTTTTTATAATTGTCACTAATTTTTCATTTACGATTTCAAAAATTAATTATAGTGTGATTGGGTACAACGGCCTAATTCAGCCAAAATAGCCTTTTGCTAGTTTTAATCCTTACTTATTAATAAACGCAATTGTATTCGATTAGTAATCGAACCCACAACCTTACACGTAGTTAATATTTTAATTCCTTAGCGGTATAAGTGCATAGTTGTTAATTACGTGCATTTTGTTTATCGAAAAATGTATTTACACGATAGGTTTTCGATGCAATAACCTCTGGATTAAACTCACAGTCTAAATTGGTTATTAGGGCCTAAATCCACATAATTATTGAAACCTATAACAAGGTAATTATTCGAATCAGACATAAACAAACATCGGAATATTATCAAAACATGTAACAATAGCAATTTACTCGTATTGTATATATCGTTCGATTAAACGCTTGCAAATTGTTGTAAATTTCCATATTAACATTGTAATAATACGCCTAAAATTACCTTACTTTACGGTTTGTGTTTTTGATCGCAAAATCCAACTTAATATAACAATATTCATATTGTGGTCATTGAAATAACGAAATAATGCGATTGATCCAAAGGTTATCTAGAAGAAATAACTTTTTAGTTATAAGTTAATGGCGGTGGTTCGGTGTGACAAATGAATAATTAAAAATTACTAAACTCGAAAGCTCTTATTTCGTTCTAAATAAAGTTCATAACAAAATGACAGTCATGGTAACAGTTCTAGAATTACGCAATTTTAGTAAAATCGAAGTGAATGTATGTAATTTTAGTCAGTAGCCTTGATTAGACTTGCTTAAAACTACACAAATTTACCCCAATTTGACTAAAATTTGGTAACTTTATAAGTTTTCCCTCAACCAGCATAGCTTTTAATCAGAACGTGTTTTCACCAATTGCTTATCAAAAAAAAACCGTCGTCCTCTTGAAGTAATATAAGTATTGCTTATAAAAAACAAACCGTCCTCTTAAAGCAACATAAGTAGCTCGTTACGTCATTGAGCACGCAAAAGACCAATCCATAAAATGGAGCTTTCACTCAATCTTGAACAACCGCTTGAGATATGAAGATGAATGTCATTCAGTAAATGAGGAACCGCGTCTGTTTTAGGAAACAAATCATATTTCGAACATTTTGGCCGGTGAGATAAATTGATTGTGATATTTATCTTACTAATTTAAAAACGCAAAATTAAGATGTTTATTTTCTATCACGCAAAACAATTATGGCGCGGATTTGTCTTCGTCTCTCAAGAGGTTTCATTTCATTACTAACCGCCAGTCCCATTAATATAATTATCTATCTTTGATTTTCTGGTAGATATTTTTTCTATAGGTACAAAATGCATCAAATACCAACCCACAACCACAAAATAGTCTCATTTTTTTAACTTTGGAAATAAAAACTTAGTGTTGCTTAAAAGTGCTTCTAAAATACCAAGTCTTTATACTGGACTGTAGAATATTTGGTTTTCATTTCGTAGTACGTTTATTTTACTACAAAAACAGTGTAATGCATAAATTTAACCTCTACCTCTTATGTTATACAATGTGTAAACGTGCGAGTTTACCTTTGTTCAACCTTCTAAAAACTTTCAATTAGGGAGATGGTAACTTTTTCTTCAAACGTTTTAACACGCATGTTAGACGTGCGTATTTTTATTAATTTTATGTGGGTAGTTAAAGAAGATAAAGCTAACAATGTTCGCCTATCCATTGAAATAATTCGTTAAGTTATTGTAAATTTACAAATTTGTGGTTTAGTTTGTTACAAGAACTTATTTATTGTAATACCTCCTCTTACGTCTGTTGCAGTCTAGTCTATTGCCTGGGCTTTACAAACTTCAGAGCTAGATGCTACTGTGCGGGATATTCATCATTATTTTCTTAAAAGTATCATCTTATCAGAAACACCGAAGTCTACGTTGAACATACCCATAACCTTCTTAAACAATCTGAAAATCAGCGTTAGGACTAACCTACCTGGCACATAAAGCTGAGACTTTTCCTTTTTGCTAACACCAGCGCAGACTACCTAATATCTCATTAATAACATTAATTATTATTATCACACTATTGCTTCACACCTAACTAACTACCTAATGTGACTTCTAGATTGTCTGTGCTATGTTTACTAAATCTTCTTTCTTTCTTTCCTTCCAGAGCTCCAAAAAAATAGTTTATAAGTCCATTCAAAAACAATATCGTTTTCCAGGGTTCCGTATCCAGAATTGCAAACGGCATCATGCACACACGGAACCGTCGGAAATTGCTTTATCAACTTTAATTGGACTCGCACAAGAAAAAAGTTTTCCAATCTGCCTTTGTAAGTGGCGAAGCTTTTAACCGAGATTAAAACCGTTATTACTCACTTGTTGCTATAATTTGTGATACTTCATGATTAAAAAAATAATTAAGTAAGTTATTTACTAATTAATCCAATTATTATTATTCATAATTAAACAAAATATTAAGGATAGGAAAAATATCACCTCAGTTCAATCAGTTAAGTCGTAAAAACAAACAATAAATTACAAACATAATGAGTTCATGTTTAAAATCGTTTATCCTACAAAACATAATTTTCAATCATCACCTGCCGCCTTAAGCTAAGGCCAAACCTGCGCGACCAAAGCGACTGCGAAGCGGGAGCGTCTACCGCGCGACGGTAGTCTCATGCGAGATGCGGTCGCGTAGGTATGCAAAGCGCCATAGATGTATATGGGTAGCGTCCGTCGCGCGGTAGACGCTCCCGCTTCGCAGTCGCTTTGGTCGCGCAGGTTTGGCCTTAGCTTTATTCTCCAAATAACCACGTCTTAACGCGTCACGCGCATAGATACTCGTAGAAGTAACGTACCTATAATAAATACATTTTGCTTACGATCTTCCATTACCGAATTTGAATATCACCTAGTTTGGACGCGTATTGCCAAATAACATCGACCACTGTTCTCGTTGTCCCACGAATTTCTAACTAGGGATACAGTCACACCGAAAAGAACTTTGAAATTTCTGAGATTCAACGAAAATAATAAAATAATCTTTATTTCAGGCAACTAAATATAGGTAACAAGATGTTAAATACGCGTCGTTGGGCCTGCAACCTGTCACGTATAGAAAGTTACCTTCTGCAAAATGTGGTCATGTACCAATTATACATTTGGACTTACCTCTGACTGTCTCATTAGATAAAAAGTCAAAGGATAAAGTTTTTTTAGGCTATTTCGTCTCACTACTAGGCGAAGGTCTTCTCCTCAAAGAATTACATAAAGTTCTTTTTATCTATTGCTGATCGCAAATAGGTATTCAGCCTGCGGGTCAGCATGCTCAAAATTACAGCTAGTTCATTTCTGTGTAATGCGAGTTCACGTATTCGAAGCTCGTTAATGAAGTGAGATGCCGAAGCCGCATTTCCATTATCAACGAGCGTTGGAGACGATTGAGTGAACGATGTACGGAATGTGCCTCCTGCTTTGTTTAACTGTTGACTTTCTGCAGAATAAAGGTGTAAACATGTTTCTGAAACTTAATAACTTGTAACACGGTAACATGTTCAATGTTTCATCACGTTTTTTAAAGAATGCTACGTACCAATGTTTATTAATAACGTATTTAGTAACAAATGTAGCCCAAAAGTACGCGTCCATTGGCCCGCACCGGACCCAACGCACGCACGGCACGTAACGGATTTTAATTTGCTGTGTATGATTTTACATAGCACTGCGTCCACTATGCGCGACGGATGCATCGAAGGATGGCATTACTATGGTATACGATAAACTAAAAACCTTTGCGTGGTTTTAATAACATAAATTATGTGGAATACAACAATATTCCATTATGCAGATTTGCACATGCTCAAACCTACATGCATCATGTGTAGAAACCGACAATTTAATGCATTTGCATATGACCGTCAAGGCAGCCGCTGACAGTGGGCGTGTCTTGTGGCCAGCTAACTGGATAGCACTAGAGCCTATTGTTTTGGACGTTCTTATTTTTATTTTGTCTTGATTTTTATGTATTTCTGCTTTTGTTTGCTAAATTTATGGGCATTTAAACTATTAAAATTTAAACCTAAATAATTTTAATAAACGCTTAAAGTATGTATTTATGTTATTCTACCTTCAAAGCAATTAAATGCTTACAGCATGAATGTAGTCAGAGTTAAAACTCTAGAAACCTAATAATTAGCAGTTTTTTTCGTGACCAGTTTTCAAATGCAACTGTACGTCCCTACTACGAATAAAATCATCAAAACCTTACGGTATTCATTTCAAGATCACATAAATCTACAGACAAATAATCTCTCATCGGGTTGTTAAGAAAGCAATCAGAACTACAGAACACAGATGATCCCAACTTGTTTTTAAGATAACGTTTGAGAACTGTTCAAAACTTTGCAAACTAGCAGATTGGCAAAGCTAATGCAATAGAATACATACTACCCGTTGATCGAAAGCAAATGACATTGGCTTATCGCCAAACACGGAACTATTGATTCTCTTGACGGTCTTTCTGTGCATCTTGTGTACATTCCATTGAGACATTGAAGTGCTTTGGTAATGTGCGTATTTTTACCAACAAAACTGAGCTCGTTGCATTTATAGTAGCGTTTGACTGCGACTTCGCTCTCTAATGTAGATTCGTCATAGTCTTATTTTTTTGGATTTTTATCAACGTTCGACACTCTTTGTTTTGGGTTTACATTAATACTATGGTTTCTTATTCATATTGTTCGAGTAAACTTGCTTTATTTAAAACAGCTAATAAATCTGTTGCTATCTCTTTTTATTGACATAAAGTGTAAGAGAGAAAAAATCTTGAACTCACAGAAGCCATACAAAAGAAGTAGGGAATCTTTATGAATACGGTAAGTATTTAAATACTTACTAACAAAAGTTTTTAATTTCAGTGTTTCCTTCCATCTAAAAGTTGTCTGGAAGAGATCACCTCTTAGCATTACGACCGCCTATTTTACAGTCGTATATAAAGTTTATATTGTCATTAGTTTTAATAGGTTCACAATAATGAGTTTCAATTAATTAATTCTTATGCCACAACTTAACTCAAACATAAAGCAAGCTTAGAAATAAACTGCTAGCGAAAAAGCTATAAATTATTCCCAGTCGTAATAGAAAGTTCTAAATGTAATTGCTGTTAGAAGTAGTAAAATAATTAGTCAAAACTGTTAACTAATAAACAGTAATTTACTGTCGCGAAGTCAGACGAAGGTACACTGAGAGTACACTCGAGTTTTATTGTTTTTGAATGTTCTATTATCCAAAGCGTATTTTTGTTATAGGTAAATGTGAGTAGGTGAACAATTATAGAAGCTATTCATATGCCAAAAGTAAAACTAATATTTGTCATCCTTTTTATTTCGGTTGTTGTGAAAAGGACGGCATCATTTTAAATATTCTCGGACATTCCACATCATCTAGACACATATATAGAGTCATCTAGTCCCGAGCTGACCAAGAACATACCAAAATGTCCCGCGGCGGGGTTCGAACACAAAAACCTCTGAGTCTCAGGGCGGTCAGGTCCTTTTCACTGTTTACTAGGGGTGTGAGACGCGCTCGCGAGGAGTGACCATACTCTTACCTAGATGAAGATTATGCTATAAACCGATACTTGATCGTATAAACGCGGACAATAAGGCTTCGTTGGCTGGTTTGGCAACTGGCAGTCCGCGTTTAGGACAATCGCTTGTATCATCGCAGGTTCGAATCCTGCCGAAGTCGTAACTTTTATTAAGATTTTTCAGTAATTTTTTCTAGATGAAGATTCTCCGAAAGAATCGAAAATTCGTCAGTATCTAAATCAACAGTAATTTTACGTGAGTAATTTTCCCGTTTTATAACCAGTTAGTTGTTGAGATTTGAACCTTAAATAACCATAGTGTGAAAATTAGCTCTCAGTGTGCCTTATAGCATGACCCGACGGAGAACGAAATGCATTTGGCTCCAGTCCAGAGCCAGTAAGAAAACCTGTGGAAATCGATCTACTGAGCGCTCACGTAAAGGCTAACATTTGGCAAGCTTAAACACTGTACACTCAATGGCTTTTGATGCGGTCCATGTAATTTATTAGTACGAGAGCACTTGCATCTCTTAGGAAGGTGTTTTTGTAGTGGAGTCGTGGATCGACAGATTTTAAGTATAAAGACCATGTCCTGCAAAATACGAAACCCTTTATAAACCTCCGTACCCAAAGGTCTCCAACTCGCACTTGTCTAAATTTTTATTTGTAGGGGATTTGTCACACTGCATGCGTTCTGCGGTCTCCGGTCAGGTCAAAGCGAACGTTTGACCTGACGTTTGTTCGTTTTGACCTGACCGGAGACCGCAGAACGCATGCAGTGTGACAAATCCTTAACTGTTACAATGAATGTGCATACATTTTATTTGTTACTGTTACAATATGAGGTCATTTAACTTCAGAGATCTTCAAACTATTACGCATAAGCAAACGACTCGAAAAGTTTTGAATTGAATCTAAGGACATGCTCCACTATTAATACTGTAGCAACATAACTGTACTCGTAGCTCTTAGCTGTTGTGCCATATCAAATACCGTGCACATTTAAGTAGCGGATCTTTACAAGGACTTGAACGTCATAAAATGTCTGAACATTAAAATATAGATACCTGCGTGAAGCTTTGACTTTTAGTGGTCAGTGATCTTGTTTTATACGTTTTGTGAGAGTATAAAATAAATAATACCTACATCATAATATCTCCGCAAGTTATTATGTTTTTATTTTATTTTAGTACTGTAGCTTATCAGCTCAGTTCATTTGCCTAAACATTTTATTAAACAAAAAGTACCCGAGTTATCCGTTGGAGTATTATTTAGATTACTAATTTTATCAATAAGGTAAGTAATGCACCATTAATTATTAACTGAAAAGTCGTTTTAATAAAATTTTCAATCTTGCCACTTGTTACGATCGTCATATGGATGTCACCGTTTGTTGGAAAACTAGAGTTTCACTGTGGATTATTTATTGGTCTTGTAAAATATGCTTTACAGGCCGTTGTGATTGCTGGGTTGAGGCCAATTTGAGATGTTGGGGATATCGGCTTGGAGACAAGTTTGCACAATATTTGGAATTTCTGATTACCTTTAGAACTTGTAGTCTGTACAGACATTACTTTACAAAAGTTACAATTGTAGAGGTTGAGAACTTCTTAGAACTAGTTATAAAAACCCATTCTTGTAAGACAAACTAATTGGTCTCTTTCCTAGCTTTTATAATTAAACTGTGGTTCAATTTCAACATCTGCAGGGGTTTGAAGTTTATTAAAATAAAGCATTGAAAGAATCACAGCTTGGACCTTTCGTAATGAAAGATTTTTTAACTGACTTAGATGACGAAGATGGTGAACCGATTATGTATTTGTTTATTTTTGAGGAGGTGCCATATATTAACATCGGTATTTTTTGTGTAAATACACTTATACAGACATAGAAAGACACCCAGACCCTGAGCGAAAACAAAGATTGTTTCGCGGCGGGAAACGAACCCGCAACCTCCATCTCTGCATCGAACAGCTAACCCGACTTTCAATAACTTATTTTATCGCCCTTTTAACCTCAACCACAGAGAAAGTAATGATGTGGAATGAATTAAAACTATTTTCATTTGTTAGTTCTAGTGCTTGAAGTAGGTTTTGTGGACGAATTCAAATATTAGTTTTGAACTCAATCCGTTTTCGCTAGTCTGACTTCACCAACCCAATTTAGTTGATGCTAAACGCAACTATGTTTATTATAACAGCGTAGTGGTTTTTAGTTACTTTGATAAGGTTCAGATGTAGTTGGTTAATATTTAAATATGAAAAAAAATGTATTATATTAATTTACTAGCTGCTCCCCGCGGTTTCACCCGCGTAAGTCCCGTTCCCGCGGGAATATCGGGATAAAAAGTAGCCTATGTTACTCGTAGATAATGTAGCTTTCGAATGGTGAAAGAATTTTTAAAATCGGTTCAGTAGTTTTTGAGCCTATTCATTACAACCAAACAAACAAACAAAGTTTTCCTCTTTATAATATTAGTGTAGATGTAGAAGTGTAGATTTCAGTCCCATTGCAGGGCAAAGATCATCTACAAATATAACATCTGAGTAAATTATATCTACCATGCCTTAGAAATACCTTCGCTATCATTGTACAATTTACGAGTATATTGCGTAAAAAATACCATACTTACTCTTTAAAATGAAATTTCATTAAAAACAAGATCAATCGACTACACAAGTAAACACCCGAAAACCATAATTAAATCTGTAATTGAATTTCCTGACTAGCGATGTCAGGGTAGCACGTCAGCTACTTTGTAGGGTTGCCACATGGCAAGCGACATGCGCCAACGAGTTGAAATGAACATTTTGCTGAGAGAATGTTTGATGTTGTCAACCGTGTATTCCCTTTGTTTCCACGGCCATGTTGGCAGCGTAACCTGTGACCCCCTTTTCGGATTTCGTAATATTTTATAGCTAGATTTAACTAATGTAGGGTACTAGTTTCCGCATGTAATCACGTGGTACTGCCAATGCCTATAACATGATAGTACTCTAGCTTTCCATTTTTCAAAGAATTTGGAAATTGTCCGAGCTTTGCTGTTTTTTTATGTTTGAAATTAGAAGATCTAATCTTCTAATTCCAAACCTAAAAACATTATTGGGAAATTATTTCAAAATTTGGGGATACTCTAAGTTTAAATGCTTGAAACTAAATAATATGGTGTAAAATGCTGTAACCTGATCAGCTGTCCTAGATAATTATTATGAATTACTATTAATATTCTTGAACATTTTATTTTATTTTATTTTTATTTTATTTTCACAGTCTTATTGACACTGACCAATCAAAATCTATTGCAAACCATTTATAATTTTTGGGAATTATTATTAATATTATTTACAGCGCATACGTATTCCTGCAAAATTCTGGCATATTTTAAGAGGGGATTTTATAAAACATTTCTCTCAAATCTGTCATAAAAGCGATGGTCTAGCTAGATTATCTGAAAGTAGATGAGCAGCAGAACAGTATGTTAAAGCTAGTACACACTAAACGTTTTAAACCACTCGCTTTGATAGTTAGCGTTTTACAAGGAAGATCCAATGATCTTCTCGATGAGTAAATAATAATGTGCATTACATTTCTCATCGAGCTTGAGCCAAAACATGCAATTAAATGTTTACGGGTGGTTTTGGTATTCGAACGCCTTAAAAGACTCGCTCAAATTCACAGACTACTATAAAAATTCTAACGTGCGATTTGGCTTAAACTTATGCACAGAACACTAGTCTGATAGACTATTGGTTCTTAAAACGCGCGTTTAAAACGCCCAATCTATGCTTACTCTAAAACTGCTAAAATTACATGCGAGGAGAAATTATGTGACACTTCCGTGACCTGATTATTTCCACTCTATTCGCGAAGATTACGGAGGGTCTTATTATGGAATTTCCTCTGGAATTAAGTATGCAAAACGATATAACGAGACTGGGTGCCAGAGAGTAATTTGGTTTTCTTCATGCTGGTTATTTAAATTCTAGTGCAAAATTGCTGGGAGATTTTGTGAGATCGACAGGCCGGTTTTGCCGTAATATTCTTAAGACATTTTGATGCAAGTTATTTTTAATATCATTCAAAAACAGGCACTTTTTGTTAGCATATTTTGCGTTGACCATAATTTGTGTAAAGGTTTTGTAAACTTAAAAATGTATTTTTTTCTATAAAGTTTTAGGGGGTTTTATTCTAAAGGTTTTAGGCATTATAATCATCAAAACCAAAAAAAAAACGTTAAAATAAAGTCCCATACCGATATTGTTTTTCACAAATAAAATCAAAACAACGTGTGTTCAAATATTTTTATTTATAACTCTGAATATTCAATTTCATATTCTGTATCGTTTGTTATTAGTTTCTGAAATTCTCTATTGAAGTAATCTGTTATCATATTCCACACGTTAACAGAATACCAAACAAGTACACCTATTGAAAATATCAAGCGAAAAAACAAACCCAACATTATTATAGTTTGTGTTTTACAAAACAATTTTTTATCCAGAAATTGCTAAAATCAGATTATACGTTACTTGCGGTAAAACTGGTGCTCAAAAATACACGTTATGACACCGTTTATCAAAAAACAGTAAAACAAGTCCATAAAACTTGGTGATATACTATTAAAAAGACAGTAGTCCAACTTTCAAATTCATTCGAAGTCGTATCCAAATAACATGTCGGTTATAATCCCATACATGGTTTGAAAGTGTGGGTACACTATCGTTGTGAGCATCACAATACTGTTGGCTATGACGAATAGTTTCATATTATCAAGACCGTCTGGGGACCTGAAAAACAAGAAGTTTTATGCAGTTGCATGTTTTCGTTCTATTTACGACTTTAGATCATAAAAGTTTCAGTGTCTGATAAGTAGGAAAACATCGTGTTAACAAAGTAAACACCTCTACCTGTTATGTTAAGGTTTATTGTAAAATGTTTGAATAAAACTAAGGCCAAACCTGCGCGACCAAAGCGACTGCGAAGCGGGAGCGTCTACCGCGCGGCGGACGCTACCCATAGACATCTATGGCGCTTTGCATACCTACGCGACCGCATCGCGGGACGGCCGCGTCGGCAGAGCGGGACGCACGCGTCCAGTGGTCAGACGTGTGTTGTGAGCGAGTTTGTTTGTTATTTAATTCCACAATGACTACAACAGGAGATACTACAGAGTTGTTTATAGAAAAAGTAAGAGAATATCCTATTTTATATGATTTGAAAAATCCACACTATAAGAATTTACGAAAAAAGGATAAAATATGGGATTTGATCGGTCCGGTGTTTGAAATGGATGGTAAGTAAATAAAACACATTTCATGACTATTTTTATAGTATATTTTCCAGATAAAGTCGCGCGTCTTCAGTGATTGTTCATCAATTAATGAAGTTGGCGATTCGCGCCGCAGTCGCGCAGGTTTGCACGTTAGTTTCGCTTTGCAGACGCTCCCGCATCGCGTCCCGCGTCCCGCTTTACTGACGCGCAGGTTTGGCCTTAGCTTAATAATTACGGATTGTTTTTACAATAAATTTGTTAGACCCAATATTATGTTACGTATTTCGGATGGAAACAGTAAAATTTTGTTCAATGTAAATTATTTTTCAAAGTGTGTTTTAGGATTAAAAATTAAATGAAATAATGTTCACCACTATATTTTTAAAGTACGGTTGACATTATTTTCATAATAATCTTTTAGAACAAGTTTCTTTAATAGCAAATTTAATGATCTTGAGCTGACAAATACTTTAATGATGGAATTAGCATGGCAATGCTGTAAGTTTTTTGGGCACGCTTTGACTGGTAAGTGACTAAAAAATTAACTGAGCTATAAAAGGTTTTCATAATAAATGAATTCTTAAGATCTCAAGTAGTAGGTACTTACCAAGATCACAGAAAATAATTATCATATTACTAATTTTATTTGAACCGGTTTTTAGAGGTAAACTTACTTGAGCCATCCTCCAAAGCCCTGGTCTTCGTCATCCAAGGTTGTCGGTTTTGGAGTACTGTCAGCTTCCTCAGGTACTTTATCATCAGCAATTTTTACAGATTTTTTTTTCGCTGGTACATAATTTAGTTTTTTCTTCATAATAAATCTAAAACAAAAAAGTTGGGTTATAAAACAGTTAAACTTAACTAAGTCACTATGGTAGTTAATACTTGTTATATTTTTCCAAATTAAGACTCGTTCCAAAAGTGATCGAACATTGAACATAGTTCATAATAATAAAGTAAGTTTTTACAGTTTTTAGACCCAAATATCTTAGAAAGAGATAATGACTTCTTGACACTTTTTGTTTGTAAGTATTCACTCTATAACTCTATCGGTTGACATAATTTTATCACTGGCCGTCGAATATCACGTTTTTTTTTCAAAATGGCGGACTAGTAGGCTAATAATGTTGGATGCTCTTTCTATGTAGCAATTTTCACCTATAAATTTAGTGCAAAAAATGATGCAATACAAAAGTTTCGTTAAAACTATTGAAAACGTTTATCCGAGCGTAACTTTGAATGGGCGTTCAGAATTGAATGATTCTTTTTATTTTAGTGTTGAATTTGGGATGGCAGCTGCAGTCTGAATCATTTTTAATGGTTAGTGGTGACAATTTTACACCTGATGATTTTTCAAAATAACAAAAAAATATTTTTAGTTATTATGCTGCAAGCAATTAAGATTTTGTAATCTTTTGTTTTCATGACTGACCCACGATACCACCGTTTTATATTAGGTATTTTTATAGGTACACCGTATACTTTACAACTTTCAAGTACAAATAAACATGAAAGTTTAATGGTATCAAAATTAAAAATGATGTCAAACTTCATAAGCAACACAAAGCCTTTGTCTTCCATAATTTTTAATCGTTCTATACGAAAAAATGCATCGATATTCAAATTACCACAAAAAAAAAAAATAAGTAGGACATATTCTATCATACCACTATTCATGAACTTAATCCAAAAACATGACAGTACAAAGAAAACACATCTCCAACCGAATTAACATCAAAAACAAAGAAAGACGTCGACTTCCCGTTAACAAAACAAAGTTTCACATCTGGCGCCCTAATCAAATATTATTTGATTCAATATTACCTGCACAAGTGTGAAGAAACAGGGGCACGCACGGTTCCACCACTCGAGACTAACAGACCTAACGAACCACATTCATCCATCGACTATAGGAAACGGCTAGGCTACTTGTGAGAAGCCGTAATCTAAGATTTAATATAGAGACAAAGGGATAGTTTCCATAACACAAGTATAGGTATACCTAGTTGATAAGCTTAAGAAAAATTAAATAATCAACTCATAATGGTGAAACGAAACAACCAGTAAGTTTTTTATTGTTAAGGAACATAAAACAAACTCAAAAGATCTGAAACAATTAAAATCGTGATCGTATTTCGATTCGCTTAGGTTTCTATGTCTTTTCTGTGGCTTTACAGCAAGTTTCCTCTTCATTTCTCAATAACAATTACAGTTATGGCGCAGGCCACACAGAAGAGACTTAAGACGAGGACGGACGCGGAAATTTGTCTCTACTGCGCCACTTTCATACAAAATGTATAGAATTAAAAACAAAGCATACAGAAAATCTTCTGTCGGTCCTGCGCTTAAGATTCTGCAGACCAATTCTACTAATCAAATTGAGTTAAATGGCAAACGAACCGCAATCAGTGTTGGAAATTTCGTGACTTAGCATTTAATTTAGCGACATTATTTCAATCGACGAGGATAATGCGAGGGGAATGTAAATTGCGATTGATTTAGTAAATAATTTATGAATTCATATTTGTGGGCAATAATTAGGTAAGATTGTTGAATGAAATGAGTAATTAAGAAATAACAATAGGTAATAATAAGAAAATTTCATTGAATATTTCTAGTCCCAACCAAAGCTAATGCTTGTATAAGGTAGCTAACTAAATGATAACGGTAACGGTATCTAAATGACTGATACACTACTTATGTCTTTTTTTGTAAAAACATACATTATAGATAGAAAACACCCAGAACCGAAACAAATACCTGTAGTAACAAATAAATTGTCCCGTAGCAGGGATCGAACCCGCAACCTCTACGTCTCAGGGTGGCCTCAACCCACTGCGCCAAAAAGATCGTCAATTTAGAAGTAACGTCATTATCATCTATAGCCCATAAGTAGGCCTCCCTTCGTAAACTCCACAATAATACTCGGTCCTGTTCTATCCCAAGCCTGGAATTGCCCGCAATTTGTCTCTGAAGTCGTCAACCCATCGCGCCATCGGACGACTACGATTCCTATAGCCGGTCCTATTTAGAAGTAAACCAGCTACTTAATATGATCTAGGATCCAGCGAAGCCCCTCAAATGCTGATCGATACTCCACATGGTGCAAGTTTTGAGGTGCGGACTGCGAACAGCGAGAGGCACTTAAAACAGCAATTTAGACGAAGTTTCTAGTTTTATCTCTGAGTATGTAAAGTTAGAACTACCTTTCGACTAGGTGATCTTTACATTTCTCTTTGCAAATAGAGTTCGGGATGAAATAACCATTTTGCTTTCCTATTCTGAATTTTTGCTTAATAAAATTTGTTCAATCTCGAGCAAGTAACAACGTCTGTTAGTACTCGTACCATGCAAGTCCCCATGTGTATTACCACACATATGGCTTCGAGCGAGTCTTGTAACCACCATAAAAGTGATAAAAAAAATTACGATCAACTTAGACACTTTTTTTTTCATTTTTGGCAGAAACTCTAAAGTGATGCTGAAAATTTTAAGCCTTCGAAACTGTTTTTACGATGAACACATGAAATTGTTTTACATCAATTATTTCTTTGTGTTTATAAGGATTCTTAAGTATTATGTCACACGGGCGCGATGACCGATGTTAGTGAGATATCCTATGATTTAGGAGTAGGTAAAACATTATTTTAACTCTTTTGATAATTAAAGTTACATCGCCAGGAGCTACGGTTGGTCGTGTACAATAATGTAGTCCACATAATAGCCTTTACTTTTATTTTTCTTTATTTTAACTTTAATAGCCAATACTTTATTATGTGTTAAATTACACTGAACGGATTCTGGTGAAAAATACATAGTTTAGGCTTAGAATACTTCCTCTCCAGGTAGTACCACGAGCAAAGTCGCGGGCTCAGCAAGATATCCCATATCGTTCAAGAATACAATTATCAATAGGTTATTATCAATACCTACCAATAATATAGCCTTTAAAATAAGCAATCCACCAAACTAAGCATGCACTATAAAATATTTCAGTAAAATACAAAATACCAATTTTAAACCGACTCATTTTTGATTCAAGCTATCCATAAAGAATAGGTGCCCAGTTTCAGACATTCCGGATTCAGTTGGAGTCGGCGGAAATAGAATGTAGTCTGACGGACGCTTCATTGGTTCCTAACATGTACGATTTTCGTTCTACATCTAGCGGACCTTGGCATCGACCGGTTTTGGTCTAATAGAGAGCATTAGGTAATAGAGTACCCAGACCTGTGCCACTCCGCTGCTAAGTAAAAAAATTTAAAAAAATATAAAATGATGATAATTATATTTGTAAAAGAAGTGCGAGCTGAATTGAACTTTGTTGCGTCAAAAAAGGTTCGCTTTTTATATGAATGATTTCACAAAGTGGGCTTCCTAATATTTTTCCATTACCTATTCTGTGCTAAAACGTAATTTATTAGGCTTCTTAGCTAAGCTGATCTATTGTTAGGACTCATTTCAAAGATAGAGGCATAATGTGAGTGTGACATAAGTTTTAGGGTTTTCACTAAATAAAACATACCTACTAATAAACTTTAAAAAAATACACAAAAACGGAAAAATTAACTCAATAATTAATTTTCTAACAATTAAACTACCACTTTCAAAACATATAGCCTCACTCGCCCGCATTATTTCATTCAAACAAATGATTATTCCTATAAATCAATTAAGTAATTTGGTCGTAAAATATTGCAATCATCTATCAACAATTCCATTTTTGATTCTCTATACTTTAAAATGTAAAACTGGCCAATTTCGATTTATGTCAAATAATTGTAAATAATCTATACTATCTATACTAACATTATAAAGAGGTATAGTTTGTTTGTTTGACGCAGTGTAGAATGGACTGCTGAGATGGTTATAGGCTATATTTATCCTAGTAGTTTCATTAAAATACCCGTGCAAAACAGGGACGTGCTGCTAGTGTCAAATAATTGGTGAATAATAGAATACATAGTCGGGTAATTGATGACCTCTGTGTTGTGTAACTCGGTAGGATTTATCGCTCAAACGTACATTGATTTATTGTCTATTGAATGTTATTATCTGATGCGTTCCCATCAATATTATACAAATGGTGCATTGTTTACAGTTTTTCGTATAAGCATATTTCAAGAGCAGACTTTGGTTATAAAATCTTGTTTAGATAAGTACCTAATTATAATTATATATTACTTTGAGAAGACTCGGGTCATACCTATTTCATGTGAAACATATAACTTTGGCTACTACCTTAATAGTCTTTCACTTTCGCGATCACTATTCGTCGGGACATAAATAAAATAAATAATGCGATAAAACCCCATGTCCATTTATAAATACCTACTCGTACTAACCTAATCTGAACCAAATCAATAAAAAATAATAAAATGGCCGTAAAATAACCAAAAATCAATGATAAAAACATAAAATTGTGTCCGAGCGGTATATTGTAATTTAATTTAGCACTATGTACTTGTACCATTTAAGTTGTGAAAATATATAGTTAGAACCTAATTTACCCGAATAAATATAAGTTCTATATTGAGTAATGAAACTGCATAGTAAATATTGAGTGCTAGTCAGAATCTATCGTTAATTATGCTGATTCGAAATAGATATTACGCTATTCATTGGCAATTAATTAAGGTAAATATTTAGTTACTAATGCTAATAGTAGCGAAAACAACGTTTGAATGCCACCAAATGCAAATGTGCTTCTTTTCCGAAACTTTACAAAATAAAACTATTACAAAGGCATTTAAAAAAGCTAATTATAGAAAACAAACTGAATAATATGTATTCCTAATAATTATAAAGAGGTGTACTAATGAAACTACCGGGATAAAATATAGCCTATAACCTTTCCAACAGTCCATTCTGAATTTGTTTTTTTTTTTTTTTGAATATTTATTTATTTCTCTCACAGAGGTTAACTTACATTCTACACATCGGTGAAAGAATTTTTAAAATCGGCTGAGTAGTTTCGGATATTACCTTCGTCAAACAAACAAACAAACTTTACTTCTTTATAATATGAGAATAGATTATAGATAAATCAACAAAACATATTTTTTGTGCTGCTGTTAGCTAGCTCATCTTGTCATTGTGTCACAAGATGCACTACTATGAATCGGATTGAAATAAATTCTTTAAAATATGTAACTATTATTTTGAAATTCCACAAAACAATATATGATATTTGCTGTAAAATTCGTTACAGAACACACTTTCACGAAAAAACACATTTCATACCTTACCAATTTTCCAAGTGGATGTTCGAATAAGTCTAGTGCCATCGCTGCATACTAGTAAAAGCACTAGAAAGTGGAAAGTGCAGCATTTTATATGAAGGCTACTAAAGGGTTCATGTCTGCTACGCCGCTACACCGCTACGTTGCTATGTTGCTACGTTGCTACGCTGCTACATGTCCGTAGCGAACTTCAGTCCCTTTGTAACACTTTTGACGCCAATATGCATGTGAAATATTGAAAATAGAAACTTTGTGAAAAACGAGTTCATTTGAACGGTGTTCTGCAAAAAGTTTTAGCGATAACTGACTTTTTTCGTACAATTTGTTGCTGTTTTGTTTAATAGTTTGAAATTTCACTGTCACATTTTATTATAATATGAATAAAACTACCCTGCAATTAATAATCCGGATTTCATTTAGCGCTATATTCAAATAAAGATTAACATATATAATTGTAAACTATAATCCATATTGATAAATGCATTCAATTATTATGTTATGATTGAGTTACTGGTAATCAATTGATACAATTAAATCAATTTAATAATTATATTCCTCGATTACCACACCATTAGAACGTATCTATCTAGAAATCATAGCACTACTTTTGAACTTGTTGAATCTTTAATCAGTATGAATGGCCAACTGATCACAGATTTATTCGTTTTGAGAGACGAAAATAATAATAATATGTAACTAATAGCACAATAGTTATATGTTTAAAGATAAAAATGGTAAACAAGTTAACAGCTGTAACTCTATCCATATGCACGGTGTCCTAAACGCAAACCTTAAAAACTGTTGTTATTTTACTAAAGAAAAACATTATTTTACATAATAGTATCTGTGTGTTTGTCCGTCTTTCACGGCAAATCGGAAAGACGAATTGACTTGATTTTTTATGTGGTGATAGTTGAAGGGATGGAGAGTGACATAGGTCCCTTTTTATCCCGATATTATCGTGGGAACGGGACTTACACGGGTGAAACCACGGGGCGCAGCGAGTAGAGCATAATTATTGATGGCAATAGAGCTGACAACAAAACATAAACTACACCATTAAAATCTTCTAAAGTAATGCTCAAGGAACAGGAATGTTATTCGATTAATGTAACCGAATACACCGGATAGAACCGATGCCTACTAACTGCCTGATCAAAGGAGTAAGATCGAATTATTTGACATCAAATTCGCTAATGAAACTGTTTTGATGATCTAATGATATAATCGAGCTTGTGATCGTTAGTAATGAAATAATTTATTTATTTTACCCTTATAGGCTCATTCTTACCCTTATTGGCTTCTTACCCTTACTCCCTTACTCTTATTGGCTCAGCACAGGGACCGCATAATCTGACGATTGTTAGGCCTACATCTATCAGTAAACTTTCAATATTTTTTAAGCCATGTTAAACCAATCAAACTAAGTTGCTGGATAAGCCTATTCCATCTCAACAATGTCCCTGACACAATAACAGTGTCCCGTTGTACGTTTTATATTTCTTTATATTCTTCTATATATTTCTACTTATGTACGTAAGTACGTAGAAATATTACCTAGTCATGCAGTTATTAAAGTAGAAATGTAAAGGCCTGAGTTTAATAATTAAATTTATATCAATTAGAAAATCTTAATTAATACAACATTTTGCTTCATAAAGCAGTCTAGTCAGTCCAACTCAGTTGATAATCTAAGAACGTAGTCAGTAGGCTGTTCCGAAACAAAACTTAATTTACTTGAACAATAATTTAATTCGGTTTCCTCGCCCAGAGCTGTGGTTTCTAACTTACTCACGTTCTGCTTTTCCTGGTTTCTAAAATATTATTTCAAATTATTAAGATAAATACTAGAGATTTAAAATGTTTACTGTTGGACTTGCACTTATAAAAAACAACCAAGCAATTAAGAAAAGTCTTAAGATCAACCTACAACTTTTGTACAAGTGGTAAAATGTTTTTTTAAACATAATTTTGTACGGAAAAAGCCAGTTTTTGCACTCTCAAGGTGCATATCTGATATTTTTTAACATCGGATAGAATTAGTCAACACTCTTTTTAGTTTCTGACTAGGATACTTCCAAAGATAAAAAACAAATTAAAAATTATGTTGCATTTTAAATGTATTTAGTTTTCAGTGTAATGCTGTATTGCTTTTTGGTTTCAAAGACAATGCAGCCAGTCAGTACTACAACAGAATCGGCAAACCAATTTCGAAATCTGAAACATTTCGTGTACAATTTCTTATAATAATTTCACCGCAATATTTCGCTACAAATCTGTGTTGATATAAAATAGGTATTACTGGAACCGCAAAATCCTTCGTTCCGGTTGCAGTTCGCACATCCCAATCGACATTATTTGCTTTACGTGCGCGAAATACCCCGATACAGAATTGGTAGCGTGAAGTGGTTGGTCCTACATTTATTTACTATACGTTGCTACTATGCATAAACGAATTTTTGTGATAAATAACAAAAAAAAAATTATGTTCTTAAAAGTGAGTAGAAATAGTGCTGCTTCCACCTCTATAGTCTTTAAACCATTATACTGAATATTAAATTGTATGTGGGAGGTGTTTCGTTGACACTTGCGATTATCCATCCAAGTTATGACCGCTTAGAACGTTGCTTAACTTCAACGATGTGTCAAGAACGTCTTAGCAAGCCACGCGCTTCGATTATAATTATATATGACATTATCTCAAGGCAATGCTTTACGTGCAGTATCTCAATACATTGAAAAGGAACTATCTGAAGTAGGTAATCGCTCAACGCCTCTGTAAGTCTCTCAGACACCCCATTTCAATCGCCTTATAAAGGAACGACATAGACGATCGTAAATCTCTTGAAAATCCGCGTAATCTGAAGTTTGCTTTGCCTTTTTGCTTTTAAATGGTTCTCAGTGAATAGATTTACATGTTCCGCATTTTGTTTAAGACATTATTGGTTTATTCATATACATTTTTCCTAAAAAGCAAGCAAGTTATTTTAACTTACTCATAAATACGTTTCCTTCAAAAGGTGTGAACATAACAAAATCCGATAGATTCAATTCAGTACTATGCAAGCAATATTTTTGACGTTTCTGTTGCGCGTAATAATTATAATTTACATTAAAATATCATCAATTTAGATACCGAATCAGCGAATTTTGCTTACAGCTACTTTAGCCTTTAACAACCCCTTAAATACTCTTAAATACCCAAAATGCCCTCCTAAATAATATTTTGGTGAGACCAGGTTTATTTTCGTTTATATATTGCTTTGGTAAATAGAGATCACATAGAGTATAGGTTATTTCAAAATACTCAAATATCTCTGCGTATTTCTCAACTAACCGACAATTGATAGTTATACTCGTAACACAATATTTACACATGACAAACCGCGTGCAAACTCTATGCTTGTCGAGTCGTCTAGAGGAATCCGACAGGCTTGTACTAGGAATGCTCATCGATTCACTGCGTCTAATTAGATTGCATTCACATAATTTACATTCTATTAGTTTGCATTCTAATTTAATGCATTCTTAGGATAACCTTAGAGTGCCTTTTATTATTAAATTAGAATGCAATAAGTTCCACTTAACATTAAAGTTAACTTAATTAACTGACCTTGAACTCTATCGACAAAAAGTATATAAACAGGTTTTCATCTTGTTAGTTTAAAACATTGTTTATTTATTTTTTCTATCTAATCAATTAAGCCCACTGAAATCCACTGCTGCTATAATAGATCTAAAAATTTCATAACATAACAAGCAGGCCTGTAACTGGCAGACACGGGTTTTCCATTTACCAAAACTCAACACGGAACACTAAAATAACTGAAGAAAACCAACACTTTCTCAATCTTGAATTACACTTCGCAAACTTCCTGAGAAGTAGACGGCAAATATTAGCATCGATAGTACGCCTCAATATAGAGGTAGTATTGCCAAAGTAAACGACCTCTGTGTCACAATGAGCGAAGTCCCGACTAAGACGCGGAGGTTGCGGGTTCAATCTCCGACACGGTACCAAATGTTTGTATGTTCTTCACATAATCTGTTCCATGCCTGGGTGTATTCCGTGTATCACCATCCTCCTGTCCGTAGCCCACGCTATCGGGATCGGCCCAACATTGTTTTTTTGTCTTTTTTCAACATGACGAAAAACGAATTTGAATATGAAAAAAAAAATTGTCACTTGTAATTATAGAGCAGTTTAGTTGCTTTAAATATTCTACTTAATCTATCTGTTTCTCTCCTACCTATACTTAACTGAAATATGAGGAAAATTTTGTTAGTAACAATAATTAAGTACTGAAAAACAGTAATAACATAAATATCGATGCAACTTCCACTCTCAGTCAACCTGTAATCGCGTTATATTTCACTGACTTCCGATCAAAACCCTTCAAACTCCAATTTTCAATAATCTTGGTCATTTTTTCCCTTCAGCCGAATGGTTTTCATTACGAAACGATATGACTTGGGGCTTTCCGTGCGAGCGAGCTTTGCCGGCGAATGTCTAAGTGAGTTGTGGAAACATTCTGGGAATTTTTGCACGCGGGAACGTAGATAGCTATTTATTGTGTTCACACTTGCTTTGAATAACGCTTATTTTAATGAATATGAGTAATGTTAATTGTAGCGTTTTAGATAATGTTTTGTCATTTTTTTTGTTAAAGTTTGTTAATTTTGTTGCTTTTTGATTAAATCATAAATTAACGCCTTATGATACATATTTTTTTTATTCATCTATCCATCAAAATCTATCTTTGCTGATTTACAATGGTTTTTATAAAACACATTTTTATATACTTACAAGGTTTTTAGATTACAACATCGGTTCAAGGTCTTCAAAGTTTTGGGTACATAAAATGCTGGTTTCCTAATCCAAGTAAATACTGTATCTCACTGCCAATGGTTGCTGCCAAGTTGCATGCAGATGAACTACGCTGTAATTCATCAGCCTTCAGAATTGATTGTTGTCTGCCGCTCGTGTATCAAGTCTCTTGATCCCCACACGATAAAGTAAATGGAAGTATGTAGTTGCAATGTTGATAGGAATGTTCAATAATTAGATGGTCTTTCTTAATAAAGTCAGGTTTACTGAAACTATTTCTTTATGTTTTTTGCTGACATTTACACCTACAGCATGTGGTGTATGCCGTTGATAAATAATTTATAACATTGCATAAAAGAGACATCCTAGACAACAAAATAATTTATAATTTTTAATATTTCTAATGCATTTACCATTAACCAATACATTTACAAAAATGCAAGCGAAATGCTAGATTAAAAATGAAACAATAGACCTAAGGCCAAATTATCCCTAGTACTTTAGAGCGCAAGTGTACTCGTGCGCAAACATACTTAAGACTTTTGGACTTACCTATATAAGTCGCTCCACGTAAAAATTACGATGAGGGAAAGTGGGAAGGGTATGTTAGCGCACGGGTACTCTCACTCTTGCACGAAAAAAGTAGGGCTTAGCCCTACTTTTTTCGCCTCATCGTTCTATTCGCGTGCTGCGACTATATCTGCTGCCAATTCTCGATGCATAAGTCTGCAAGCTGACTTCCAAATTTATCGCGGCACATCGCGTAATCCCGCCCCGTATATCGCCAGACGATTATCGTCAAAGTGTATTCCGAAAGCGGCTCATTCGTTCGTCAGGCGTTATCTTCGTCACGCGCCCACGTCACAGGTTCGTTTGTCAACTGGGTGACATTCAGAAGCGTAATCCAGTTGGCTGTGAAACTGATACCGTCATATTAATTTATTGTAAACAAGTGGCATTATTATCGAACGCTTCCTTGCTTCGGAGGGTAAAATTGTCGGTCTCGGCTTTTAAAGTCATTAAACTTCCGTTGCTTTCAGCGGCCTAAAAACTTCGTCAACAGAGTTGGCCACTTACTTATACGAACGAACCTGTAAACAGGTCTACTGGTAGTGCCGCTAGTAGTGCAGTTGCTAATAAATGCTGAACTAGCTAGTTCTTCTGCGGTGCGGTTGTAATTAAGATCACAGGAAGGTCTAGAATACGCATCTTGATGACAACAACTTTCAAATGGATTAATTTTAATCATTCCAGATTTTGGTGTCCAGAATAAATAACCAAGAATAACGATAATTCCAGAATATAACCAACTTTGACGGGACAGTATGTAAAAATATAACGTTTTTCGAATGTTGAATGTTTCAGAGAATCATTCACCATCAAATGTCAAGGAACCAGTGCTTTAGCGTTTCCTATGAGACCAAAGCTTATTTATAGATACAGAAGTGTCTGTATTCCAGAATATTCTTGATAAATGATAGCTTTGAATTTTTGTTATTGGATTCTGAATAGGACACGTTTCCATTTAAAACATCAATCTGCGAAATTTCATTAGTTTTTTTTTGTGAATCCGTTGTTTCGTATTTTAAACGAGAAATAAATTGAACTGACAGTTAGTAGAATTTGGAACAGTTTCTGAAATTTAGGTTATTTTTTTTATATTATCACTATAAATATTAATTTATAGTGATAATATAATGTAATTTAATATAGGTACTACGAAAAGAGATAGCAACAGATTTAATATGCATTTTAGCTACTATAAGTTTACTGGTTGAATAAGAGGGTAAATGTTTTCAATTGTTTTACACACACATTTAATTGAATAACAGTCAAAATATCTTTATTCAATAACAACTTATTACAGACCACTTAGAATAGTCACGTTCTTAAAACTAGGGGATTATATTGCCTGTCAGATGTCTATACGAGTATAACGGTTATCATACTCATATCTCAAGACAGAGAACCCTTCATATAGCGACACGTGGTGCCAAGGACACGAGATAACTAACCATTACAGCCGTCCCTAAATGTGTCACACAACTTAATAATTCAGGCACTAGTCGCGTTATTAAGTGGCAGACCCAGCGCTAAGACTGTGAGGTTGTTGAGTAAAGTAAACCATCCACTAAGAGTTTGCATGGCTTGTGGTCAGTTCTACTGATACTTAACAAAAATATTTGTTTGTAAAATAAAATACTCGTATTATGATCACGACTCTAATTAACTCTTGACTCTAGGAGGGTTCGGTTGATCATTATTATTAGATATTTAGGTAATTTTTACATGCTAGAAACGCAGATCATATCAAAACTGGGTATATGACAGTTATTCGGTTATTGAGACTGGACGCGAGTAAGCTTCGCCAGATGATTATTGCTTTTTAGTAATCCATCTAAGATTTACCTACTTTTAGTATTACGAGTACAAATAGTCAAACGCTTGCGGGGAGTAATGTATTAGAAGAATTTAATTTACTTACTTTTTTTCTATTTTTAACCAGCGCCCGCGGTTTCACCCGCGTGAGTCCCGTTCCCGCGGGAATATCGGGATAAAAAGTAGCCTATGTCACCCTACATCCCTTCAACTATCACCATTTAAAAAATCGGACACGGACAAGCAGACAGACAAACAGATAGACAGACAGACACACACATTTTCCCATTTATAATAGTATGAATACTGTGTTAAATCACACATAGGTAGAAAAAGTATAATAAAATTATTTACCAAATTCGGATGCTTTGACTTTCATTGACACAGTAAGCAGTGGACCTTAAACCGTGTTGGGCAGGATTATTCGAGTTTTACGTTTCATAGGGATTCGGAAGGTCTCGTTTTTGGACCATTAAGCCGCTTTATTTTCAGTTGTAACGTTTGATGTTTTAAGTAGATTGCTTTTGACGCCCTAGTTTCATGGGAAACGATGGTCATGTGATTTTTTAAGTAAACTTTTATATAAATTGTCATTTATATTCTTATAGGTAGAAGCGCTCGAGCGCTTCTATAGACCATTTTTTATAGACCGTCTGGTCTTGATAGATCGTCGAAGTTAAGCAATGTTTTGAGCGGTCACTACTTGGATGGTTGACCTGACCGCAAATGGCATTATTATCTGAGCGCTTAAAACTGCTTGAGCGCTGGCACTCCAAATTGTCGGTCCCAGCTTTAAAGGTCGTTCAGACATGACGGAGGCCTTTAGGCGGCCTAAAAACTCCGTTGCCAGAGTTGGCCACTTGCTCATACGAACGAACGAACGATAAATATACTTTTTTAGTTTTTGAAGCTTAATAAACATCATGTAACATGAATTGTTTACCAGATTATAATTCATATTTAGACTGTCCTCTTCGTCCTTATTCTACAATGTAGAGAGATCAAAATGTTATCTAAATACTGATTAGAAATTCAACTGACGCTCTTGTAAGAAATATTCACAGAAATCTTCAATTCATCAAGAAAGGTGTCGGTGCTAGTACCGTTTGTATTTACCTCACGTCCGCACAAGATTAGAAGCTCACTGTTTCAATAAAAACATAACGAGATCTGTGTAAAACGAAAGATTTATCCCCAGACCGAGGGCCACATAAATAAATTCATACACTCTATTGAAAGTCGAGGAGTCCCCAAAACCGCTTTGAGTGTTTTTAAAAGAAACCTCTTAGATATTCGCAATGTAAAAGCCTATTCAAACCGCCAAGGTTTAGGACTATTTACTGTACAATAGCTGGGTACTCGTAGTAGCGTTGAAGAACTGATGTGTGTCACTTACAAAAGCATGCTTGAAGTTATTATAGTCCATTGAAATGTTACAATTTGAGGGCCGAGTATTGCATTTGTTAAAGGACGCAATTTTATTATTGGGACATGTGTGGGGGGTCAATAGAAGCTTTACCTTATTACTCGTATAGACAAGAGAAAGTAGGTAAATATTCGATGCATAGGAATTCTCGATGTTTGTGTGCTTTATTCTTATCATTTTACTGGGTGATAATTGAACAATTATGCTTACATATTTTTACGTATTACTTTACTAAACTAACCTTGACCAATTATAACTATAAAACATTTTGCTAATTACCGACTCGGTTTTTCGTGGCAAAACAAACAAATTTAAACTCTACATTATACTCGTAGCACAGCACGTCCTGCATTTTTTGTGTCTAAGCCAATTATATTTTCCGTAATATTATGGCATATTCAGGTACTCTTATTATTTTTCTGTCACTCGATTGTAAATATTTCTGATTCTTATTTTGTTATGTTAATTTATGTGTGTTGATGGAAAATAAAACGTTTTTCTTTTCTAAAACCAAGGCTCACTTTCAAGAGACAAAAATTTCTACATCAAAATGTATGTGCATCAAAAATACCTGAAGTGTGTCGCAATTTTGTAGGTATTGCTAATACTCTTTAATTTTGGCATTGAAACTGTTGTGAAGTGTACGAACATTTTAGTGTTGATGAAGTTTTTGGTAGAATTCATTACAAAACGAGTGGTAACAACTTTTCTCCTAAAAAACTCGCTTCCGTCATTGTGTTAGACTGTAAACAAAATGAACGATGAAAAAATCGCATAACTTTTCATTTTCGTGGTCATCCATCCAACTTTTGAAGTGATGAAAGTTTTGTAGAATAGGCGAGCTGTTTGAAAAATAACAACTTTGAATCTTTGTTGATTTTTAGTTCTACCGAGTTTTCAAGTGGTTCAAAAAATTTGTTTTAAAAGTAGTGTAGCATGTCATTATTCATTTGGAAATTGGAGCATATTGTATTGAAGCACTATGACCGTTAAAAGCAGTTTAGATCTTGTAATGAACTGATTTTGACGTAAGCTAAGGCGCTAACGTAAAGTTAGGACCGCCTCCAAGTATGTTTTAAATTTCTACGTATCAATAAAATTTAGTGTCTTCTATTAATATCATTACTTACTAGATAACTACCAAATTTACATTTAAGTTACAATAACTTTTTCATCGACAACTTTTACAAGGCTGATTAGAATCAGTCAAAATTTAACTACTAACAAAAATTCTTTTTTTAATTACCATGCAAATATCAATCAATAGGCAACCATTTCAAGTTTTTTTTAATACGATTCAGAAATTCAACACTCAAGTGCTACTTTTAAAATAATGTTAAATAATTGACGATACTGCCAGTAATACCATTGAGCGTTGGGCGTTGTTTTCACAACTTATGATTTATCGCCGGGCAATCTTAGCGGTAAAATACTAAGAAAGTCGTCAGCGATATTTTAATCGCCTTTCAACAACCACAAACTAGGCAAACTTTAGGCGGCCAATTTTAAATATAATTTACAAACTGCGAAACTACCGCTTTGCAAGCAAAAATTATATCCGGAATTTTTCGATTAATACTCTCCGAAGTTGACCTCATTTTCTTTCGCGATATACCTTCAAGTTTACGTTCTTTTTGGGTCATTATAATAGTAATAAAATAAATCAACTGTACAATAAATAAAATGTTAATAAAAAATCTCGGAAATTTGACACAGTGTGTGAAATTTTGTTTTGAAATTGTGTGTCCCCAAGCTAGGCAACTTATTATACGCTAAAATATAACTATGATCCGGTGTTTTAAACTAAATTTATTTCAATAATGCAGTTGCAACTGATCAACGATCCGTTAGGAACATTTCAAAATGCTGGTTAAAAAAAACCAACAGTAGGCCTTAGCCCTACTATTTTCGTGCAAGAGTGTACCCGTGCGCAAGAGGAGGAGTATGTCCTCCCACTTTCCGTCATCGTTCTTTTTAAGTGGCATGTTTTATACCTACCGTTGACATAGACGTCTGATTTATATTCATCACACGCTCAAAAGCCGTGACAACCACAACAGTATGTGTTACCGCTCAAGTTTAAACGCATTTATCAATGTGAAACATTGGTCTTAGTGGTGCATTGTGGAAGGACCCTATGCGCACATAAAATTGTCTCAGTCTTATTTATAAGGATAATTATAAGAAACTTAATGGTCTTGTGAATAAGGTCCTTTTAACTAAATGTACTAGGCGAGCTTAATCTATCTTGACAATGTCTCAGGCACTAATGTCCTGTGAGTTTGCAAAATCCTACTATGCCAACGTATTGACTACTTGGTTCATAAAAGAAACGTATTGTCAGTTTCTTCTATTAAGTTGTTACTATGTTATTCCTGAAATTGTCAACTATCTCTTAACAAATCCTATTTATTTTTAACTTTGCATATAAGAAGTACCGATCCACGCCAACAAGGCTTTTTGATGAATGAACGGCATAGGAACGCGTTAAAGCTATTATAATTTTATTTATAAACATTTTCACACGCTACTTTCTAAGTATGAAAACTAAATACCAAGTCACTTTTGCAACTAAATTTCTCACGTACCATGCTCAACTCAGTGAGGTTAGTCACTCCACAACAAGCTGACAAATTGCAGCGCCGCACGACTTTGGAGTAAGTTATTGCTTTTCATCGATGCCCCGAATAAATGTGCTTCACGCTGATGGAGATTTAAAGCAGTAATGGATGAGGACATGGCAATAGACTCATTTATTATGAAACATTGAATATTTATAGCAAACCTTGTCTTTTTAAATCACACTAATATTATAAAGGTGAAAGTTTGAATCAAGGATGTAAGTAGGTAAGTCTGATTGTTTGTTACTCCTTCAGGCCCAAATGGCTCATTTTCCTTTCTTTCAGTTAAGAATCTCCACTTATTGCAATAATTAGTAGTCTAGTCAATGTTTAAGTTCATTGTGTGTTTATAATTATGCACTAATACAAAATATGTTAGTCTTATTTTTAAATTCATGTTTCATTTGCTTTTATTGCTTTTAACAATGTAGAGAAAATTTCAAGTATTTTTTCCTTACAAATTCCTCATAAAATGATATTAAACTCGAAATTCAAGAATTTTATGAAAAGATATAGCGTGAATGCTGTAGAATAATGCGATTTCTGTGCGTCTATTCATTCGAATAAAGACTTCTTAGAATGCAGATCGCGTGGAATGCACACGGACAGAGCGTTTCACGGACAATATCTTGGTATCTGGGCCGCACTGTGGTTTGTCCTATAGAAGTGGTTAGACAATAAAAAAAAACCAAAGTCGTTATTTCACAAAACTAAAATACCATTAAGCATAGAAAAAGAAAAAATTATTAACATGAAATATGATCACGACTATGGAGTTTGAGATAGGAGGCTATACACAGCAGTGGGCTATAGTTTGAGCTGCCCCAGATGATGATGATGAAATATGCCATCGTATAATATGTCGAACATCCAGTAACAAATTCATTTTTTGATTGGACTTATTAGTTAAGGAGATAATGAGGTAAAACTATTTTTCTTGAATGAAAAGCAAAACTTTCTATGTTACTTACTTTTACAGTCTACACACCATAACATTTTATTTGTATGGTACCAAATTTTGGATTGTTTGTAAATACACGCAAACATACAAACATAACATCCCTACGAAATAAAGCTTATAGTACAACAATAGCTAAAATTAAATATGATGAGTAAGTAGCTACAGAATTACGCTACGAGTGCTACGAGGCTACGAATGCTACAAGTGCTACGTGCTACGCTCTCTCGCCACAAATAATGACTAAACCACTGAACTTACAGTATTGCAACCACATTGCACACTGTATAATGCATTGTAGATTTACTGACCGTGCGAAATGCTATTTGCCGTAAAATTGAAAATTCAATGTGTGTTTTATATAATAGCTTCCTAGCAGCATGATGTTCCAGTTTTGCACGGGTGTACTAATTATACTACCGGGATTAAATATAGCCTATCATCATCCCAACAGGAGGCTTACCATGACGTAAGTAACTGAATTTAACGGTCATAGTAAGCCCACAGTCCATTCTTCACATCGATGAATGAATTTTTGAAATCGGCTGAGTAGTTTTTGAGATTATCTTCGTCAAACAAACTAGCCAACATCATATTATTCTAAATATCTTTATAATATTAGTATGGATTTGTGCGCATAAAAAAAATATTGTTAGAATCTCTTTAAAAGTACTGATATTGACTAGAATCATTGTAATTGATCGTAAAAAAAAAGCTTTTTTTTCGATTCAAATGATATTCTCCAAACATACATACTCGTATTTCAAAATTTACTGGGATCATGTAATAAAAAATATATGTCAAACAAAAAATATTTTAGAAAATATGTAAAAATTTCGTAAAGACTCATTAATCTCATAAAATTTTAATAACGTTTAAAGTTAATAATATAATTTGAACGAGCAAGGTGATTTCACCTTCCAAATAAATGTTGACGGAAAGAAAGCCTTTAATTTTACCTAATTTGAAATTTATGAAAGTTAATTACCCAAAAAGACATTTTAAGGTCGGGTCTTTACTTTATTTTGAGGAAAAATTTCGTAGCGTATTTTTTGCAGCTATTATTACTTTTATAGGCCCTTTAAAGAGTCAGCATACATTTTCCTTTTACAATTAGTTAAAACCTCATTGTAATATGTTTTTTTAATGTTACATTATAGTTGTTTTGTTATCTAAAACTGTTATTTTATTATTGTAATGAAAACATCTAAACTTAAATTACTGTTTTGAATATTATGAATTTGTTTAAATTACCCTCAGTTAAATCGACAAACAAAATTTTTAATATTACTACATTAATCCTTAATTAACTTGGTCATGCCTAAAGTTTAAACAACTTTACCGATTTGAAAAACGATTTCTGAATTTAATATTATAATTATATTATTGAGGAATGTTATATGGTATTTTTAATCATCATCATTAACAATATAAACTCATTACAATAACCATTTAAATTTTTTATTCAAGTTACATAACATTTCATACAAGGTTTATATTGACTAGCACAATGCATAAACATTATACAATTAACTATTCAAGGCTAAACTTTACTTTTAAATTATAACAACCTTTTCAACACAGACTTAAAATAAAAAATGCTTAGCGCACCTTTAATTATTGACCTGGTATTTTAACCTAAAAACTTTAATTATGCAGAAATGACTTTGAACATGCAACGTTTTGACGCAAAATACTATTTTATCCACAGATATACCGTAAAATATTGATGTGCATTTATAGAGCATTTTTCATTTAATCTGAATAACTTACATGTACGAATAAGAAATTACATGTAAGTTAATAGAGTCATATTACATCGTCCTTGGTTATAACCTGGTATAAGGTATAGCTCTTAATAATAGAATACTCAGTTAGGTTTTTTGTTCTGTGTTTGTAACTCATCTAAAATTTGAAGGGCAAAGTTAAACTATCAAATTAAAAACATACTAAAAAACCTTTTTACTTCAGATTGAATCATCGAAAAACCCTATTTACTCACTAAAACCTTCTTATAAGATGCACTGTCTATTTCACAATTATAGCGAAGACATAAAACATACTTTTATTCTGATCTATCTTTCCACTATACAAACTCTATTTTCATTGCTCTATGACAAGCAAAAAATGCAAAGAATTTTAATAAAATGGTTAAAATTACAATGCATTAATATTAATAGCTGCTTTAAGCGTTGAGCTACATGTTTACGAGCACCGAGTTAGTTTTAAAGTTACGGCTGAGTTTACCACTAAGCATTAGCTACTTAAATTATGGACTTACTTAAAGGGATTCCATGACGGTCAGTTATTTACGAGCATAAAGGCATTTTAATTTATAAAAAAGTACAAAGTTGAAGCAGAATGCGATCTTTCTAAAGTAAGTTATGAACGGGCAATTTTTGAATCAACTTTCATCGCTAAGTAAGTTTGGATGAGAATTACTTCTGGAGTTTTAAGGCCACCTGAAGGCTTCCGTCAAGACTTAGCTTCGAGATCACTTATTATGATTTTATTATCGTTTATTTATAACCAAATATCCAAAATTTCTAAAAATCATGTAAGCATTGTTCAAAGTCATTTTTCAAATTATAGGAGTTACAAAATGTTAGTAGAATACTTTGTAACAATAGTTTAATCTTGTATTTTCAAGACTACACAATTATTGTATTAACTAAGCAGAAAAACGTGTTATTAGTAGTGTTATGCGGGTCCCGTACAAAATGGCGGCACTCACATGTAACTATTTATTTATGTAAGATTAGTAGAACGACATACATCGATGTGTATTGCTAGATTTTTTTGTTTTATGATGTGCTCACTCCACTATAACAAAATGTTCAAGTGTTCTGATCGCGATAGTTTTAAAAAGACAAAAAATTTCAAGGCCAAATAAAGTGGCGCATCTTACAATACGACGTATCAATAAAAATTGCTCGTATAAGTGCAACCTTAAGATTCAACTTTGAATAACATTAACAAAAAGTTTCCACATTATGAGGACGTTTTGTGTTCATAATTTCAGGAAGTTTGAAACAACTCCGTATTTCCTTATTTGTAATTTATTTTTCTGCAGGACACAGATTAAGTGATCTTATGATTTTTCACTTTTTGAATAATTTAAAAAGAAAATAATATTTGAAAATTAAAATTACACTGTAGTGCCTGGGACATTCTTAAGATGCAATGCAATGAAAATAGACATGCAATAATGATGGATTATTTCAGTCAAAACATATGATTTGGTCTGCTTTTCCCTGCCCAAATGCGTATCTACACTAATATTATAGAGGTAAGATTTGTTTGTTTGTTTGTAACGAATAGACTCCTAAACTACTGGACCGATTTCAAAAATTATTTTACCGAATGAAAGCTACACTATCAGGAAGTAACATAGACTATATTTTATCCCAGTAGTTTCAGTAGTACACCCGAGCGAAGCTGGGACGTGCTGCTAGTAATGTATATAAATGCTAAGCATATCACGAGTATCACATCCTTATTTATAACGAAGCTACTTTAGACCGTCTCTTACATAATATCAACGGTTATGCAGCGCTCGTTGTCTTCTCGTGGGTGTAACGTTTCAACACACGAGTAAATTGATACAGAGGTTATACTTTGTAATTATGTACCATATGCATTCGCAGGTATACAAAAATTAAAGAATTTTTGGATATATGTTAAAATAATTGGAAAAATTATAATTATTCAAGGCCATACTAAAGGATCGTGTAGGTAATAACATTTGACATGTTTATTCCTGAAGATCTTAGAGATTTCTATCATATAAATATTACAAAGTTTTTTAAACAGATTGAACATAATTTTATAATTGAAAACATAACCAAGTCATCTGATGAGTTGTCTTAGGGAATCGTAGTGTGATTTTAAATAGAGAAAAATATCTGCCCTGACTATTTAAAATCAAACATCAGACATTTTTTATTGGACCTAAATTACAAGAGATGCAATTCTAAATGTATCTATCTATCTAACTGCTCTATTATACAAAGTTACTTTACTGATTAATTTCTGCACTCGTGTGATTCAGGTAGGATCTTTTGTGAGCGCTACTGCATGCAAGCAAAATGTACTGCAAAATATTTTGCACTACATTTTGCTTTTGAGATAAAAATAAGCGATAAAATGTAGGTAGTTTTAACTAAATGTTTATTAAACACGATACCTTAGGTGTAAGGTAAGCTTAGGTATGGTAATTCTATGAAATATGATCATGTACTGCGCAGGCACGTTAGACAATATTTAAATCTTTAGGTAAATAATAAAGGCGATTCTGAGGTCGCCAAAACTTAAACTATACTAACTAAAAAAACAACATTTTAGTTAGTTTAATAAGTTTTGGGGATATCAGAATCGCCACTAATATGTTAGATAGTTGTTGTGTGAAAGAGTTACAAACATCTAGGTATCCATACAAACTTGGATAAATAAATAAATAATAAATAAATATCCTGGACACACACACATTTAGTACATTTAGTACATTTAGTAGACAGTTGTAAGATTAGCAGATATATAAATAAATATTCTTGGACGAGGATTGAACCCACACCCTCAGCGTCTCAGGTAGCTCCTCCCACTGCGCCAGAAAGGTCGTCAGATAAATAATGATTTATTTCTACGGCTATTGATTGCGTCTATTCAATTATCTTTAGTATTTTCGGTACAGAACATGTTAAATAAGACATCAGCGTAAGGGAAACAGTCCTTCCTGTCGGTTTTCCCCGGCGCGCTTATTCTCAAAGAAGACACATCTAAAAAAATATCAATAGAATGTAATATTTATTTATTTCATCTTAAACAATAACTAAATAGCCTTGGAAATTCTACAATGCGTCATCATTTAGATGCTAAGCATTGTAATACTCATGTTATGGTTTATCAGTTCTTATTAAATTTCAACAAATTAATTAGAAATCCATTTATGTGAATAGGAGGATGTCTAATCAAACATTTGGTAAAAATAATTATGAATTCTAGTTATTACTTTTTTGTTTTTTACTCAAGTTGTTCTTTACTTTACGCTTTTTCTTGGTTTTTAATTTTTACTTTACACTTTTGACAAAAAAAAATCTATTCCCTTAGATTGAGCATGAGCCATGGTTATTATTATATATCAAGTACGTCTGTTTCTAAAACTTCTTCGATAATAAGGAGTATGTGGTCATCAGACTACGGATAACATTCATTTGTCATTCGCCCTAGGAGATGGGCAAAAACCGTGTATGTCCATTAATCTTACAATATGGCGAATAGTGGGTATTTGTTGATGCTACTTATTTAACATTAATTTTATAAATACATGATTTAGAAAAAGGGAAGTAAGCTATGGTTGAATGACAAACTTGGTGTGAATTAGTTCAGAAGAATCTTTGGATTTGTTTAAAAAATATTGTTTGGAAATTTTGCCTGATTCCTTACGCAATGAGTCAATACGCGATTAAGTCCCAGTAATATTTATAAATATACACACTTCTACAGATCACATATTTTCACAGAAGTGATTATGTACCTCGAAACTCGCAAAGACGTGACAAGATAAAAATCACACAAATCCGTAAGATCTTAAGAAACTCTTAAGGAAAACATCGTGAGGAAACCCGCGGCTAGTCAGCCCAACACGTAGACCTCTGTCTTTCCTGTGAATATGGCTAAGCTGAGAGGATAGTTTAGGTGCTGGGCAAGCCTATACCATCTCAATAATGTCTCAGGCACTACAGTTTCTCGTTAAGTGAAGGCAAAGATTGCCTCCTGACGCTGTATATATATTCTAGTAAAAATGTAAAGAACTAAGTTTTCTTTAAGGAACTACGGTACCTCCGGGGACCAAAAGTTCTGTGAACTCCCAAAATGCCTGATCACTTAATCCGAAACATAATTTGATTCACCTTCATCAAACCCGCATCAAATCAATCCCCAATGAGCTTGCTTTAAGCTCTTTATTGGCAATTATTCGCCTTGTGAATAAATTATTCATTTTATTTCGATTGATTCATCGGCGATGTCGCTAATCAAAGAATGGATAATTTCACTGATTGCATTCGAGAAAAAATGCTTTGGCCAGATGTGAATTAATACGGTTGCTTTACTATTATTTAAAACCTGTTGTGTCCCACCCACTGCAGAGCAAATGTCTCCATCCTTTCCTTCAATGCTTTTATGTTGTTAATTTTGTTGTTGTTTTTATTTTTTAAACGTTACCTAACCGAGATAATAAATAGATTGCAAACGAAAAACTCGATACGCTTTTGTTCATTCCACTTGCCAGAGACGAGATAAAGGTTGCCTGTCAGCTCCAATTAGTTCTGAGTACAGCATCTTCATTTACGTGAAATTCTTCCCTGTCCTAACCTTTACCACTATTTGTACATTATCTAACGTTTGTTGGTCTAATGTATTAATTACCTTATTTACCTTCCTGTACACAGATCTGAAACTAAATACTGACGTGATAGTTCAAATTTAATACACATCGACGTCCAAAATCAACTACATAACCGATTCACATAAGTACAAGTTTTTAGAAAACTTAGTAAACTTGAACATTGTTATCCCTACAAAGTAACTTCACTTTATCCTGCTAAGTTGAAGTTGACTAAAGTCATGGACTGAAGGTAGTGAAATTTTAAAGATGTAACCCGATTTTTCGAACATGAGATAAATATTTTAAGGAAAAAATGGCTATTCATTTGCAAGGTAAGGAAAAACATTCCCTTGCAATATAGGTGTTTTATATGTGCCATTTTCTACCGCCTATACTGAATATTTTTCCTCTATGGCGATACCCTACGCACAGTAAAAGTAAAACTTACAGTAAGATCGGTTAAAGCATACGTACCAGTTTGTATTATTACAAATGCAAATAAAAGGCAGTTGGCAAGCGTGACCCAAATGACACTATTCTCGGGTACAAACTCGACAATGGTGTCATGCTTTGAAGGGGATAGGCCACTATAAATTATCGGCTGACTATGTTAAGCCATGACCAACAACTTAACTGTATCATGAGTTGTACGCGACCAGATGAAGGTTCTCCGTAAGAATCGAAACATTATCGGTTTCAAAATCAACAAAAATTTTAACATTATGTTATTTCTCGTTAAATTAATATGACTCTACTGTATGTAAAGCATATTTTTACTGTGATGATACCCTCCTGTTTCGCATCGTTTATCAGCACCGCTGCGGCTATAAATAAAAACCTAATTTCGTTTAGTCACAAAGGCTTCATTATTGCACGGAAAACTTATGGGAATTCCTTTTTTAAGTGAAAAGTGCCTGAAAGGCCTGTTACCTTGTTTGTTCCTTTACAGGTTGATAAAATTAATATGTAAGAATTTGCTTGGGTTTTTTGTGTGCTTTTTATTAAATAACTTTTTTCTTCTTTGTTCAGTTTTGTGTAAAAGGTATATATCACGTGAGGGTATTTTCTTGAATAACTCACATTAGGTAAATATAAAATTTAAATATAAATTATGTCAATATGTTTTTTTGTTTTACTCTTTATTTAACTACATTAGGTATTAATATATTATCCAAATATTTTTACATATTTCATTTAAACACATATATTTTTGTTGGATAAAACTTTTGGGTTAACAACGATTGAAACTTTTATCCCTTAAACTTGTGTATTGTAATACATTCGAACTTTTTTCTTGTAACATATGCCGTTTTTCACACGACAATACAGAAGACATTTCTATTATTAAGGAAACTGACATGGCAATATCCATTATCATCATTACCATCATTTTAGAAAGTCTACTGCTGCATTATAATTATGAAATTTAAGAATACTGCATATACTTTCCGTAAATACTGTATCTTTTTTTGAAATTGCTTTAGCAAAATAATAAACTAAAAATTTCCCCAATGTTTTGAAATTTACATTTTTTGAATAGTGCGAGTAGTAAAACGGTCGAAAGAAAGCTAAAAACTTTCAATTAAAAAAATCAAGTACTTAATATCTACAAACTTAATACAAGGCAATCTGCAGCGGTCCTAAGAAAGCGCTTTAGCAATGAATATTTTCAAACCAATGATTTTTGTGCACTTACTCGACTGAACAAGACGTTTTGAGGTCACGGCTTAAGATAGCGTTGCTGCTTGCATAAGCTTAAACCAAGACAAGGAATCAAGAAGTACAATTGGTACTCCTTTCAATGGTTTCTGTGGGACTTATCTAAAAATAATAGTGAAACCCTCTTAATGGCTCTTTACTTTCAACTTGGCTTTTTAATTACTAAATTAGCACCAGGAAGCATTAAATGACTTATTCAATGGATTATGGTAATAAATTATACCAATAGGTATACCTAAATTCTATTCCGATAATACCTATAGATTTCTGCCCAGTAATCATTAGTTATACCTTGCAAAAACAAAAGCTAAGCGAATGTCGTCAGGGAAGATATTTTCCTATAAATCCTATTCTTTGACGTATCATCATAAGGTGAGTGTAGACTAGGATATTTCCTAGATCATTTTAATGTAATGTTACGTTAGAAATGGCACAATACAGGAAATGTTCAGTTTCTTACAACATTTCCAACGACACACCTTTTCGCTTGTTCGAAATCAAGCAAGTTTCTTCGAGCATGTAACTACTCATGACATAATTATATACATACCAACCATCATGTTCAAAGTGTGATTCAAGAAAATTTAAAAACTTCCCGATGTTCTTTTACTAGTTATAAGTTCAATTTAAACTTTTGCGATATTTAGACATAACTTGTATGAAAATTACGGGACTTTATCACGTATTTACCTTAATATATTTTTCAATATGTCACAGATGTAACGCACTCGAAATGCCGGGAAAAAAATAATAAGGTGATAAAGTCCCGTAATTTTTATTATCAATTATAGTTAGTTATAAGTTGTTCTATTCTATACTCACCTTTAAGGAAATAGGACTTGATATCCTTGAGGTAAGCTTGATAAATTATATCTGAGCGCCATTACCTTTATTTTACCTATTATTTGAGGAATATCGAAAGGTCGGAATACCTTTTATTGATGAGTTTTGGCACAAGTTTCGGACGATGTCGAGTGCTTTTGAACACGCGCTGAACACTGAACAGCACACATTCGATGATTTTGTGACAAAATTTTTGTCACTTCAATTTTAAAAATACTTTTGACAATTCAATTATTTTAATTTTGCGTATACGAATAGGTATTCGTTCGTTCGTTCTTACGAGTATAATGTATTTAATTATTTAAGTATCCATTATAAATCTCTGCCATTAGACATAAAAGCTACATAGTACCTAGTCTGCTTTCATAGGATGCATTTTTCAGATTTATAGGTAGATATATTAGTACTTAATTAATGGTAAACTACATAAATAGTACAATTTATATGCATAATACTTAAAAGTACGTTTTAAAAATTTTTTTCATCCTAGGCAGGAAAATCTGTTGGGTTAACAATAGATAATGTAGCTTGCTCAAACGATCTTGGTCCTGTTTCAATTAACATGAATTTTATAATTAACATAAACATAATGACTACAAAGAAGGTGTAGGTACGATACTAGACACAGTAGTAGGTTTTTTTTAGTTTTTTCTAATTATCTCTACAAGTTGACCGATTTTGAAAATTATTTTTTGTAAAAAAACTACACGTAAATTTTTGTATGTGCAAAGGCACCTCGATTGTACAATAAATTGCTATCTTCTTACTAAATCGAAGTCTGTCTTATATTTTTTAATGTTGCCACTTGTTATTCTAAACATTAAACTGGTTAGTAGTCCTAAGGACTAAATGACGTTGTGTCTATATAATATTCACCATTTTACTTATTTTTTTGTATTAGAAACAAAGTATCAAAACAGTCGCGACAAAAAAACTATTTTTCACCCTAACCGCAGCGCTAAAGGCAACGGTTTACAAAGTCGAGAGTTAATGATCCGGAAACTGTAGGTACTCGTAACTGCTCAACAGCGACAAAATATATCGTTTTAAAACAAACTTATCTTCTCCAGGCACACTGTACACTAAAGCGCTCGTCTCTCTGTATAAATTATTTAATAGATTGTGAAAAATGACGCTGACTTATTTACTGACGGAATTTGATAGATCGTAAAAATGTTTATTCGTATTGAGCTACTATGACTTGTTATTTTGGTAACGAAACGCTGCTAAAAACTTTCGTCATGGCTTAGTGACTTTAAGTTAACGCCAAAAATTATTTATGTACTAAACGATAAAACGACGTATCTCATTAATTAGTCGTTTTTCACAGATACCTCTTAGTTTAACCACATAAGTGAAAATGAATAAGTTATTAAATGCGCACTATGCGCATACAATGGTTCAGTGGACGGCAAGCCGAAATTAAATTTTTAACTTCCTCGAGAATATTTCTCGCTTTTTTATGACAGTCCGCGAATCCTTCGAGACGCTATTTTTTAATTTTGCACGTTGTTTTCTCGGTCCGCTCATGAATGCCTTAATAAAATGTCGCCAGCTGATTTATTTCGTTCCAAAATCTCTGTTTACTAAAATATTTTGCCGTACGCATTTCTCCGCGGTTTTATTTATAAATCAACTAACAGCACGTCCCGGCTTTGTTTTACACCCGTGCTCCTAGCACACCCATGTGTACTAATAAAACTACCGAGATAAAAGAAATAAAGAATCTAAATCAAAGTTTTGCGTTTTTTGTATCAGTAATTTTGTACGTACCAAATATAAGATTTTATATTGAATGGAAACAAAGTTTTATCCTAACTATGCTAATACCAACTCCGTTTCTAAAATAGTGAATAGTTTAAACAAAAAAAAAATAACGAAAACTCGTAGATTTAAAACAAAGCTCTTCAAGGAAACCTCCTTTATTTTTAATCCCGGAACAGATTGCATACTATAGAACGTACTAACAAACTATTGTCTCGTTTTCTTCTGTCGGGTTTTAATCTGAAGAATTTCATTAAAGATTCTTTTAGATGGGCAATTGCATAAGTAGTTTTTTCTAAAGTATATTATAATAATAAATAGTCATCATTTCCCTGCCCTTATCCCACCCTAGGTGGGAATTATTATTATATTTATAATAAATAGTATTCTATAATATAAATTTATTGCTTTTGTTAATTTATTGTTTTCCCAATTATATTTCTTTTGTATCTGCTGTTTTTGAGACAAATTATTATTTAGTGAAATTCAACGAGTTTTAAATTTTTTAACAATTACAGCTTTTCACAGCAACTAATTCTCAAAAAGTTGCCCGTGTATCGGTAAATGGGCTGAATAGCCATTGATTCACCCGAGCCACGGTATCTCGGCGATTACTTAAATTGTTTCCTAGCTCTTTGAGCTTACATTTCAAGTAGAATAGCTCCGATTTACATTAGCATTGTTGCTTATTACTTAAGTTTGTTACTTCCGCCATTGTATAAATCGAATAATCTTAAGACAAACAAAGAGAGTTTACCTGATTAAGTAAAACAAATATAAATTTTCATTTAGTCAAAACATAGCTAATACCAATACCTACTGTCGTAATGCAGGGCAAAGACCTACTTCTCTATTATTTACTTTTCGAATTCCAGCTGTAATTGGTGTCATTTTACTTGTTATCAAATAATTTACCAAATAAATTGGTATAAAATAAAATTGGTACACAGTCAAAGTCAGCTCGCCACGCCATCTTGTGTTGTTATGCCGTAAGGAAGTCTTTTGTTAGCGAATTATAATGATTTTAAATTAATTACTTTTAAAAATCAAAGGATACAATAAAATTAAAACCTCTTTCCGTTACCTCTTTCCAAAAAAATATAATAGCCCAATTTTTATCTTTTGTACATTTTATAAACGTAATTTTTTTTATGTTTGAATTTGGTTTTTTTTTTCGTTACGTGAATTAGTGAGTCATGAGATGTCCTGTTCTGATTTTAACAATTTAGATTATCCTAAAGCTTCGTTTTGAATAATGTAATTTTGTGTTTATAAACTATTTTACAGTCGCCATAAGGTTTAAACCTAATTCAACATGTACATTCCTAAATTTCTAATCTATCCAACGTGTGTCAAGCTTGTCGCCACGCGATAGTGTTGGCAATATATCGTAATCCTCAAATCACGCCAGCCATTGCAGCGAGCCACCATTTGTTACCGACGACATTATCATTGTCCGCCACTGGCCTCATATTCGGACGTCATTTGTCAGCCCCTATACTCGGCTGACTATTTCACATGTACTTTGAGACACACTGAATCAAAAGACGGAGGACAGGATGCAACAACATGCTGGATTTAGCTGCCTGAACCTGGATAATTGAAATGGGATTCTATCAGAAAGTAATAAAATACGCAAATCTTTATGGTCATTCTTATTTACCCCCCTTAGCCAGGCCGGCTTATTTTAAGTTCTGGCTAGCAAACCGCCATCTCAACTAGATGCAAATTCAACCCTAAATAATAATAATAATAATAATAATAAGCCAGCAGAATCTTGACATCCACAAACTCACCTACATACAGTTACAAAAAGCAGTCATACTAAACACTTGTCGCATTGTTAGAATTTTTTTTATCATTAAACCAGTAAAACGATTTTTCGTTTGGCCAAAAGCCCGCGAGAATCGTAAAACCCTCATCTCCTATAGATGAGAGGCTAAAAATGAAAACTTTAATTAATAATAATAATAATAATAAGTATTAAGTATTACATTTTAGTTCGAGTAAGTAATTAATTATTTTTTTTACATTTCAACCAGCTTTAAGTCACAACAACTAAATTTATATAAACAAATCCAGTTCACTGAATCTACCGAAATTACATGACATGAGCATTATTTAAATCAGTGCACAATTGAATATTGTTATTTTTGTTAGTAAATTAAGCTAAAATTTCTAATAAATTTTAGCAAGCATCTAGCAACTAAAGTATTTTCGCGCTAACAAATAATTAAACACTTCGAAAGTTTAAATATCAAAAGAACCCAAGAAATCCTTGAAATATTTCAATTGAAAATGTACCAAAGATTTCCTTTGTCGAGAGTCAGGTTTCAGAATCCATAGAATTAATGACAAGAAGAATCTTCGGTACTTATAAAACTGGCGGCTTAGATACCAGTGTTTTAATAAAATAAATAATAATGAGTAATTCGCTTACCGACCAAGAGACTTAGGACTTAGAGACTTAGGAATTTATAGTGTCTCTATAGACACTATAAATTTGGGTATGATGTGTTAGTTTTGGTGTAAAAGTATTAAGTATAATAAGTATTTTATTATCACAGATGGTTTTGTTGTACACTGCCTTTATGTTTGAAAAAAATGAGCAAATTTTTATTTTAACTTCTTTTGATTTTGGGCATTACACTGTGAGTACAGTATAAATTTTCTGCCAATTTGATTTTATCATTCATTCAACCCTGTTTCAAGAAAACCTTGAGTTATTGTGATGACACAAATTAGTCCGCTTATTTTGTACAGGCCGAAAGTTGTCGGCCAAAGCTCGTTATGAATGGCCGAAAGGTTTGTTTTAAGCGCTATAAATATAGATTGTAAAGATAAATTCGCTGTATATTGGGCTACTTGTTTCCGCCAAGTCATTCAAAGTATTAAACAAAGGTTGTTTTGTTTTGTAAATTAAATAGTACTCTGTAAATACACTTTGATTATAAATACGAAGTTGGTTACGAAAATTAAAAGAAAATAAACTTGAACGGTAGTGAGTGGTAGTTTTTCATTACAATTTCCTCAGAGAATTAGTTTGCTTAGTGAACAACTGAAGATGATGTAATTTACTTATAATAAATTAAAATAAATATATTCCTAAAAGTTTAAAGTTAGATATTTATGTGTTACATTCGTGAAATTTATTTTCTGTAGGTAAAATTAAAGTTTTTGATTTTTCCCATCCGTGTGTATGTAACGTCGTTTGATATGCTGCCACATCCACACATTTATCACAAAATGAAACACAGTTATGTACAGAATCCGAACCAATACAATTATTGGCGGCCGTTATCCAATGTCAATATTGAAAGCTGTTTCAGACATATTAACATAATAATGCATTTATTTCATTGTATTTGCTGGCCATCTAATTTGAATGTTGGATTTGAATTGGACTGTTATATGAATACTTTTGTTTGTGAAAAACGGTGGCTGGTATTTTACGGTTATTATACAGATTGCAAAAGCAAGCGGCAATGGTTAATTGTAGTTTTTAGGTAAATGATCAGGACAGAACAATCGATTAACAAGGTTCTATTGTACTTTATTAATGAGAGGCGTTGTTGGATTTGTTGTTTGTTGTTGGTGAATGTCATAGGTAAACCAGATTTCACATTAATTTGTGGCACCAAAACTTGGTATTAGCACAGATAAAATAATACTATGTACAGATACACCATCTAGAACATCAATTTCACTCCGTTTTTCTTCGGGCTATTTTTTTGTGTTTGATTTTGCGGCGCCCCTAGCAGTGTTTAGGTCTTGCCTGCAATCAAAAATATTAGCACTAGATGGAGTTACTTATTTTTGTATTACATAGTATTATTTTATCTGTGGTATAAGTAACGCAGTGACGTCAAAACGCATCATAAATGTACCATGGCAATTAAATAAAGAAGCACACGGCATTAGGTACAAAATGACTGATAATAATGAAACAAATGAACCAAAACATGTTTAGAAATACGACAATTCAATTTCCAAAAGTTAAGTCTTTGAGCGGTAAAAAGTTTAGTTTTTAAAGCAAGAGCTTTTGCTAACGACTGTGGCCGCACACTCATGTGCTTTTTTTAATTCAATTTCTGTGATTTCGAGCACTCGCACATTTTTTGCAAGTTTAAAATTCTCTATTTTTACTGAAATTTGAGGTTTAAAAACTGTGGGCAGATTTTAAAACAGCAACAGACTAGAAAATTTAAGATACGATTTTAAAATACTCCTAACTTAAGCGATATTAATTTGAAATTTATCACGGAATATATTTAATATTATGTAAGTTAACTCCACCAATTAAGTACTTACCAAATTACAAGTACTTGCTAATATTGTTTGTTTACACGACCCTTTGCTTTTAATCATATTCTCTAGCCTCAACGGTTTTCTGTAAGAAATCTCTTTTTAGGGTTAACTCGCCTTATACATGCCCTTATAATTTGTTTTTTGATTGTATTATTTTATTGTGTTCTTTATTCTCAATAAAGAAGCAAAGAATAAATAACACATCTTAAGCAAGCTGTAATAACATTTCAGTAATGTAAATCAATCTAACATCCCTGTTGTCACCTCTATTTGTAAATACAAAGCCCACATCCAAGCGTTCTGTTTTGAACAAACACAGCAAATAAACCCGCGCCAAATGTTTGAGCAGCGGTAAATAATACCTAAATTGACGATTCAACTGGACTGAATAATGCAGTTAGAAAGGATAATGTTGGAGCACGTTCGTTTATGAACTTCAGTTGCAATCATCGACTTATTAGCCAGTAGACTCCTAATACCTATATACTCACGAGTCTGTCTACCAACTGAGGTGTGTGGGAGCGGGAAACTGAGCGCTTAATAGTCCGTTCAAGGTCACATACAACTGATGACAAATCAGAATCACCTTTATTGGTCGAACGTCAGGGGCGTGGATTATTATAATAATAAAATAATAATAATAAAACTTTTTATTGCGGACACGAGATCCATTGACACACAGTACACAGTAAAATACACACACAAAAAAATTAAAAACAGAGATATTACTTACGTAATAATTAGTATATCTCAGGTGGCAATAGCCACCCAACGTCTAAAAGTGTCTGACAACATCAGACGGTCAGACAGACTTTTAATTATTTGGTTCTTACACATGTCAACTCTGGACATGAATGACGCTATTCTCTTTCTTTGGATGGCATTGAAAGAGTCGACACGGGTTTCTGTGTACATTTCTGAAGCGCTACAATACCGCTTCAGGCCCATGAGATGTCTGAAGATGTTGTTATAGGCCACTCTTATACCATCGTGAGATCTCTTAGTATAATGAGTCCAGAGTTGACATGTGTAAAACGACTGACAAAACGATTTGAACAGTGTAATTTTCACGTCAGGCGAGGAGTTATAAAACTTCCTAGCGATCATATTACCGACCACGCACAGTGACCTTCGCTGTCTTTCCATGTCCGCGTCATCCTTCAAGTTCGACGTGACGATGTGACCAAGATATTTAAAAGTATCTACTATTTGAACAGGTCGTCCGCTAAGGCAGACTTTAGGTACGTTCTCTGGGCCTTTTCCTGATCTAAAAATAACCATTTCCGTCTTTTTAACATTGTAAATTAGATCGTGATCTAGTGCATATTTTTCACACGTGGCTAGTAGCTTCCGTAGTCCTTTGATCGAAGGGCTGAGCAGAACCATGTCGTCAGCGTAGCTCAGATTGTTGACATATCTGCCCTCCAACCTGAGCCCTACTGGGGTTCTACTCAGCTCCTCGATCAAATCATTCACATATACATTAAATAGATCAGGTGAGCTGAGCCCTCCCTGCCTCACACCGCAAGACAGTTGGTAGCTATCAGACAACTCGGTGCCCCACCTGACGTTGTTAGTCTGGTTGCTTGGGTACCAGAACTCAAGCAGATCAACAACGTCAGCCGGAACGTCTGTGCCGTCTCGCAGCTTCCCCCAGAGATGAGTGTGATTTAAGGTGTCGAATGCGCGGCTGAGGTCAAGGAACACGGCGTAAACTGACGTACCTTCTTGCGTATAGTAGCGAACGACCTGTTTCAGTGAGAATATGGCCATGTCCGTCGATACTTGGGGGCGAAAGCCAAACTGTCCGTCATTGAACCGCACAACACTAAGATGGGATTGTATTATTCGGTCCAATACCTTGGCTAAGATTGTAGCTAAAGAGATGGGCCTATAGTTGGCCATGCTCGAGATATCACCCGTTTTGTTTTTTGTTATGGGAACAACCAAGGCACGGATTAGCTCTTCAGGAAGGTGACAGTGCTTCAGGCAGAGAGAATAAAACCGCGCTAGCACCTCGCAGATATGTTTATTATATGATCGAATTATCTCATGTGTTATCTGAGAGCATTCGCCCTTTATTAAGTGTCTACTGGGTATTATGTCGATGGCTGCAATATAAGCGTCAATTCACAGCGAGAAATCTTAGTACGTGACCGTTTTATAAGCAACTTCAAAAAGGAGGGTGCCATAGTTCATTGTACACTCAAATCAGCTGTTCATTTTCATGTTTCGGAGGGCACGCTATATTGTCGGTTTCAGCTTTTCAAGTCCTTAAGAGATGACGGTGGCTTTTAGGCGGTCTAAAAACTCCGTCACCAGAGTTGGCCACTGCTCATGCGAACGAACGATATTACGAGGTCACACCACGTAAAAAGAACGATGAGAGAAACAGGAGGGGGCATGTTTATCGTCTACAGCGCAGCTTTTTCCCTCAGCATTCTACTTACGTAGCGCGACCTATACCATAGATTAGCTTTTCCCAGAACCCTCAACTAGCTTGCTTATTACGTGGATACAAATTGATACCACACGGATGAAGGTAGGAACAAGTTAATCGCAGTTAATTTGTATAGGCCGATGTTGCGGCCGGCTCCGGATTACCTCTGCTTGATGAATGAATTCCAACCGACGGTTATTCAACAAGAAGTATAGGTTATCATCATCAGTTTATTAGAATTGCTGGGTAATAATCAATGGTATAAAATATTGTACTTAAACAATTTTTTATAAATTAGTAATCTTGGTAGGTGTATAAACTTCGAACGTGCCGCTAATTCTAATTCACCCGCTGACATTTCATTCATACAACTTCAAAAAGCTGGTAGTTAGCAAAACTAAAGATAGATAAGTTATTGAGACTATCAGATAATGATTATATAATTATCATAACGGTTCACCATAATTTTATCGGTCGGTCTTATTGAATCAAGGCGTCGAACAGGCATTAGCGGTATAGCCCCCACTAATGAATTCAGGGGCAGTTCATGATTGATCATGCAGGTGACATACCTTGTTTTACGTGGGCGACGGGCTTATGAGATTAATTAAGTTGTTTGAGATTGATGCTAATTAGGATATATTGGCAGGTTTTGAAGATTAAAGGGTGTTCCTGTTTTTCAAACGAAAATAAGTAAAAAAGATATTTCTGTGACTATCACATTTTTTGTAAGATTTTGAGAAAAAAAATCATGATTTTTTAAATATATTTTTTTGAAGAGAATGCACCTTGTAAATTCAGAAATTTGCTCTCAAGAGATTGAAGTCATGTAGGCTTATAATACAATTCAATTTTACAAATATTTAAATACCATTAGTACTCGGGAGCGCCACGAGTGTGTAGCTTTAATAATATAATCTGTCAATAACATGTCTGCTTTTCCGAAGCTTAATGAGAAACTTCTGGCTGTCACTCCGGACCGAGCTAACCGAATGCCCTATATCAAGGCAAACTTGGGTTCGGTACTCTGTTTACGATGGTCCAAGCTAGAGGAATATGACGAAAATCTGTATGAACGCAGAGGTTGCAGGTATGATCCCCACTGCGGGACAACGGTTTGTATATTCTGCATATATTTGTTCCTGAGTTAGGCCTCTACATCTTTACTATACTTCATTTATTGAATCGAGCTAATAGGAAGAGAAATAAACACACGTGATTGGTCGTCGAAAATAATTGGATTGGCTAGATTTTACAATTGACAATTGATTTGACAATCTAGCCAATCATGAGAAAGATAATTATTTTCGACGACCAATCACGTGTGTTTATTTCTCTTCCTATTAGCTCGTTTCAATAAATGAAGTATAGATAATTTATACGGCGTCAGGAACCAATCTTTGCCTACAAAAAACGGGACAGTGTAATGCCACCGTGTAAAGCTCGTGTTAAGCGCAACTTTTCGACTCAAAAAGTCCATTAATGCACGACCGGATTCGATCCCACGACCTTCGGAACAAAAGTCGAAGTACCAAACACAAATCATCACAAATCATGTAAGACCTTAAGTGATCCTTGACCTTTTTTTCTTTCTTTAAGTAATCCACTTAATGCTCTGTTTTGAGCAACAAATCCACCCGTACACATGGCACGCACTCACCACAGCCTTTGATTGTAGTCTGACTTTCAAAATGCAAATGCAGACACAGCTGTTTGAAACGGAATATAGACATTAGCAAATAATATAATTATCATTGAAAGAGTTTTGAATAAACCTATGACCAGCATTGGGTCAAAATAGGTTAATGAAAAAAATATGGTTGTAGCAACACAACCGAAACGTCGGGAAATTACTACCTGAATTACTAGCACACATAAATAAGATAGTTGCACGAAATTTTAGGGCATTATTTTACTGTTCATTTAAGACATTGTTTATGTTTTTTTATATTTTTATCAGTAAATTTTTTTAATAGTTAAGAGTTAAATGAATGTAAGAGTTAAGAGTTATTATAAGAGTTAAGATTAAGAGTTAGAATAACTTATTTCATGCTTCCATGCTTCGGAGAAAACGTGCAACTTTCGATCTTTAAAAAGCTTTAGACGACCTATTTTACTAGGTCCTTTATTTTACATCAAATCAGCAAGTATCTGAAACTTTTTCCTTACATTAGCATGAATGGTATGCAGAATAAAAATATTGTCCTGGTTTGTATTTCTAAAGTAGACTAGGCAACATAATATTGTTAGTTTTATATTCAGTAACGTAACAAAAATATGGCGAAAAAGGGAAAATACTCCGTGCCACAAGAAATCTTGTATAAATTGTGTTGAAAAGAATACAAGGAACCAATTTGAAACAGAAATATGTATATTATGAAGAGGTAAATTTGGTTTGTTTGTTTTATTGTTTGTTTGACGGAAGTAATCTTCGAGACTACTTAACCGATTTCAAAAATTATTTCACCGATGTGTAAAATGAACTGTCAATATGGTTATAGGCTATATTTTATCCCGGTAGTTTCATTAGTACACCCGTGCAAAGCCGGGACGTGCTACGAGTTGTAACATAAAATATAGTGACAAATGGTGGTTGACATCAAAGGTCCGTAATTATTCCAACACTTTTCTTTTAAAAACATAATATGCATAATGATCTGCCTTGATATGGGTGGTTCAATAGCTTTGCATTACTGAAATAGACGTCGTCAGAGTTGGCCACTTACTCATAGGAACTAACTAACTGAAGTAGATGACTACACCAGTCAGACGCCTCGAGAGGAAAGGCCAAAGAAGGTCCAAAGGACAAAGGATGTGAAAATAAGAACATTTCACCGTCATTCTGTCCTCGCAATCTCAGGGCAGCTTGATTTATAAACATTATCAAGACTTGAAGGTCGAGTGCGAGCAGTGTCCGAAAAATTGCCACTTTCGACCCCAAACCTAAAATGTTTGTCAGAAACAAGGATGTACATGCTTGCTTCTGACACATATTTTTATTAATATTTAAATGCTTGTCGTTAAGTTTACTAGTGCATCATTAAAGTGCTTATGGCGTGGTTTGTTTTGACGTTCTTGGTTAGATAACTGGGTAAAGTCAAATATTGTATTTGCAATTAGCACTGCATAAAATAAATGCTTATTAAAGGCAGATTAAAATTTTACTTAAGATTTAAGAATGTGTCATAAATTTACACCGTGATATAGACAATAGGCAATTTGATATCTTTTTGACTGAAATATAAACTATTTAAATAAAACTTAAAATTGAATATAAATAATAGTAAATATGTTTTCAATTTTTGTATAACACGCATAGTTCTGACGCTGTTAAAATTTAGCCTTAGGTGATATATTGGTAAACGAAATAGCCCAATCTGGTTGATTTACAGCACCAATAATCTTCTTCGTCACGGCACACGTCAGGTGTCAGCCGCGCCGCCGGCTCTATTGTCACGTAGACACAAATGTATGGTTGGAAATTCTACAAAAAACGCCAAAAAACGCTGTAAAAGTTTACTTGAGGGTGTGAACGTTTGTCAATGACTCTTATTTTAATCTTCATTTTTACTGAAATTATACGAAACTACTTTTAAATTTTTCTTGTGATTTTCGTTCGTATTTGAAATTATTCAACACATCAGTGAAATAATTTTTGAAATCGGCTGTGTAGTTTCTGAGATTACCTCCGTCAAACAAGCAAATAAACAAACTTTACCTCTTAATAATATTAGTATAGATATAGACAAGCAGTTTTTGCCGATTTCGTTTCCGTATGTACCCACTCATTGCTGCAAACTCGCTGCAAAAAAACCTTTGGATTAAGGTCAGATAGACAATGAAGCAGACGTTGACGCCTGTTTTCCTTGGCCTCGAGTCAAATGTTGCATTTGGAAAATGAAACGTATTCTTGTAAAATCTAAAAGAAGGCCATTATATCACGATTTGGGACAAATGTAGCAATTTTTTTCACGTCTGTATGCCTAACTCGATCGCTTTGTTCGGTGTGATCTGTTCAGTACTGAAGAAATATTTTATTTAGTACGATGAAATATCATTTTGTGAAGAGAATCTAGACTTGATTTTGTAGTATTTTTAAATTCGTATCTTTTTGCTAACATTCTAAAATATATTTTGTTCAGGCAGCTTATTTAATGATTATTTACGATTTTGAAGATACGTCTATTGGCGAATCGAGCAAATCATTGTATTGAGGCTAAAAGTATATTAATTTTGAAGTAACTTTCGAAAGTACGCACCTATTATATTATATATAACTACATGAATTTTTAAAATTCAAATTCTATCAAACATTACTTAAGATTGGATAATCACCAACGACAAAACTAATAGACGTTTTTTATTCAACCACAAAGAAAACAACACTAATCGTAGCATGCGCCGTAGCACCCGAAGCTACGCCGTAGCTGTCGTAGCAAAGTTACAGTTTAATTATTTAGTGGAAAAAACTCCAAGAACTCCGGAATGAAACTTCTCCATTACATTTTCTTGGGAGGTATTATAAACACGTTTAATATTCAGCTCGCTTCCTCTCGTTATTTCAACTGGTACTCAGCTAATTTGACAGAGGAAGCTTTCTAGAAGACATTTTTGTTGCATTCAGAGAACTTGGCATGCGATTTACGAAACAATATAGTTCTTGAGTTGGTGACAAAAGACGTATAAATAAAAGTGTAAAAATACTACGTTTGCCTATAATTTTCTATATCTATAATACTAAGATTATAAAGAAGTAATGTTTGTTCCTTTGATTTTGATGGATTGTTGTAATTTCCGAAACTACTCAGCCGATTTCCAAAATTCTTTCACCGATGTGTAGAATTGACTTTCTTAATGAACATAAACCCTTTACCTCTTTATAATATTAGTATAAAAAAGTGGCATTAATCATTTAAGAGGTTAAAACTAATAGCCAATTAATAAGCGCCATCTCTTATCCACGCACTGAACTAGCATCAGAAGTGAAATAAAAGAGTAAAGAGTCTATAGTGCGTGCGGATATTTTGTGAACCATGAACTAACACAAAGTTTCATTTGTTATTAGCTAGTTTGGACTACTTTAGTCACGCCCGGTTCCTATAACCAACTTAATATAATCAACTTACAAATTTATTAAATTAAATTTTTATGAGCTAATAAGGTATGCCAAATGAATAATTACAACATAATAACTATGCAATGTCTTGAATGATCTTGGAACGATATCATATTTACAATGTAGAAAATCTTTCTAGATAAAAGTGGGATGTTTATTGACATGACAATTGACGACCTCTGTGGCGCAGTTGTGTTAAATATGTAATGTGTTAATGTTTGCATGTTCTGCAGATATTTGTTTCGTGTCTGGGTGTTTTCTATCTATAATATGTATGTATTTACAAAAAAAAAATGTATCTAAGTATTATATCAGTCATCCGGTTACCATAACACAAGCATTAAGTTGCTTAGCTTGGGACTAGATGACGCTGTGTGGAATGTCCAAGGATATTTATTTATTATTTATTATAATTACTGGTTAACTGGAAGAGAACTCTTTTTAGGGTTAAGTTCGCCTGTGCGATTACTTTATATGTCTATTTTGTTAAGTTTCTGTTATTTTATACGCAAAGTATAAATAAATAAATGTTTTATAGTATCATAAAATGTATCAAAGTATTTCCATAAAGTACTCAATACTGTGTAAGTAAGCGCTCTTTCTTCTTCAGAAAATATCTACAAATACACTTAGCAATTCGTGCATTACATTCGATGAAAGCCTTTTATACATGGACGTGTAAGGACTGAGACACATCAGGACAGGCGTTGTAAACTGATGTCTTTGGAAATAGCGTTAATAACGTCGCCTCCCTACCTTAGTTCGTTTAGTTATTTATTTTTATAATGGAGACCTATAAGCGGCTTTAAAACACCGTCACGGAGATGGCCAGTTGCTTATAATGAACTAACGAATAAATTTAGTAAATTACAACAAAAATACTAAAAAATAAAAATTTATTTTTTAACAGTAAACATTTTGCAGTGTTGCTTTATAATTTCTTTTAGTAAGGTATTCAAAATGTTTGTTGTTTTTCGTGCAAATATTTTCATTATTCCAAACATTTAATCAGTGCTTTAACCTAACATCTTGCTGATAATTTCGACTTTGACATTAGGGTTGCTGTGGCCAAATGGTAAAGACCGCGTTAATACAAGCGATCCCGCTTGTATCGCTCGAGACTTTGAGTGCCTACGATGTTGAATTCACAATTGTATCTTGCACATTTTTTTTAACGTTACACAAGTAACGTTTTTGATGTAAAAGTTACTCAATGTGCCCCGACCCTAACCAGTAGAAATGACAATAACAATAAAATAAGTGGAAGCCGACAGTTCGATAAGAGGTGTCGAAAAGAATGACACACTTTACTCGCACTCGGATTTTACGAGTATGTTTTGGCTGAATACTTGACTTTGTGTTATGATAATACTAGGTTCTTTGTGGCACCAATTTGTACTAATATATAGAGAGATTGTGATTTCTGAGTGTTTTCTCACACTGTTTTCCTTCTGCTATGTCGTGGTAATGCGCATATAAAAGGGTTGTTATATATTCGTCACAGATTTGTACTCCGTAAAATAAAAGTCAATACGTCACGTACATTAACTACTGAGTTAATAATGTAACATTCAACTATTTTAATGGAAAATGGAATGGAAAATGATCATGGCTGGGTATTCCTCAGATGCAGTCGACATAATTCTTTCAGTACTTTGGTTTTATTTCAGATTTATAAGGCGACAATTTAAAGGATGTCCGTCCATGTACCTACATATTTGGGACATGTCTACATATTGTAGAAGTTCACATTATAGAATGTATAAAATCTAAAAGCTTATTTTTTGTCATTTTTGATCCCGGTCTTCCAGGAACGGGAATTTATCACCGCGGGTAACACCGCGGTGCGCAGCTAGTTACAGCTAGTTTCAGAATAGGTACATTATTTAAATCAAGAAATCCCAGAAAAGTGAAATTGAAATGTTAATAGAGGTCAAATCTAATACATGCTTCTACATTTACATTATTCATGACTTACTGCGAACTCGAGTATTTAACGATGTTTGAATACCATAAAATTAATCTCGTTTACTATGCATAGTTCCGTCTTCGAACCCTACAGAATGGCATGAAGTAGTGTAGGAGTCAATTTCAAATTATTTACGTCATACAAATAAGATTTTGATACAAAAGGAATCTGTAAATTCTTGTTGCTTACTATCCCCGTTTTGCAGTTTGAACCGACGGTATTCGGAACTACGTGACATTGGTTACTTAATTGAGAAAAATGATTTGCGTTCAAAAAACCGGCTGAAATACTTAATTTAAATAAGTTTCAATATGACGTTAATAAATTAAAACCATCCCTCAATCTATATAAACATAAACCTAGCTTTATTGGTCAGGGTATCCCATGACTTATAATATGGTAATACGCCATGACTATCGGCGGAATAATCCTATTTGTATAGGCTATTCTAAAGTTTTGGTTTCCTTAGACGTGGGTTTGATTATAATGGATGGAAATTCAGATATGTATTATGAGCCTGGCGGCTTTTATGGATTTACGAGTTATCTGACATAAATTCGAGCTTATTGTGTAAATGTAATCTTATTTTAAAGAAACGAGAAACAATCAGTCTCAGAAAGCAGATTCAGAAAAGAGGCTTTGAAAATGTATATTATTATGTCAGAAGTACATCCTGTTTAGTTATTTAAAAGCATTTATGTTTTTTTTTTTTTTTTTTTTTTTTTTTATTGCAACACTTATAATTAGGTACACAGAGTAACTTAAAACTATGTTAGTGTACAAGAGTTGTTGTTGCAAAAGGCCGTCTTATCGACTATGCGATTTCTTCCAGACGGCCTGCTTAAAACTAAGTGGGAACAGTAGCTATGCTCATGACGCGCCGACGGTGCTCGTGTCAAAAACTACTGGACCGATTTTAAAAATTCTTTCACCATTCGAAAGCTACATTATCCACGAGTAGCATAGGCTACTTTTTATCCCGATATTCCCGCGGGAACGGGACTTACGCGGGTGAAACCGCGGGGAGCAGCTAGTAAGCTATATTTTATTAGTACGCTCGTACAAAGCCGGGACGTGCTGCTAGTTATACTTATAAAGCATCTAGACTCTTGACAAATATTACCTATATGGTTCATACAAACATTTGAAGAAGCGGGGATCGAATTCGCAACCTTTGTAGGTATCCTAACCCGGCTAACGCCCACTACTCTTTCTATTTTTTACAGAAACAAATTAAAAATACTCTCACTACGTTTTTAGATATCTCAAGGTACCAGCAAAAGCAAAGTTTAGAACTATCGACAATATCTAAGAATACAAGCTAAAGATAAACTTCGGAAAATGCAAACTATCGGTACTTGGTAAATCTCCTTCCGATTTCCCAACTTCATGTTTTAGCTGTGAATGTGTTTGGAACATCGCTACTACTCGTATATGATAAAAATCATACAAGTTTTTTGCCGCCTTAACTTTAAGAAACTAAACAAAATTAAATTAAGAAAAAATACATAACTGTTATGATAAAAAAAAAATGATAATATTATATTAATTAAAAAAATTTAAACTATGATCATGACTTAAAACCTACTTCATACATTGTTTGGTTTTATTCTAAAGCGATAAAGAAAATGTAACATTGATGAACTGATTCCATTTCATATTATTTTGTTAAAACCTACTCAGAGTTTTCATCCAAAAACATTAACTGTAAGTATTCTTTAAACAAGCACCTTTGTAACAGAGTCCTTTCTGACTAAAAGGATCGAGAGAATTCCAAAGGTTTTAACAACTCAAAGCCGACTTACGGGTACAAATTGATTTCACCTTTTGTATAGAGTGTTCGAGTAATTTTAAAATGTTAGGTGAGTTTTTGTAGACTTTACAATAATTCTTTTAAAACATGTCTTGTCTATTCCAATTTTGTGTACAAAATAATGAATTTAGAATGAGTAAACTTGGACATTGTCTTATAAGCTAGATAACTCTATTGCCTGTTCCAATGTAACTCTCTACACCAGGGAAATAATCTTCCATCTAAAGTGATTGGTCAAACCGCGGTATAGACTCGTACATCGACGAGTCTATACCGCGGTTTTAAAGAACGTCGGAACTCGCGGCTTGTTGGTCGAAAAAACTCGTTGCAATAATTAATAGGATATTTATTTATTTATTTAATACCGGAGAGCTTTACCGCAGTTTTACGGCGCTGCAGTCGATTTCAAGAGTTCCAAATCACTAAAAAAAAGAATTGGATTAGTGCGATTGCGCGTCAAGAGTAGACCCAGGGCCTTAAGTTTTGATCGCTCAGAACGTTGCTTAACTTCAACGATCTATCAAGAACGTCTTAACCAGCGTCACAAGCGCTTCAAGGACAAGGTCATTCGCATTAACAGTTTCCAAGAAGGTACATCACTAAAAACATCCGAACTCGAAAACTTTTTTAGGGTACAAAATTCTCTTTACAAATTGTTTTATTTCGCCCTAATTGGGTCAGGAAACTTTATAAGGTACCTCGACTTAGAGATTGCATAAATTATGAAGTGTGGACTTGCGAGTAATTTATAATAAGCAAAAGTTTTGTAAGTTACAGCATATCTTAAGTTATTTAGAGTAGAAAAGCCGCGTTCTTTTTGATTTTCAATCCAAAGCAAAGGTCTGTTCGAATCTGACCAAGACTCAATATTTTTTTCTCAAAGAAAAATGTAAATGCGTGTTAAATAGTGAAGAAAAATATCGTTAGGGAACTAGTTATATTCCCAGCAGTGTTGATGGACCAACATAGTGTCGATGTACGTACCAAAATAAAATTAGACATACCGCTGACAACCAATTCGACCAGTTACATATTTTCAAAGGATCTAAAAATGCTTAAAAATCTAAAAAAATTATGTTTACCGAATTTTGGGTGATCATTATACTGCTAAAATGTTATTATTGAATAACATTTTAGCAGTATAATCGATATTGATCGATGATCTACCAAAACATCAACCCAAGCTCAACACGACTTCCTTATTCCACAATTTGCAGTCATAAACTAAAACAAAGGACTGAGTGCGTAAACATCGAAAGTTATCTCCATAAAATCTCGATCCTTTATGATAAACTTGTTAAAATTTACTATGACAATGTTCTTACAGATTCCGGCTAGTTTATAGGAACCGGACCTTCATAAATAAGACCCTCGTTTGTCGTATCCATCGCGATATAATCATCATCTTACAACTGCTTCGCATTTTCGCAACGCCCTGTGATCTTTAGCATCATTCTTATTGTGGGTACAAATTGTGAAGATTGTTCGGGAAAGTATTAGCCGTACACATTTAAATTCTAAGCACTATGGTGTTGCTTTTTGACGTCACAATAACCATCTTTAGTTTTACTGCTAAGGGTTTGACATTATTCGTAATTCCATACAAAAAATGATAAACATCTACCAACAGTAAGCAAGAATAGATTAAGATCGACGGTTTATCCTTCTTGTTGGCTGTTACTACCTTCATATATGTATACTAAGTTGCTAAAATACTATTTTACCCCTTTATCTTCCCTGAAAACGACCATTCTGTACAACAAGGTATATGGTAGGTATCTACAACTCTCGAACGAAGCCGCGCAGCTCAGCTTGTCTTCTATATTCCTCCATCACGTCTTTAATAAAAATGTGCAGGTGTGTTTATTTGAAAGCTTCAATAGCAAAATATTTCCAAAGCAGAATGACCCGAGTGAGAGAGTCCGTTAAAATCGCACGCTTGAATGTGTTTCGTGACGCTCAGATATATCCAGAGCGATTGATTTAGAATATTTATACTGGAAACGGCTTGCTTCACCTTTTACTTTAAACCCAAACTCAAAATATCTATAATTTTGTTATACTTAGTGTTAAACCACACTTGAAATTTCATCGGTGCATTAACCGATAAAAAGATCTTAATTATAGTTTCGACCCCGGTTAGGACAAGACCTCGTGGCCGAGTGGTGAGGCATCCCGCATTTAGGGAGATTGCTTGTATCGACGCTGGTTCGAATCCGGTCGGTGTCATAAATTTTATTAAGATTTTTTAAAATATCTTTATTCAATAAGATCTTATCACAGGTTATATTTCTAAGTAGTCACTTAGAATACTCACGTTCTTAAAACTAGGGGGGCTATGAAAGGGTTAAACAGATGTATCGTAAGCACGTGAGACAGATTATAGTTATAAATATTATAATAATATTATTATATACCACCGACCATTGCGAAATTTTATTCACTCCATTCAACTTCTGAGCGTATTCTTTCGATTAATGTAAAGATGGCGACTGGTACTTTTCTAAAATACCAGAAAGAAAATACTCTTTCAATTCAAAGGAAATCTCGTTATGAGTTCCTAGATCCAAGCAAAGACAAGACTAGTAATTTAGTTTTCAAAGTAGCTTCGACCAGACCGCAGTACTTTACAATGTTTAAGGCTGCTCTGGTTTTGTTGAGAACAGTTAGTTTTGTTGCATTTTCACAGACAATATAATAAATTGTCTATACATTGTCTATACATTGTCTAATAATTAAAACGAACGTGACAGAAGCTGTTACAAGAAATACCTACATTAAATTATTAAATTACTAGAGAAAAAACAAATTGCAAAAGAGACAAAAACTAAGACTCTTGTATTTGTCCTTCGCTAAGATGTTTATTTAATTTAATTTACCTTTACCACTTCCATGAAATGTAATATCATCAGAAGCATTTCGTTTCGAGTCGTGCACGCGTCGGCATTTCCCGTACCTGCAGAACGTGACGAGCTCTCTACCCTAAAATATTTGTACTACCTATTATGTATCAGTTGTGTATTTAATAAAATATACACACTTATTATAATGTTATTACAATAAGAATATGTTTATAAATCATAAACAAATTAATAATTAACAATTTATAATTTGTTTGTTAGTTTATATTGTACTGCTTGCTCCTTAATAAGTTAAAGGATCTGATGAGGATTTTTAGAGTTATGAACAGTAAAGCACCTCAAGAGTGTAATTTTTTTTTTCTTTTTTATGAATACTAGGTAGATTTTCATAAAAAAAATTGATACTTGTTACGATACAAAGGTGTAATTTAAACAGATATTTTATCTGAACATTCTTAATACACGTGTAATTTAATTTCATAACGGTGAAAATTCATTTTAAAATAAAAGAATGAAATTACTGGTAAATGGAATTTTTAAATGGCCATGGAATGGTTATATTTTATTAAAACTGATAAAATCATAAAACAGAAATATCGAACTGTATCTTATACACATTGGGTCGCCACTTGTCTAGTATGTTGGCATGTAGATGGTCTAACTAATTTGGTCGTTTGTCTTAGAGCCTTTTTAAATGTTTGCTATGCGACCTCCTTTTTATCACACTTTATTTTTTACGATCCTAGATATCTCACTAAAACTAGAGCTTTATTTTGGTGCTTGAATAACATTTTTTCTTTTAGTTTTAAGTCTATTCTCTGGAGGGCTATAGTTTTGTCTGTAGCTGGATTAAATGCTTAAAACAATGTTTTTACATTGAAACAAAGACATGAGCTATGTCTTTCAAAAGTAAAAGTACATTTTATTTTAAAGCCAAATTGTTTATTATGTATCTTAATACATCTCCGCACTTTAAACAATTTTACGTTGCAATATCATTTCCATAAATCAATAAGGGATTAATAGCGACAAAAAACATTACGTGCTGGAAGTTGAAGAAATCTCAGTCAATTGTATCATGATGAACTCTTTCAAACTTCTTAACGAGTGGCATAATAAAAGTACAACCCAAAACAAATACCACCTACTATTACATTATTTTTCCAAGTCAAATATGTGGTTTATAATCCTCTATTTTCACTTTGATTCAAAGCCACAAAATTATGCAGTCGACTTATTGTATACAATTAACTGAATTTGAGAGAAGCGAGCATAAATGAACTCAGAAGTCCATGAATAAGTCGCAAAGCGTGAAATAGCGTCTAGGGGGATGAATTAATGCATTAGAGGGCAAAGCGACTTTGTCATTAAAATCTATTTATATAGGCAGGATATTCAAATGACAAAATATTTAAATCTGAAAATTTAAGACGCGATTCCATAGTGCAACTAACTTGTGTGCAAATTCGACATCAAACTTCCATGCAATCTAAAGCAAGCATTTTCTTAAATCTTTTCTAAAATAGGTACTTTATTTTATACTTTATTGCACCCAAATAATTTTATAAAAAAACTTGAAACTAGACGAGTAATGGCAAAGGCGGACTTAACCATACAAGAGTTATCTTCCAGTAAACCTTATTATGGGAGAGATTATCCATCACCGAGTCCATCGAGCCGACTACGGTGATGACACTTATGAAATGTCCAAAGATATTTTAACTTTATTTATTTAAACAAGTCGTAAAGGTATTCTAAACCGTAAAAACCGTCTAGTCTCCCCCAAGTCTAAAGCGTTCTAAATGAAAGCTCGTGAAATGTAACCTAAATCCTATGAATAGCGTATGCCTGCCGCCCGCAGATAAATGCTAACCATAATAAAAACGCTGTCTCTATCAACTTCAGTCTCTATAATGACAGTGCTGTAATATTATGGCCGTTTTACTTTGAGTCCGTAACTAACGTCAGTGCTGACGCCGAAACTTGACTCATATTAGTTACACGCAGTCAGTGTTTCGTAAAATAGTAAATCAATTCACAAAGTCGCAGTAGCCACTACAAAGAAGTGAAGTGAAATCAATTTACCCAACAGCAGTGCCCGGTCAGCACTGACTCGTCAGTGGACTGCCTCAATGTAAATCTGCCTTTACGTTACAAATAAATAAAGATCGTATGAGCCAAATTCTAGTAAAGGAGTTTTCAGGCTGCCTAAAGACCTTTGTCATGGCTTAACGACTTTAAAAGCTGAGACTTAAATGTAACGCGTGGGTGCTTAGCTATAACTACCTCTTGCGGTCACCCATCCAAATTGTGACAGCTCAGAATTTAGCCAATCTTTAACGATCTATCAAGAAGCAAGCTTTGCTAATAGCGCTTCGCATCGAAAAACTAACGTTGGCGAGAAATTAAATACTTATTATTTTACTGCATTTACGAATAACAGTTTGATACCTTTTATATACCTTTTAAATTTAGCTGTGTTTATTTTGATGCTACTAGCATAAACAATCTAAACCAGAGTTACACTGCTCAGAAAATATTTTATGTAAGTAGGTACTATTTTGTATAATTCTTGCTTGAGTAGGTACAAATTAAATTAAAACAATCCTGTTGTTCATAGAACACAAACAAATTCATAAAACTGTTATGAATATTACCCTCGAGCTATGCAAAAATTTGACTCGGGATGAACTCGTTTAAAAAGTTCATTGACAATATAAAAGCCTTTTAGACGCATTCATCCTTTGTTTGCCTGTTTTAGACGCCTAAATACACAACAAAAAAATAATTGTACGTACAGGACTTATGTAGGTAATTTGTGGTACAGGGTAGCTACTCTTGACTCGACTCGAATTTTCTATGACATTACAATAACTGATTTCAAGAGTACCAATTAATTCTCGTATGATCGGGATTGCGTTGACTTGCCGTCAAGAGTAGCTACCCTGGTCTATGTGGACTTATGTAGCGTGGTGGGTAATAAAACGCACATGAAGGAGAAGTACCTACAGTGTAGATAGGATATTCTTTAGCACAAACTATGTATGATATAAGTATACCTAATTAAAGTTTCAGCCAAATCTGTGCAGAAGTTTGTAAGTATGTGAAAGAGAAACAAACATACAGATTTGTGTAGGGTTATTGGAGTTCGATCTCACTCAGGTCAGTTCTCACATGATATAGATGTACTTTGTAGAATTTTTAATCGGGATAAAAGGGGTTGAAAAAGGTAGCAACTGAGTAATGGAAAGGAAATTAATTGAAAATGTGAGCTTGTACCGCTGTTTATTTCGCTGAAATAATTTTATGCGAGCAGTTCTGTTCTGCACACAAAATTTAATTGGTTTACGATCACGATCATTTTGTTGTAAGCACTATTTATTTTACACGGTGTTGAAACGTGACGTGGGGCTCATTAGCAAAGTCCAAAAAATAATATACTCAGCATTATAAGTATGAAGGGAATATGAGGAAATTCAGCAATTAAAGCGCTCGGTCAGAAGTAGCTTCCTAGCGTTCCACCAAAAAAACATCTTGAGATTTCGGCCGAAACGTGCGAAACTCGATTATAAGATCGAGTTAAGGGTGAGTAACTAGAAGAAAGCCGGCTCGTTATCCCGCCTTGTTGTTCTTGGGTGATTACATTGAATCCCCCAGCGCGTTTTGTACCTTCAGCGGTCGGTGGTTTCGCAATTTACTCGGATGGGAAAAATTTGCGGTGATGGCGGAGCGGTTACAGCTATGGAGCGTGGAGAGTGAATGGCGGGCGCTTGCGCGGCTGAGGAGTGGGGAGTGAAAGGGGGGAACCGGGAGGCGAACCGCAGTCATCGCTGCGTCGCCTTGCGAGAGCCTCACGCGCTTCACGCGCCCTCTCGCGACAACTCGCGCCAACACGTGTAGCCTACCACCCCGGACCTTAAATTGATTTACATAACCAAACTTTTATTGACTTTAAAGTTCGAACGATAAAGTGACTAAGTTCAGGACAATGCGGTACCGCGAAGTGACAATGGATAAATAATGGTAAATATAACTTTGTTTTGGACGTATCATGGTGACAAAAAGTTGTGCAAACTGCCAAATCGCGTGACGAAAAGTCTGTAATTTGGTCGGATATTTTTCTGCGGTGTGTTTGTACTGTAAACAAGTTCAAAGTTTTCCAATTAGTCGGTTATTTTTCCAAAACAAGCAAAACAATATCCTACACTGTATGTTTTCACACGACAGTCTTGTTTTATTTTGCAAATACAATATACATAATACATGTGCCTCTATTCACATAACAAATAAAACCCGCATCGCCCTAACAATTTTAAATTTTAATAGGTACACTATAAACGCTTACTACCTTCATATATGTATACTAAGTTGCTAAAATACTATTTTACCCCTTTATCTTCCCTGAAAACGACCATTCTGTACAACAAGGTATATGGTAGGTATCTACAACTCTCGAACGAAGCCGCGCAGCTCAGCTTGTCTTCTATATTCCTCCATCACGTCTTTAATAAAAATGTGCAGGTGTGTTTATTTGAAAGCTTCAATAGCAAAATATTTCCAAAGCAGAATGACCCGAGTGAGAGAGTCCGTTAAAATCGCACGCTTGAATGTGTTTCGTGACGCTCAGATATATCCAGAGCGATTGATTTAGAATATTTATACTGGAAACGGCTTGCTTCACCTTTTACTTTAAACCCAAACTCAAAATATCTATAATTTTGTTATACTTAGTGTTAAACCACACTTGAAATTTCATCGGTGCATTAACCGATAAAAAGATCTTAATTATAGTTTCGACCCCGGTTAGGACAAGACCTCGTGGCCGAGTGGTGAGGCATCCCGCATTTAGGGAGATTGCTTGTATCGACGCTGGTTCGAATCCGGTCGGTGTCATAAATTTTATTAAGATTTTTTAAAATATCTTTATTCAATAAGATCTTATCACAGGTTATATTTCTAAGTAGTCACTTAGAATACTCACGTTCTTAAAACTAGGGGGGCTATGAAAGGGTTAAACAGATGTATCGTAAGCACGTGAGACAGATTATAGTTATAAATATTATAATAATATTATTATATACCACCGACCATTGCGAAATTTTATTCACTCCATTCAACTTCTGAGCGTATTCTTTCGATTAATGTAAAGATGGCGACTGGTACTTTTCTAAAATACCAGAAAGAAAATACTCTTTCAATTCAAAGGAAATCTCGTTATGAGTTCCTAGATCCAAGCAAAGACAAGACTAGTAATTTAGTTTTCAAAGTAGCTTCGACCAGACCGCAGTACTTTACAATGTTTAAGGCTGCTCTGGTTTTGTTGAGAACAGTTAGTTTTGTTGCATTTTCACAGACAATATAATAAATTGTCTATACATTGTCTATACATTGTCTAATAATTAAAACGAACGTGACAGAAGCTGTTACAAGAAATACCTACATTAAATTATTAAATTACTAGAGAAAAAACAAATTGCAAAAGAGACAAAAACTAAGACTCTTGTATTTGTCCTTCGCTAAGATGTTTATTTAATTTAATTTACCTTTACCACTTCCATGAAATGTAATATCATCAGAAGCATTTCGTTTCGAGTCGTGCACGCGTCGGCATTTCCCGTACCTGCAGAACGTGACGAGCTCTCTACCCTAAAATATTTGTACTACCTATTATGTATCAGTTGTGTATTTAATAAAATATACACACTTATTATAATGTTATTACAATAAGAATATGTTTATAAATCATAAACAAATTAATAATTAACAATTTATAATTTGTTTGTTAGTTTATATTGTACTGCTTGCTCCTTAATAAGTTAAAGGATCTGATGAGGATTTTTAGAGTTATGAACAGTAAAGCACCTCAAGAGTGTAATTTTTTTTTTCTTTTTTATGAATACTAGGTAGATTTTCATAAAAAAAATTGATACTTGTTACGATACAAAGGTGTAATTTAAACAGATATTTTATCTGAACATTCTTAATACACGTGTAATTTAATTTCATAACGGTGAAAATTCATTTTAAAATAAAAGAATGAAATTACTGGTAAATGGAATTTTTAAATGGCCATGGAATGGTTATATTTTATTAAAACTGATAAAATCATAAAACAGAAATATCGAACTGTATCTTATACACATTGGGTCGCCACTTGTCTAGTATGTTGGCATGTAGATGGTCTAACTAATTTGGTCGTTTGTCTTAGAGCCTTTTTAAATGTTTGCTATGCGACTTCCTTTTTATCACACTTTATTTTTTACGATCCTAGATATCTCACTAAAACTAGAGCTTTATTTTGGTGCTTGAATAACATTTTTTCTTTTAGTTTTAAGTCTATTCTCTGGAGGGCTATAGTTTTGTCTGTAGCTGGATTAAATGCTTAAAACAATGTTTTTACATTGAAACAAAGACATGAGCTATGTCTTTCAAAAGTAAAAGTACATTTTATTTTAAAGCCAAATTGTTTATTATGTATCTTAATACATCTCCGCACTTTAAACAATTTTACGTTGCAATATCATTTCCATAAATCAATAAGGGATTAATAGCGACAAAAAACATTACGTGCTGGAAGTTGAAGAAATCTCAGTCAATTGTATCATGATGAACTCTTTCAAACTTCTTAACGAGTGGCATAATAAAAGTACAACCCAAAACAAATACCACCTACTATTACATTATTTTTCCAAGTCAAATATGTGGTTTATAATCCTCTATTTTCACTTTGATTCAAAGCCACAAAATTATGCAGTCGACTTATTGTATACAATTAACTGAATTTGAGAGAAGCGAGCATAAATGAACTCAGAAGTCCATGAATAAGTCGCAAAGCGTGAAATAGCGTCTAGGGGGATGAATTAATGCATTAGAGGGCAAAGCGACTTTGTCATTAAAATCTATTTATATAGGCAGGATATTCAAATGACAAAATATTTAAATCTGAAAATTTAAGACGCGATTCCATAGTGCAACTAACTTGTGTGCAAATTCGACATCAAACTTCCATGCAATCTAAAGCAAGCATTTTCTTAAATCTTTTCTAAAATAGGTACTTTATTTTATACTTTATTGCACCCAAATAATTTTATAAAAAAACTTGAAACTAGACGAGTAATGGCAAAGGCGGACTTAACCATACAAGAGTTATCTTCCAGTAAACCTTATTATGGGAGAGATTATCCATCACCGAGTCCATCGAGCCGACTACGGTGATGACACTTATGAAATGTCCAAAGATATTTTAACTTTATTTATTTAAACAAGTCGTAAAGGTATTCTAAACCGTAAAAACCGTCTAGTCTCCCCCAAGTCTAAAGCGTTCTAAATGAAAGCTCGTGAAATGTAACCTAAATCCTATGAATAGCGTATGCCTGCCGCCCGCAGATAAATGCTAACCATAATAAAAACGCTGTCTCTATCAACTTCAGTCTCTATAATGACAGTGCTGTAATATTATGGCCGTTTTACTTTGAGTCCGTAACTAACGTCAGTGCTGACGCCGAAACTTGACTCATATTAGTTACACGCAGTCAGTGTTTCGTAAAATAGTAAATCAATTCACAAAGTCGCAGTAGCCACTACAAAGAAGTGAAGTGAAATCAATTTACCCAACAGCAGTGCCCGGTCAGCACTGACTCGTCAGTGGACTGCCTCAATGTAAATCTGCCTTTACGTTACAAATAAATAAAGATCGTATGAGCCAAATTCTAGTAAAGGAGTTTTCAGGCTGCCTAAAGACCTTTGTCATGGCTTAACGACTTTAAAAGCTGAGACTTAAATGTAACGCGTGGGTGCTTAGCTATAACTACCTCTTGCGGTCACCCATCCAAATTGTGACAGCTCAGAATTTAGCCAATCTTTAACGATCTATCAAGAAGCAAGCTTTGCTAATAGCGCTTCGCATCGAAAAACTAACGTTGGCGAGAAATTAAATACTTATTATTTTACTGCATTTACGAATAACAGTTTGATACCTTTTATATACCTTTTAAATTTAGCTGTGTTTATTTTGATGCTACTAGCATAAACAATCTAAACCAGAGTTACACTGCTCAGAAAATATTTTATGTAAGTAGGTACTATTTTGTATAATTCTTGCTTGAGTAGGTACAAATTAAATTAAAACAATCCTGTTGTTCATAGAACACAAACAAATTCATAAAACTGTTATGAATATTACCCTCGAGCTATGCAAAAATTTGACTCGGGATGAACTCGTTTAAAAAGTTCATTGACAATATAAAAGCCTTTTAGACGCATTCATCCTTTGTTTGCCTGTTTTAGACGCCTAAATACACAACAAAAAAATAATTGTACGTACAGGACTTATGTAGGTAATTTGTGGTACAGGGTAGCTACTCTTGACTCGACTCGAATTTTCTATGACATTACAATAACTGATTTCAAGAGTACCAATTAATTCTCGTATGATCGGGATTGCGTTGACTTGCCGTCAAGAGTAGCTACCCTGGTCTATGTGGACTTATGTAGCGTGGTGGGTAATAAAACGCACATGAAGGAGAAGTACCTACAGTGTAGATAGGATATTCTTTAGCACAAACTATGTATGATATAAGTATACCTAATTAAAGTTTCAGCCAAATCTGTGCAGAAGTTTGTAAGTATGTGAAAGAGAAACAAACATACAGATTTGTGTAGGGTTATTGGAGTTCGATCTCACTCAGGTCAGTTCTCACATGATATAGATGTACTTTGTAGAATTTTTAATCGGGATAAAAGGGGTTGAAAAAGGTAGCAACTGAGTAATGGAAAGGAAATTAATTGAAAATGTGAGCTTGTACCGCTGTTTATTTCGCTGAAATAATTTTATGCGAGCAGTTCTGTTCTGCACACAAAATTTAATTGGTTTACGATCACGATCATTTTGTTGTAAGCACTATTTATTTTACACGGTGTTGAAACGTGACGTGGGGCTCATTAGCAAAGTCCAAAAAATAATATACTCAGCATTATAAGTATGAAGGGAATATGAGGAAATTCAGCAATTAAAGCGCTCGGTCAGAAGTAGCTTCCTAGCGTTCCACCAAAAAAACATCTTGAGATTTCGGCCGAAACGTGCGAAACTCGATTATAAGATCGAGTTAAGGGTGAGTAACTAGAAGAAAGCCGGCTCGTTATCCCGCCTTGTTGTTCTTGGGTGATTACATTGAATCCCCCAGCGCGTTTTGTACCTTCAGCGGTCGGTGGTTTCGCAATTTACTCGGATGGGAAAAATTTGCGGTGATGGCGGAGCGGTTACAGCTATGGAGCGTGGAGAGTGAATGGCGGGCGCTTGCGCGGCTGAGGAGTGGGGAGTGAAAGGGGGGAACCGGGAGGCGAACCGCAGTCATCGCTGCGTCGCCTTGCGAGAGCCTCACGCGCTTCACGCGCCCTCTCGCGACAACTCGCGCCAACACGTGTAGCCTACCACCCCGGACCTTAAATTGATTTACATAACCAAACTTTTATTGACTTTAAAGTTCGAACGATAAAGTGACTAAGTTCAGGACAATGCGGTACCGCGAAGTGACAATGGATAAATAATGGTAAATATAACTTTGTTTTGGACGTATCATGGTGACAAAAAGTTGTGCAAACTGCCAAATCGCGTGACGAAAAGTCTGTAATTTGGTCGGATATTTTTCTGCGGTGTGTTTGTACTGTAAACAAGTTCAAAGTTTTCCAATTAGTCGGTTATTTTTCCAAAACAAGCAAAACAATATCCTACACTGTATGTTTTCACACGACAGTCTTGTTTTATTTTGCAAATACAATATACATAATACATGTGCCTCTATTCACATAACAAATAAAACCCGCATCGCCCTAACAATTTTAAATTTTAATAGGTACACTATAAACACACTCATATCTTTTATATGTTCCACAAACATTTATTGTTATTTAACTTAAAAACTTTATGAGTTTCGCTTCCATAAAGATAAGGATGTCAGTCGTCATTTCCAATCATTAAATGAGTAAAATCCTACAAGTTCCTTGTTCGATTTATTATAGCTGGTGCATCTGAACATTCATTTACTTACTTATTCCAACTCAATTTCTTACGATTTTAAACCATAGAGAAGTAAAATGTTTTTAAGCCAGTCAGCTGAAAAGCTTTCTTTCCTGACGACGCCCTAAAAGGTTCTGGTGGTTCATTCAAGAACAAGTTCAAGATTTCAAAATACTCAAACGTAATTCACTAATTTTGTTTTGGTCGTAAATTGTTTTAGCTTGAGATTAAGATGTAATTAATTTATATTAAACCATTTTTGTCGCCGACTGTTCTGTCACCGCTTTCCATTAACGAAATGTAATTAGACTTGCTGAATATATTAGCTTTTGGGTGCGACTTTTATTCAATTTTGTGTTAATGTGTCTAGTTAATTAGTAGGTGCAGTAATTTTGTTGAGTTTTTAATAGATACTTATAATTAAGTAGCGTTTTGGGTACACTATGGGAGTATTCCTCTTCAAACTGTAGGTATAGGAAATTTCGTCGTTATTTTGGAATAAACAACCATGTGTGCTACAGTTCGTGCGTTCTGCTACTCGGCAATACTTTGCCTTAATATTCGGTTGCTAATAACCCTAATAAATTCGGGTTTCACTGTACGGATTCTTTTTGTTGATTTTTTTTATGTATATACCTATAGTCATACTAACCGCTTATGCATATTTGACCAGTAAAACTAATAGATTTACTGGTGGTTAGCTATAGCTTAAACATATTTTAAAACTGTTGCTATGTCTTTTCGTTGCCTATATTATTCGGTAAAAGTAGACTTATTTGAAGAACTTTTTAAAGAGTTAGGTATCTATTCTCTAGAGATAATCCCAAGAAGACCACTAGCCACAAACGCTTCGTAACCAACTTCTTCAATACATAATAAATAATAGCCCTTCGTCCAAGTACTTAAAGTAAGCTGAACAAGAACAAGAACCAGCTGAACAATTTAAGGATACTCGCATACAATTTATAGGTAGCTCAATTCAGATCACTGAAGTCGGCATAAATAAATACATCAGACAAAATAACAACTCAAATAACATAATCTACGTTGTAACATTCAAAGTAAGACGTTAGTGGGTTGTAATAAAGTTCATTTATATCAGCTATTATTCCCCCTCTAAAGGTCAGTACAAACTGGAGCAAGGCAATTTTTCATAACGAATTTGAATGGGGTCCTATTGAGTATATCTTAAGGTCATATCGCATGATGTATTTTAGAAGTTGTCTTTGTGGTCCATGTTTTGTTTCCGTTTTATTATTTTTATTGCTTTCTATCCCACGGCGTGTCTTTACGTAAGCGAATTTCTTTGCCAATACTGTTTCTTATCGCAATTGTGAAAAGTGGCGGCTTTTGGCTACTTGTATTGGAGTATCGACTTAATTATTGACATAAATCCGTGTAGTTAATAAGTTTCTCAACACAGATCAAAGGCTAAGTTATGATCGCAACGTCCGCCTTTGAAATAGTTTGGGCCGCTGTTAATTGCGTAGATTTTGGCCAAAATGAAAAGCTGCTGTATACTGTACGTACACTTGGTCATTCGAACGAACGAACGATTATCATCAGTGGTATAAGTACGCATAAATTTAAGAAATGGTAATGTTTCTTTCTACAACATGCAGCAGCCCTTGTAAACCACGTACCTTATGTAAAACATGACGCTCACACATCAATCAAACATCCCCATATCGTGGTGAATACGGCAATCAATCAAGCTGTATGAACGACAAGAATTGCTCTTTAATTTTAATAACTTGTACTTCTTTTTGTCGTCCTTCTTTTGTTTTGTGTCTATTCCGGATGTCGGTCGATACTCGATGACTTTCAAAACATGTCGCGGTAAGAGATTGAACGTAAACTAGCTTTTGTTTTCTGAAATCCATACAAAGATGTTGCCGTCCCTTTCATAACGATCGAAATAAAAAAGGACACCATCATCTGTAGTTAGTTTAGGTTTTGGCGACATCAGAATTGCTACCAGTCAGTGTCAGTGTAGATCATTATCTACACTTACAGAGATTCGAAAATTATTCCCTCGTTAAAAAAACGCGTTGCGTGTTGTAGGCCAGTCAAGATACACGTTTGAAATAACAAAAATTCCCGGAAAGCCAAATTTTGACGTATCCTTCATAACCATTGTTTCGCATTTTATGCAGTTCTCTGCTACCTATTTCATATTTATCTAACCATTTATTTTATAACGAAGTAGATGAATTTATTTTATTATTAAAATAAAACCTAAAAAAATAGCCTACATTTTGGAAAAGATAAATGAAAAACCATCCATAATCTTTATAGGTTCTACATAATAATTTATACATTTATAGTATGGAAGCGACCAAGAGCTACTTAACGTTAAGGTACTTATAATGCTTTAACTTAGGTATGTGTTATGTGTAGATTCAGATTTGTCAGCACTTATACCATCTCAGCTTTGTAAGTAATAACACAAAAAACTTATGCGCAGCTGACTAAGGCAGAAGTTTTCTCACGATTTTTCTCTTCGTTTTTATCAGCTTATGTTAATGTTTGGTAAGGATTTGTGCCACCTTTGGGTAGAACAGAAAGTAGTCCATTAGACTAACATGGCTAACATAAAGCTTAAAACCTACTTTATGTATTAGCCTGTGTCACTTCTATGTTATATTCTATGTACTTATTATGCTTTGTAAGAAATCGGAAAGAAGCAGAGGCTCTACCAGAATTGCTATACAAAACAGTATTTTTTGAAGTTTTAATAAACTTGTTTATCATCTCAGTCGTAGGACGTCCAATGTTGGTCATAGGCCTCCCTGAATTGTATTTGTTGAAAACGGCCTGTATCCAGCCTTAACCTGCGTCTTTCCTCATCTTCTGCCTATTTGCAGATATTACAACAAACTACTTAAATCCTTTAGTATAAAAATAAAGATTTGAAGAGCGCCTTCGGGTATTTTTCCAAACACTGATGAAAATCCTTTTACTAAGAGATAGAATAAGCTTATCCACTTACTTAAACGTAGCAAAGGAAAGATTAAGTTCGCAGTTCTTTCTGAAGATAAAACCCAGCTCAATGTCACTGATACAGTTAGCCAGTTCAACAAAAAGTTGTGTAAAGTGTATTAGGTATCTTGAGTGAAGGGTACACTTTGAATAGCTAATACAGCTATCAGAAAAATAAAAGAACGAACGAACTTAAACAAATAAATAAATCAATGGTCAAATCACAATATTAAATTAGGAACAAAATTTGACACTTGACTCATGATTTGACTAATTAAGAGCTAGTTTTTCGAGAGTGTCATAATTATTGTTGATTAAACCCTCTTTAATAAAAAAAGATAAAAAAATAGCTAGTTTCCGCGTTATATAATTAGGAAATGTTTTTTATTATGTATTCTGGCTATGGCGGTATAATTTGTAAGTATTATCACAAAATAAAGATTAGGAGTGAAAGAAATATGTATTTTATACCACGAATTCAAAATAATAAATCTAAAAATACCTAAATCCATCATGTTTGCTGGTCCATAGATAAATATCTACCTATTTTATTTGTTCAAACAAAACAATTATATAAACTACTTATCCCAAAACTCTTAACTCTCTTCGTGCTCTAAAATCGTTAAATAGTTTTAAATCAAAATTGAAAGAACACTTACTTATTATTCAATCCCGCTGCTAAGCGAGATTGAATAATAAGTAAGCGGAGAACTAAATGAATGCTTGCTCCTCACTCTAATTTATAAAAGATATTATTATTTAAGTATCCCTAAACATTTTCACACAGCCAACTAGTCCCAGGATAAGCAACTTAATGCAACCTCTGTGTCTCGGGCGGGTTGTGCCCACTTCGCCGCGGAGGTCGTAAGAAATTAGTACTTGCCTCCTGCACGCACTGCCTGCGAGCTTTAGTTCTGCGTCAGCGGAAAATGCTGCCAGGCTTGTCCTTTATAGTGCTCGCACTTCGGCCACATTCCTAGCTCCGCAGTTGTTTGTTGTCTGCTCGTTGCCTTACTGCGGTATGATGCGATGAGGCATAATCATTGCCAATTTTCCTGGTTACAATTGCTTCACACTTTATCGCACGAAGAAAAACAAACGCCATTTTTCATTTTCCTCCACCACACCACAGAGTATGAGTAATTACAAAGTAGTTCACTCACTCACTTCACTACCCAATCCTTTTTTCTCTTTTTTGACATTTGAAATGTATCCCATAGAATATATATTTATTTTATTTATAACAAGTCAAGTCACCTCATCACTATGTCTCTTTATTTTTCTGTCAGTGTCACTTTATATCATTTTTGTGTGTTATGTCAATTTGCCGTTCATTTATTTTTATTTTTTTATCTATATGTACATTCTTTTTATTACCTCGTCCCTGTCCGTAATGCCACTAGGGTACGGTCTGAAAACCAGCGCCTCCTCCTTTGGAGTGGCAATTTGCTGAGACCGGACCCTTTTGGTACAATGTTTGTCTGCTTTTGTGTTACTTATTACCTACTATTTTATAATTTTTTGCTTAGTGTATTGTTTTCTTTTCTGTGTTAGGTATAAGTATATTTAGTTCAGCGGGCTTACCATGACCGTTTATAGCGATTCAGTTTAGGTCCAACTACGAACCAGTTTTGACGTAAAGTAAGGCGCTGACGTAAAGTTTTGACAGTCAGGCAGAACCTAAACTGAATCGCTAACACCTCATGGTACGGCTGCTGTTCTGTACCTACTTGTACCAAATAAACGCTAAATCTATCTAATCTATCTATCTTAAAAATACTCAATCTCAAAAGAATTAAAGTTATAACGAAGGTTAATAGCCACTTACAAAGTTTTTGAGATCCATTTTTTGTTTTCTTCAATCAAATAAAACACCGAACTTCTATTTTTCTAAGAACATCATAAGTCAACTCGGTCGTCGATCTTAAAATAAGTAATAATAATAAAAACGACTCAATGTTTTAAATTCTGAGGAAACCGAATTATATTTTCGTTCGTTCGTTCGTACGAGCAAGTGGCCAACTCTTGTGACGGAGTTTTTAGGCCGCCTAAAGGCCACCGCCATGGCTTAACTTTAAAAGCCGTGACCTGCAATTCAGAAGGACTGACGCTCTCAGTTGTTACTGCAACTTGCGGTCACCCATCCAAGTTATGGCCGCTCAGAACGTTGCTTAACTTCGACGATCTATCAAAAATGACGATCTATCGCGCTTCGAGCGATATATATTTTAGGCTACCTAACGAACTCGCCAACCAATTTTGAAGACCGCTACTGCGTCTCGGACTCCGTCCACGGCGGCGCCACAGAGAGGTCTGAATTTGTATATTTCTTTAAAGCTTCAATATTGAATTATCTCAAGGGTAAAAATGTGCAATACCATCATTACCATAACTCCTGCAACCGTAGCTCGTTACGTCCCTAAGCGCTCAACATTTTGCGACTAAATCGCGCTAGAATAAATTACTGCCACTTCACTCCCAACAGACTTTCATTAATAGACCCTGCCCCAGAGTTGTTTAGGATGTGGTCGAAGTTTGAGAACTTTGTAACAAAAACGTTTAAGTATTTGGTTGTCTGAATTTAATTCTTTATAGCTTTTATCCGCGAGTTTGTTATTCCACTATCAATAATATATACTGTCAAGAACGTGCTTCCGCAAAGGACGATCTACTTTTTTTTAATTTTTCGTGAAATTGTTTAGTTTATGATTTATTTTTTGTTTATTAATCTGTGTTTTCCCACTGCTGGGCAAAAACCTTCTCCAAATTGTTTCCATCTTTCTCGGTCTTTTGCTACGTCGCACCAGCCCTTTTGAACCGTGTCAAGATAATCCCGCCAACGTTTTCGGTCTGCCCCGGATTCATAGTCCATCTGCACCCATGGCGTGACAATGCCCTAACTATCACCATTAAAATGACTCGCCTATATGACACTACATTATTTATGATACATACTACCACTTAATGAACCTAAATAATTAACTTCATTATTTTGTACACTTTCTGATTATCTTTCCTACACGTGTTTTACTAATATAAATAAATATCCTTGGTCATTTTATACAGCGTCAATACTTAGAGATTTTGTGTAAATACATAAATTATTATAAATAGAAAACACCCAGTCATGGAACATGGCAAATCTGCAGAGCATACAAACATTTGTCCCGTAGCGGGGATCGAACCCGCAACTTCCACGTCTCAAGCGGGCCTTCGCCCTCTGCGCCACAGAGGCCATAATATACAGTACTTGTTAGATTCTGCATGTCCAAGTCCAGTGCGGTCTAAAGATCTAGGATCCTAAATTGCCATCGTACTGCGTAGGCCAAACGGCTCCCTAGAGAAATTTCAAGACTGCAGTACAACAATCCCAAAAGATCTCGGGCCATTTCTCTTTGTAAGTAAGGAGTTTTACGTAACAAAAACAAGAATTTCTTGGGGTTCAATAGATACTACAGTTTTTCGTTGAATGTGTGCATAATTATTTAAGTAGTTTGCTGAATGTATAAAGCCCAAATACTAAATCGCATTTTGCAGAATCGATCTTTGACATTATTCGACGTTTGTCAATACAATCTTTCCATAAGCACCAGTACGCAAATGTATGTATTAATTTTACCAAGTTGTTTCAGCTTGGTAAAATTAATAAAAAGAATTTAAATAATTAGTGATTCGCATGCTTACTAATTCACAACTATTAAGTCAATTCAGCTAATATTCTGAAAGTCCATTATTAACTTTATTATCAAAACAAATGTTTAATCAAAAACAAGCAAATAGATTGAAAGCGAACATAAAATAATAATTTGTTTTCGAATTTCTGGATATTGTCATTTCTAAAAAACAACGTGATATGAAATTTTCGCCTCAAAGAACCGATTCTTTATGAGTCTATTTACAAATCCAATGAGGTCAAAACAAACAAACTTCTCTACTAAATTAGATGTACTAAGAAATTATCACCTCATTGACTTTCACTTAGCTCAATCTGAATAAATAATATAATTTATTTGGTAGTAACTGTTTGAAGTGGAATGATAATGTTGGGTTTATAACAAGAAATGAAATTTATACAGTTTTCTTTATAGCCGATTTTTATTATTACATATTTACTAAAACTCACGAAATGAGTAGAAAAATAGTATATTTCATTGAAAATATCCTATAGAACTATTTTATTTCAAGTTTCAGTCAAACATTTTAAGTAGTTTTCTCGTTAATGCGAAAATCCAATTATACATTGATAGATACTTTCGCGATTGCTATCTGGGGGCACGGTAGTGCCCCGCCAAGTCAAGCAAAAAAGCACCATGGAGTTACCATCTTTTTCTCGAAACAATTCAGGCCATTTTCGATTTCCTTTGATTTCGTTGCGTTCCTTTAGAACTAGAAGGAAACTGAATTTTCAGTAGCCAAGCATAGTAATACATGATATATTTCTCATTCAATATAGGTAGGATAGCAGCGCGTTTTTCAGAACTCATCAAATCCGTGTAAGGGTCAATGCCCTGCCATAAAAATGAAATGGCATCATCCAGTGTCAGTAATTGGTTGAAGTGAATGATACAATTTGTCAAGTCAACATCTGTCTGACCTCTGACTCGCAATCACCGCGCAAATCACCTCGTCTCCGCAAACGAGTCTATTGTCAGACATTTACGGGGAGTTTTGGCTAACAACGAATGTCCGTCTGTATATCACCTTTTATCCAATTTGCTATACGAGTTGTTTCTGGAAAATCTGATGGTGCATTTCAGTTTGTTCTTGTTTAGATTGATTCTGCGAATTCGTTGTAGATTCGATTGTAACGTAATCTAACGCTGATCAAAGTGTTTTAGTATGTTTATAGCTCTTAAGTGCATCAATGGATTTTCCATATATTTCATAAACGGTGAAAGAAAAAAATCGTAAGGAAGCTTTTTAACAACGTCGATGGGCGTGTACCAGATTCAATATGAGCAATACATTTCAACATGATTCAATAGGGCATGTAGGTACTTAAATAATGTATTTCGACTCTCTGACTTTCGCCAAAAATATCATAAAAAGATCAAAAATTCAAGATCTGAAAAAAATATCGAATACTCCGTAGGAATCATATTATTTGTTATTTAAGATTGATAAATAAATTTAAAATATTTCTACACATACCTAAAAAAGTATCCCATTTGCCAATAAAATCCAATAGAATGTAGAAGTCCAATATTTAACCTAGCTAGATAAACAATAACATATTCCAAAAAAAAAAGTATATTCATACTTCATATTCTGCTAGAGTAGGTATGGTATAATAATACCTTAGGGATACACTCGTTCTCCTGTTACGTTTGTATTCCAGTACAATTTTGTGTCACGTCACGGATCGAATGTTCCCCAATGCTCTATAGAAGCACGATGTAGTGTCAATGATTCATCTGCTGCCAAAACAACAACTGAACAATGTATGATTGACAGAATTGACATGAATGGGCGTGATCGTTTCAATGGACAAACGTTGGTATTGCGTTGTCCCCAGTATTGTCTATCCACACTTCGCATGCTACGAAACATGCGAACGAAATCTACAACCCTGGGAGTCTACTCTGCAAATCAAAATACTAAATTTCGACTACTTACAAATCACAGGACATTTTATGTATTAAATCGATCATATCTTTTTCAAATTGTATTTTTCATTTTGAATAGCTAAAGAAGCTTATATATGAAAAATTAGTCCCCCATAATGAACGAAGTTTCTTTGGAGAAAACGCAGCCAATTCTAAGATAACCCACGTAAATTGCTATACAAGTGACCAATTTATAACAACAAAGCAATGTCTCGACCATTGTTTGCTCAATGCTCTGTTTGATTTAGAAATTGGGGACAAAGGAATCTTTGCCTAAGCATTACCTGAGTAGAGTTACTTTTGTTGTACTTTATTTGTATGAACAATATAAAAAGCTTTTAAGACTCATTAAACATACAAACTTTTTGAATAATTAAAGTTTTAATTACCTTTTATTTACCTACTTAAATATTGATTGAAAATGTTATGTTAATTGGTGTAACATTAATTTTTTTTTATTAAAAATATATTTTTAGAACAACATTTAAAAATAAAATTGACGATTACTTAATTGCCTTCCTTTTGACTCTAATCTGTAAAAGCTTATTCAACAAAAAATCTTCGTTCATTTCCACTCAAATAATTTACTCCTTGAGAAACAATAAAAAGTTTCACCAAAGAAATAACCTCATTTAATGAGCGCTCTAAAGAAGTAATAAGCACCGCTAAGTAAAAGTTAGCTTACAAGGCAATTATCGACTGCCTTTGACGATATTTTAAGAGGGATTTTTAAATATCCGGTACGATAGTCTATTCAACGTCATTATTTTGTCAAATAAAAGACTTTTTTAATCAGTACTTAGATAATTCACGAGATAAAATCACACAAATATTAAGTTAAAAGTCTGTACCTATTTCTTTTTAAAGGAAAATGAATCGCAGTTAATTTGCGTAGAAACACGTTGTATAATTTCCCGCGGGGTGGTTATTGGAATTTAGGTGTCGTGAGACGTCTCCTAAGTAATTAAATACCTACCTATTTCAAAGCAACGCCTACAATGACGTCATTCAATCAATATTAGGATTAGTGGTTCTGAAGTAGCTTTAATCTCCAATTTCCTCCTGTTTACATGTAGACAAATGTCTTTGATCGTGCCTAAACCATTCAAATTCGTAGTACGTAGGTACTCTTTTTAGTAATACCATTTCACATGTTTGTTGAAGTTTTTTATTAAACAAATACAAATACCTACATTTTTTTTTTGATAAAAAGAAAAAAACGTACTGTAAGGTATACACACGTACGTACCTATACAAAAATATTTCTCAACTTCTGTTTTGTTTTGATAATAATCGTAGTATGATCTATGCTGAAGTAAAGTCGTCAATGAGTGATGACCCTACATCGTAAGCCGAATATGGCTGCCCTTGTCACAGATGCGAATAATTCATTAGCTCGATACGAAGCTTTAGTATAAGCCCCTTACTTATCCCTGAAGTCTTTTCTTTAATTATTTATAAAAGCCACGACGTCCGTAATTATGCAAGCCTCCGTAAACCGTTATCTTAAATAAATTTTCACATTCAAAACAGTAGGCTAATATAGCCGCCTTCGTTGCTTCTACAAAGTTTACCCTATAAACGCAACGTGTGAATAGCTTTGAATAGGAATGAGTCCGGGCGGGGTTTCCTTTTATTTTTTTACATCCTGAAACAACTTTATTGAAATGGGAAAATGGGATAAATGTTGTTCCGAACGCTAACTTCGTTGTAAGGATTTTACTGGGTTTTAATGCAGTCTTGTATTCAGAATCGCTGGATTAGATTGTTTTTTTTTTAATATAGTCATTCATTTATTCATTAGCAGTTTTTGTTTTGTTTAGACACTTGTTTTGGAAAAGAAACAAATAAAATTGTATAGAAATGCAATTCGATCACGAAAAGTCACGCTATCAAAAATAGTTATAATAGAAAGAGAATAGATACGAAACGTTTGTTACTCGACTACTTACTTTTATTGTAAGTTTGATCTAACGGTCGGAATAAAACGGTGGTCTATTTTCAGAAAGACCTGTCATAAGGAAAGTTCTAGAGTCCACGAGATAAATCCACATGATTTATGACGCGTCTCGTGTTGTTCGGTATTTGTTGTCGGATGAGGAATGGTCTTGAAACTCATTGATTTTGTAAGTTTATGAAAAGCTCGATTGAAATAGTTTCTAACAAAATTTATTAGTCATGCCTCTGAAGGATTTATACGGGTTATTCTAAAAGCCATACAATTAAATAAAGCACACAGCTTTCTTATGACACAGGTTTCATTACTGTTGCACAACATTTTTTTTTGTACAAAATTGCCCATGTTCCTTTATATTCATTGTATATTAGTTTGCTTAGCTTGGGGCTAGATAACGCTGTGTGGAATATGTCCAAGGATATTTATTTTTTTACCCTTTTTATAACCAGTAGCGTACCCATCACTATAATTGAGCGTACCTCTTCAGCCTACGATGATGTGTACGGGTATTGAAAGGCATGAGTACCAAATTCCTCTTCAAGTAAGTGCCTAACTCAAAAACTATTATTCATACCCTCTTTATACTTTCGGGTAGTCACGACATAATAATCTGCCATAATATCCCACATTCCATATTCGATAAGTCGTTCTGAATAATACAGGCTTTGTTGGACCACAACAATGTTCCGAGCACAATATTCGAACTCGCCTGATTGGCATCTCGACATAATCAGTGTATTTTCGGACGAGTGGTCCTTTGTACCGGATATTGTTAGTTTTATTGGGTGTTTGTGGTTGAAAAGCTTCAATTTCTTTTCACTTTTGTAATTTTTACTTGCTGGTATAAAACATGAATTTAAAATTTCGAAGAACAAAAGACCTGCCATTTTTGGAAACTGTACCTGATACATTACAAAGGCACTTTTTTATTATAAATACTTACATAAATTAAATTTTATGAATTTGTGGGAATATGGAAACTAAAAACATTTGTTGAAATTTTTTAGCATTTGAAATGTGCCTACGCAATTACGCATTTGAGTCCCAAGTAAGGTTTCGGTTCTGTCAAGGTTTTCACCAAACACACTTAGTTTCAATGGCATTTTCCCTGTCTTTTCTCTGCATGGTTACAGATTTCAGTAGACTATTCCTGACTATTTCTTATAAAAAGCACTATAAAAGTAATAAAATTAAATTTATTTGTTTCAAAAGAAAACACTAGTCACAAAACCAATAATGATGATCTAAGCAACGCTCTAAGGGGCTGTCTCCACGAGCGAGGGAATCGCGTCGATATTATCGTCGTGCCACGTACTTATTTCTATACATTCTCTATGGAGCAGACTCCACATGGCGATATTATCGCGACGATACTACGAGTGACGTTGACAAGTAAATTTAATTCGTATGACAATCGCCCTACCACATAAATTACCCGATAAAAGGACGACGAAATCGTCGCGATATACTCGCACGCAGTCCCTAAGAGTATTTCAAAACATGCATTACGACACTTGGTAAGTCTCAAAGTTGATACTGTGCAATTCATTATAGAAATACAGCTTCTATATAATTTCTATATTGATGATACTTCAGTACTACAATAGATAGTTTACAATAATAATTAGACGGTGCAATGGATTCAAGCCTTCATTAAATATGATCATTCAGTTTCATTAAGTATTACAAAGCGAATCAGAATTAAAATTTAATACTTACCTATTATAGAAAATTGTTTACTTAAATTATCTATTTGAATAGATAATGCTTTTATAAGTAAATTTGATCATAAATTGTGTCTACTAGACAAAGGGAGTAAATACTAATTAATCTAGACTGACAGAGCTTAGACAAAACCTAATTTCTGACAAAATTTCATATTAATTTACAATGTAAGATTACTCATAATTTAATAAATGATAATTATATTATTGTATTTATTATTTCGTTGTTTCAAAAATACTGTATGAGTGATCGTCTCTCTCAATTTACATACAAACCATTGGTATTATATTTAATGTTTTGTGTCAAAATGAAAGAGAAGGTGAATGAACTTACCATAGGAACTCAGATTTTATGCTTCATAAACATTCAAATTCTGGTGGTTTATACAGCCTTGACAACCTAAGTATGCATACATTTAACGCTATTTATATTTTTAGATATTGTTGAGATACGGCACCATGGGAATAAAGCTGTGATACATTTTTCATTTCAATTCATTTTCTGAGATAGAATAAACTTTAACATCACTTAAATTTTCTTTAAGTACCTAGATAAACTAAGCTGAACTTACGGAACCGAATTTCGGCAATTATTTCATGATCGATTCCCTGCCCTTATCCCACACTAGGTGGGGTCGGCCCAACATGTTTTCTTCTTCCATTCATCTCTATATAGTATAATTTCGGCAATTATTTATTTATTATTAATTATTAGGAGTGCAATGTTATTTGAGAACGACACATAATGACAAAATAATGTTGCGTAACTTCGGCAGCAGAACATTCAAATTTTTTAGTGTAAAAAAATTATAACATACATAAAACTTACATAGAAAACGCCCAAACAAGTTAGAGCGAGGCCCCATTAGTGCGTTGCGCTGCGTTGCGTCGTAAAAAATATATGGAAACCGTCGCAGCGACGCGGCGACGACGGACGCTGCGACGGTTTCCATATATTTTTTACGACGCAACGCAGCGCAACGCACTAATGGGGCCTCGCTCTTAGAGGGTAAAACTAGTCAACAAAAATTAATCCTTTTTCACTTCACCCACAAGGAAAGAACTTAAACCCCCAATATTTTCGGTTAACGATATAACGTAAATAAAATCTTTTATAAGAAAAACGTCCATTGCACGATACAGAAAATATTTCGTTTATCCTGTCACATGACACTTTTATGACAGGGAAAACGTGAAGGTTCATCCTTATGTTTCATTGCGTTATCTATCTGTTATTACGAGTGTAATGATTGATGACGTGAATATTTTGTCGACAGAAAAAATCGCAAAATATGAATTAAACATTATAATAAACATATGAAACACATAATCGGAAACCACCACCATTGTCCTACAAAACGTCAACTTCAGACAGTTCAACAAACAACTCAAAGACTTGACATCATATAACAATATCAGCTCAAACTAGCAAACAATGTCGCTTATTGAAAGCCTGACCTGGCACAGCTTCCATAATACTCCCTCGATCGATCTTTCTGTCTTTGCATATCTCAACAATCTGATCTGATTTCCATTTGTTTCCTGTGATGCATGCTCGTGGAATCACTCTTCCAGATAGGTTTTAGCTGAATTGGAATGGTATGGCTTGGAGTAAGAATTACTGGTAATAGATGAGCTTACAGATGTCAGAGAGTGTTTGAAATTAATCTTTGTTGAGTTGTAGTAACAAACGAGAAACAAAATGAAAATATTTTTGTTTAGTTAATCTTACGAGTCTGGCTGCTTTTCCATGTAGGTCCAATAAATTAGTGAAGTATTTCTTTAAAGTACCTAAATAATTAGGTAGTTTATGAATCCCATCCATCGGTGGAGAGATGAACTCGACTCATTTTGCCCACATTGGACCGCACTGGCTCTTGGTAGAGACGAGTGGAAGGAAGGAAGGGAGGCCTTTGCCCTGCAGTGGGACGCTACAGGCTCGTAATAATAATAATAATAATGAATCCCATTCCAAACCGGCCATCCGACGTAGAACGTCTTAGCTAGCTTTGCCACGAGCCTTTCAAGGATTTGCAGTTGCATTAATTCTCGTTCATAGCTGAATAATTTTATTTTTGTACATCTTAAGAATCTACCTACGTATTTTTGAAACAACTACATGATTTCTCTGCAAACATTTTCCAGGAACCAGTCTTCTAACAACGACGTTATATTTTAAAATCATAAACATCAAATTCAAATAACTGTATTCGAAGTCAAAAGCAACAGACGACAGAATCAATACCAATATGTCTCGATGGCCCCATGTTTACACAAATATATGAAAAATTGCCAAACATGAGCTTGGCAAATTCACCTTTGCTTTTATTATTAAACATCGTTATATCTTACCGTGAGATATACGTTTTGTAAGCCTTCTTATACCCACTTCAGTTTCTAATAAAGATTCGACTTAACCATTGTAACAAATTACGTTGAAAGAACAAAGATGACATGTTTTATTATATAGCTAGCTTAGCCCGGGGTATTGCTTGAGGCATTGTATCATTAAGTAGTTTTTCTATTCTTACTATTCCAGAGCACAATCAACATTTAGTTACATGTTAAATAAATAAAATAAAATAAATACATTTCAGAAGGGACATTTCACACAGCGTCATCTAGTCCCAAGCAAAGCAACTAATTGCTTGTGTTATGGCAACTAGATGACTAATATAAGTAATACTTGCTCCCTTTTTTTTCATAAGTACATATAATAGATGACATGGATCAAATATCTGCAAACATACAAACATTTGTCTTGTAGCGGGGATCGAACCCACAACCTCCGCATCTCAGGCAGTCATTCGCCTTTATACGCGGGTTTTCGGAAGCGTATGTAGAAGCGTATAGGTGTGCCTTTTGACACACGCTGAACTCGTACGGGTGTTAACGCATTTAAGCTCCTGTTTTTCCCTGAAAGACGGACAAACAGATACACACATACACACTTTATGAATGGATGGATACTGAACCTGGGTAGGTACGTAAGAAGTTTGTCTCGTAATCCAATCATATCATCAACATAAAGTAAGTTTAGTCAAGAGCACAAAGAATAATGTATATCATTTCTTGAAAAGTATTTTGTTAGCAAATAGCCTTATTAGCAAATTTTATACCAAAAGTAGTTCAAACGTAGCACAAAAACAAAAAACTAGACAACAACGTTAGGCCTAATTCAACTTCTACGATACAACATTTATATAAAAGCTGGCACCTTATCTTATCTTTATCTTTATCTTCTTGTTCAATATCGCCTGTGCCGTGGTCGGCTGACATTACAAGGCAATTTCGTTTACGGGCCATAAAAGCATGTGTTTTTATCACATGTGTACGTATTACCGCCACCCGTAAAAATGTGGCCACAAAAACAGCGTGGAACGTCTTACGAAAAAGTGGGAGAAAATCTCAGCAATATTTTCAAGTACCGTTTTACCAGTACCTATGTACCAGATATTTTTTTAAACCTTCGAACAATTTAGACGTAATATAGTCATAGTGTAAAGGTCTGCTACCTACTAAATATTACCTTTTCCTCGATTTGAATATTTTCGTAGCCATACTTGTTGTACAATGCGTTGGCTTCGACATAATGAGCATTGTTATATTAAAACGCGTTTATATAAAGCGTGCCTGTAATATAAGCAACGTACAAAATAGAGAGCAAAATAATATTATTAACTCTTGAAAAAATGTTGATAACTAGGTACCTATAAACTATAATATACTGGTTAAAAACGTAGGTACTTGGCGATCTCTGTAGCGCAGTGGGCGAAGGCTGATTTTCCTTTTATTATCCTATGCCATTTCCTTATAAGTATATCAGAAGCACAATCAACAGTTTTCTCTACTTTCAGCCAAACTTGAGCTAAGCACCCAGTATTCAGAGTAAATGACTTTCATTGTTTTCGTCTAGAATAGTTAAGGCTGTTCTTAGAAAGTGTTCATTATGGGTTGACCCTTTCCGTAACGAGCTGGGATAGGAATCTTTTGGCTTTTTGCCACGTTTTATACTCATGGGAAGTGTAGTGTAATTAGTTGGTTACTTTTATCACTCTCTATGGTAAAAGCATGAACGAAGCGGATAATTCGTTCATGGGTAAAATGTACTGTTTTCGAGGCATAGCGTGACCAAAGCCACGGACAAAAGCTAATCATATAATGCTATAGTTTTTAGGTGGCTCCACTGGTTCTAATTGTATTTTGTAGAGTTATGTAAATATGTATTAGTTTAGTCTCTGTAAATAAATGTTTATTGAGATTGACAAACAAAAAACTATATTCGAATTCAGATAACTTCTTCTTTTTATAAGATCTGATATTTAATTTTATACTCATATTATAACACATTTCACTATGTATTTAAGTATTTTATCAGTCATCTGGTTAGTTGCGTGTGTAAAATGTCCAAGGGTATTTATTTATTTATTTATTTCAGTGATCCGGAGTGGCGTGAGTGGTCAGTAATGGCGGAAGTGGCCAGCTCGGCTTTATGGCTATCTCTACTGCATGGCCTGCTGTTCGTCATCGGTGAGTTGCTTTTATATCAATAATAACTGAAGCGATTTAAAACTGCACCGTTGTATGGTACGGAACCCTAAGATCTCGAGTATAGCTCGCGCTTGTCCGTTTTATTCGTGTGGAAAACTGATTGTAGCTTGAACTCGATGTTTATTATCAGTTCAGTAATACTTACAGTATTTATCATTATTTCTTCATTTCACTCAAATTACATGGTACGTCTAAATTAAGTTGTTATATAGGTATATACCCAACAATAGCGCGTTCACTACCCATGACGCACATGGAAACGTTGCAAGCGGTGGACTACAGCAAATTATTTTAAAGTATTTTTAGAAGTAACTGGACTAACTGGTTGCCTTTACCAGAGCAATATAATCGATGGTAGAATGGATTAGTCGACGATGATGCATGCTTACTACCAAACTAAAAACAATCGACATCGACTTTTTGCTATCGATCGATAAGTAGATTAATGCTTTCCTTGTAGATAATGAAACAAGTCAAAACCTTATTCATATCTGTCTTTTATTGGAAGCATGAATAAGTTAAGGAGGTCATTGTCCCCTCCAATCGCAGATGGGCAAAACGATTTGCAAAACGTTCGCACTGACCGGATAGAAAGGGTCCAGTAGGTAGGGTCCAGCAAATCACGCGGCAATCCCTCACTAGTTAGAAGGCCTTGGGTCGGAGGAAATATAGAACATTATTTAAATCTGTCATTGTTATGATGTCTCTATAAGATTTTGATATTTTTGCTTTTACTAAAAGTAGCAATAATAAAATATTTGAATAATTCACGTGCGTCCTGAAGTACAAGCATTAAGGCCGCTGTCCCACTGGCGTGGGTCCAATCTGTCATCTAATCCCAAATTAAACAATTTAATATTTGTGTTATGGTAACCAAATTACGGATATAGATAGGTACTACATAGGTATGTTTTTTTTTTGGTAAAACTATAGGTACATAATTATTATAGGTATATACAAAACACTCATACTCGAAAGAAATATTTGCAGATCATGCAAACATTTATCTTGCAGCGGGAATTGAACCCGCAAGGCAGGCTTTCGCCCACTGCGCCACAGAGGTCGTTAAAAGAAATGGTGGTGCTATTTTGAGACATAAGTAGCTGTACAACGGTGTAAATCACCTTGCTCAATGAGGGAATTCTAACGATCTTTGTGATCAGAACCGTGTGATGGAGAATCAATACTAATGTATAACTTTTTCTTGGAATAAAAACTGTTACACGAGAATGCTCATCTGAAAATGGTTTGCAACACGGGATCACAATTGATAACAATATAACCTTTCATTGTAAAGAACATACTTTTGAGTACTTACAAATATTCATTTTCAAAAATAATGGAATCTACTATACTTTTCGCTTAGTTTATAATTAAGTCGTTAACATAACTAAAAAGACTTTACTAGATGATTTATACAGCGTCAGGAGGCAATCTTTGCCTACACTTAACGGGACACTGTAGTGCCTAGGACATTGTTTTAGATGAAATAGGCTTGCCCAGCACATAAACCATCCTCTCAGTTTAGCCGGCTAGCCGGTCACCGGTAGACGAGCGACACGAAAGTCACAAACCTACAAGTCCGACACTATTATTTGTTACTTAATTTTTCTTTAAAACTATATTTCAGAACTAATGTTTTTTATTTAATACCAGTTTTATATTTGCAGTTCATTGTTTTACAATTTAATTTCACTACAATTTCAATACCCAACCTTTAACCAAATCCTTTGTGACACTTTATCATTAATCATTGTACGAGTTTTGTTACCGATATACAATGGTAGACGATAATTAGTGTCCGTTTTATAGAATCAATATATTTATTACATCACACTTGGCTGGTTTCAAATACTACAGGGTTGTCACGTGTTTAAGTTTTTAAAATGTATTTATTTTTCCATTCTGATGGATATGGAAAAAAATCAAGATGTAACTGGAGGATTTTTACCTTTTACGTACCTATAAGAAATTAACACATAGAAATTGCCTTAAATGTGTAACAGTGGAACACACTGATTATTGCTAGAGACATCTTCAAAGAATCTTATACTTAAATCTGAAAATATAAATTTCAACTAAATGTTGAGGAGTACTGTATAAATATTGAGTCACAAACGCTATTTCAGTCTACGATGTCCTAAAGTAATATCTAAATTGTTTTATTCGTTCTAACGCAATAAAAACACAAAAACACGTCCATTTGAATTTTATATTTAGTATGATTTTATGCAGACTCCCTTCTTATGACATACCATGGGGGCAATAAATCACAATTCAATCTAAAAAAACACTTTCCCTAAAAATTAAGCATGAAAAAATATTATGACAACTGCTTCATTCAAGCAAAGTACGGCAATTTAATCTTCCCTTTTACATTTCTTGGATAAATAATGACTTTTTCGGTCGAAGGCAAATTGTTTGTTTACCTGACAACCCTATCTAAGAATAAAAGAAACGAGTATTCGGTTTAAAAGGGACTTGACGGAAGAGGGCTAGGAAATTTTATTGTTCGTCCCTAGACCTTCTCAAGATTGCATGATGCTCGAAATAATTAACAGAACCTCTTTCGGGTTTGGTAATGGTTGTTTCTATTATCGTGTTGGTAGATCAGTTTTAAGGAAGTTTACTATGACCGTTAAAAGCGATTCAGTTTAGGTCCTATAATTCTGTTAATATCAGACAATATTGTAGTCCATAATAATGTAAAAAACTAAGAGACAGATATTACATTCTGCATATTTCTAAAGCCTTAAACTGCAAACTCTAAAATTGACCGCTAGATTTTCACTTGCAACCAAGTAATCTAAAATTCATAAATTCCATTGAACCGCTCAGATTTCAAAGTAGATTTATTGAATGCTTGCTATGCATGGATTGGTGGTCAACAAAACAAACTAAAACGAAAGTTATTGTACTTATACTCGAGTGAATTTTATTGAAAAATGTCTACATGAGTTGACTTTCAGTTAAGCTTATAATATGACTAAGGGCTTTCACATAGCACGATACGATGTCACGTCGTGCTTAAGGCGACATCGTTTTACTTTGCGACTTCATATTGTAGAAATCTACCTCCACACACGATCAAGTTTACCCTCATTTTGCAGCGGGCTTGATGCGGCGTCCAGTAAATTTGACTTCTATGACTATGAATGTGCATGACAAGCCCACTATCTCAATACACTGTTAAGTTTACTGGACGTCGTCGCATCAAAACCGCTGCAAACTCGAGTGTAAACTAGACCGTGGTTGTATGGCATACGACGAGCAACGTAAACAATTCACCTCGTTTGGCATGACCGTCTCGTTGAAATTGATTGAGAGTCAACGGCCAAGTGCGGATGACGCGCCCTCACCGCGACTGAGGGGCGCGAGGGAAAGCTGCTTAGGAAGGAACAGTATAAGTATTTGATTGGGTTAACACTCTTATTGCACTCCTTCGTTGGTAAATTGTTATTAAATATTAAAAGATAACAAACGATATTGAGGTTAGTAATTTAACCCTAGTCGATAAGCGTCCGGTACAGAACAAAAAAATCTGACAATAAATTGATTGAGTTTCTATTGATATAATGTCGTACCGTATGTCTTGGTATGTTGGGATATCGTGTCGTTAACTTGTCGTCCCGTGTTTATGTGTATAAACCTTAGGATTAGAGTCCATTTTCCTCTAATGCTAGACTACTTATGAACGATCCGATGAACAATGTTTTACACTTGACTAACCTACCACAGAATTTTTATTTAATTTAATTTAAAAAACATAAAGTAAGTGCCTATAATTTGACCACTTTTGTAGGCCGCCTAAAACCTTGCACCTTGTGGAGCTATAATTTGTGTGTTTTGCAGATATTTGTCACGGATTTAACTGTTTTTCTATAGATAACTTTTACAAAGAGTTGGGGTTAGGGCAACCTTAAGGTCATCTTAGATGATGGATTTAAAGAAACACGGTCAGAATACACTGATAAAACAATTACGTTTATAAAACGTCGGGATAGAATAAAACTAAGGTCATCGCGATAGTAAATTTACGAGTTAATTAAACCTTCATCAACAGATACAATTCATGTTATTGTACACATCATTAAACCAATTTTGAGCATAGAAATAAGCTTTGTACCGATAATTATTTTACCTATTACCAAACGCTAAAGCAGATTTCCTAGAAACTCAAGTTTATAAATAGCCGTACATAATGAGGGTGGAAAGTTGCCACTGTGACGCGGAAAACTAATTAAACTTTCACACTACACTTAATTTATCAATGTATAGGATTTGGCATCGTAAATAAAAATTCTTTATTGCAACCCTAAAATTAAATACTTTGAAACAAAATACAATATTGGGTGTCCAACGTTTTTGTCCATCTCGCTTATGATTGGCACGTGTGTTAATTACTCGGAAACTATAACACGTACCTACAATTTTTTTTTTAATTTCACTACATTTTTATACTATTACATACAATTTCTTCTAAATACTCATATGTCTAAATTCCGGGATGGTTTTGCTGGGGAGCTCCACACTACAATAACTAATATCAATTTCAAATTTTTAGAAAAAAATAATGAAAAATAACCACTAAGTTGCAAGCCCATCTACGCGAAACTTTTAGGGAATTTATTAAAACTGCACGCCGCTTCCATTCAATCTCGGTTTGAGATGAACCTTATAGGCCCTTGGATACAAACGACGGCGCTTGTCTAAACCCAAGTCCTTTTCTATGCCCCGCGGCGATTACTCACACTATACAGTTTCTTCAAAGCCTATAGCTTGTCTTTGAAAATTGTACTTTAAGTCAAACCATGTGAAAACACTGTTCAGTAACATGACAATAGCTTACGGTAAGCCTCAAGTGAGCTTACCGTTTGTAAAGTGAACCGCCAAAGCTTAAAAGCTATTAGGCCCACATGTGTTTTCTAACAACAATAATTGTATGGTGATAAAAGAGGCCGTCATTGAATTCAAGTTTCAGCCAAATTTGTTCAGTACTTTTCGAGAGAATCAGTAACAATTATCCATATAAACTTTTAGTAGGATGTAGGTATGGTATTTTAAAAAAACCGTCACCGTTTTAGTTGTCTACTCCAGCTTATATAAATCTATCCTGTAGCCCTACCATGAGTTTACTGTAGTATTGATACTATCCTCGATACCGAGTCAAGTATCGCAAAATATATGAGAATCCAGCGCAGCGCCGCCCCCGGTAACTTGCATGAACTAATAATTTCATACATTTGAAATACTTGACTCGTTAGCGAGGATAGTTAACTATACAACTCGAAAACTCATGGTAGGGCTACAGGTCATCAAGAACTTCGCTCTGTGTTCATGAGTTTTTCTTCCATTAGACGTAAGCACTCTTCAAAATACTCTCGAAAAACCTTTTGAATTCCCTTTAAGCGCCTACCTATCTCAGCATCAGGTCATTGATTCAAGCCAAAACATACGTTTTCCAACCTTATAAAACTTTGCCCAGTTTATGCCGAGAAAACACTTTTTCTTAAGCGTCGCTTCGGATAAACATCAGAGGAGCGGAAAGAACAAGTGATTTATGGGACGTAGTAAACCCGACCTGAAGAAATATTTAAGACAAAAGAGGTATGCTGTGGAGCTTTGGCACGGAAATAGGAATTTGCAATACAAGATCAGAACGATTTTGCAATATGCAATATCATTTTTCTGGCATTTATTACTTTGTCATTCCGAAGACATCTTAAGGTAGCGGTTTCCTGTCTCGGTCTCGAGTCGGAGTACCTTTATATAAAATGTTCAAAATTCAAATGTCGCCTAAAGATAACCAAGGTAAAATAAATATTAAGTAAATTAGTAATGAGTTTAGGAATTCACTGATTTTATGTAGATCATCTAGTAACAACTTAGATTAGGTAACAGGCATCAGCGATAACTCGGCGACAAGACACGACTACAAGCTGTGACCGACAATTGTCATATTCTTTGTTTAAAGCTCGGCGTCTGAACCGCCCGTCAACGATAAGTTAAACTAAGGGCACAACTTAGGGACAGGCGACCGCGACAGCTTGGCGTCTAGTGTCCAGTTTGCAAACTCTCTAATTCCTTAACTTTTTAATCTCTCCCACAGCTGACTCCGGCACAGAATCCCCCGACAACACCACAATGGATATCTCTTCAAGACGATTCCGAGCGGAGTTCCTTCAAGAATGGCACGGCTCTCCGGACGCACCGTACTTCGATCCAGGCACGCCAAGAAACATAACTGGACTGGTTGGGCATCCAGTCAGGCTGTTGTGCAGAGTCAAGAATTTGCAGAATAGGACGGTGAGTATTTCTATGGTATTTTTCGATTTTATAGGGTTCCGTAGGTACTCAACAATTGTCAAAGTGTCTGACTCACAACAGACTGTTTTTTTTTCAGTATACTTAGATACCCAAATGTCTGATAAAAAGTTCAGGCAGAAATACAAATATAAAATCAGGCTCCGTTGCTATAGGATTTTCCTGCAACCCCAAAGTTTATTTAAGCTTTATATATTATTGCAATCCTAACATTATTTTAAGAACAATGTTCGAATCAAAATATTAAACAGCGTGTCACGATTTTCGTCCATTAACAATTCGATTGGAATTCAAAACTTTTTCCAATAACCGAAGCGAATAATGCGTGGAATATGCCATAAAGGCAACGTGCTGCATTGGAATGGCTCCATTTATTCCGTACAGGCTTAGGTTCTTATTTCAGTTCTTTTATTAAACGATCCATTGGCAAGATATAGGTCTATAGTTCATGATTCGAAAATGTGAAGCGAATAGTACATAAGAAAGAAAAGAAATTCGGTACTCAAGGCATCGCTACATTGCCTTATAGGCTAGATGATTGTATAGAAGTGTAGATGCATGTTATTCCATTGCAAAATCTAAAATATCTTTATACACATTTTATGCAGTAGCATCCGATTGAATCTATCCTTACTCTCCTTACTACAAGGCACGCTAAAACAGATGACCAATTCACGTCTCAGCTTAGTTCAATTACTAACAGTTTTTTACAGAGTAATCGCTCAAACGATTGTAAGTGTTTGTCAGATTTAACAATCCACCTGAAATTTATATTTGGAAAGTCCAAGGATGCTTTTATATCCATTCTTTTTACCTTTTTTTATGAAAATCCTGGTTGACACGTGTCATGTCTGGTTTTTTAAATTGAAACCAAAAACTACATAGTAGGTTTTAAACCTGTCAAAAAATACGATAGCTCTACACAAACCAGAATGTGTAATGCCACGCACAAGTTTTTTTTATAATGAAAGTTTGCTCTCTATGTATCGAGTTTATTGGTTGGATACTTTGTCTAACTAACTGCTCCATTCTAGTCTGTAAAAACATAATAAAAAGAAAACTTTAATTCAAAGAAGTTTACTTCAATCCTATTACTCACCAAAGATTAAGTAAGTATATTGTACTATCTCCGAATTTATTTACAAAAAACTTCTGCCTTTTATCTGCGGCTACTCATTGTAACCAACTTTTTAAGAGTTTTTCTACTTCCAGAAAGCTTTTAAGTTTTCTAAGAAAATTGAACACTGATCATTCGATAAATGATGATTACAAAACACTCGATTTTTATCGCTTGATGTTATTACAAGTGATACTCTATGTGTATTTTTTTGGACGCTTACGACGTTACAATCATGTTTTAGATTACATTGTAGTAGGCTCAGATCTGATCATTTCACCAGCATAAGCTGAACCATTGTAATTGTCATGATATATCGGTTTTCGATTTCGTTATTAGACACGTAGGATCGCAAGTCGATACGACGCTTGATCGTAAGCTCGGAATGTTGCGATAAAATATAAAGAGTGGTATTTGCCAATCATTCTGATTCGATACTATTATGAGAAATAAATAAGAATGTGATTATTGGTAATGTTGTGACTAAAAAAAATAGACAATTGTGTATTATAATTATAATTTAACCAGTGGTTGTTTTATCATCTAAACTTTCTTTGCAGAATTTGTAAAATAACTGATTCAATGTTTTAAGGAATCAAGGTGATGTTTCATTTTCAATTACAGAACAGTACTACCATCTGAGATCCCCAAATTGAATACAAGCCAAGTCTTAATCGATCCAAATTGGAGCTGCAACTTAGAAGTGCTGTTTCTAGCTTCATCTAGGTCCCAGATGTTAGGTTACAAGTTAGTACACAACGTAAGCACTAACCTATAACTCAAAGCGACAGCGTACACCGTACTTTAAGTTATAAACTGACAGGTTTGAAATCTTGCATTGTGTGATGAAGATTTCAAACAAAACATACATTGTACTTAATAGTTTCGTAAATATTGTTGACCCCTTACAGGCAGTCTCAATTACCTATCTATCTTTGGTTTTGCTAACTGTGAGTAGGTATTTTTTTTTTTTTTTTTGATTTTTGTTTTTAAGTCTGGCTGAGGTAAAGAGAATTCGAATCCCGCCTATGAAAATAGGACTTACCTACATGATAAAGTTTATCATTTTACTTGTTATCGAATATCGATCGAAAGTGCGATCATATAGAATGAACTTTTCAACTCAATAGATTTCAACTTTCAAACAAATACACATCAAAATTCGCAATCTCAACCCATCCGTACACCAAACCACAAAATGGCGGTATAAATTACACAGCAATAAATTTATTTTAATTTACTACTTGAAACTTCTGCAGTTAACAGGGATTTTAATCAACAAAACATCTAACTTCAAACAATAACTCACAACGTTTCAAAGAAAAGGAATAGACCATTTGCGCTTCGAAAAACTCTCACAGTATATCAAATCGTTCGCGAGTGACGGTATTCAAAATGCGACGGGACGGATACGGAATTTTTTTTCTACAATTTTCTTGTTCTTTTTGTTTTCTGAAGCGTATTATTACATAATAGTTTGTTGATGTATTATGGCATTATGAAGTATATTATAGCAAACGTATCTACTTTATTTCTGGAAGCAACAAAATGATAGGTGAAGGCCGATGCTAGGTGCGATAGACTATTTTGTTCATCTTCGGATACAAGCCTAGCATCGTTAAAATTTTATAAAATGTTTTAAAACATTATCAAAGTCGCTGCGTGGCCCTCTACACAATGTAGATTTTTCATTTTCAAGCTGAGTTATACAAAAGTAGGTACTTAGAAGATGTACGAATCACATCTTTAGATTGTGAAGAATGAGAGGACCAACGGTTTGACTTTTCTTTTCCTTCCCGTTGTCCTTTGTATTGTGAACACGCCTTATTCAAGTTCTCTTGCAAAAAAATCATTTCTTTATTGAAAAAAGTTTATTTTTCATTCCACAGTAAATCGTTGCCGTGTTTACCAAGCGGACATAAAATGCCAAAGTATTATAGGTACTAAAAATTTTATGATTAGCTCTGCTAAGATCGTTCCACCTCAAGGAGCTTACTGTTTGATAAAACATTGTGTATAAAAAGTATTGTGTGTTTCAGGGTAAATTGGATGTTTTGAGGTTCTGTAGAGTATCTTTTTTATACCGTTTTAAGGTGTAATCTGTTCTGAAATGGATAAAAAGGAATGCGTGTTTGTTTTAAAATGAATTACAAAATTTGATTTCTCGTTCATTCTCTAACTTATTTTATAAAATGTCAGTTTTTCTTTCCATGATATCAAAATTAAATAGTTTATTGTTTTTTATGAGGTGTATGGTTGTAACGTACCTACTTTTATTTCTAACGAATACTCCTACGTCCTGTACAATTATGAAGATCCACAAAAACGTAGACCAAGTTCAGGTCCAACATTAACCCAAAACTGCTGTTGGTAAACAACATTAAATATTTTTATAAGGTCGCTATATCGGGCCATCTTACGACGGATTAGGAGGGCAAGAAGATACACACAAATTTATCTTTCAGGTTTTTTTTATTTATTTTATTAATAGCACAGTTAATAGTAAGTTAAGTAATGTCTTTGCTCTGCAGTTAGACAATAGATATGAACTAGAAATAAGTAAATAAATTACTAAATTGATGAGACCAGAAATAATGATAAAAAGACGACAAAAATATTTATCCTCAGACATGGTAACTAACGGTATTTCAAAGTGATCCCGATAATTTTAGGTGATCCTTATAAAAAAAGAGCAGGAAAGTACTTTTAGCAGTTCCCCGAAACATGTTTCGAAAAATGTGCGCCTGGCTCTACAAAAAGTTGGCGAGAGAGTGCGTCCCAACCGATGTTCGGTCGAATATAACTAGACAGACTTTTTCCAATAGGTATTCGGACCCGAAAACTTCCTGTGATATTCCAGGTCTAAATCCAACCCTGTTCGTAGCAGTAAAAGTTGAAGTGCCATTTGAAACTTCGCTACAGATAAAAGTTTCGCAACGCGCTATTTGCGCGTTAACATTTATTTCGGATGACTCAGTAAAAATACTCAATGTAAGTTTATCGTATGTGGTATAAACGCAAGTATCTTGGGGATACTCAAGTAGATGTTTAGAAGACCATCAAATTAAAAAAAAACAGAGCATTTTCAATCTAAACGGTTTATGTTGGACTCCTGTGCGACAGTATTACGGTGCGAATCGTCTTATTTGAAGAGTTACGCGGCTGTAGTAAGGCAAAGGTAGTATAAGCATTGTTGTAATACTTTCACACGACCTTGCAAGAAGATATTTTGATACTTATATAAAATCATAACCATCCGTAGTACCATACTTATACTAGAGTATGTGTCCTAAATCACTTCCTAGAGTCTGGCACCAACCGACTTCACTTCATTGTAAGCGTGGTATAAGCACTTGGTACCTACTTCTTAACCATTTCTTCTTTTTCACTTATTAGTACTTATATATTTGCGTGACATAAGAAATTTAGAGTTGATGGAGAAAAGATTTTTGAATTGAATTGGATTGGCAAATACTTTTCATAGTGGTTAAATTAAACAACCGTTTAAATGTATTTGACAGTAGGATGAAAATGTTTTGCACTGTGCAGATGTCGCAATTTTAAAGGATTATATGCCATAAGCACCAACACCCTTTTCAGGGTCTGAGTGTTTCGATTCGAGTTGGGCGTTCCTTTAGGATCGCCGGATCGGAAGATTTATTGCTTGCATACATTTATTTTGAACTATACAAACAGGTTCTTCAGTACCATTCATTTAATTTGTCTGGGACTTAGTAAGTGAAGTAGTAAGTGAAGTTTCAACCTATATTACTAAAATTTATACTTTCTCCAAGAAACTAAATTAAAGTACTTAGAAAACTCACAATGAAATGAATGACAAGCGCTCCTCGCTAAAGCTGAAGTAGAAATACTTCTACTTTATTTATGAAACCCAATTGAAGCTTACAATCTGCAGCAAGTTTAGCGCTCATCCAATCCTCACTTCCCAGAGCTCATTAGCATTTCCATTTTCCATCAGCATTTGCATTCTTAGAGTTGCTTTTCTTAGAACTCACTGTTTCACCGTGGGAATGTTGGAAACGCGTATTTACTTTGTTTTATTATTTTGATAAAGATATCTTGTCTGTTCCTCGATAAAGTTAATGACCTTAAAATTTTAATAAAATAATGGAATCCTAGAGATTATATTCAGATTAATGTATATTATGTGCCCTATGTACAACAAAACAGCATAATTGATTCGGATGAAACTGTCATGTAGATAATCTTTATTAGCCCTGAGGGTGATCCTGTGAAAATGTTAGTGATGGACTAAACTCGTACCAAACCTCCCACTATTATTCATCATCATCCATTCACAGCTCATAGGTACTTACTTCAGGGTGTTCGACTCCCACCGTAAACGCTACATAATTATGTGTGCCAAGCCAAGAATTTCCCGAGATTTGTCTGATATTATCGACCCACCACACAATATTACTACGTTGCATTAATTATACTTTTTTTCCCTAGGTATCATGGGTCCGTCACCGCGACATCCACCTGCTGACTGTGGGTCGCTACACGTATACCTCGGACCAGCGCTTCGAGGCGGCGCACAAGCCGCGCTCCGAGGAGTGGGCGCTGAGGATACGCAGCCCGCAGCGCCGAGACTCCGGACAGTACGAGTGCCAGATCTCCACCACCCCGCCTATAGGACACGCTGTCTTCCTCAACATCGTAGGTATGTATAGTGCATCAACATATAACCTAGTAGACACCTAATAAAGAGCGAACGCTTTCAGATAAACATGAGATAAATCCATCTTATAACAATCCACACCCCCTTACGTTCAACCAATAATGACCAGATTTGTGGCATCAAAGTGCTCTTGAGCAAGAAAAAACTAACAAACTTATTTTAGGAAAAATTAAGAGCAAGCTAACTGCATTTTAATTGCCACAATTGCCACATTGCTTATTTTCAAGTTCAATATTCACAGTTGTAAAATATCATATTCCCAAACACTTCAGACTTCAGAATATATCCATGACGCTCAAAGCCAAATCATCTTAATATATTTTCAGTTCAATCATCTCCCACACTTCGATTTTTCCATCCCAGCTTATCCGTAGTGGCCTTCAGCTGTTGCCCTTGCCAGTTCCCCAACTAAGTAGACCCGTATCGAACGAAATCAATCAAAAGCAAACGTCAAATCAAATAGTTCGGAATCTAAATATATAAACCGACACGACTGTTGAGATGACGGAATATTTAGTTTTATCAGTTCTAGAGTTGTAGTGAAAAGCAGATTTTGGTACTCGTATTTGTAGTCAAAGCCGATATAGGTACTAAACTTGTAAATGTCAGAAGCAATGTTTTCTTTAGGTTTGTTTAATTCATTAACATCAAGCAAAACTTCTTATAATTTATTTTCTTATCTTACTTTTATTAGTACATATTTTTTCGATAAATGAGTTTATATCGTAACGAGACTTGGCTGTTCTAAAAACTTAAGTCCAAAATGAACATCTTGAATCGGTAATATTCTTGTTTTTAATTAAATATTTTCCAATTAAGTATTATTGGTATTAAGTAGGACAAGCAAAGCCGCGAGCAAAAGTATACCTCAGAATATATTTCATTTCTCTCCGAGGGCCGTCAATGCGTTCGATTCAATTCCAGACGATGTCGAAGCTCGATTTGAGTCCAAAGGGACCGTTACCTGTCACCCCTCGTTACCAACTTGCCGAAATAAATCTTTAGCATTACTTAGCGACACTTCAACGGCCATCACTCACGTATAAACGACTCGATAAGTGGTTTCGAGTTTTTTAATAAGCTTCAGAAAATAAACCTGTTTTGATAAGGAAAGTGCGTAAAAATAAAGCTCGTATTCAGAATTTCAGAATCCATACTTATGTGTCTTAAGCGGTGATGCATCACTCAGTTTGCTTGAACTGTCGAAGCCTCTGAGGTCGAAGCGCTCGTAGTGAAGCTTGTGAAATTCTTGAAAGATCGTTAAAATTAAGCAACTTTCGGAGCGGTTCGAAACGGAGGTCGACGGAGGCCTTTAGGCTGTCCAAAAACTCTGGCTCCTTTCTCATAGAAACGAACAAGAAAACGATTAAATAACTTATATCTTCTACAGAACCCGAAACAACCATATCCAGTGGACCAGAACTGTTCATCCAAGCTGGATCCACGATCAACCTTACATGCACCGTGCGGCATACACCTGAACCACCTACTTCCATCACCTGGACTCATGGAGAACAGGTAAGTACATGATAGAGGAACCACTTATTTACAGTAGGTATAATAAAAAATCTTACGTAATGTTACGACTCCGACGAGATTAAAACCCGCGATAAAGCAAGCGTTCGTCCTTACCACTCGGCCATGGAACCCCTAATACCAGAATTTAAAATAACTGTATGATGATTTCGTTGTAAGGCCCCAAGACAGTCAACCCCCAGTACAATTATAAAATTACGGTACAACTATGGGCATAAGCCCATGGTTGTACCGTCGGGCAAATTCACAGAATAGTGCAGCTAACTACTGCTCGTATAGCTATAAGTATGCGTTGAGTAGTATAATAAAACTCCTACCGCAAACTAAAACAGTGCACTCATGCCTTTATAATCCTGAACGGTGATAAAAGCAGTATTTTACGTTTAGAAATGTCAATGTTTAGAAATGTCAATTTTAGTGTGAGTCCAGTTTAATTATCTCAAAATGAATAATGCGCATTTACCCAAACGGCATAGCAGTTATTCAGTACCTACTTTAAGTTGCTATTTATAACTTAAATACATAACTCTCACAGAATAGTTCATTTGGTCTATAACTTTTGTCCTCATTACTCTTTCAAGAAATTCCTCTTTAGAAAATATATTACTGAACTGAATGATCAGGAATCGTCGATTCAAAAGCAACTTGTTATTCAAACATTGAGCTCAATAAAATTCATTTTTTTGGCTGAAGTTTTTTCTACTTTTCTTTCATTTTCAATGAGTGAACTGGGTAAGCTTGCAATGGTTCATCAGGACGTTTTTTTTAGAAACATTCAGTGTTTTCAGCAAATAACGTGAATTGTTGGGATTTTTCGTACCGCTTTATTTTCTGAGAAATTTCATGTTGCACCTACACAAAAATCACAAATAGCCTTGAACAGGGCAGCTGTGTAAAGAATTTCACTTGTTTATATTGTTCCCTAAGAATTTAATTAAAAATTCTCCGAAATTCTTACGGGAGTTTCGACGAAATCGAAGTTGAGATAACTTCGCTTTTGCTTACATAATTTAGTGACAAATCTTAGTGGAATTACGGGTGGATTACTGTTTTAAAATGGATACATCGTTGTAAGAACGTAAAACTTGAGTAATACTTGAAGTAACGAAGTATAAACATAAAGTTTAATGAGTAACAATGATGTCAGACTTGTGGAGATGTTGAGGATCCTTTTTGAGTGGTATCACAAAATATTGATATAAAGGAATTATAGGTCCGACTGGTGAAGGGGTGACGCGGCGCACTTCACACCATTGATGTAACGCGTGCTATTGGTTCGTGAACGAGTGAACATGCGCAAACATATCCCCCTCCCGTTCCCCTCATCGTTCATAAAACGTGGAGCAACGTATACTCAGATTTTAATTATCCGTATTGTTTGTCCTCATAGCAGGTGATAAACTTCGACTCGGCCCGCGGGGGCATATCTCTAGTGACAGAGAAAGGTCTGAAGAGCACCAGCCGCCTTCTAGTTCAGAGAGCGAGGGGTGCTGATGCAGGGCTGTATAAATGTGGTCCGAACAATGCTCCGCCGGCGACTACGAGGGTCCATGTGCTTTCTGGTAAGAAATTATAGTAGTCAAGTACAATAAGTACTAAGATACGTGCAGTAATCACAAACAAAATAATATTCAAGCATAAAACAATCGTCGTCAACTAATAAGGTATTTGTTTTATAAACTTGTATATGGGTCCGGGTATTTTATGACCACCACTAAAGTAATACAGAGATTATCCCGGCTAAGGTAGTTTCAGTGGTTATTAAAGTGGCGCTATAAACGCTGATCATACAATCAACAATGTACGTTAACTTTGAAAGGAAAATTTCAGTTTAATAGAACAAGTACCTTATATTTTATTTTGAGTTTATGGTACCATTTTATGTAGATATTATATTGACGCATCTCAGAGTTAGTATGTTGAAAGTTCGAAAGATTTGTTCAAACTAGATTTGCTCCTACTTCAAAATTTTCAAAACTATGATCACTATACACATACATAAATTTACAGTAAAGATTTTCTTTAGTTTTTTTTTACATTTTATACCTACAAGATACAATGTTTATAGAGTTTTAGATCTACAATAAACAGAAGTATTCCAATACATTTGTATAGCACCGTTAAGATAGCAAAATACTAAGGGCAGATCCACAGATATGTGCCACGATCTAATTTTCATAACCAAACTTCTGCCAAACGATCTGTAGATACACCATCGTCATAACTATCTATTCAGTAGTAAGATAAAACACCATTAGCTGTATTCAACGTACGGAACCTTTAAGGCCTCTATCACGAAATCCTTTCCGGCCCTAAAGATACCTCATTCATTGCTTTCCGCTCTCACTAACGATGCCGTTTGACCAGTACAAAAACTTAGTAATGCTACTTTTACTTAGTTCAAGTTTGATGGGCTTGAGAAAATTTGTAACATAGAGATAAGTTTGAATCTGTAATAATTAAAAAAAACGTGATTTTCAAAATTAAAAATCACTAGATGTGAACCAAACAATTTTTTTTATTGTGGTTTTAATGTAAGACCTTTAAGTATTTATGGATTAGATCCTAAATACGAACTCATTTCAAGTTTTAAACAAACATATTAAATTCCACTCATCTATATTTAATACCAACCGTCAAACAGAATTGCGAGCTTAAAATATTTTCCATCAACATTGATGTATTCTTTTTGTTTGTCTTTAGCATTTTTATCGTAAAAAGCGTAAAATTTGTAATTTGTTTGATCTCTTCACTCATTTCATTTTATTGCGTTCAACGGATTGAATTAATCAACTCTTATTGACAATTTGTTGCTTTATATTTTCGTTCTCTTCAAGATTTTATTTCGATTCTTATTTCCTTCCTGAACCCAATTTGTCCGTTTTGTAAGTTATTTACTCAGATGAAGTTTCAAAATTCATTTCCTCCGATAAATTAAATCTGCAAGAAAATCCCTTCTCTTAACCGACATAGAGAACAAAATCAAATAAAATGATGATACAAGTAGGTACCAGACAAGCAGTAATTCGTCGGATTTGAACCATGGCCGTCAAATAAATTGAATTTCAAAATGAAAGGTACAATCCAATGGGCATAATTTTCAAAAACTGATACTTTTTATTGAAAAACTTCTAATTAAATAACCTCACCAAAAAATTACTTATTGATTTACTTGACTTTTTTTTTAAACCCACGACACTGGCCACTCACGCCAATGATATTATATTAAAAATTAGGTAGATGGGTTTTTGGAGCCCAAAAAGGTTATTGGAGCACTACAAAATTAGGCTAATAAGCACATTTTAACTCTGTTTGCGCAGCACGTAGGCGTGTTTTTCTATCAGAAATGTATACGTTCGTCTTGGAAAGTTTTTGACTTCGCAATTTTGCACTGACATAACCTTTCTCCTATCTATTTCTAATACAATATCTTTGAGTCATGCGTATTTTAGCTACGAGCAAAAGTCAATCAGAGTATCATATTCAAGACGTTTACCTAATACGGCTTTTCCTTTGATACTTTGATATTAACATCAAAGTTCTACATACATCCTTATGTTGGTAATAATAAAGGAATTTGTTAGCAAAATTTAATGTTATGTTTGGCATTATAATACACGAGAAACACTACTGACGTTTGTTAGCTACATCGAATGTAATGTTTGGCACTATAACACACGCAAAAACACGACGTAATTCTTATTGTAAAGCTAAATTTTTGTTAAGAGCGTCTTCTTCGCATTCGCTGTGCATTTGTAACGATAAAGCGCGCGCTCTTAAAATTTACTCTCGTAAATTAGTATTGTGCACTTTTTTTAAATTTCTTTCATTCACTGCTAGGCAAAGGAGTGCTAGGATTTTGGGGGAGACCCCAAACTCCTCCAACCATCTAACCTTGGCTGTATCCCACCAGCCTCCGACAAACGAAGACTTGTGCATAATGCTCTTGAATACATAGATTTTCTCTTCATCTGGGTAAAGCTTGAAGGATTTGCGGTACGGTCACATTGGTCACTCCATTACAGTATGTAATGTGAGACGCAACCGCGACTAAACACTACCGCAAAATGTTTCTGTAAAATAGCGAAGTGTGTAGTTTCGGTGCCAAATGTAGAATGTCACCTACGTAACTTTGCAAGTTAAATCTATTAAGCCGCGTTGACACGATCAGAGCCAGCTCGGACCGAGTGAACTCGGATATCTACTCGGACGCAACTCGGAATGTAGCAACCTCTAATCCGAGCCCACTCGGACGACGGCGTCCGATCTAAGTAGACTCGGACCGTGTTCTACTCATCCGAGCTAGCTCGTATACGAGTTGGAAAACAAAATGGCGGCTAATAACAACAACCGGCGTAGAATCCACGAGCGAGTCCAAATTCTTTTCCTTTTGCGAGATGCCTTATCTCTTTCCCGTCTTAGCTCCTCTATCAGCAAGTCTGCGACAATTCCGATGCCACTTCGCACTAAATCCGTCGTTTTTCGATGTTGACTGATAAAAATAATTTGAATAATGACGAAAATGATCCGAGTGAACTATGATAATTTCAACAGCTATCCTAGTACACTCTTAAGAAGCTACTCCTACGAGTCCACTCGGTCCGAGCTTGGTCCGAGCTGGCTCTGATCGTGTCAACGCGGCTTTAAGTACTTATTATTTGTATCAGAATCTTGCCTGGGTAAAAATTAGAATATTGTGCATTCCAGGTGAAATACTGGGATACAGTCGTGATATTATTTTATTTTTTATTTTTTATTTACAGGTAAACTATGTAACTAAGCATACTTAACAATATTCCAAACTTATGCCAAATCTTATTTGCGTTACAGAGAAACATCCACGTGTTTATAATATTTGTAGATTTAAGTTGATTTTGTTGATTTAAGCAAGTTTTTTGAGAGTTATTTGTGTGCCATTACCAGATCTTTTTTATCTCATCCATCCAAAAGAAACCTGAACCACGGATAATAATATAATACTTGTAAATTTGTATTATGTTTTTATGGTCTCTAATGAAACATTGTTTTCAGGTGAGCACCCAGCAGCAATGCAACAAGGTTGTGCCAAGTCTACTCTCGACAGAACAGCTTCCATTCTCTGCTGTCTCATCATCATCTACGTTCTGAGAAATCCATCCTTCAACCTTCACTTCGGTACCTGAAACAAATGAAACGCGTAACGATGTTCAGTAAATTCGAAAATCGAATTCAGTTTGAAAAGAGTTTGATATTATTTAAAGGTTCGAAAATCGAATTCAGTTTGATATTATTTCAAAGATTTGAAAATCGAATTCAATTTAAAAACAGTTTAATATTGTTTGAAAGTAAGAGACCTTATTGCAAGGACTACTCGTTCTTAAAACGTAGTGTGTATACTATAGGCGTAAATTTTTTTTCATTACTCATACACGGAAAGTACGCACGAAGTTGCCTGATTATAGGGTTCAAAGTAGCATGTTCTGTCCCTAGGGAAAACAAGTACTTTCCTGCCCTAGGGCAGGAAAGTAAATAACTGTCAAATGTCAACTTCATTTTTGACATTTCTTTTGTGGCATGTCGATGCATGCTAAGTGTTAAAGTTCTTCTAACTCAATCAGATGCTAGATATTATGTCTCTCTGGCACGAATTTGTGCTTCTCTATCACTAATTATATTATATTTATTTATTTTATTTTATTTATTTAAATTATTTCATCATCAAAAAAAAACTACTGGTAGAATGCCTACTACTTTTATAGCCATTCTACTACCAGTCAGTATTTTTTTTAAATCTGGAACGCAGCTATGCCATGCCATCGTTAGCTGCTTTTAGTCAATTTTAAACTAGATTTAAAAAAAAAAAGCGAGACAGCTAATTTTTGTGTGTGAAATTTAAATTTTACGTCAATATTTTTGGTAATTTCCTCATATTCGTAATGAAAAGTAGAGTACATACCTCGGAAGAAAGGCCCTTCGATGCACTCGAACTATTATCGCACTCGCTGACGCTCGCGCGATAAACCATCTCGTGCATCGGAATCTGTGCCTTTCTTCCTCGTGTAGTAATCTACTATTGTGTAATAGTCTTCAGTTGACCAAATTGTTCTTGCAAAATTGGAATTTGTCAACGATTTATTAATTTCAGAGAAATGTAAAAATACCGAGTATATCTGATGTTCTATTAAAAATTATAAAAATATCAAATCAATCATGTTCTTGTATAAAAACGGGTCACCTTTTTAATACGTAGAATTGAACTATTTTATTATTTCTACGTATTTTGGAGTAATAAACAAAAGATCAGTGTATTCTATTTTACGTAATGTTTTAGTAATTTAAAAAAAAAAGACTTTTTTTTATGTTTTCCGGGGTTTTAATTATGTAGGTAAGTACCAGATACTGATAAATAATTGACCAAACTTTCTTCGTGGTCCGAACACATTCATCGGATCTTTAAAAGAATTGGTGCCACTGTTTATTAACTTAGTTACTAATTAATAGTCTACTCATGGTATAGATCTTAATAGACACGAAACTAGTTTGTGATTTGCTAGAAAATTTCTCTCAAATAACATTACAAATAAGACTCGGTATAAGATAATGTAAATACAATATAATGATAATTAATTTAAGGGCATTTACACAACTTACTTTGCTATAATTACCGTAGGCAAGTTTCTTTTTCCACTCGTTTATTGTATGTTTTACGAAACCATTTTTCTTGATACAATGTTGGTCTCCATAAATATGATGACTTATCCACAGATTTGTTCAAACAAAAAAATATAGCATTTTTAAAGTTAGTTAATCCGTATGAGCAAGTGGCCAATTTTGGTGACAGAGATTTTAGGCCGCCTAGAGACCTTCGTCGTGGATTGACTTTAAAAACCGAGACCGATCATTTTCTAAGCGCGGAAGCGTTCAGTTGTTTTTGCCACTTGCGGTCACCCATCCAAGTAATGACCGCCCAGAACGTTGCTCAACTTCGACGATATATCAAGAAAGTCTTATCGTGAAATTTTGGAAGTACAATGTGTAAACAAGTCAAATACATCGGAGTAAAATTAGAGGTGGTATTTAATGATGATATAATCACAAATTGATATTGTGGAGGATTTCACATCAGAAATCTTAGGACATGCCTGACTATAAATTGAGTATGTAAATGATACAAAATACAACATTATATTAATAATTGTAAATAGCACATATAATTATTGCAACACATAATATTTGAAATAATAAATTAATTTATGTTCTTGACTTTTATTTTGGAAGAAATGTTTTTATATTTTTAATTATCGTCTTAAGAATTATCACGTAATTTGTTTGTGTATAAAATTGGATTAATTGAAATATCGAATAATAAATAAAATTTATTGACAATGGTGTTTACTTTCACAACCTGATTATATTATTTCATTATATTTCAAAGCTACTTAAATGTACGTATAAACCGTTTACATCTTCGAACATAAGTGTACCTAGTATAATTAATGTTTAAACAGGAAAATTCCTCATTTCTGTAAACGAATGCAAATATAATTTAAATGTGGGCACGGGTTTACCGACTCTTTATATAGAGTAGCATCAGTTAATATGGACCAGTGAGTTGGTTAATTTACATTTCGTACACGAGATCATTTGGTTTTGATTATGTTTGATAGATTTTGCTGGGATATAATAAATCCAATCTATACTAATATTATAAAGAGGTAATTATAATTATAATGTTGGTTTGTTTGTTTGATGGAGGTAATCTCCAAACTACTCACACTCAGCCGATTTCAAAAATTCTTGCACCGGTTTGCAGAATGGACTGTCGGGATGGTTATAGGCTACATAATACAGTATTATTTTGAAATGAAAAATTACATAAGCACCGAATATAAGACTGTACTTTTTAAAACTAGAGCTTAAAACTGTTTAAAACTAGGGTCAGCTTCTAATAACAACGTTATTCATATTTTAAAACTCAGCTTTGCTTTACCCGTATCGTGTTTAATTTAAAGTTTAAACGAATTTGAGTTTTTACTAAAAACATACCAAAATCGCAGCATGAATCTGCACAGCATTTGCACTGGTGCAAAAAAACATAATTAGGGAACTACAGACTGCCCGATTCATGAAAATTTGACAATGCAATTTGTCATATTTTCATGAATCGGGCAGTCTGTCTGTCAATTAGAATCTCGAATTTCATATCCATTTAATACATACTAAATATTGTAAATAGGAAAGTGTGTGTCTGCCTGTTTCTTCGTTTTTCACGGTAAAATGGTACGATGAATCTCGTGAATTTTTAAGTGGTGATAGTTGAAGGGATGGAAAGTGACATAGGTTACTTTTAATCTTCATATTTCCGCGGGAACGGGGACTTACCTACGCATGTAAAACCGCGGGGCGCAGCTAGTAATTAAATAAACATCCATGGACAGGTCATTCGATGTTTACAAGAAACTTAATGCTTGAGTGTAACCCTGCCACTTTTACTTTTATTTAATTGCTCGTTTCGAAATTATAAAAACGCAAGACAAAATTAAAAGGCCACAATAACTATTCTTTTTTTAGGCTGTATTTGTAAAAAATGCTCTATTTCAATAAACTTTTTTTTTCGAACAATACGTATACCTAATTTGACTGACACGAGACAGAGGCGAGTGGCTTAATAAAGTCCTTTTCTTAGCAGTGGGATAAAAAGGGCTGATATTGATGATGGTCAAATTGCAGACTTATTTCGTTAATGATCTGTCCAAAAATACAAAAAGGTAAAAGTAAAACTAGTTTTCTCTTAAATCGTGCAGAAAGTTGTCCAGTCCGTATACCACCAACTTTATTATACGCTCGAGCACGAAAATCAAATGTATATCATGTGAAGCTCATTACTTATTCATTAAAATTGTTTTACCGACTGCTTTATGAGAAAGGTAAGAGAAAGAATTCATTATGGAGGGCAATAAAAGTCGGGAAACAAAAGCTTTGCAAAGCTTGTCCTAGTTTTGGGCTTCGTGCATTTGATATGAATTTTTATGAAGCGTATTTTATTTTTGTCAGTTAAGTGTATTTAAGGTACAGTCGACGAGTTAATTAGAGTTGTATTAAGGGTGCTGTTATATTGTTTAGATAGTAAATGTGTAAATGGAATAAAAATTCACTGCTGGATTTTTTAGATGCAGTGGACGTATTCTTTCAGGTCTTAAATAACTTTTGAATCTTTTGAATATATCTCTTTTAATGTGGAGTATGTATGCATAATATTTTCAGTTGTTTGTCGCTGTTGGAGGGACCACTCCCAAACTTGAGAAGTATTTTGAAACAACCCGCTAGCTAGATCATTCAGAGTTTAGCTCTTTCAAACAAACAAACTCTTTCTATAGTTTGTTTAAGTTCAGTCATCAAGTTATCTAGTTCAAGAGTATAGAGCGATGACATGGATGATCATATCAGGGTTATTTTGAACGGATGCAAATCCTTTTACAATCCAAACAAATTTTAATCCGTTCAGAGCAAGTACATGCGAGCACAAAACAAAATCAATGACTTTTCAATCAAACAGTGCCCATCGAACCGCCTAATCCTATACCATCCACAGTTTATTTGTGCATGACAGTACAGTAATTGGCAAACAATCGTATTAGATCGGATATGGTTAGCTGGGCAATGATAACGATTTATAAATGAAAAATCTAACTAAAAGTTTTGGGCTTCGAGGGGATACGAACCCAAGAGATACAAGCGATCATCCTCAAGCCGGAATACCGAAAATATCATCTTACTGATAGTTTCGAGCTACGACACTAGGGCTTCGTGGCCTTACCAAGGCAGTCCGGCTTGAGGACAATCGCTTGTATCTCGCGGCACTTGTATTCACTAAAATTTGAGTGAAAACTCAGTTGCACCTATGATTGGCTATTAATGAGATCTGATTGCAATTGGTGAAAGCAAATCTACGTATACATACATCCTATCCGCATACCCTTACTATACTGTGATGAGCACACAGTATACTAAGTGGCGGTTAGGTGGTAACATTCACTTAAAAATGAAAAAGGCACTTAAAGTAAGTACCGTTCAACCTTTTTTTTGAAATTTTAAACTTGATAATTTTATTATATTTTAATAAATTAAACGTTGACAGTTCCAAGGCTGACGGTTCGCATATAACAGCGGCATATTTATGTGCAAGCTGCCATTAAAGTGGAACCACAATAATTTTTAGCTAAATAACACCATGCTTCCAATGAATTTGTATAAGAACCGCCCCTTTATTTTATGTTGGTTACTCACTCGAATTTTGTTTCTACCAACATAAGCTGACCTGCAATGAATGGCCACGATGTACCATTTCGGTTTGTAGAGTAGAGAGGCAGACTACCCACATACATATCTAAGTATAGGTGTGTTCGTGGTACTTGCAGTTGTATCGAAGTAAGACCAATTACAATTAGCTCCGCTTTCTGCTAGTTTGACCACAAATTGGGTTTGAATTGTTTTCACTTCAAGCTCATTGATTTATCAGATTTCAGTGAATTCTAACTTGCTCTACTAAGCAATGGCAAACCGGTAAATGAATTAAAGCTCATATGAGTTCTAATAATATGGCATTGTAGCACTTCTATTTGGTACATTAGTATTCGAGCGCTCGAGCTTCGAGCTTTTTTACAATCTTTTATTTAGTTTTACCTGTCCCATTGTCTGTAAACAAATCTTGAAAGTAAAGTTAGATACACTTTATATCTTCTATTTTTAATCATTATTCAAAGTCCTCTTTACATACTCGTAAAGATTCGATCGACATTCGTGTCTTCGTTTGTGGATCTGAATGAACTGAACAAACTTTTCTGCATTTACGACCAGAATAAGACTGCCTCAGTTTTTTAGTGAAAGGTAAATCCGTATCATTGATCTAAGGATCAACTCAAGTTATAAACAACAGTATTGTGGTTTTCGCTTTGACAGTTGACTTTGTGGAGGTAGTTCAATGAACCCGACTGTTTCAGTTTGTTTGAAATAGATTAACTACTGTAGGTACTAATTTGTATCATGGAAGTTCGCTCAATGCGAGGAAGTTTCTTTGTTGATTAGTTTAGTGGTGACTGATGTACTTCTATTCACGTGTACCATTAAATTAGTTTTAATAGAACGTTTTAGTTAGTTTCATAGATATTTTTGAGGATACTAAAATTAACATTTACAAAGAGACAAATATTTTTTAATAGATTAAGTAAAACGAAAGCTACATTTTGAATGAGTACTTAACATTATTAATAAATAAGTACCCGTGCGAAGTCGGAATAGGCAGCTAGTCAAGAATATTTTAATCAATGTAAATAGGTTAATTTGTTGATGAGGTTAAAAACAAAAGAAAAAAGCCGCAGGCAGCAGCCTATGAAAAACTAAAATTTTCAAATCGACCTGTGCGATCTGCCATTATATTAATCTGTCCGCAACATAGATCGACTGCATTTCGTGGCAGCTTTCGTTACGCGGCCACGAAATGTTGGAACAATCTTCCGCCACCGCTTAAAAATTCTTGTACATTACACTCATTTAAATTATCTCTTAAAAAACATCTTTTAAATCTTCAACGTAACACCTAGATAGTCGGTCTATGTTGTCTTCTAAAAATAAAATTTAAAACAATGATAAATGTACCTACCCACTGATATTTTGCAGAAAACGCTTTGTAACCTGTAAAATATAACCTTACCTTGCTTTTGTTAGAGTGTTTTGTTTTCTTTGTAGATGAATATGTACTGTAATATTTTATAAGTGGTCTGTTTTTGTTGCGCGTCTCGTATGGCGTCACTGAAAACCAGCGCTCAGTAGCTCCTTGAGCTACTAAGCACATGCTGAGTGATGACCAATTTGCGTCACTCAACGTCGCTAAAATGACCTACCTTACCTATATCTAAGACAATGTATATCCTATATGAGTGAAACAAATAAACATTTTTCTTTCTTTCTTTCTTTCTTTTCTTTCCTATTATGAATGAATAAATTCAATTAATGAAACAAACATTGGATGGTCCAAGTTAATATTCAAAGCTAATTATCAGGCAAATTCAAATAACGGTCGGTTAATGAGGTCACAGTAGACAATTATTATATTTTATGAAGCAATTTGCATGTATTAAGGAGCAGCCGTCTCGAAAATTGTTAATCACGATTTATTTTCTTCTTAGATTTATTACATACATACGAAATATGTGACGAAATAATTTAATTTACTTAGACTATATTAAGTAATCTTCTTCATACAAAGTCTAAGTATAGGAAAATTGCTATGATTTGTCGTTAGTTCTGTTCATTTAAATGACAAAACGAGACAACTTTTAATAGAAATAAAGAAAATCGTATAGTAGTTTTAAAACCTATCCACACTAGCTCCCGGATTGCGCGTAAAACAACTACCTGCTAAACAGGAGTGTAGACTGCATTTGTATACAGAAACTCTTATTGATTTATTCCTGAAATATAAATTTAGTATAATTATCAATATGTTATAAGATCCACATGGAATATTTTAAAAGAGCCCACTTACAATGTTTTAAAAATCTGAAGTTTTCTCATTTTAAAACTCAGCTAAGGCTATATTTGGAAAAGACTCGTACTCATTATAGCTAGTATTAAAAAGCAATAAACGAATTCTGTCACTTTGTAAGCAAGACTCGTTTTTGCTTTGCATAGCGATCAAAGAATAATAAAGTTACAAAGTCGACGTTAGAATATCTCAGCTTTTCAATTTAGGGCAAAGCGTTTTAACCTTGCCAGTTGTCACCAAATTAATTCAAGAAGAACCCACTAGATGCAAGAAAATGCTATAAAAATAATGTATTCAGCCTTGAACCTCCGGATATAGTATAATTAGCGCCTATTATTACAATCAAGGATATAGGCTATCCTAGTACCAAAATTCATTAAAATCCATCATAAAAGAGTAACAAAGATACATTCATCTATAGTTTTAGACTTTCGCATTTATAATATTAGTCAGACTTTTTGCTCATTTGTAGAAAAACAACCTAAAATGACACTATTTTCACTGAAATGATCCAGATTTTTCCCGTTGTCACCTAAACATTAAAAGGAATTCTAACCACTCTGAAGTAATAACCCACCCAGTTGATTTAAAACAAGACATTTTCCATTAACATTCCTCTATAAATCTATGAGACAATACGCATTTTGATTTAAACAGGCATAAAACTGTACCCGCGACTCCTATGAAAAAAAAATAAGAGAAATGAAAAAAGGTAAGATAGATGTGCTCCATTTAAAGAGGTTTAAAAAAGAGATTTATTTAACAGAGCTTTTACTAGCCTAAAGATATCCTGCCGGTAGATTGAAATAAAATATCCGAACCCATTTTGAGGGAAGACCCTAAGAACCTATTTTTTATGAGTCTTTCGGGTTTTTATATTAATGTACTGTTTTATACGTGTAATAATACCTCGGTACGGTAGTTTATAATACTCAAGATAGGAGAAATTTTCAGGCGTGAAAAGAATGGTAACGCACATCTCGTTGTATGTTAAATAAACACTAAAAACGGGATATTTACCATTATTCGTGTTGTGGCGAGAATGCGTTGTGTTGTGATGAGCAATTTATTCTTCTATGCGGGACGGAGAAAAATAAAAAAAACCATGAAAATCAAATACATTGGATTCAGTCGCTCTTCCAAGCAAAACTACTTTCATACTAAAAATAACAAATATTTTGCCACAATAGCAATATCACACACACAGATAAATAGGATATTGAAACTGGTTGTTAGACAGCCGGGTAAAAAGTTTTAATTGGTTCGCTTATTAACGGATATATTTTAATTTATTTTGAAAAGCGAAACAGCGTGTTAAAACAAAACCAATAGTTTGAAATACGAACGGATCACAACAGTTCATTTCGAGCTACCAATTAATTTAATCAAAAGGGCACTAATTAAAACAAATCGCCTTAATCAAGTGGTAAAGTAACTGCTATTCTGATCGGCAATTTATCGTCCAATAAACCTTAAGGCTCTTACTTTACATTCATTTAATTAAATCAAGTAATACCATGCGCAGCTGTTGGTTTTAGTTAAATAACGGAAAACGTTAATTAAATGTAAAAATACCATAACGTTATGGAAAAGGTATTTACATAAAAAGATGAGATGATCAAACACCGCAGTAAAATAATACCATTGAAAAACAAATACGAGTATGAGCAAATACGTACAGTAAAAAAACCTAATTACAACTTCATTTTTTTTTCTACTTTTTAACTTTTTTTTGCACAATACCCTTCCTTTAACTTAATTGAAAAATCTAAACATAAGTTATGACTCCGGCAGAATTTGAACCTGTGTAACAAGCGATCTTCCTAAACGCCTCACCACTCGGCCGTGGGGTTTTATGTACTTAATCAATTGCATCATAACTTAATTCTTTTTGATTTTTCACGTTTGTTTCATCACATTTAGCCAAAGGATTAAAAATGCGTAGGTGGAAGACAAATATGGTAAGAACATCATGTTTTAGTACAGGCTGTAACATTGGGGTACCTCAATACCTTACGGATTTAATCCCCCTGTATGTTCCGCGATATTCAGTCATTCAAAAGTTATTTAGGTTTTTATGAAAACTTAGTAAAACCCGATTTTAGGCTGAATGTCTATATAAAGATAGATTCCATACCCTTCTTTTCATTCAAACAATAGATTGCAGAATTTTGAACGAAGTATTTCACAATTTGATTATGCCTAGAATATTGAAGCTACCGTGAAACTTTGAAAGTTCCCTCCATTATGTTCTTCAAAGAGCAATATCACGGAATCGTACCGGTTAATTGGTACGACTTAATTGAATTTCAGCCAATTGGATGGCTAGGTGCCATGACGCCTTTAAATTAGGAATTCAAAAATGGAATTTGGTATCGGTACTCTGAGGAGAAAAGCTCGTACGATAGAACAAACCAAATGTTTTTTGGAACACAGGAGCGTTAACGGTATTTTAGCACAATATTTTCTAATAGTTTTGAGTGCACTTTAGATGTGTTTTTAATACAAAGGACTTAGTAGATAGCACACACACTACTCCTGTACTCGAAATATTATCTCTACTACCTTTTACAACAACATACAAGCTCAAACGAGTTCTAACTTTGACTAAGTCAATTTACGAGCTCGGAATTTTCCTACCTCGACCGCTCCGGCCTCAAAAATCTTGTTAAAACTTAACTGATCCGTCGGTTCTTCTATAATGGTGTTGACGGCTGCCGAACAGTGTTTTTCAACAACGCTGCTTCAAACAACTCAATCTTAGGAAAGTTCAAGTTTAGCGATAATACTATTAGAGCTATGTTTTGTTTCTCTGTTTTAAGTTTAGGATGGACTACGGGAAAAACGACTGGGAAAGATAGATTGAAGGTTGAGTAGACGGTTGAAAGAGTAGGAAAAATAATAATAATAACTTAATTACAGACTAGCAGCACTTTCTGGCTTAGCACGGGTGTACTAATGAAACTACCTAACCGAGTTAAAATATTGCATATAACCATCCCGCTAGTCCATTCTACACATCGGTGAAATAATTTTTGAAATCGGCGGAGTAGTTTTGAGATTACCTCCGTCAAACAAACAAACAATCTGGTAATGACTTCACAATCTGTTCTCCTTAATTATACGAACTTCCGAAACGAAACATCGAAATTAGTTACCTACTTAAAAATGTTGGCACGTCACAAAATATTATTTATATTTTTCCTTACAAATCTATAAAATGTTTTGATTATTATGTTTATAGTATTTAGTTACTCTCTGTACCTACAATTGTTGCAATAAATTTCTTATTTCTTGATGTAATCTTCAGTATCTAGAAATATATTTCTCACAGTCGTTAGGGAATTCACTCACCCGGAATACTTAAGCCTCTTATTAGGAAGCAAAACTCTTACGACACGTATTCCTAAAAATAATTTACCTGAGCCTTTACATACAAATTCAATTTACCGGTTCAGTGATAATTTGAGTTTAGCTAAAAGACTTAAAAAACTAACCTTTTATTTAGAACCGGCGGCTGTCCTTAGGAAGGCTTTTGAGAGTGTTTTTTTTATTTTGACTTACCTCACATTGCTTTATAAATGGTGGCAACAGATTTAGCGGCCTCTAGCCAGCTGGGCTACAAGTATAGTGGTCTATATAATGTAAAAAGAAAGAATAAGAGCATGACTCACGTGGACGGGCACGGTCAAACATTATGACATACTTTTTGTATATAAAGTAATTTATGGCATTAGGCATTACAGCTTCCGAATTAGTGATCCGATTAAAATTATTATTATTATACAGCCATTATTGTCCCACTGCAGGGCAAAGGCCTCCCTTTCTTTTTTCCACTTTTCGTGTTTCAGCGCGCGTCCACAGATAAATATATGTAAGAATGAGATCCTGTGTTTTTTTCTAATAGTAAGTAATAAAATGCACGAACAGACTATAAATGTAAACAATATGTAATTTACTACGAAACGACCGAGATCGCTTTGCTCACCGCTCAGCTTATGAGCTAATTTAAGCCTCTCATAAATCCGCAGCCTCAATATTTCCTCTTTTAATTAAAACGTTATCAACATTTGCAGTCCCGTCATAATAAAGCAAAAAGCTAAATTGCTGAACTTGCGACGGTCCTAAGCCTTGTTTAATTAGATTTATAGGACTTAGGAGGTCCATTCGTTAATTTTATTTGTCTTTTATTCTCTTGTGTTAATTCTTTCTTAGGCACTTAGGCACAGAACAGCTTTTAGCTTGGAGCCTTGAAAGGATCTTAAAGATCCTATTGTGGATTGTTACTGAGAGATGTGTCTATGAGTCTGGTCATTCATTCAACAACCTTGACTTTGGATTTATAAATTATATTCATCATATTGCTGGCAAAAATTGTAAATGACGATTTTACTTCAAATTCTCTAGGATCGTTTAATGTCCCTTCCAAAGTCCCCAAAGTAAATGGACGAAAGTAAGTCGAACGTCTAAAGCTTAATTAAATGTGCTCACATTTGATTTTAAGAGTACCTCAATCCACTTGAGAAATGTCTTTGAATTACTTAAGTTGCCTGAGCTTTTAGGATGGTGTTACATTTGTGAAAAAGGTAATTACTATAATTATGTTCACACTTGGAGAAAGAAGGTTATTAAGTATGAGTTTTTTACTCGTGATCATGTTAAATATTAACGCAGATTTAGTATTGCTAACCTGTATTCCTTTTTTTCCTCTACTTACTCGCTTACCGCCGGCGCCGTCTGTAACTCAGATCTTACCTACAATGGTGTTTCAGTCAAAATCAGTGAAAGCTTAAGTTGACTTCCTTTTGATAATCTTTAGCTATTGGTTTTCAAATACAAATAAATTAATAAAATGAAACATGCAACTAATTCTAATGCGGGTTTTAAGTCAGAGCTGTTCTAGAGGATGGATTAGTTTACGATATGCATATTCTAGTTGAACAATTACTTGTGTTAGTTATACAATTGTAATCATTAAACAAAACAGTTTCCTAACCAATCGCAATCAACGGGACCGAAAAAAAAACTTGTCTAACTTTGTCTTTAAACAATTTATAGGAGCTGTCAAACACAAATATGCTATTGGATAATAAATATGTATTTTTAAGTCTAAACTCTAGACGTCTAGGTTTAATTAAAAATCTCTGGCAATTTTAATTGGAAATACTTTATGATAGTTATGATGGTAAAATTATAGTTATAAGATAATTAAATCGAGAACTGGCTTTAAAGGTCTAAAACTTTTGAGATATCTTACCACTCACTTGTGAATTAAAAGAGATGTCAAAGCTTATCTCTTTTTGAGTTTAATAGATTTGACCTTTGAAGAGTTACTAAGTGTTTCGGTGGGTAGTCAATAGAAAGATCAACAAAGAATAGAAATAAATAGCAAACCAATAGTATTGTGTCGGAAATCCTTTTAGCAAACGATTTCCAACGACCGAATGTAGAAGTTACTAGGATCAGATAACAGGTAGGCTGGCATCGGTTTTTGACGCTATCAACAAATGAGTGAATGTCTTGTTCAAGTCTATATAAACAAGCTTTCACTAGCATGATACAACAATTAAATGGAAAAACCCCTAAGTGTTATTCCAGATTAAAAACTGTATATTTTCAACAGTTTTTACAAAGTTTCCTCATAGTTTAAGGGTGAAAATTTTGGAAGAATACACCTATCTGATTTTCTAATGAGCTTCAATTAGTTTTTTTTTAATTCAACAAAAAAACTTAAGATTGTCGAAATTTTTGTTAAACTAGTGCTAACGTTACACCAAAAATGTAGTCTGGAAATATCTCACTTGGCTTTGGTCCCTGTGCGATTAGTTAGCCCTGAGTAATTCCAGGAACACGATAAATTACAAGAAAATACTACTGATTTCTTATAAAACCCCTAAGAAAACAGCCAAGTTTAAATAAATAAAATAATCCAAACGATCATTATGAATAAAAACTAACTAAACTAAACATATAATTGTGTTGTGATGTGTGTACTCAACATAATTTGAATTTAAATGTTTTAGAATGAAGTTCGATGACTTAAAAATGTCTATTTAGTTCATGTTACTTTTTATAGAAATCTAGTTGTTTCTGGAGAAGTAGGGATATGGTGAAAGTTTACAGCTGACTGGAAAGCTCGAGTAATATGCGGCTGACAGATAGGTCCGTTTGTAGAACTTGCCTTCGTCTAACCCTCGCCTTGCGAAGTGAGCAATTTGTTGTGTAATTTTAGCTAAAATGTAACAGTCCGGATTTCAATTGAAATAACAAGTAATTGCATAATTACATCATAGGTAGAAGTTACTTTTTTAAACTATCGTGGTTTTAAACATTATAAACACTTGAACCGTAAAAGATAGAGAGAAGGTAGCTTACCAATATCACAGATTACATAAGTTCAATGTATTTAAGGTATTATCTGTTTTTGAATGTGATCAAAATATAATCTATCTCCGAACTACGACCAATCAATCATAGTTTTTTGACATCGATAACAAAAATAAAGCAGCAATAAAACTCTTAAAATACTGTGGTCCAGGACAATGTGTTGTGATGATTAATGACATCTTGCGTCAACCTTTCAGCGTCAGTGTTTTGACACTAATTCGGATTTGCTCGTTCGTTCGTACTCTTCGAATAATTTGTCAACAGGTGACGTTTAAAGTAGTCACAGACGATCGAACTTGGTGCGGAGTATAGGAATAAGTGCTACGGGGTAATGGAATGAAACAACTCGGTTGGCTTCTCGAATGCGACTGAACGAATTTATTAAGCCAAAGTCACTAAGAAAGTTGTGTCTGCTGCCTAGCGGAGTTTCCATAAAACTCGATAGATGGCGTGCATTTGAGTTTTATATAAACCAAGTAACATCCTGTATTGAACATAAGTCAAGTAAAATTCTGTATTAAATATGAAGATTGATTTTTGTATACATTTCGATAGAAAAATCAACACGCCCCCTCAAAAATTAATCTTTGGAACTAAGCAGATCACATACCTTTCATAGTGTTTGCTGGGAGATACAAATATGGTCCAACATTCGTTGCTAGGATTAGGGAAACCCAGAAAACCTAATCAGACCATGACTTATAGCTATTTCTTATATTTAAATCATATAATTTAAATAACTTCTATCACTGTAATTAAAATCACAATTACATTATAAATCAATAATCTTAATATTCTAAACCCATGTTGATACTCGTGGCGTGACGTGAACGCGGTCCCCAGCAAAAAACTAGCACCACCGTAACTACGGCAATTAGATGCCGCAGTAGGTGGGTACCAAGCAGAGTCAAGGGCCACTTCACCACCACACAGACTCATTTTAAAATGAATGTCTTTCTTTGCCATTACATTCTATTCTGCTCATCTCTCGGAAAGTAATTGCAGGCAAAGGGGTCATCAGAACATCAGCTGCCATCAGTTCACCTGTGGAAATGTATTTAAATTTAATCACATTTTCTCAACCTGTTCTTTTAAATGATAGATTTACTTAGTACGCTTTAAACTAATTACTTAGCTGGATTATTTGCGATACTTTTACAGTCATTGTTAACTTCATCTACAATAATATTGGGTCAATAATATGCAAATTTATACTATCTGCTAATTCTAAAGACTTCAACATCAACCAAAAAACATTAGATACAGTAAAACAGTACCAGATGTATGAAGATTCATACAGTGCCATAATATATATTCGGCTTCAGTTTGAGACCACAACTGATATTATTTTGTGTCTCCAGGTTATCGAACACTTCTCAGAGAGTTTAAATAAATACCTAATTGTACTGTTTCTGTTTTATTTATGTCATTACCTCTCCAATCTGAAACAGAATATTATTAAATGTAATTAAATGTGCAGGCATTTTACATATTCATTCTAAATTGGTTTTACTCATTATATATCCAAGTATTAAGGAAGTCACTTTAAATACACTGCAACAGAGTTATTTAGGTATCATATCTGTTTGTGTACCTAATCAGTCAATGTATCACTTGTCAGTGTATCAATGTAGTATTTACTTAGGTATGGTCGAGAACCTACACAGCCAGCATGACATACATTTAATTACGTTTAGGCAACTTATAACATTTTGGTATAGTGAATTGTAGGTATTTAAGCATCATAAGTTAGGTACCTTACATTTAACTTACTTTCTGAAGTAGGTATGTTTATAGGATTGCATCCGTGAACATTGATTAATTCATTGATCTACTCAGGACAGTTTTAATGTACCTAATCACTTTGATCTAAAGTGATTTTATTATCAAATCTAGTAATTTGTTTACCAAGAAACCATTTTATTTCTTTTAAGCCTTTCATTTTTAACTTATCCATCAGATAGATTTTAAAATTGTTCACTTTCAGCACAATGCAATCACAAAATCGTCAATATTATCACATTAGAAAACTATGATTACTTTTACATAAAAGCAATCACAACTCTCCAATATGATAATAATCTATGTATGTAGTTACATAACTACACACATAAATTATTGCTTGACATGTAAATACATCTGTCAACTAAACACTTAAAACCAATATTTTCTGCTTGTTTAAATCCATACATAGTCACATTTAATTTACAGACATCATATTTTTAGTAAAAAAACTAACCTTACGTATGATACTGTCATGTAACTACTATCTTATACAGTTTGGAAAGCGGTTTTATCGTCCATACGACGAAACAGTTAATTAAATTGATTGACAAAATAATTTTATATCAAAAACAAGCTAGTCTGGCATAATATTACGTTATTTTAGTAAATGTTAAACTCATTACTTGTACCTCTTGCATAAATAGATTTAGCACACATTTGATCATCATAGACGGCATAATTATCACTTCGCCTAAGTTTTGTGTTTGTGTGTGAATGTAATCGTGTCAACTATACTGTCTGTTCATTTCACTTGAAATTATAAATGTCATGGTAAAATTTACACACTTTTACCTTAGCACATCATACACTCATCAGATTTTAAAATACTTATCTGATTTTAACTTGTCAGAGTTCTTAGACTCTGCTGACACTGATTTCGAACTACCCTCATCAGTTTTGTCACGAAAATGTATGATATTCTCACCAAACTTCTTTCATCAGATTTCAAAGTAGGTCATCTGATTTTCAACGCCAGAGTTCTGATACTTTAATTACCACTGATTTCAAACTACCCTCATCAGTTTTTTTTTATTTATCACGAGAATTTTCAATATTCTCTTCAGACAAAGTATCCAGGCCTTGCAAGAAATATCTCTGACTTTAACACCTTTTTCAGGGTTCCAAACTTTATACCCGTTTGGTTTTTAACTCACCAAAATAGTTTAACATTTAACATTAAACTTAGTCTTACCGGTTATTATTATAGGTTACTATTATAAGTACCTACACATAAACCTTATATAATGCAACGGGAATTTCCCTACTCATGTAAAAATATTGTTACACACACATGAACCGTTGAGCCAAATATTTTATGTAATTTGCGGTTTCTAATCATACCACATTTCTAGAAGTGTTTTTGAACATTGTGAAGCTTTGATTAGGGTCACGTTAATTAAAATAAACAGCAGTTAAAAACTGCATCACCTAAAAACACTTTATTTAAGTAATTTAATACCGCCCGTCATAGGATACGCTTTTCTTAGTAATTGTTCTTACCATACGTTTAGAAACGCCATTCAACTGCGTTCTCGAAACTGTTAAATATTTACCTATTTCAACACAAGTAACCATCATAGAAGTATACAATTCACCATTAATACAAATACAATAGATACAGATATTTTTAATACATATCGCGGGTTCGGAAACCCCTTTTTAAAGTATGAAAATACAAACTGCATTAGAGGATGATTAGTATACACATAGGACTAATTTCGTACCTATTAAACTTACACCTTTTAAAACAAGGTCTTTATCGCTATAGGATTTATATGTTAGCTGTCCCGGCAAACTTAGCTATGCACCTGGAACAAAACCAATGCCAAACCAGTCCAGTCTTTGTCATGTCAAAGTTAAATCAGGTTCGCAAGCTGAGTCGTCAAAAATGGTCGAACACACCTCACCCGACGGGTAGGAAACCCGTGAATAACCTGGAAGAAATCCCTACAGCCGCTTCACTGCTCCCGTTCCTGTAGGAATATCGGCATAAAAACAGCTCATGTTGATCCAGGATACAAGTAATCCAAGCACCAAACCTCGTTCAAAACCTTTCAACAGCTCTCGCGCTAAAGAGCAACAAATATTAATCCTTTCACACAATTTATTTATAGTCACAAAGGCCTGCATCTGCAATACCTATATAATACAGTACCTAGGTAGGAAAGAATTAGTTAAGGAACACAGTACCTAATACCTATTTTAAGTATGAATAACGAGTAGGTATTTTTATTACATAGTTTTTATAATCAGTTAGTCGTACTTAGGTGTGATGCATGTGTGTGTACTAAGAAACAGTCAAGTGTTCTATCTTTATGTATGTTTTATATTTTGCTTTAGCTTTGTTGAACAGTAGTCGACTTTTTGTTTGTCATGTACCTACCTAAGCTTCGCATCATTAGGATTTATAAAGAAGATTTTATCAGTAACCATTACACATGATTTTTAACAAATTTATTTTTAGCATTAATATGACCAAAACGCACATGCCATAAGCATTTGCTTATAAGCATTTCCACCACAATTCAATGGATGGGAAACAAGTCGCCCCCTGTTCAAACACGCTACTAAATCCACAGCAAATTAATTGATTTTCAACATACCTCTTACTTTGGTTTTATTACCCTTACGTATATAGATTCCATGCTCATCGAAAATGACGTTCGATCCAGTACGTCCATCCTTGGTAGGTACAATTTGTTCTGCTGTCGGTAGCAGGATGTAGATAGAGTACCTCAAGCATATGATTGCGTCATATTAAACTCCTAGATATGTCGCTGGTTACCTGTGGAGCTGTAGCCCTTTGGTATCTGGAATTACACAATTTTTTTTTTAGAAAAAAATTTTCGAGGGTACATATAAAATTAATTAATATGTTTAATAAAAAAGGTCTTCTCTGTTTGCAATGCTCCGATGCTCCAAAATCCAATAGGAATGTAATTTTGCTTCCACCATCATCCATTTGGTATTTTCCGGCCATGACTGTAAAACCGCCTGGCAACAGCCTGGGTGTTGGCAGACTCGTTTTTCAACTTCATTTCTTAGATCTTGCAGTTTCTACGCCAAAAACTTTTTCCGAGGTAGAAATCGGCAAGGAAAACACTTATTAACGTTTGCAATCTAAACTTCTATTTTTTTCGCACGTCAAACTGTTTTAATATTTCGTTTTCTACTTAAATTTTTTTTTTTTTTAATTACCCGCATAGCAACAGAATTTAAATTATAATTTTATATTAATTTTAACATTTATTTTACAAAAATAATTTTAAACGTAGCTGTGCCCATAACCTATAGGAATAAGTGCTACGGGGTAATGGAATGAAACAACTCGGTTGGCTTCTCGAATGCGACTGAACGAATTTATTAAGCCAAAGTCACTAAGAAAGTTGTGTCTGCTGCCTAGCGGAGTTTCCATAAAACTCGATAGATGGCGTGCATTTGAGTTTTATATAAACCAAGTAACATCCTGTATTGAACATAAGTCAAGTAAAATTCTGTATTAAATATGAAGATTGATTTTTGTATACATTTCGATAGAAAAATCAACACGGAGCGCACCACGAACATGGTGTGCTCCGCACCAAATACGATCGTGTGGCGCACGGTCCGGCGGACATTATTATTATTAATATCGGTACGGCTGGTTCGGAGCGCTTGCACATCGAACGCGGTGCGTACCGCACCGATTCGATCGTGTGGACGGCGCACCGAACCACATGTCGGTTTAGTCGCTATTGTGCTATCGTACGCGCAACACTATATATGCGATTTCACAAGATCCAACAATTCAATAAATGCTTCGGAACTCATTCGAAGATATATACGAAAATCTTTATCATCGAGATCTTTGATGAGATTCATATGACTGTACCGTTGTCTGTTTCTGAGATAAAATTTTGCCCATTCTTTTCTTCTTTTTCGTTGGGTATATAACGGCGATGTAGTAACGATAGCTGCCGCAACTAAAGCAATTTTGGCTTATTTTGATAGAATGGGCGGCATTTCGAGGAGACGTGTTCACGCAACGCTAGCACGATACGACTGGACGGTTCGAAGTCTGGTGCGATCGTCTGTTGTATAGATCGCACCGTGCGGTTCGTGGTGCGCTCCGCACCAAGTTCGATCGTCTGTGACTACTTTTAAGGGCAAATTGGTGACGTTGTTTTAGAAAACATCTACACTCCGTTCGCCGAGTTGATTTAATATGCCACCCTGCTCATAAATAAGCTTGGCTCTCAAAATGAAATAATGAAAGCAGGTATTTTTACCAAAGAACTTACTGTACATTTTTACGTTTTGTTTTTGTGGAAATTCGCATGTTCTTACACTGTTTTAGTCTTGTCACACCTTATAACTTCTCATCTGACTCGTTATTTATTAAAATACGGCCCGTTGCTTAGAAGTGAGTCGAGAACTGATAAATAATGTATCCCTTACAGCCAAGGTAGAGGAATGTACTTCAACTTTTATTTCAAAGGCCTATTCGTATGCTGGAGGACGTGCATCTGTTATAAAATTTGAGGGATAGGATTTATTACTAAAAAAATAAAGTAAACATGAAGATATTTAATCTTGCGTTCAATTACAATATTTTAGTGTTTCGTTCCGATATGATTTATTTGGGCTGAAATAAAAGTTAAAAAAAGGCCTTTACATCTCTACTAGATGATTTATTCAGCGACAGGAGGCAATCTTTGCCTACGTTGAATGGGACAAAGTAGTGCCTGGGGTAATGTTATGATGGAATAGGCTTGCCCAGCATCTAAACCATCCTCTCAGCATAGCCGGCCATATCCACAGGTAAGACAATGCAATGGTCAATACGTGTGGGGCTAACTAGCTGCGGGTTTCCTCACGATGTTTTCCTTCACCGTTTAAAGTTATTAAAAGCGCATATGAACTTTTCGACATGAAAAGTCCATTGATGCACGGCCGGATTCGATCCCACGATCTGGAACGAAAGTCGAAGTACCAATCCACTTGGCTAACACGGCTGTTACCATACAGAGCATTTTACCATACAGATTTCATAAACTTCCGAGCAAACACAGTAAGTAGATAAAAAGCAAGTCATTAGAAGCTTTGTTCTATCCAACGCGTTTCCAAATCGTTTGTATCAGTAAGAATGAACAACGAAACTCCCTGTTCGTGCCATATCACATAACGTCTTTCTTTTGTCTGGCAGTAGCCATTCCGAAGGTGCCAAAGTGAGTGGCTTATCACGAAAGAGCATTTTCCTTTGACAACTTGCCCGGAATAAGAAACAGCCGAAGTATTCGAAGGCTGTGGATTATGTTACGCAAAACCGTATATGTTAGAATAATATTGGCTGGTTATAAGTTGATTCTGTAAATGGAATAATTTATCTATATCAAAGTCATTTTAGTAAGTAAAAAAAATTATAATAATAATAAATAATCCAGATTTATTCCTTTATCGACTAGAAAACTGTTGATTTTCAAACGGTTGAGCAGAAATGGAAAAGGTACTCAGTATCAACAAGCAAATTGTCAACTTTCTATAAGGTGCTGTACGTTACCAGGCAAATAAATAGATAAACAAGTACACAAATACACGGATACACTATAAACCATCAACAAATCCCCAACAGAAAAACTATTGCGTGGGAATAAAAAAGCCCAACATTTATTTGACTTTTCTCTTTCTACTCTATCAACGAACCCCAGATCATTATCTGACATAACCACGAGTGTACCCCTTAGGCGCTGTAGACATTCTTTCAGATCTATAACCTACTCGCTCCTCCTCTAGCATTTATAACCATTTGAAAATATTTAGGGGCAAATATTATGAGAATTACCCAAATACATTTTAAAACTGGCCGACGACAGTTTGAATAAATCGTCGTACGAGTACAATAAGTGCGAAACACCGAAAGATATTAAACTTAAGTTTAATCTTTCAAGTTTTGTAGATCTTTCAATACTTATAGCAGTAAACTTCGATATTACATTCATAGAACTTATCCCAGCTATTACAAATCAGTTTCTGAAACATAGCATAACTACAGTCATTTAGGAACTTTTAACGCGATTTTGGTGGCTGTTTAATAAAGCATTTTCACACCCTTAACCGAGTTTAAATCTGTTTTAGACGATAATTGACTATTAGTAAGTTTTCGCTATCGATCTACTCGTATTTTGGAATTAGGTCAAGTAGATATAAAAAAGATTTACCCCTGTATGCGGTAAAGTTAAAAAGTTTTTAATGGGTACAAATCGGAAGTTTACTTTTTTTTTATTTTTACAGTTATTGCAGATGTAATCGGTGAATATCTATTAAAAAATGCATAACTATAGGGTAGTATTTCCTCTGATTTTCAGGTAGGTCAGATCTAATTAAAACTTCAAAATTCAATTTAATTCAAACCTGTAGTTCCCAAATTAAGTCAAAACTTCGGGTGCATGAAACATGGATATCTCAAACCCTTGGGAAGTAAGGAATATCATTACAGGATATTTGTCAGTGTCTTATAAATCAGTGTAGATTAAGCAACTACCAGGGAAGGCAAGAGGGTCTTGATAAATCACCGCTTTCGTCCTTCAAGGTATTTTTATGTACTTACTAGCTGCTCCCCGCAGTTTCACCCGTGTAAGTCCCGTTCCCGCGTTAATATCGGGATAAAAAGTAGCCTATGTGTTAATCCAGGGTATCACCTATCTACATACCAAATTTTAACCAAATCGGTTCAGCCCTTTTTTGCGTGAAAGAATAACAAACATACATACATTCTCACAAACTTTCACATTTATAATATTATAGTAGGAGTAGGATAGTAGGATAATAGGATTAGGATAAATTCGATGCTATATTGGTTTCGAAAGTTTGAAAACACATTTAGTAAAACAATTTAAATTAACTTTTATGACAATAGAATATTATACAATTATCAAATAAGATAAATACAGTATTAACATTTACCATTCAAGAGTGAATTTTTTATTCACGCTCACTCACCCCATGAAAAAATAACAAAGTCTTAATAAACAAAGATGAGATATTTCACGTAGAAGCGGTAAAAAACATTATTTATTCACAAATTTTTATTACAAACAATTTCAAACTTATAATTTAGTTAACAAGCAATAAGGCAGCGGCCACACCGCGCCTACTTTATGTCAACAGCTCTACGTCATAACTTATAGTCTGTCTATAAAGACGTGACAATAAATGAGGGCGCTGCTAAAATGTATATAGCAACCCTATAGTGTGACTACTGATTTTGATACTTGCAGTTCGTTCCATGTAAAAGATCCTACCAGCTTTTAGGCGGGAATTTGAGAAGGCATGTTTTATTTTTTAAATCTTGTGCTTAACTGTGTAATAATGTTGAATTAAAAGGTTAAACTGTTGAGTGTTCATACATACATAGGTGAAGGCAAATGAAACAAAATTGGATTTCATTGTCATTTTTATAAGAATTTTATTTTTTGCCGTAGTGCACAAATATTAAAATTGTCCATTGCTTTCTTGGCCGACCCTACTGTGTTTCACAGGAGTTTCAAACTTCCCATCATTCTTGAATTCGCCTAACCGTAGGTACTTTCTGATTTACCTGAAAATTCAAAAAAAATATTACTGAAAGTAATCAAAAGCATTTTAAACATAAAGCAATTAGTTAAAATTTTAAATACTTAGGTAGGCAGAAAACGTAGCTAGACTGTGTGCCATTTTAATGTATCAAGATTAGATGGTCTCCTATAACATGACCTACTGTGATCTTCAATCTGACGTAAAAATGTGCAATGTAAACAATGCCTTTTTTGGTCTCCAAATCGTAATTTAGGTCAATTTGTTACTTCAGGCAGATTAGAAACAAACAATAAAACGATTACATACCCGTTATACATGCTGTTCGCCCATATAAATCATCCAAATCCCACAAAATATGTCCAACTTGGTATTCCGCTAAACATTGCTAAAAAACTTTAAAAATCACTTCCCGCGTGTCACTCTCATTTACTTTACTTATTTGTGATACTTTTGTGCGTAGTTCGGTTTCATTTCATTGCAGTTTAACTAAGAAAACAATAAAAAATAGAGGAAAATATGTTCTTGAACTCACTCGATGACAGCTGACGACAGCTGTTATACCTTTGTTTGGTGCTGCCAGATACACGAATAATTTTAGTTCCTCAAACATTCATGTCAGGACTTTATAGACAGACTATATGGTCATAATAATTCCAACTAGTAATATTCTATTATTTATAGCGTCCATGGAAGAGGAAAAAGTAGAAGTAACATTATTATTTAAGAAGTCGTGTCAGAAAACGTTAACGTAGAGGGGAAAGTGAAATATCGCTCATTATACTACCGGATATATGATTTTATGTAGTCGATATAAGTTGTCTGATAGAGATCGCTTCTTGGCGATAATCTATACAAGTCAGTTACATCATATAACTGACTTGTATTGCATAATTACCTTGGTTTGTACAATTATTGATTTAATAAATACCTTTCGGCCGTTACCTCTAGTTCGTTAGTTTGATTCGACTGTACCTCTTCAAAATCGACGTAAAGGGAAAAGGAGCGTGAGGAGTAACATTCCAATATAACAATAGACCATAAACTCGACGTAGAGAGACTCGACGTAAAGGGAACCATTCCCTTTTGTAACCAGTTGCGAAAGCGGAAATATAATTATTCCTATCGATGAAGCGAACAATAGCATTTTATACCTAAAATGTTTGCATAACGTATGCTTAAAATCAATAAAAGTACAAATAAGGTCAGCTCTATATTTGTAACGACCTTAGTTAAAAATTCAAAATTCAAATAATACTTGAAATAAGTGTGCATTGAACACTGGCATTTTGCTACGCGTTTTACGCCCATTCTATTTCTACTTTTTTCTATGGTAGCACTAAAAAGTGGGTCGAAGGTTTTATGTGTTAGAAAGTCCTCAGTATTACGAATATGACGTGAACTATGAGTGTAATATAACTTCACTTTATGAATACTTTTCCTACAAAATAGAGTAGCATTAGAAAACTACTTTAACAATCTTATTTAAAAATATAAATAGCCTTTTAAAGAACTGGTTTTAAAAAAAATCATCACATACATTTTTAGCATACAGTGCTATGTAACCTTATACTAATAAATGTTGCAGAAACCAAAACAAAATTTCCAAAAAAAACTATTTATCAATAGTAATTTGTTCTTGGTTACTCCGATTTAGTAGCTAAATAATAAAGTCGGGTATCGATACAACCTCACAAAGTTATACCATCTTACCCGAGCCCCGAATTATTTAACCGAGTTAATAAGGACAAAAATAGGAACGGCACTTGACTGGAAATCACGTAAATTGGGGTCTCTTAAATTTAACTCGAATCCTTTCTAACCGCAATTTTATTCTGGGTTCAGACGGCGAGGTTTTTGTCGTTTATACAAATAGAGAAATCGACAATACGATAACTATTTAGTAGCGGTATTTTGTGTGTAATGAGTTAGACTCTTATGGCTGGGGTATATGACGTCACTGATTAATTACTCTGTCTATTCATGAAAACCGCATTATGATTCGTTGCGAAGTTAAAAAAATCTAACTGTACAGACATCGAAAAGCTACTTTGTTTCATAGTTATTAAAGATTATGTTTCCCTAGTTAGGAAAATCGACCTATTGCTTTACCAGTAACCTTTACCAACTCGAGTTAGGTTAACTGAAAGCAACAAAAAGCAGAGAATCTGTAAAGAAAATTAATGTGTTACTAATGTGACGCAAGTGGGGGCAAGTTGATAGAACGAAAGGTCATCGAAGTCAGACAGCCATAAAGATCACGGGCCTTTGATTATCTGTGATAGTCTCTACAACACTGCCTTATTTACAAGATGCAATTTTCTTGCCTGTTTCATACCATAAAATTGAATGTCATCGCGACTTACGTAAAGCATTGTTTAAACCCTAGAAGACAAATACTACTTTAATTGAATTGTTTGCAACAAACACATAAGGATTTTAAAAACTAAATGAAGATCTGAATGAAATGTCTACCGCACCCTGGGATAAAGTCGTGATCATATATTTTTTTGCTAAAATAAAGTACAATCTAGGTATACAATGTTATCATAATTTATGATCAGTGGTTGTTTAAGTTGGTTAGATCGACTGAATCACAATTTGCAACACTATCCCGGATTTACGAGCTCAACTAATCGTTGAACCATTGGATAGACTTTGAATTTAGTTTAATTTGAGTTAAGTTATGAATGTTCCCGGAAGTTGGGACTGGCTGAGCGTTTGAACTGTTTCGGGTAGATTTAGTCGTCATTTATCTAAAATGCTTTTAGGGAAATATGCTGAATCTGGATTAGTATAAACCGCTAGATAATTCTCTTGATGGAATATTAACTAATAAGGTAACTCACAGCCTGCCACGATGTCACTAAGGTTAAGAATAGAAGATTCACTTTAAGAATAACGTAGAATGTGAGATCATTTTACATTTTACCTATTAGCACTAATTTGTGGAAGAGTAACCAGAGAAGTAAAAAAATTAAAGATATCAACAAGTAATAAAGGTTGGCTAAATGCTTCAGAATAAAGTAAAGAACAAATTTAGAATGGGTTGCTAATTATGTAAAAATATGTGTGTATTTAGAAGCACTGTAGGCATAAAATTGGACCTAATGGTAAAATATTTATGTTTATATTTATAACTGTTTCAAATGTTTATCCATTTGTGACTAGAATATATTTTCTCCAGCATTCGAATTCAAATCGAGCTGAGCTGGCCCACTCCAGACGAGAATAGGAAATTATTGTATTGAAAAATACACTCGGAAATTCTCTTTCCAAGGAAATTGACTACCAAAACCATATAAATAGGATACCAAATGTATTGGATTTTTTATAGGTTTTTGAGAACGGACGTCTACTTATTCCTAGAATTTTTTAAAACTTAATCAGAATATTGGGAGATCTGAATAGTTTACCTGTAAATGGTTTTAATTCTAAACAAAAAAAATATTTTAATTCAATCGTATTACGAGTATCCAATCGTTCGTTCGTATGAGCAAGTGGCCAACTCTGGTGACGGCGTTTTTAGGCCGCCTAAAGGCCTCCGTAGTAGCTTAATGACTTTAAAAGCCGGGACTGACAATTTAGCGTGCCCTCCGAAACACGGAAGCGCTAAGTTGTTAATGCCACTCGCGGCCACCCAACCATGCAAGCTATCACCGCTCAGAAAATGACGGAAGATGACATTACGCAGGCTCAATATAAGGTGGAAAGATGATAACGATGCAATTTGGTAAACCATTATATCTTGGAATAACCTATAGTCTATTTTTTTCAGGAAAAACTTTCCTGAAAGGAAAAAGTATGTAACGAAATGCCAAAAGCATCGCATTAAACCTTGGTTATATTTGTGCTACATTTTCCTCCATACACTCACATCAATTCTTTTCATCTCTTTCACTTTTACTCAACAGATACACATTCACTTCAAGAACATTACGACATTTAAAAGGCATCTTGATTTAATTGTCCGTAAACGTGAAAAAGGCAATTTAAGAGGGATTCTGGCCGAAACGAACTCCAAAGCTAGGCTTCGAGTAAATTTATTGCTATCACAAATAATCTTTTCTGTTCGTTTTTCGCGAAAATACAAAACATTCATTTTAAATTCTTATACAAGACAGGAACTTGTGGGCTTGGGTAGACATAGCACTTATTACTAATTCTATAAACTTCCTTTTTTAAGAAAAAAATCTGGGGATTGGTAAAACCAAGAAATATTAAATAAAGACTTGTGCTAAGGTAACGGGATATTTTTTACTGTATTCTTTACTGTCTCATAAATTGCTTCTCTGGTCGTCCCATTAGCCTAAACAAACTTGACTTTTTCTACACTGCTATTAGAAAGTCTTGTAAATTTATTGTAGCAATTTTTAAAAGTTTCGTCATTTTTAGTTGATGTACAAAAATAAAATATTTAATAAATTTCGCAGTACTTTAGATATTTTACTTTGGTGTAAACTAACAAAATGAAAATAATATTTTAGAGGACTATCGTGTACTATTTTAGCACGGACTTAGATCATCATTCATCGAATAAACTATAAACAGGTAAGAATGAACAACGACTAAGAAAATGCTATTTTTGCACTTTTACTTCAATAGTAAAATATTTGGTCTTCTCAGAGGTAAAATATCTCCGAACCAGCTCGATATTTTTAGTGGTAGGTACTACAAGTGGGTGGCACTCTATTTGAGGGGCACGGTACCAAAGACCCAGCACATAAAGTAAAAATGAAACATGATCACGGCGTATAATACACCCACGGCACACATTTCTTTTAAATATTTATTTAGGTATTTGAGAACTTTTGAAGATAGCGTAGGTAGTCTAAGGCTCGTTTACATTATAGATGTTGACATTACATACATACGCGACTGATAGGGCCATTACTGATTTTCTTATGTTTTGACCACTAAAAGCTCATAATATTTTTTTCAAAATAAAACCTACTGCACGAGCCGGATTCGAACCCGGAAACGGTGTCGAGGTACTCATCCTAATCGACTTGTATTTTATACTTAAAATTCAATATGGAATTGAACCGAAGCTTCGTTCCGTCACATGAAAAAAACATAAAATGCAAAATGACAATATCAACTACAAACCATTTAGGTTTTTTTTTTTATATTTTACTCGTGAAATCTAACACATGATAGATCGTAAAAATCGGAATCTCGAAAATGGTGTAAAAATACCGACTTTATACCATTTATAACTGTTTTATAGAAAATTGCCAGTGGTATTTCTGCAGCGGCTGTGGGTGGCACCCCATCCGCAGTACCCAGGAGCTGCAAATTACATAATTTATCATCGACTCGGTTTATGCTCGATGAATGCCGTTTTTCCTCACGCTGTGGAAAAATGCCTGACGGTCAGAGTAAGAGCGATAATAAATCTATGTGCGTGTTTAATCGGGGCCCGTATCCAACGTAAAAGTTAGCGCCAAGTAGGTACCTGTATGCAAGATTTTTGCCTATTGCATGCAGGAATCTTACAATCTTGCATCGTGTAAATGGATTTTTTGAGTAAATTAATTGGCTTTAGTAAAAAAAATGCAAGTATTCTAATTTTGATTGATTTAATAAGGAAAGTGAAAGAAAATTGTTTTTGTTATTTACTCTCTTAACTTTGTTTCCGATTTGCTCTACTTTCATAACCTTTTTTTACAAGTCTAATGTAAAGGGAACAACAAAAGTTATTAAATTAAAATAAAAATTTGCCTGCCTCAACTGATATCTGAAAATAACCAAGAAAAGCCAAGACATCTGCTAACTCGTATTATTACCGAAAATGCGCGCTTTATATTATTTTTCCTCTTCGGCTATGTTCATTCAGAAAAGGAAAAGTGGTGTTTCAATATGATTCGATGGCAAGAGGTACTTAGTCATGTTGGCAGCTCTGCCTTTTTATATTCAGCTTTATTTATTTAGTGTGTTGGGAGCGTGGCCTATTTGGGCGGGAGTGCGCGGATGAATGGGTTTTCATCAAGTTTGTCGAGTCATTGTGCCTTTTGCTATCATTTATGTAAGGTCAACGTCATGTTGACCAAGTGTTGAACGAGTTTATTTAGTATTTTATTTATTTTATTTTATTCGGAAGACAGACAGTTATACATACATAAAAGCTAACAAATAACATTTCAATCAACCGTTTATACGTCCATTGATAAATCATAGATAAGTGTTGATTTTGAATATCCGTGTTTTAGTTCGCAAACAAGTTTCTTAAATCAGCGAACATATTTCACACTCAACGATGCACTCGTCAGTAGAAAGCTTATACTTCCGTAATCCGTATTTACGACGGCTTTCGAATGCTAGCACCATAACAATTTCTCTTCATTCTGAAGAATCTACAAATCAGTAACACATTACTGAGTCTCGCCACGATTGGATTTGCATGTGTTATTTATTGCCCGCATATGTGTTGATTTTTAGGGCTCCTTAGCTGAAATGGTAAACCAGACGTGCAACCTAGACAAAGGCTTTAAGCTGTTTGAAAGCTTCTGTCACTAAGACCAACTGAGTTACGGTCTGCAAGACAAACATGACCGATACTAAATTGTTCTTTGTGCACCGTACTTCCTACTGATTATGAACTTGTCGCAACTATTGGCCGATACAAAAGTTTTCAGTATACAAGGGATCTTCCGCAGTATTCCACTGAGAATTAAGTTCTTTGGCTAAGATTACCAAAACAATATTGTCTTTTTGCTAGTTCTACGAAACAAGTTCCGCAAAACGGCACGCAGCAAAGTTTCGCTGCCTAAAAATAATAATAATAAAGCATTAATAATATTAAAATTAATTTTAATAGTGAATTAAAATAAATAAAAAATAATAATACGTAAATATACGGAATCCTGTGTAAGATAGTCAACAAGCACTTGGCTGTTTTTGTGTATAGATTAGCTTACACGAACAATTATTTGCATTTGTCGCCGGGCTACATAGAACATTACCGTACGTTCATTAGGCTCAGCGTCCACACCCACAACCAAGGTCCACAATGTGGACATCTCATGCGGAATGGTAAAGGGCACTGACCCTTTTCACAAAACATTCTATGTTGATTGTTTGTATTAATTTAAAAGTCCATAGAGAATTAAACTGGGTACTTAAAAAACAACCCGTTTGCTTTAATATTTAATTCAATTGTATGTCAGCCTAATCACACTAATATTATAAGGCGATCTTTTGGGTAAGAGTGAATGTTTGTTACTTCTTCACTCTCAAACGGCAAATTGAATGAAATTTGGTACCAGGATATAGTTTATGTCCGGGATTAACACACAGACTACTTTTGATCCCGGTATTCCACCGGGCGCAGCTAGTAGCGTTATAAATTTAACGAGCCAAGAACGTGTAAGCAAGCTACTTTTAAGGATAATAAAGAAATAGTAACCAAATAGTATGGACTTGCGTGATACCAGTAGGATCAATACTCTGCACTCTTAAGAAACTAAGGGTTATTCTAAGGGTTGATACGAAAAGGGTGCCTTAACTAGGGCAACTTATCAGATGAAAGCGATGTTTTTAAGCTACAACTTAACCTCGCAAAGGATTAACTTGAAAAACATTCCCTTTTCCACAGTCGGTCATGGAATATTTATCCATGTTACGTTTTTTTATTAATCACAACACTGAAAGAAAGAAAAGAAAGAAAGAAAAATATTTATTTACTACACTCACCAAACTCACTGACCCAGCAAACGCAGTATTTTATTATTTTAACACGCAAATGTTTTAAACGAATAAATAAAAACTGAAAGCAAGTGATCAATATAAAACTAAACAAAACTTACTACCTACTATTATTCTTTATATTCTAAGTTTATTTAAAGTCATACTCCCAACTTTACCAATAGTATAAATTATAAGCAATTCAGTAACAGTTGAACAGGTCGTGACATTTAGGGCACATTTTTTATTCATAATTTATGATGTCGTCTGCAAAGTTTTTGTTTGAGAAATAAATTCTCACTTGAGTTGTCTTTCATGAGCTTCTCTCCTGTTTACATTTAATCTTAAAGTTTAAGCTTAAGTTTATAAAGCATAAATATAAGAACATTTCTGAACATAGATTTAGGACATCGAGATTATGAGAGTTAAGTTTTTTAATAAAAAATGTTTTTGATGTAATAAAAGTGCTGTTTTAAACTAATTAATTCGTCATAACTACTAATGAATAATTAATAACTAATATCTATCAGTCTTCGGTTTTGCTGGAGTTATATTTAGATTGATAAAAATTAGCCTGCATGATCCAAGTCACGAATGTATTATAACATGTTTCTAGCTGTTTTAACATTCATTGCTTTTTGCTTTCTAATTGATAACATTACTATATTTTTATTAGGATTCTCTGTATTATGTAAATATGAAAGCGTACATTCCAGGTCACTAAGCTTACTTGACTTATAAACTCAATGAGTATAAACTCGTTAATTAGAGCTAGACTTTACTTTTAAATTTTGTTTGAAATTAATTAAGAAAAAGCTAATATTACTGCATACATTACAAATTTAGTTTAAGTATATTTTAATTGCATAACTTTTGAAAGTCATTTTACATACTATGAATAGTGACTGACATTTTCACCATAATTATTTAGCCTGTTAACAATCAAAGCTGGGTATATTCCTCTTAGTTGTTGTGCAAACCCGCCAAGAAAGAAAGACAGATAGAAAGAAAAATGTGTTTATTTCTGTAGGATCTCAAAGATCAATTAAAAATTTACAATCTTTTTTTTTTATTCGAAAGACAGACAGTTATATATAAGCTAGGTGACTCTATCGCCAAGATCACCAACGCTCTCTCGGCATATAACTTTTGTTTTTTATCATTACCTCGATTTAAATTAAATATAATCCAGCAGCCTTATCGTTATTCCGCTTAAAAGTTTAGCAGCCGCTGTCCTATAAACCTTTGCTAAACAAACCCGCATACAAAGCTTATCATTATAATTTGACGTGCAGTATTGCTGGGCCGGGTTTATCCACCAGATTGTGTTTTGGGACCTGCCCTAGGGACATAATTGTAGCTGTTTGTGCCACTAACTGGCGTGGCAGCTTTATTTACCAGGTTCATTTTGAGCTCTAGTTTACAGTAAACTATTATCTGTAGACTTGTAGATGCGAATGTGAACTCAAAGTTTATTTATCAAAATACAATTAGAGGCATTTGAAATAAAAAATGAAATATGATCAATGATCATGATTGATCCCAGGAAGCGGTAGACATTTCTTTCAGATCTTTTTAAGGTATTTTTAGCACCTCTGTAAATGTCTAATGGGGTAGTTAGATAGAGGTATGTACCTTCATTATTTACATGCCTTAATTAGCAAATGTCAACTTAAGAGTATGAGTAGGTATGTGGTTCCATAAAAGAGTCAACGTACCTAACATCAGTCGAAACAAAGGGAGTAAGAACATTCTTCTCAGATTCTACAATCTATACTACTATCGGAAAGCAATCCCACCAATGATTGCAAATCCTGAAACCTGCCGAGTGGACAAGGGACAGCGATAGTCTCTTTCTAACATTAACTTGTAAACAAAGCAAAAATTGATCATCTAGCGCACAACGCTCCGAATTGCACCATCAATCATTTCTGGCGTTGAAAAATGTCGTGAAACTTGGCAATGAAGAGCTATTGCGCGGAAACCGTCTCGATACCTGAACTGAATAAAATATGAGGAATACCTACTATGTCTTGTATTGGGGTCAGTGGGCTCACGCGAATATGATGTAAGATGTTGTATGTCGTCTTCTGAAGTCCGATTTAATGGAACTGGAGATATTCATTTTTACATTTTTTTTGATAGTATAGGTCTCAGAGCAATCATCTTCTTTCAGAAGGAGACGACATTGTCAATTTATGACATGCTTTCCCCTCAGCCAAGGTCTTATGTACGACGTGTATTCTATTATATAAAACTTCTCGCGCCGCTGGTAACGCGTCATTTGTCAATCACGGTACACGCGGAAGGATATAAGTATAAAATGCCAAATTGCAGAGTTTTCGCATATCCTAAAATATTGGAAACTTTCAGGTTACAAAAGGATGATGTGACTTTCCATCTGCAAGTATTCATTCCTCTAAATATTAACAATTTATGCACTAAATTTGAATAAAACTAAAATTTATATAATGTTGCCAACAAATCGTAACAGATTCCATTTTAGCGTATTTTGCTATGCCGCCGAGTTGGCCAAGTGGATTGCTACTTCGACTTTGATCCGAAAGGCGTAGGATTGAATGCGCATGAATTCCACTATTCCATCACTCATATTCATGCTACCTATTTATTTTGTTATCTAGCACGAATCCCGAATTATGAAAAATAATAGGTACTCTTAGTGGCATATTATATTTTTATTTTATTCTTTTTCTTAATTTGAAAAGTAGCTGTTCTATTTTCTGTTGCTTGGTCAATATTTGCAAGTCGGTTTAATTAAACGAATTAAAGTTCCTAGAATTTTTTGTATTTCCTCGTACTCGTTATAATAGATAAAAGCATTATATTTCTGCATTGAGTAAAAAAACAAACAAATAGGTAGGTAGGTAGGTACACAAAACACCTACATACCTACCTACTTCAAAACTAGTAGATAGTGCTTACCTCGGAAGAAAGACTTTTCAATGCACTTGAAAAAAAAAATATTTGCAAATCATCCCGTGCATCGAAAAATGTGCATATAACAAAATACTACTTTTTATCTAGATTTATCATTATCGGTGCACAATAAATTAGGTATCTATACCACCCCTATACCTCCAACTTACTAATTATATACCTACGTAAGCTTTCAGAACGTTAAGTAGGTAGTTAAACTTCTGGCTGTTAAACTTTTGTTAAAATCATAGGTAAACTTTATTAAAAAAATATTTACCATCCTCACAATATCGCGGAAATAGGTATTTTTAGTTGGACACACTGCTTGTCACTGCAGCGAAATTAGTGAAGGGACAGTTCAAAATAACTTATCGATATTGACTTACAGCCCAGTCGGATAAGCTCACCAGTAGAGGGGTAACCTGAAATTGATTAAAGGACGATTTTTTTCCGCCAATGATTGTATAGGTGTGGTTTATAGCTTGTAACGATTCCCATTTTTAGACTATAATTTTAGCTTGAGACGTTTATTTTTTTTGAACACTCACATTTCAAAATACTGATTATGGGATCTACTTGAGAAAGCTCTTGTAAAGTTTTAAAATTCCCAACCAAATAAATTATTGTTAAGTATTAGTCGAGTGCTGCTAGGCGACGATTTCTTTTAACAAATTCACATAATTTATGGGCTAGTTATTTTTTGTACGTCTGGAACGAAAGGAATGAATTCGGGTATAATCCTATATTTTTTACAACTTTCAATGCTTCAATGTGATTGGCTAAAACCTACACAGTTTGTTATTAACCACACCTCATTAAGAGGAAGGGATGAAGAGAACAAAAGGGAAGGACGCGGAGAATTCGGGGCGAGTCGGGCAGACGGGGAGAAACAGTCAGGAGAGATTTAGTGTGGACGGACGGGAGAGGGGTAGTAACGAACGTTAGAGGGTTGACGATCTTGGTCACCGGAGAATCAGTGTTTGTAGAAATGAGTACATTAATAAAATAGAGTCAGTGTCTATTGAGATAGTCTAAGTATTTGATTAGATTGACGTAAAACTAGATTTTAGATTATAGATTCAGTGAACAGTCTTGGTAATGTATTTAGATTAAGGTCCGAGTAGCATATATGAGTTTTAGGATGTATTTTACGTTATTACAGGTATGAAATTACGTAGTTTATTCCATTGCCTTGCCTACTTTATGTGTGTTATTTTCCCTAAGTTGTTCACAGCGTTCCTGATGAGCTGGAAGTTATTATAGATTTAAGTTTTATTTCTTAAGAGAGCTTTAATTTTACCTGTGCATTTTGTGTGTCTGATTAGTTATAAGAAATGCTTGATTCTGCTTACGCTTGCTTATAGGAGGCAAGGAAGCTGAGAACGAGTTCCTGATTATTTAGTTACTAACACATCCCCGTCTATTTGACTAGTTCAGCTACGGTTGGTATACGTTATCAAACGTCCTGTTCTAGGTTGAGTGTGAGCTCCATGGGTATACGTTATCCGTGTGGACTTCCGTGAAACCATCACGTATACGTTACTGGAAAGTGGTGGAAGTCTGTGTCAGATAAGCACTCCAAATAGAGAGTTACATATTATGTAACTGCGCGTTAGGGTCTGCTCGCGCACCTTGGTCCTCATGACTAGATACTTTTCATGTCTGCTATACGTTACGGTGACGGTATCTAGGTAGAGGTTATTTCCATGGTATACGTTATCATGAGAACCACTCGCCAAAATCATCTATATACGTTATAGTGATGAGTGGTTTGTGTCAGGAATTTCTTCCGTGGGGGCTGCCCATTAAACGTTAGGTCCGCGGATTGATGGCGTAGAATTAAGGCACCTTGCGCTTGCTAGGCTTCTGTAGACAAACCAGGAGGCTACCCCATCTCTAAGTCATGCGCGACAAGATCTTCCTGGACACAGTCTCTAGGTGAACGAGGTACTAGATGACTGTGTTGGGTAGGGGCTTTTTTGCATGAAAATTAATTTATTCTTAACTAAATTGTTCATTTGTTTGTCACATGTTCCTTTAATTAAGTTATTTCCTTTAGTTAGTTCAACTCAGTTATTCTATTCGTTATAATCTTCGCTCAAGACGACGTTGTTTAGTTAAAATTTGTCTGAGACTATTTTTGTTAGTGACTGATTTTTAGGTGAATCGCATGCATGTATTACTCTGACAATTCACTAATGCAAACAATTTGTTTCCCTTTCAGTTACACCGTGCTACAAGAAGACTTAGATTAAGTTCTTATTTATATTCTTTGAATGTCGATTCCGAATCACTTAGACCTTGCCTTGTTTTGTAACGTAATTTAACTAATCCAAACCTCTATGTAACGTTCCTTTGGAATTCAGATTAAATGTATGTGTTCTTAAATTATATTTTATTTCACCTCCTCGACTTTCACACAACTTTAGGAATATTATTCTAGACGATTAAATTAGAGTAACTGCTTAGCAGATAGATTTCTTTAGCATCAGAAGTACTTCATTCCTAGGCTGGGGTGGGGTTTACTTACAGTGGCGCCGCGTGACCAGGATATAGGTCATTAAATATTGAATTATTTGCTTAATTCAATAACCTATATCAAAGAATTTGAGTTACTACAATTTTAAAACACAACGTAGAGTATAAATAGACGAAATCATGTGCCAAACTTAAAGTGTGAAAGTCAAGAGGGTGAAATAAAAACAACGAGACAGGGCAAGCCATAAAAACTATTGCGTTAGTGTTGGGTATATTTTTTGTTAACTGCACTATCTGCAGATGTTCTTTTTTTTGTATTCTTAAAACAAAGCCAGGCAAATTTACAAAAGGTTGGGTCGTATAGTTTCAAGGCAAATGTGTGCCACACGTGCAAATCTGGGAAACGATAGTTTATTGTAAAAGAATAGAGACTTGCCAGAGATGCAATAAAAAGTTATTATCGCAAGCAAAGTAAAGGTTTTGGGTTTAGTTGTTTTGTTGATTGTTGAGGACTAGTGTTTTTAAATACGGTAGGTACTCGTATTTAATATGTAGGTAGTTGTCTTCATTGAAACAAATTACAAACGTAGGTATATTTCGGTTTATGGTCATAATTATTTTGTTGTTACTTACTTTGGTTAAATACTAAGTAGTTCAACTGTGAAGGTAAGAGCCGATGGTTAGTAATCAAGATTTCTGATAGTATTTTCTACTCATTTTCAATTTATGCTTGACTAGAAGTCATAGGGGCGTGTTTATCTTCCAGGTTTTTAAAAGGTTGAGATTTTTTATTTAATTAGATTTAACTTAAAGTCGTAGGGGCGTATTTATGTAGACGTTTGTAACCGAAGAAGAGACTCGAGTTGTTTTAACTTGACTAAAGTCGTAGGGGCGTATGTTGTTAGGTACTACAGTTCTATGCTTCATGGATATTCACATCCGGACATTTTCAATTTCAGCACTTATGGCGAAAATGCTGAGAGCATCGTGAGGGCCGCCTGCTTGAGAACATCGTGAGGAACCTTTGGTGAAAACATCGTGAGAGCCGTCTCGTTTCGAGGGTCCTGGTTGTCACCGTGTGGTGCGAGTACAGCTGAGCAAAGCTACTCGGAAACAATGTCCTGAGCTAAGTAGATTTGTACTTACTTAAAAAAAATTACAAAGCTAATTTTAAAATAACTTGTTTGTATGTTATCTGTTTTGATCTAGGTACATAATTTTCATAAAACTTTGGAGGCAGATTTTAGATAAAACTTACAAAGGTTGTTAGTTTAACAGCATTTGGGAATGCTTAGATTTACTTTAACATTTAGATATATTTACGTCCTTTAAATTTTGGTGATAATTAACATGAACATTTAGGTAGGTACTCGAAGTGCACAGACACCCTAAGATCATACTACAACTTTATCTAAGTTTACAAACGAATTTATTACGAAATAGTTTTTCTATTTTGTGTGTATATCTGTGTAGATTTAGGATCATTATAGTTAAAACTATCTTTAGAGAGAAGTATTCTAGGAAGTTTTGGAAGTATTGATCGATTTAGTATTTAGTACGTTACTGTTTTCTAGATTTTGTTATTAGTTATATTGACTCGTGAATTTATCAATTTCAGAGCCTTGTTATCTGATCCAAGATACGGGAACAACGTGAGGACCGTACAAACATCGCGAGGACCGTAGAGGCATTCGTGCATTTTCCTGTAAAACATCGGTCGGTGAATTAGAACATCGGGGTGTCACCTAGAGCGTAGAGCATCGTGGTTGAAGCGGATCAGCTTCAAAACAATATCCTGAGCTAAGTGTCATTTTATTATTTATAATCTTTCGGTCATTCGTTACTACTTTCAACGTTGTAGGTTAATTAATTACAAAGGGTTAGTTTTGCTTCCGTATTATGTTAAAAGTAATAATCTAATTTGTAAGATAAAATTATCGTTTTTATTAGAAATTGATGGATGTGAGGTGGTTATTTAAAGCGTTAGTTTTAATTAAATAGGAAAATAACATCAAGCGACGTTATCACACGCGGATTAGTTAGGTATCATGTTCGATATTTATAAATTCAATAATTCGATATAAGGATAATTTGAATTGACCGGTTATTTGTGTTTTGGAGACCAAGATGAAAAGAAACAATACTAAAACAAACAGGGAAATGTCAGATCAAAGAGATGTTGGTTTTGCTCAAGGTTCGGTTTTCAGAAATTGTGATGGAACACCGAACACGTTCATGATGATGATATCTACACCTGTCCAACCAAAATTTAACGGTAAAAATGTACATCCAGTTACCTTCCTTGAGACCTTGGATAAATACAGAAGAGGAAAAGGGGAGTCTGATGAAAACATGGATACGATAATTGACTGCTTAGTAGGAGAGGCAAGGAACTGGGCGAGACTTTACTTAGAAAAATGGAATGATGTAAATGATTTTAAAACAGATTTTTTAGAACGTTTTTGGGGAAAATTTGCACAAAAGAAAACATTAAGAACGAAGTTCCATAACCAAAAATGGATTAAAAAACGAAAACTATCAATGTCTGAATATTTCCTAAAAATGTATTATGAAGTACGCCACCTTACTTTTTATGCTATGGATGATGAGGAAATTACTGATGGATTAATAAGACATTTCGATACCAGTATTCAAAAACTTTGGATCTCATCAGGACAACATGGACCTATACCAGCTTGCAAGTTTTTGGAGAAAATGGAAGAATGCCAAGGAGATGTAGATTTATTATATGAAAAGGAACAGCTAACGACGGCCCCTCTGGTTATAAGACAGAAGAAAGGAAAAAGGGTAAAGAGACCTGAACAAACCGTGAAGAGGGTTAAAGGCAGAAGGAAACGAGTTAAGTGAATATTTATAAGTTGTAAAAAATTGTGTCAACCAATAATGCAAAAGTATTATTAAAATAAGTTTTAATAAAAAAAAAAAAAAAAAAAAAACACTTTTGAATTGAATTAACTTCATCCATCGCTTTAGTTAGAGTTTGCAGTTCAAGACAATTTCGGTTTAAAATAATACCTATTAGATATTAACGACTCAGTGTAATAAAACATTATAAAATATTTAGGAAGGTATTTACTAATTAATGTTGAATCAAAATGAGATATTTTATAATGCTAGTATTTCAATTGGGGTTTCTTAATAACTTATTCTTATTTAATTTTAATCCCGATTAAGAGTATAGGAAGTACTATTAAACAAGCACTCACGTTCGATTCTGAATGCCATTTCAAATTGTTTACTTAGTTTCTGATCTGAGTTCGATTCTCGGATAATAATGAAACTTGTTTTACATAGACAATAATATTTTAGGTTGTATTTTCGATTTCTAGATGTCATTTATAAGTTTAGTATTCTTCTGGGTTCGATTCCTAGATGTCATTTATAAGTTAAGTATTCATAATTAAGCAGTTGATCTGGGTTCAATTCCTAGATGTTATTTATAAGTCTAGTATTCATTATTTAGCTATTGATCTGGGTTAAATTCCTAGATATCATTTATAAGTATTCGTTATTAAGCAATTTGATCTGGGTTCGATTCCTAGATAATGTTTATAAGTCTAGTATTCATTAGTTAGAAATTGGTCTGGGTTCAATTCTTTGAAGCACTTACTCATATAAACGAACGAACGAGTAATGGTTTTTATATGCATTCAATTCACAGATGCTATAAAATGCGTTAAGCTGATGTTTGGGTTCGATTCATAAAATGTCGATTATAAATTTATCTTTTAGTATTCTGATTTGGGTTCGATTCCCAGATATTATATAGATATGTATAGTATATGCATTTGCTAACATTTAAGTTCGATTCTTAGATGCCAATGCCGTTAGAGGTTAATTTCATGTTTCAAGTAGACAAACATTGGGGTTTTTAATACAATTAGGTTAAGATGTTGTCTTTGAGATATTTATTTTGGAGATCTAGTAATGTTTCCATTAAGCGAGTGGAAGTGGAATACAAGGTATAATATTAGACTCTGAGCTAGATGTAGGACGTAGGTAAACTATCAAATCAAGATGGAGGTGGATTTAAGGACCACTTTTAAAATGGGTGTTTGTTTATAATTTTGAGTAGTTAGTATAAAATAGGCATTAAATCGTAAAATAGATGATTATAATGTACTACTTATTTATACAAATGAATCAGAAGTCTTACTATAAAATCTATTTAATTGTACTCGTATATAGGTTGAAACATTATAGTCATAAAATTATTTCTGACATTTTTGTGCTCTGTTCAATACTTTGAATATAATAAAAATAAGTGTGAGACTTTGGCAATATTGATAATATTTTGTTATTACTTTCATTGGTGATTACGATGATATAATTTTGAAATCGTTTCTCTTTAGAGTGAATTTCTTTCAATTTCCTCGGGTTGCACCCTTAAAATCTCAATAAATTCAAGGGGCGACTGTAACGATTCCCATTTTTAGACTATAATTTTAGCTTGAGACGTTTATTTTTTTTGAACACTCACATTTCAAAATACTGATTATGGGATCTACTTGAGAAAGCTCTTGTAAAGTTTTAAAATTCCCAACCAAATAAATTATTGTTAAGTATTAGTCGAGTGCTGCTAGGCGACGATTTCTTTTAACAAATTCACATAATTTATGGGCTAGTTATTTTTTGTACGTCTGGAACGAAAGGAATGAATTCGGGTATAATCCTATATTTTTTACAACTTTCAATGCTTCAATGTGATTGGCTAAAACCTACACAGTTTGTTATTAACCACACCTCATTAAGAGGAAGGGATGAAGAGAACAAAAGGGAAGGACGCGGAGAATTCGGGGCGAGTCGGGCAGACGGGGAGAAACAGTCAGGAGAGATTTAGTGTGGACGGACGGGAGAGGGGTAGTAACGAACGTTAGAGGGTTGACGATCTTGGTCACCGGAGAATCAGTGTTTGTAGAAATGAGTACATTAATAAAATAGAGTCAGTGTCTATTGAGATAGTCTAAGTATTTGATTAGATTGACGTAAAACTAGATTTTAGATTATAGATTCAGTGAACAGTCTTGGTAATGTATTTAGATTAAGGTCCGAGTAGCATATATGAGTTTTAGGATGTATTTTACGTTATTACAGGTATGAAATTACGTAGTTTATTCCATTGCCTTGCCTACTTTATGTGTGTTATTTTCCCTAAGTTGTTCACAGCGTTCCTGATGAGCTGGAAGTTATTATAGATTTAAGTTTTATTTCTTAAGAGAGCTTTAATTTTACCTGTGCATTTTGTGTGTCTGATTAGTTATAAGAAATGCTTGATTCTGCTTACGCTTGCTTATAGGAGGCAAGGAAGCTGAGAACGAGTTCCTGATTATTTAGTTACTAACACATCCCCGTCTATTTGACTAGTTCAGCTACGGTTGGTATACGTTATCAAACGTCCTGTTCTAGGTTGAGTGTGAGCTCCATGGGTATACGTTATCCGTGTGGACTTCCGTGAAACCATCACGTATACGTTACTGGAAAGTGGTGGAAGTCTGTGTCAGATAAGCACTCCAAATAGAGAGTTACATATTATGTAACTGCGCGTTAGGGTCTGCTCGCGCACCTTGGTCCTCATGACTAGATACTTTTCATGTCTGCTATACGTTACGGTGACGGTATCTAGGTAGAGGTTATTTCCATGGTATACGTTATCATGAGAACCACTCGCCAAAATCATCTATATACGTTATAGTGATGAGTGGTTTGTGTCAGGAATTTCTTCCGTGGGGGCTGCCCATTAAACGTTAGGTCCGCGGATTGATGGCGTAGAATTAAGGCACCTTGCGCTTGCTAGGCTTCTGTAGACAAACCAGGAGGCTACCCCATCTCTAAGTCATGCGCGACAAGATCTTCCTGGACACAGTCTCTAGGTGAACGAGGTACTAGATGACTGTGTTGGGTAGGGGCTTTTTTGCATGAAAATTAATTTATTCTTAACTAAATTGTTCATTTGTTTGTCACATGTTCCTTTAATTAAGTTATTTCCTTTAGTTAGTTCAACTCAGTTATTCTATTCGTTATAATCTTCGCTCAAGACGACGTTGTTTAGTTAAAATTTGTCTGAGACTATTTTTGTTAGTGACTGATTTTTAGGTGAATCGCATGCATGTATTACTCTGACAATTCACTAATGCAAACAATTTGTTTCCCTTTCAGTTACACCGTGCTACAAGAAGACTTAGATTAAGTTCTTATTTATATTCTTTGAATGTCGATTCCGAATCACTTAGACCTTGCCTTGTTTTGTAACGTAATTTAACTAATCCAAACCTCTATGTAACGTTCCTTTGGAATTCAGATTAAATGTATGTGTTCTTAAATTATATTTTATTTCACCTCCTCGACTTTCACACAACTTTAGGAATATTATTCTAGACGATTAAATTAGAGTAACTGCTTAGCAGATAGATTTCTTTAGCATCAGAAGTACTTCATTCCTAGGCTGGGGTGGGGTTTACTTACAAGCTTAATCGAAAAACTCAACCAAATCCGACTAGAACATTAGCCGCCATTATTGGTTTAAAGGTCAAACCTTTTTTAAGCCATAATACCTATCTCCGTTATTTCTAATTTTTACAAAAATGAATGAGAACCAAAATTGTTGTGATTTTATACAACTTTGGACCTCTCAATTTTCATCGTATTATCAACATTTACATAAAAAACTGCAAAAAACAAGATAAAGAATAATTTCGCCTGTATTTCGATTATTTACGAATTTAGCTAAAATTAAAGAAACAAAGATATAATTTTTTCCTTTGGCTACCACGTAAAACCACACCAAAAGACGCTGTGATGACAGAAAAGGCTTAAATATAAAAAAAATCAGAAAAAAGAGGGTTCAAAGCCAGTTTTGAATTTTTCGTTACAGAATTTCTGGATTCGGTCACCCCGCCAAGGCCCGCGATAGAAGCTATGCAATAGCTTAAAATCAAATCAATTTGTGATTTAATTTGTCAATAACATTAAAATTTGTCATACAACCAATACCTACCGTATTGGCCGCACTCATCGTTCTCTTCTCTTGTTTCTATTTTTACAACCTACCTTAAATTACTTTAAAATGTGTGTTTTTTGCGGGGCCGCAGCACACACATATACCTACGGCGCTACGGAAGACCAGCGCTGCGACAGATTCTCTGGTTTCTGTTGCAGCAATACGCTGAGTAGTTGCCAATTTTGTCAATGTCCTACTTATTTTAATGTGTCTTATGTGTAACGCGTTTTTGACAAAATAAATATTTTTCTTTCTTTATTTTCTTTCTTTCTTTCTTTCATCGATAATAAACTATCGATAGCTTCAAGCACTATGACTTTTACACAAAAATTGACATTTACTTATTGACAGACAGTTCCTCGTCCCCCGCAGAAAGTGACCTTCTTAGCGTCATAGAAAATAAAACTGATGGCTCCTCCCCTTACTGCATCCTCAATGGTATAGGTACTTCAAATGTTCTGTGTGTCTGTAATTTGTTTTAAGGTAAATGTGGTGTGTAATAAAGTGTTTATCTATCTCTCTCTATAACCTACTTATCTTTAGTTTTGCTTACTGTGGGTAGTTATAGTTTTTTGTATGGAAATAATGTGACCATAAATACCTAATCCATCGTGCTCAGTTACAATCTAAATACTAGTATACATAGTAGCACATAGTATTCGCAAAGTCGGTACTTTATCAGTGTGTCACTCGGTCCCACAGTAATTACCGCTGACTGATGACACCCGGAGCCTTAGCCCTAAGGACACCGAGGGCTCTCACACACTACGTGTTTCAAGTGACACATTTCTTAAACTACACTTTGAAGTTACATGAAGATGTATTCGTGTAAGTTTTATGAAATAAAATCAACTTCGTAAATGCGTAAGTACAATCAACACTAGAACTTTTGTTTGTATTACAAAAAAAAAACACAGTTTTAATATGATTTTGTTTGTGTTTTTATTGTAAAAATCATCTAATACAAACAGGAAAAATTCCTCAAAGAAAAAGTTGAGAAAATATACAAGAAAAATACCAATAATTCGCAATGGAATACAATAAAAAAATTAAGCTATAATACTAATGTAGTTATAGATATGTACTATGATCTTCAAAAGTTTAGGAAGTACCACCCATTCATCTAACACGGCTCTTTACAGAATTAATAGTGACCTCAAGCGGCATTAACATCTGAGTGCTTCCGTGCTTCGAGGGCAAGTTAAATTTAATTGTAGGTCTCGGCTTTGAAGAGTCGGTAAGCCATGATGAAGGCCTCTAATGCCGGGTTCCTATAACAAACTAACGGATGTCCGTAGGACTTTCGCCATAGCAACGTTGTTATCTGTCAAAAACTTTCATACATTTTATGTTGAAATAACAACGTTGCTATGGTGATGGACCTACGAACATCCGTTAGTTTGTTATAGGAACCGGGGGTAAGTGGCCTAAAAACTCCGTCACCAGAGTTGGCTACTTGCTCATACGTATTACGAACAAACGATAGTGAAAGATACTTCATAGCTATTTCAAAGCGGAGTCGGTTTCTCACGACTGTACCAGTCTACACGTACAACCTACATACGTCTGGCTAATCAGTTTCCGGGCTAAGCGGATTGAACTTCTGAGCGACTGTACATGGACTTACCTTTTGCAGTGCTAAGTTCTGTAATACTAGGTTCTACTTTTGTACGCTATAGCAAGAACGATCAATCCCTTTTTTTGTACCTACCTACTTGTTTTGTTCTTCTAGTTTCTCTTCTTCTGTATTCCTACCTAATTCTGTGTGTGTGTGCGTGTGTGTGTGTGTCCTTGGTTGTAGACTTCACTTCATTTATATTGTGATTGGTATTGTATTTTATCACCTAGCTAATAATAATTTCTTCAAACCCACTTAAGTACTAATATTCAGAAAAGTACTAATGTTTGTGTTGTGTAATAATTAAATTTATGCAAGAGGAATTTCGAAAGTTGCACTGTTAAATATTACAAAAGATATTATAGGCTAAAGTGCTTTTCTATGTAGTTTTCATTTGTTTTGTTCCAGAAAGCCGCAAGACTACAAAGTACAACATCGGTATTTTCCTTACAAACTTTGGTTTTACTGCATAAAGTAATTCTGAAAATATTTGCATCAGAACATTAACTGAATAGCGAGATTCATATTTTCTAGAAAGAGTGTCGAGGAAAGCTTTCATCATTGTTATATTTAGTGTGTTTCTTATAACTAGAGTGTTTGTGCTAATGATGATAATAATAATAAATAATAAAGTTATTTATTTCAGAACTTAAGGTTAACAAAAAAATATATTCAAAACCTTAGATACTAGAAGCATCTAATTACATGATTTTTATGATGCATGCTCCGTAAACTTAATAACAAAGTAAGCATAAAGTAAGTTTTAAAAAATAATAAATAAAAAGATTTAATCAAGGGCTCCGAAAATAGTTTTTGGAACTTTATAAATAAATAAAAAATAAGTAATTTTTTATTTTCATATTATTAGGAGGAGTACCTACAACAAGCCGCCACAATTATCAAAATCTAAATGGTATTTCTTTGTCAATGTTTTATTTGCGTTTTAATCAGATTTTTTTTTAATGATGTAAAAGAAACAGCGGAAATGAACAAAAGATTAATAGACCGATCCGGTCTTCTAGATTGTGAATCCAATTCTTAGAGATCCTAATCACATCGAACCTAGCTGCATAAATTTAGCTGCTTTACATAAACGAGATGACATAGTCACAAGTCATTTTGAGTCCAGTAAAATAATAATAACCAGAAAGTAAGAGAATTGAGTTGTTTTGGAGTTTGGAAATTAAGGCGTTGCTTACTTGGGAGTGCTGAAGGTACACACAGGTGCTATGCCACAGTTGTACTTACGGTACCTATATAGCCTAGTTACTAGTTAGTTTAGTTAGTACAGATTAGTTTTATAGCGGTTTCAAATAGGAGTAAAATTACTTGAAAGTTTCTAATATTTTGTTAACGACAACTGCCGGTTAAAATATAAAATGTCGCGTCATGCACAACGCCAGTCGTCCTATTAACATATTAAAAACTATTTATACAGTAAAACGTGAAAATAATTGTAAAATACCGAGTAATAAGGATTATTGGTTTTATCCGTAACCGTATTACAGTGCAACTAATTGGGTTTCCACAATTAAACATTGGTTCCCGTAATATTGTGAACGACGAGTATTCATTGTCTTTCCTATGAATAACAAATGCTATGAAAAACTCGTAGCACTGCTACGAATACTACTACGACGCAGACAAATAAACGAGTTATCCGCCAGTGATTACTTAGCCAAATGAGCTAAGCATTTTGAACGAAGATTAATTGTTAAGTGGTGTGCCCGGTACGTAATGTATCTGAGTGTGTGGAATGTCAACTTTCGTCTAGAAAATGAGAATATTTCAATTCACCTTTTCAAACCAACCTACAGCATGTTGGGCTGACCCCGCCTAGCGTGGAATGACAGGAGCATGATGATGAAACTTACTTTTTATAGTAATTGACATTGATCACAGTGGTTTTCAAATTTAATATAATTAGATTTAAAATATTATTTGAATTTAATAGCATTTGAATGTGAATTACAGTTATCAGAGAAAGGTATCACCGTCATTCACTCAAACGGCGACCGCTCAAAACGTCCTATGAAGGACGTCTTACAGAAATAACATAAATATCCATTAAGTTTTTCTTACTGTCGGTAAATGTAAGAATAAAAACTTTACCATATTTACGATTCATTAATAACTATGCACTTAGTACACTTTATTGCTTGAAATTGGAACTCCTCAATAAATATTGCTTGAATTCCTACGTGAGCACTTTAAATGCATCGTAAAGTTTTATGTACAATTTGACACAAAAATCAATAACAATTAGGATTTCATGATTGGAACTGCAGACGCTTTACTTCGAGGAGGAGGTGATAAAGCTATATTCTCACTGACGTGTCTATCCCATTCTGTAAAAGTTATGTCGAACAAACAAGTAGATGAGCGAACCTGTCTGTTATTGTTTGTATTTCACTAGTTTTAACTTTGTAACAACGTCTTCGTGTTTCGTAGCACGAGTCATGAGAATATAAATCAAGTAAGTTTTAATTAAACTTTAAGTTAACGTGGAAGGTGATTTGTATGTGATAGTTTCTAGTTTGAGGAATGCACAAAAATTATTTATTAAATGTGTCTTGATTTTGTTTTTATTGTCGAGTTGCACTTCGCGGTTTTACCCACGTGAGTCCCGTTCCCGCCGGAATATTAGGATAAAAAGTATCCTATGGCAGTTGGGCTAGGAATGTATTAAAATAAATCATTTCGCATTATTTAAATTTCAGGATTTCCTTATTAACTTAAACAGGCCTACCTGTCAAGAAAAAGGGCTGAATGCCTTAATTCCGTAGGAAATATATTTTATGACTGAATTGTTTATTGCCCATTACTTGTTGTAAGAGCTCGTAAATTCTTTTGTAGGTGTTACGGCCTGTAATTTGCATGCCTATTTACTGTTTAAAACATTAAGCAGGGTGTATTTATAATCATTATTTTTGTATAAGTTTTAATTAACTGTTGGAGGGAGCTGCAACAGAATGAATAATGAATAAATAGTACATAACATATCATACAACTTTTTAGAAGCTTACGCATATTGTAAATGTTCCTTGATGGCCTGAACCACCTCTTTTAACTTTTTATTCGCATAAATAAAATCTTAGTTTTAAACTTTTAATTCATTGGGTATTCATATATCACGCCGGGTGTGATTCTATGTTGTATGTCTTTTTGCTTCCATACTCTAGAATCACCGGCACTGATGAATAAATATGCGAATAAAAAACACTAGACATAGCTATAAATCTTTTAAGATTATTATGAAAACGTTAAGTATATTTTTTAGAAAGGCTTACGTTTATTTTTGGATTCCAATTTCGGAGCCTTATTCTTGACCCTCGGTATGTTTATCCAACCACCTTAAGCTGCCACACAACTACCTTTATTTAGACCGCCTCCTTCAAAAGATCAATGGCCCTCCACTTGTAGCGGTTTCGTGGAAACTCGACTGAATAAATCAATTAATGTATCCCTTTTCGGTCCATTTGTCTCTTGACCGAAGGTTGGACAAACCTCGAACAAGACCTAATTATGTTGGAGCCTCAAGGAACTTGTTTTTGTTCTAACATGAACACAGTTCTAATTTCGTTCTATTTATCATTAAAATTATTTTCTTATTTAAGGAAGAAGAAAATACGTCCAACCGTATTATCCATTATAACTATAAAACATCACAAATGTTTATGAGATTTCGTACACTTCATTGCCGAAAAAGTTTACCAATTTTATTTTTCGAGATTACTTTAAAAAATAGACCTTGTTTTTCCAGGAAAATGGATATCATAGTAATATCGCCGCCCCCACCGAATAAAATCGTAATCGTAAAATCCAAATTGTTCAAGAGAATTAAAAAACGGTTTTTGGTCTATAACTTTTCTGTTAGTTTACCTAGGAAGATCGTTTATATGCCAAAACATGGCTTAAAATATAACAAATAATATAATGTTACTAAAACAAATCTACAATTTACCACAACCCAGATATTTAAAGAATAAATATTACCATAAATCAATAATTTTATTTACTATTGTAAACTAACAATACCATATTATTCGTGTAAAACGTTGACATGATCTGTACAGTAATAGTCAAACGCGATAGTATTGACTGCAAAAATGCGGTATCGACTGTATCTGTCTGCATCTGTATTGTGATGTTACCATAGTATTCGGTGTAATAACAAATAATGTCAAATATAGTAAAACTGGATTACGATGTTTTTCCATGGCAAGTGAATGAAGTTTGATTATTGTAATAACGAATACCGTTTAAAATCCTAATGTATATTTCGTCGCAATTGTATTAAAAAATAAGCTTAATAGCCTGCAGCTGAGACTACGTTATACCTACCTGTATAAAAAGTAGCCTATATGTTATTATAGGTCATAAACTATATTTATTCCAAGTTTAAGCCAAATTCGTTCAGTGGTTTTCACGTGAAAGAGTAACAAACATCCACACATCCACTTTTTCACCCATCTATCTATTTATGCATGTATTTTTTTTAATTGTAGCATTTTTAATATTGTTAATTAGTAAAATAGTACATTATGAAGTAAAGAGTATCTAGATTCATAATTATTTGGTCTAGTATAAAAATAATCATTGTTTTGGAACGAAAATAAAATCGTTTAGTTCAGTACTAACTTACTACAGCAATATATTGCTTAGTTGCCCGCAGCTAAATCTACGTGGTACCTACCTGTATAAAAAGTAGTTTTTATGTCATTCCAGGTCATTAACTAGATATATTCCAAGTTTCTGCCAAATTCTTTAAGTAGTTTTTGCGTGAAAGAGTAACAAACATCCTAATATCTATTTTTCCATCCATCTATCTATTTATTCATGTATTTTCACAAATTGATGCATTTTTGATATTAATGATCAGTAGAAATGTATAATATTACGTAAAGAGTACCATAGCTGGGCATTAACTCGTTAATCAGTTAATCGTTAATTAACGAAGTTAACATTTTGATTAACGGATGAACTTTTAAGTTAACTTTTTAAGTTCACTAACGCAACGATATAAAAATGTAATTTTACACATATTAACGGATTAACGATTAACGTTAACTTGCGTTAATTCTTCCGAAATGTAACGCTTTAACGTTTAACAAAGCTAACTTTTTTGTAGCGGATTAACGATTAACGAAGTTAACTATTTGATTAACGGTGCCCAGCTTTGAAAAGTACCTACGATCATAATCATTCGGTCTAGTTAAAAAAAACATTGTTTTGAAAGGAAAATGCAATCTTCTATTTAAGTATCTACTTACTACATCAATCTATCCATTTCCCTACTATTATTTAATTCTGACCTTCCATATTAAGCTATTGTCTACTTGAAGTTTAGGTGGACATTAATATTCCATCGTAGAAATGTTTCAGGTAGGTGAGTAAAGTACCTACTGCAATGACCGGTTGAGCGTGCCTAATGAATGTTGTTTAAAATAAACCATCTAGTGCAAAATGGTTGGTTTTAATATCAAGCCGTTATACATGTATACGAATGCACACGTTTTAACTTTTAAGGATAGTGGCAAAACTTGAGCTGGAATACTATGATAATGATCTTTTGAGTTATGAACATCTTTGTACTCTTGATGATGTTTGTGCATAATATGGGAGCATCCCTGAGGAGAGTAGGTACTTGATATGAATGTGGATGAATATAGGTATAGAGGTAGACCCAAGAAAAGATGGATGGATTTTGTGAAGGATGACATGAGTAAGAAAGTTGTGAGTGCTGACTGCTGAGAGATGACGTCTGAAAGAGGGAAGTGGAAGAAGAATACATGTTGTGCCGACCCCACATAGTGGTATAAGGGCAGAAAGATGATGATGGGAGCATCCACTTAAAAACAATCTGACGAGGATCTTGAAACTTAACTATCACACTGTAGTGTATAACTACCGTATCAGGCGCTTATGTCACGAGTCAGTCATACCCCAGCCGTCATACCGGACGGTTGTGTTACAGTGCGAGTGGTAGAACGTTGGTGAACCGGGTGTAATATAAGGCGAAAACCAATACGTTACATGTGGCCACGAGTAAAATGTGAATAACTAATTACTAGTTAAACAGAGAAATATTTAAGTGAAAAAAAGAGGTTAAGTCAGTGACACAGTTCCTTTACACCACACACTTTAGGTACTTACTTATTGGGTAAGTACCTACGTATCTATTTATTTGAGTTATTGAGCTAAAATAGTGAAAGTTTTTGTTATTTTAATTACCTACTTACCTAAGTACCTGCACAGTGTTCTAATAAATTATTCGATATTTAATTTCAAAAATAGTTAAAAATCGAGGATTAATAAACCGATTTATTATTATTATTCCGAGCCTGTAGCGTTCCACCGCAGGGTAAGGGCCCCCGCAGACGGCCGACTTTTTGTAGGTGGAAAAATCGGTCGAAAAATAGAACGTACTGACAACAATAGCGCAACGCACACGACCTACAAAAAGTAGGTGAGAAAAAAGTAGGTGGCATTCCGACCGACCCGACACCGACTCCGAAAGTGTAGGTCGTTTAGTGATGCGCTTTTCGGAATAAGTGATTAGAGTTTACTCCGCAAGTGGACTAATTCGCATGTACTCCGACTTTTCGACTCCGAATTTTATTTGCATAGGTACCTAGGTACTCTTCTGGTAGATAAGTAGGTTCAATCATTTATATTATAATTTATTGTTACTTATTGAATTAATAATACCTAACCATGTAATTTATGAAGTACCTAAGTACTTACCTATTGTAATTTCAAGTCAACGAGTTAACAGTTCAAGTTAACAGCCAAACACAAATTTAATCTTTCTCCGAAAATCCACCGTATTTATGTCCATGAGGACCGACGCGACGTGCTGTCCCCTCACTAGTCACCTACAAAGTGACGGTCGTGTGCGTTGGAGTCGGTGACAAAGTAGGTGACAAAATCGGTCGAAAAAGCGACCTACTTTTCCACCTACAAAAAGTCGGCCGTCTGCGGGGGCCCTAAAGGCCACGCTTCCTTTTCTCCACTCGTCTCTATTAAGAGCTAGTCCTCTCTCTCTCGTCTCCACTCGTCTCTAATAAACCTTTTTAATTAAAAAAATATCTATGTTATTGTCAAACACCAAATATTATATCAGTGTACCTATCGTAACCTGTCATTAATTTTCAAACCATCGCGACCCTATCATCGTTATCTTGATTGCTATTTTTTGTTGTCCAAGAAGGACACAGTATTCAACTTTACAATTCAAATTATCTGGTTAGATAAATCGTAAATACTTTTACAATACACAACAACTCATAGTTTTTACCCGAATAATATGGTAATGGATAGTGCCAAAATTAAAATGTTTTTTTACACCCGAATAAGATCGTAATGACAGCTTACTATATAAAGTAAGACAGTTTGGTGTCGGTATTAACCTGTTACGATGTTATTCGGGGGAAAAGGTGTTCATAGTTTCCGGCGAATAATACTTTAATAACCATTACATATTGTCTAAATCCTAAAGTACTCGTACGAATGAGCTGAAAAAAATTGACAAGGTGTAATCGGGCCTCTACAATAATTATTTCGAATAAAAGCACTTCTATCGTAATGGTCGGTTACAATGATATTCGGTGGGGGCGGCGATATTATTGTTTCGGTTAGAACGGGAATAACAATTTTTCATAAATATCCTATCAACTGTGAGAAGTAACGTGTATTAGGTAGCAGTGTAGGTGATTCCAAGAATTTGGGACCTTGTTTTTATATAAACCTACTAGATCCAATCCTATTAAAGATAAGATATAAACAACGAAACAATAAATTAGTTTTGAAAGGAATAGTAGATTACTACACGAGGAAGAAAGGCAAAGATTCCGATGCACGAGATGGTTTATCGCGCGAGCGTCAGCGAGTGCGATAATAGTTCGAGTGCATCGAAGGGCCTTTCTTCCGAGGTATGTACTCTACTTTTCATTACGAATATGAGGAAATTACCAAAAAAATTGATGTAAAATTTAAATTTCACACACGAAAATTAGCTGTCTCGCTTTTTTTTTAATCTACTAGTTTAATATTGACTAAAAGCAGCTAACGATGGCATGGCATAGCTGCGTTCCAGATTTAAAAAAAAAATACTGACTGGTAGAATGGCTATAAAAGTAGTAGGCATTCTACCAGTAGTTTTTTTTTGATGATAAAAAAATTTAAATAAATAAAATAAAATAAATAAATATAATATAAATAGTGCTAGAGAAGCACAAATTCGTTCAAGAGAGACATAATATCTAGCATCTGATTGAGTTAGAAGAACTTGAACACTTAGCATGCATCGACATGCCACAAAAGAAATGTCAAAAATGAAGTTGACATTTGACAGTTATTTACTTTCCTGCCCTAGGGCAGGAAAGTACTTGTTTTCCCTAGGGACAGAAAATGCTACTTTGAACCCTATAATCAGGCAACTTCGTGCGTACTTTCCGTGTATGAGTAATGAAAAATGTATTTGTGCCCATAAAATAAGAAAACTGGAATTAGTATACCAAGAAAATTACAAGTAACCCTCATACCCTAAATCCGATCTCAAAAGGCCTAAATAGGAAATTCAAAGGTCATTCTATCTAATTTATCACCACGCTTGGACACAATAAAACATTTCCAGCGAAGACCAGCGTATTTTTGAATACCCAAAAGTTTACTTGATTTACGATCCCGCAAGAAAGGTATTTCAGCTTGAATGCATAAAATATACATTCATAAAGTCAAATTTGAATGATAATGGAAAGCTGATAATAAAACTAAAATACTGACAATAAAAGAGCAAATAAAGCGATCGAATGAATTCGTGAACAAAAATATCGATGTTCAATGAAAAGTAACGAGTTCAATATGACAGTAACTCGTTTGTTAGCTACTGTCTAGACATTACTTCTGCCGAATGCATGGCGATAGTCATTGTCGTGCTATGTAAAATAGAAGTCATAATACAAATCTGTAATCAAAACTAATCTGAGTTTAGACTATTAAAAAAGCTATACAAATTTAAATTTAAATCACGTCCATACTAAATGTTCACAAAAATTTGCTTGGTAGGTGCCAATATTATAATTAAGTATCAAAGTAAAACATTTACAACACTATAATCAAAATATTTTTGTAATATAATAAAGTACCAAAGTGTATTTTTATTCCTTTGGTAACAATACAATATGCAGCGTACTACGTACGTAGCTAGTGTCAAATGAAAAAAAATCATAAAAATGTGGTGTCATATGAGTCATCAGTCTGAAGACTTGAATCGTGTGAATCATTCTATATTCCTTATGTTGCATAGTGTGATTTCAAGCGTGTTACTGGCATATTTCACTGGCTTTACCGCTTTAATCCACGCTGTATAAAGCACAACGCCCGAAATCTGTTTAATTGAGACATAAAAAATGATTTCATTGTAAGTATAACTTTTATAACAACTCAAGGAAAAACCTGCAGCTTTGTTTACGTTGAAATATTTAGTAATCCTTTGCTTGTAAGCTGGTGATTTTGTAGAATGGGCAAATTAGTTGTTGCATTTTTTGGATTCAAAGTACAAGAGAAAAGTATGAAAGTACTTTTAGATTGACTTAAAATGGTTTTCATCATCCACAGGACAACTTTACCCACTGCACAGTACAGGCCGCCCTAAGTTTGTGCCATCCACTACCGGGCTCACGCCCTAGTCGCATCCATTGTTGCCCTGCGACAGGGACGCGACAGACTGTGTACAACCTGAAAATATTACGTAAAACAAAAAAAAAGATGTTCAGACAAACACTAAGTATTTTGTTTTATATACAATATTCATACGCAATTTCTGAAAACATGTGCCCACTATCCAGGCTACATTAGCTCTTATCTCGATGGAATGGGGCATAAAGCCAACGTAACGTTTTCATGTCTGCGATTTTAAATCGTGCTCACGGTTCTTAGTAAAGTGGTGAATATGTTTAAACTAGGCCTAAAGGTAAAATGTAATAGGTCATCTATTATATTTTATCTTCTAATCTAAAAATTCCAAGTCTACCACTTAAGATTATATTTAGGTTTCTATGGTCATCTGCGGCAGATCTAAACACATGTATAACAATGCCTTACATTTTGTTAGTACTCGTAGTAGAAGTAGAAAGGTAATCCAGAAATATAAGATTATATTTTGTACTTATATTTCTAAACTATCACCATAAAAATCATAAAATACTACATACTAGATGTTAGATACCTTCAACATAATGAAGAGAAAAATATAGGTATTGCCTGATATAGGTTTTTTACATTATTTTATCGGAATTTCAAAATAAACATGAAAGCTGATTTTTCGCAAATTAAGTAAGAGTATGCGACTGAATAAAAGTAGTGAAGTGAACCTAAAGAAACCCCTTAAGAGCCCTACCTAGTTTTATGTACACAGTTTTCATTAGACCCCGCATATTTTATTCGGAACCTACCTCACAAAATGTACGCCCAAGACCTTAAAACCTCATCTGTCTCACGAGATAATTTAGGGGGAAATAATTTCACAAGACGGACTAATTAAACCTTAATTAATTAACTAGGAAAACATAAACAAGTGTTGAGTGTTATAGTAGTCACAGACGATCGAACTTGGTGCGGAGCGCACCACGAACATGGTGTGCTCCGCACCAAATACGATCGTGTGGCGCACGGTCCGGCGGACATTATTATTATTAATATCGGTACGGCTGGTTCGGAGCGCTTGCACATCGAACGCGGTGCGTACCGCACCGATTCGATCGTGTGGACGGCGCACCGAACCACATGTCGGTTTAGTCGCTATTGTGCTATCGTACGCGCAACACGTCGCTGCGCGTTCACAAAGATCCAACAATTCAATAAATGCTTCGGAACTCATTCGAAGATATATACGAAAATCTTTATCATCGAGATCTTTGATGAGATTCATATGACTGTACCGTTGTCTGTTTCTGAGATAAAATTTTGCCCATTCTTTTCTTCTTTTTCGTTGGGTATATAACGGCGATGTAGTAACGATAGCTGCCGCAACTAAAGCAATTTTGGCTTGTTTTGATAGAATGGGCGGCATTTCGAGGAGACGTGTTCACGCAACGCTAGCACGATACGACTGGACGGTTCGAAGTGTGGTGCGATCGTCTGTTGTATAGATCGCACCGTGCGGTTCGTGGTGCGCTCCGCACCAAGTTCGATCGTCTGTGACTACTCTTAAGAACAGCTGGTTCTTTAATGAACACTGCTGTTAAAGCCGTTATTTCTTTAAAAACGACCATTGCTAATATAGCGAGGGTAATTTAATAGGTGAGGATAATTAATTAATGTTTCGTAGAAGGAGGATTAAATAAATGCTCATAGAAAACACATTTTCACACAACAACCTAGTCAAATATTCAGTAAAGTAATTGAGCTGAATGCAAGACGCACATTTCACACCTAAATAAAATAACTAAAAAATATCACGTGTGTACCTATTAAGTTCGGTGAAGTTACAAAGGTGTCCTGTTAAAATAAAAGTCCATTCAGAAAAACTAGTCGAATGGAATTCACGAAGAGAACCCTATGCACAGCAGTGGCTACAAAGTAGATGATGATGATGAAGCGATGTTACTTCCGCTATACAGCGGTAAACACATTCGAGGAAACAGGCTTTGAAACGTCTAGGAATTTAGATAATAAACTTTACAAGTAACGTTTTGTTAAATTAATTTAGGAAGTTTGTAACTAAAAAGGAATCCTAAAGTCTAGACACAGTGTAGTCAAATTACGTAGACGAAGTTTGAGATACGTAAATAGATTTTAAGATTTTGGAGAAATTGATGAAAATGGTGTTCATTAAAATTTTAATATAATTTCGCCAGTAGATTTGTCCGCACGAACTTCTATCATTATTACATGAGTGTAAAAATTAATTAGATAAAGTTTTTACTTTTAGTAGATTATTTACTCAGCGTTCGGTTCGGAAACATGACGGAACGCTGTTACGACGACGGGGACATTTTTAAATTGCAAGGCATTTTAAAAATATCTATCCTAGCACCAAAACCTCCATCACGTAAAAATATTGATAAAATATTTATTTCGTAGACGAAGTTTTTGCCGCCTAGCCAGAGAATATTCCATCTGGGTAGCGGAAAAAAACGTCTCTTAGTATTTGTGAATTCAGTAAAATGAAGTAATTTTAAAACTGTTCAACCATTTCCTTTTACTTTCATGATAATCCACGCTCGAACCCGTTAAATATGCAGAGTTCTTAGACAATGAAGACACTTAGTTGGGCGATAATGGCACTCCACTAATGAAATGTCCACTTTATCTACTTTCAGGCATTAGTGAAAACACAGAGACTAAATTTTGAAATCACTAGCAAATCGAGAAACATTAATTCATTCACAAAATTCACAAAAATATTTCACACCATTCATTGCTATAAATATTCATTAGAAATGGTGTTCAAACTAGAGAGCAATGGACGAGTTTTTGTATCTATTACAGTATTTTTATAGCCGTACAATCATAATAAATTCTACTTCGTACTCAATCAAACAATCGTAAATGTGTTTTGAATATTTCAGAGCACACTTTTTTGAAATGTGATAAATATCTTTGATTGTATCGCTGTAATTCATAGCTAACCAGAATCAACAAGGATTGTGGTTACCTATAATTTTGTTTAATTTATTGTTAGGTTAGGCGCGTAGCATGCACCGGAAATAGAATTTTCTTTTTAAATTACTATTTTGACCCAAAGAACCAGTTATATTTGAGTGAAGAATATTTTTCTACTTTTATTCTATTCCTGTTCACTCGGCTGACACACATGTTCAAGAAAGATGCCTTAAATATATTATTTTTCTTCCATGGCACAATTACTATTATGTAAACATCACTTTATCTGTGCTATGTCGACTACCAAAGAAAGACCTAACGATGTACCATTAGTTACTTGAACAATGCAATGAAGACTATGGCTTTGAAGAAATAGTTGTACATACGAACATACATGAGTTGTGATTTTTATTGTGATTTTATTTAACAAATAAAATCGCTTTATATGCACTGGTCAAGTAACATGTCTATTTATAATCTACAATCGAATGGCGATAGTAGGTCATGTTACCGTAAAATAGCGGAATTAAAAGTAGACTATGTGTTAATAATATTATTAAGATAAAAGTGTGTGTGTAGGTGTGGATGTTGGTTACTCCTTTGATTTTAATGAAATTTGGAAAGCTTTTATCCTGGATTAACAGATAGTCTACTTTTAATCCCGCTATTCTCATGGTAACAGGAACTATGCACCGCGGCCCGCAGCTAGTAAATTATGTTTTTAAAGCAGTTATCATTACATGTAACAGGTTGCAAGCCCATTACCGCGTTTTACAATGCTAATTGGTGTATCCTTTGATGTTGCAACATTCAAAAGCTTTTCGTTTAAACAAGCCAGAAAGAATCACAAGTATAAAATTATTTAGCTGCTCGTAGTTATATTCGACATGGTCCAAAAATAACTTTTAGTATTTTGTTTACGTCGACGGTTTCACAATTCAGGCATTAAAATGAAAACCTTCATCGATGTTTAATATTTTACTAAACAACCTAGCTTTACACAGCTTTTGTCTCTACTACAATATGCATGTGTGAACTATGGGTTTTATTCATAAAAACTTGACAATTTAATATTGGTTTAAAAATCACTTTGATTGATGATAAAAGTGTAATTAACATACGTTATGTAGTTTAAAAGATCTAAGCGCATGTAATAGACTTGTGCAGCTGGTCGATTCTCGAAGACTTTCAAAATATGACGCGGTAAGAGATTGCACTTTATCTAGCTGCCTTATCTAGCTTGTTTTCTGAAATCCAAAGGATTTTTCAAAATAACCACGAAGTAACGTGGTAACGTGCCACGTCATAACATAGTTATTTGGAGAATAAGGCGGCTGTACTCAGATTCCCGCTATACTTTTTAACAGTGGTCATTCAACCCATCCTCATAATTCTGCTTTCATTCCAGGTTTGAGTTCCCTCTCAAATAGCATTGGACTGATATTGCAAATTAGCTTCCGTGTCACGTCTGCCCTTAGTCTATAAAGTCCTTTGTCCACCGATTCTTCGGTAGATGCACGTACGGATTATTGTTGGTAAACATATAAGCAGATGCAGTCCTTGCCTTATTCACGAATAACTATACAAAAATTTGAATTATCTTAGTTTATCATAATCAAACTTATCACATTATTTGAATACAATGCTTTTCAGCCATTTACACAGTTTTTGTTGTTTTTTTACTGCTATTTCACGTGTAACTATTGCCCGTTGTATTTTTTGACAGAGTCTAAATTTCAAAGTATTTTTAACCTGCGCCAGTAAAATACAAATGATCTCGAAATTCACCTAAAGATATAACATAATGTTCTACTACCAAGACCTCTAGAACAATCTATCTCTATAACTAATCTCTGTCACGATGGTAATATGAAGACGTCAAAAGCAACATCTTGGTGGACAGTACACCTTAGCCACTTTTTCGTTATGTCTACTGAAATTAATTCATGCAAATTAAAGTCGTCTAAAGCGGGCCTAATCTTATCGTTCGTATAATTGCAAGGGCGACGCAAATAAGGTCTTATTTTTTTGGCGAATATTTTAATTTGGACACTTGCCAATTAGAGATATAAAAAAGCCCACAATATTGAGTCCTTGAGGTAAGTATTGAGTATCGTGCTGGAAATGTTGCCAAAAATAAACTTCTTACAAGGGTACGAGTATGTACTTATGTATTTTAAATATAGAATGGATTTAGAATAAAGGATAGCTCATTTTTATGACTGATTTAAGATAAATTTTGGGTTACCCTATGTAACGTCAATGTAAGGAAAAATATGATGTTTTTGTTTGTTTGATTTTTAAAAAGATTAAATTGCAATCCTCGACTAAAGAGCATGACAAAAAATTATTATTTTACTTATAATACAAACAAATAATAATGGTATCATAAATATTGTTCATGGGTATTTCTTCGTATACCAATGGTCATTAAAATCACTTTTGTCAAACCTACCAATGTAAATAATAAATAAAAAATACAAAATTTCTTGACACAGGTACAGGTGTACCTACAGAGGTATTACAGATCATACCTCAGCTCAACTTTATCTCCGTCTAGCTTTTAGAGTTCACTTTGAAATTGTCTAAGCCACTTTTAGATATTTGATATTTGAAGAAAGGCAATTTGACAGCGAGTCCAATATTTCATTTTGCATAAGCTCGCATATTTTCTTATTGAAAAGGACACCGAATGAGAAAGTGAAAAATTCCTAACTTTTATTGACCATGTAGAATAAATAATAAAAATATTAGATTAACAAGGAAAAGAACAGTGGAAAGGGCATGTCAAATTATTTTTAAGATTTCTTGAGTATGTTAGAAGTTATGTTTGTTTTAGTTTGCCTAGTTGTACTTATAATTATTGAATTATCCTTGAAAATAATATAGAACTAAACTCTAAAATTTTAGAACTAACCTAATTTTCTCGGTGAAATCAATATACTTAATAGAATAACGTCGTCGAAACAAAAGAAATACATAAGTACCTAAATTACGCGACAACGACAAGTAAATACATATTTAACACAAAATATGTCCTTTATTTGCTTACCTTCAGTATGAATAAAATGAATAACAAACAAGAGTACCCTGCAGACTGTACCTCAATTTAATTACGAGTACAAGCTGCTGTTTCCGAACACATTCATAATTGTCTTCGGGTATCAAACTTACCCTAAATTTACGTTTGATATTTACCACAAGAGTCGGTAATAACATTCGGGTACTTTACACAAAGTCTGTTATATTTGAGATCCTTATTTACTTTGCATTTATTTTTGTTACTGCGTTACTGCTAATTTTAATAATGACAATTTAACAGAATGATGATGAATAGGTAGAGTTGGCTAGTAAAGCATGATTCACGCTACACCGTGCCGTGGACGGGCCGTGCCCCGTCCGAGTCCCGTGCCACGGTCAGGCATGAATCACTTCATACAAAAGTATACCATCTTGTTTATCCGTGCTCCGGACGGAATTATCAAAATATTAAACATATATTTAAAACAATACACAGAACATATAACCTCCTACTTTAATGTCGGTTAGAAAGACAAAACCTTTGATATAAAACTCCATACTGAATACGTACTAAGTAGCATGAATTTTACGCCATACTAAAGTTGTATTACTTGTGCTCCAGTCACGTAGTTGTTCGTCGGAAGGAAGCAATCTAATGTTCAGTGAAGTCGCTGTTACCTACCGCAACTTCTTTGTGACTTGCCAAAGGTTTCATAAGAGTTGTTTTATAAGTTGAGCTCGGATGTGTCTTGCACTCATGTAAGCAAACTTAAAATTTGAAGTGACATTTTGTAAGGAAAACTTTTATTTCTGGTTTTTAATTTTCGAAGAAAGTCCAAAAATTCACTTCGAAGAGGATCGCAGGGCTTTTTTGGAATAAACCCGGTGTTCGATCAAGTGAAAATGAATATTTATTTATAATTGTATTTATTAAATGTGTCGCTAAGACTATTTATAAAAATATCAGTGGTCTTTAAAGTGAATCCTCAAATATTTTCAAATATATCATAATATTTCCTGGGATCACGTACACAATTTAAATTTTCTCTTTGAATACTAAGCCACTCCTAGGTACAGAATAATTTTCAATTCAACACTTGAAGCCATTTCAGTCAACACGTAGCTTGTTTGTGATAAATTAAATGGTGGACCTCTAGGCAGACCCTGTTAGGATGAAAATTGAGTTATCGGAACGAAAAAACTGTGTAAATCCATAGTTGCTATAGGGCGTTTGTGTACTACAGGAATTTTACGACCAGCAGTCTGATTTGTTATGTTGTCCCATTATAACCTATATCTCACATCAAACAGTAAAAACATCGAAAGTGAAATGAAGAAAAAACTTTCATAAATCAGTTTTTAATTTCAATCCCACGATAAAAATCGTGACGATCAATCGTTTCGTCGCGTTTCACAAACGAGGCGATTGGCTTTTGTAATAGATTTGAAATTTAAAGAGAAAAGATTGCTCTCACTGGAATCCATCAATGTAACTGGGATAAAAGTGTACGTTACAAAGTCCTATTTGACCATCATTAATAAAATATAGCATAGATTAGCTACTTCAATAAGTGAAATGACACAAAGGCTTCATTTGAAACGGGTAAAATGTTACTTGATATCTTTATAAGAAAGTCAGAGATATATGCCTTCTAAAATACATGAACTTCCAGATATGAAAGAGACTCAAAGAAGCCGGTTCCTTTTAAAAGGGTAAACAGAATTATTCAAAGTTCCCAAATGAGATCTCATTTATGTTACCTAAGGGCTTGAGCACTAGTTTTCATGTTGAATGTTATTGAAAAAAGATGTATTTAACTTGCAAAATGGGGCAGAGTTGTGAGTCACAACTTTTACCATAAGCCTAAACCACTATATCTCTTAACTCAGTGTTCCTGTCCATCCAAAGGCTGTCCAGAATAGAGTCTAAGCAGACGACTCATTGAACAGTTGTATTACGGTTACACTGCATTGTACACTCTTAACAGTGTTACAATTATGTGTTATGTTATTTTTAGAAACTTTGCATTCAACTGTGCAAAGTTTTGTTTTTGTATGGTATGTCCAAGGATATTAATTTATTCATTTTATTATTATTCCTTCGAGTTAAAGTTTCCTATTTATCATAGCATAGGAAAACTTCTTGTAGTATAAATATTACTTTTTGATGAAATTTTGATGTTGCAATCTATCCAAAGATAAATCGAAATAAAGCATTCGTATGTATATGTGAACAATTCGGTAGAATATTAATAAATGGTCCTATGTAACTAAGAACCGGTTTCGAGATCAAACACTAATGCTAGCCTCTCCTGTAGGTACCTACATCTACATCAGACTAAGTTGTAATTTCTCTAAGGAAATCAAAGTGGTTTTTATTGAGAGACGCTGTTAAAAGTATTTCATTGATTTTCCCGATTATTGTGAAATATAAGATGGATAAATGTAATATTTAAAGGCTAAAGAGGAAATTGCAACGAAAGAAAAATCTAAGAAAATAACAAAAAGAGATTATGATCACGAATGCTCTTTCAAGGTGCCGAAAACAAAAAAAAATGTTTTGATCTTGTGAAACTAAATCCTACTATTTTTTTGTGCTTTTGCAGAATTGTTCTGAAAATTTGTTCTCAACTTTTTATCATGTTAGTTTACAAAAGGCAAGTATTTCGTCATACTTGATTTCCCTCTTTATAATTTACTAGCTGCTCCCCGCGGTTTCACCCGCGTAAGTCCCGTTCCCGCGGGAATATCGGGATAAAAAGTAGCCTATGTTACTCGTGGATAATGTAGCTTTCGAATGGTGAAAGAATTTTTAAAATCGGTCCAGTAGTTTTTGAGCCTATTCATTACAACCAAACAAACAAACAAACAAACAAAGTTTTCCTCTTTATAATATTAGTGTAGATAGATTGAAGAAAACCACAAGCTTTATCAGAGTTTCACGAACGCGTATTATGCAATTATTTGTCGCAAATACGCTAATTGGCTTACTCTGTACATGAAGATCAAAGCAATGAAGATAAATATTTTTACAAGACATATATTTAACATAAAATATTATAAAGAGGTAAAGTTGGTTTGTTTGTTTGTTTGACGGAGGGAGTTTCCGAAACTACTCATCCAATTTATAAAATTACTTCACTGTTGTGTAGAATGAACTGTCGGGATGGTTTAAGGCTATAATTATATAATTAGAACACCGGTGCAAAGCCGAACCCGTAATCTCTGCATCTTAGGCTTTCACTCACTTTGCCACAGAAGCCGTCTATTGTAATGAAAAGGTGTAACTCATTCAAGTCTCATTACTGCAGAACAATGCAGGACCACGCACGCACTTGCATAAACAAGTCTGTGCATAAAACCTCCACACCTGTCACCACACTGGTTCATTTTATAAACATGAGTTATTATAAAGTTTATTTGTAAATTGTAATAAATAGTAACACGACAGTAGGACGATAGTGAAAGTAATTGAAGAAACTTTAGATTATCAGTGGAACAACATCATGTTGAAGATCATTTAAGAAGTTCAATGATAAGTTAAGCTCTACGTCTAAAAACAGAAATAGAGCTTTAGAGAGAAAATGAAACTTTCAAATATGTAAGTACCTACCTATTTTTGATTTTATAGCTTTAGATAGTCTCAGCTAATTGTATGTCAATTGTTGTTAATTGTTTTGATGAAAGCATGTTTTTTTTACCAAAAGTATTACAGACAGACACTTAAAATAAATAAGAATTTATAAGTAAAAGCACGGCATGAGAGGTAAACTTTGAAACCACTTTAAAATCAGCTTCAACTTTCCAGTAAAGCTCTTAATTTACATTCCCTTCAGACTCACAATATAAAAATGTGAAGAGAAATATTGAGAAACAAACAATGACGCTTCCCAACGCTCGCGATGCACTGAATGAGATTCAAAAATTCAAATTCACCCGGCAATGTAAATCCTGGTGGGGAACATTCACGTATTCAAGTGGCATGACTTATTCATTGCGTTGCGTGGCGAGTAATGGTCAGAGAAGTTGGTTATACCTTCAGGAAGTTACTTTAGTGACCTACAAACAGAAAGTTATCTTACCTCACAGGGTCTTAAACAAGACGGGAAAAATAAAATGCAACAGGATTACGACTGACGAGGTGCTATTGATTTTCTGCAGATCTTTGGGGAAATTACTTTAGAAAGTGTATATTATACCAATACTCAGTAAGTATGTGGTTATTGAATTCAGTGTTGTTATCCCGCTTCATAACAATGAAATAAACTACAAAGCACGCAACTCGTAGTTATAAGACGATAAAAAGTCCTTGCCGTACTAAAAAATATGCTTTTTTTTTTCTTTCTGCCAGATGAAGATTTCTTCAGCTGAGCGTTTAAGTAAACGCCTTTTCATATGATAATTATGTCAACAAAGCAAGTGCTTTCGTGGTCACGTGATGGTAGGACCCGGCTTTCAGGCTCCCTGAAAACGCTGTCACACGAATCGAATCAGCCATACAGACGAAGACCAATTACTAGTTGTTGTTTAAAACATAAAAAAATACGGAATAATGTTGCTACAAAAAACATCCTTCCGCGTAAGTTGCCAACTAGATATTCATGTCAAAAATCCTAGGTACGAGTACATAAAAGGCCGGGGTCGCAAATGGACGTCCGAACACGCACCGGACCTACATGATTTAGTCGGCTAAAGTGTCTTACTGTGTGAAATGTTACCCAACTTGTCTACGCACTACGAATACTAAATGCCGATATAAATGTTGTTTTTCATATTTCAGATCTATTAATATCTAGCGGATTTGTCCTCTCCGACGAAATTTTCAATTTTATTAGCAAAAAATGTTAATGATGATAATAACTTTAATAAACATGAAAATAGAAAGGTATATAAATATATAACTACTAAATAGGTATTATGATACATGATACACGATATATCACATTGTTTAAGCACCATAACATTTTAGATGTGCGGTTTGCGAATGGTGTAAAACTATTACATTTTAACTACCTACTCGAATATAAAGATAAAACTCATATTTGATGGATGACCTTATACAATATAAATACACGAACATAACAAAAAAGACCTTCTAGCACGAACACAAGAGGTACACTTAAATAGACAAAAATACACGAATTTAAAAAAGAAACTCTCTTTTCTCAAACACAGTATGACAAAACTGAAAAAAACAGCCTCCGCCGTTTTAAAAATATCCCCAAATGGTCCGCTAAAAAGACACACCAAAATTCAATCGAGGGTCGAAGTTTCACAGCGCTCTCGAATAACTAACATAAATAATGTCTAGTATGTTTTCCCCGGAACTAGTACGAATTAACAGCCTTTAATAAGTTTTATTACAGTATTAATCCAATAGTTTATGACGCATTCTGAAAGTGGAGCGTGTCAATGTACTTGTATAACAAGAGAAGCGATAAAAACTATTACCATTTAAGAATTATGCGTTTTTTAATCATTTAAACGCAAAATTTTAATTAAGCTTTTTATGACTCCCAGAAATTACGGAAGAACCTTAGAATATTTTAGTTTAAACAATAGAGAACCGATGAACAATGAATGAGAAATAGAACAGAGTAAGCCACAAGTGTTTAACTGTATGTATGTATGTCTGAATCCTTATCGAGTTTTTAGGCCTTTAGGCGGCCCAAAATCTCCGACACCAGAGTTGGCCACTTGCTTATACGAACGAACGATTGTCAAGAATAAGGTGTAAGTATCAAATTGAGATTTCTTTATACCTGTAGGAGAACCGGCATAAAGGAGACGCAATCAAAAATTAAAAAGAAATATCATCTACCAATCAGATCAAAATAAGATTCAGTAACTCCCCAAAAACTACTCTCAACTAAAGATTTGACTTTTACTCGTACAATCTTATGTGGGACAAAACTGTAATCGTTGTCTTCAAAATGAAATGAAAGATTTTAAATCTTACCGCGTTCTGTACACAACCACATGGTTTAAGTCATAGAGGTACGAGCAACCGTGGCTTTCTAATAGACACGAATTCCACGACATTTTTAACTCAAACACTTTATTATTTCTTAAACTTTCGCGATCACAATTCATACTTTTCAAATAAATAAACACAGGTTTTTATCGCGTTAATTACCTAATTTATTTCCCGACGTTTCGACTATGTTACAATAGCCGTGGTCGCGGGCAGACTCGAGTACCTATGCCTATGCATCTGAGTTTTTTTTCCTCACGATTGAATGATGGATTTAGGCTCCTGTCATAATGGAATCCAGTCGTTAGTAGATAAATAAGCAAACCAACATTACCTCTTTATAATATTAAGAATAGACTAGTATAAATAAACTAAATAATAGCACAAAAAATACCACAGCTTTTCGACAAAAATACTGTGAAGTATTAAGTGTAACAAGCTCGGTATTTTAGGTTGACTAGGTGTCCGGATTTACGCATCGTCCCAATTTTCATGGGTCTATGAATACAAATTCTTTCTTGACTAGGATGTCCTATCTAATTTTGAAAGAGCGTTATTTAAACAAAGGGAACAATTTATAACAAAATTTTTCTATGTGATTGTCATGATCTGAAAAAAATGAATGATCATTACCAGGTATTGAAATAGTCAATAAACCAAGGCAGTATTAGTGCATTCTTATGCCGGCCACACACGCTACGGTGCATCATTACGTATCATGGAGAAACCTCAATCTAAGACGCACTGATCAATCTCATCAGAGAACGCATCAAAGCTGCCTCTCTACCAGATATCCTTTCATGCTCTACGAACCGACCGACCACAGTCGCTAAACAATGCCCCTCACGCGTCTGCAACAGCTGCAATGCATTTTACGGTTCCATACAAGCTACAGCTTATTCTGTGTCTATATTGAACGAAAGCCATAAACGAGTTTTACTGCAGAAACGATTTCAAGAAATAAACCGAGCTAAGGTTAGACCTAAACTTAGTGTAACTCGCTCTACCGCTCAATCGCTGAAAAATAGTGTTGGCATTGCCTCTGGTATTGCAGTTATCTTATTCAAATTGGGAAGGGTGACAGTCAGACTCACAGAACTATAAAAACTGTTCAACTGGTCAAACCAAAAAGTAATTTTAACAAATGACAATACGCGACAGCTACTCAACAAAGGAGCCTTAAAAACACTTTTATAAATAAATGACCTTTCGCCTGAGTGAATATAAATATGTATTTTTATAGACATCGACTTCCCAAGCTATACCCTGAAATAGTCCTGGAATATATCAACCGTCGTTATATATTTAAAGGAAAACTTCTGAACCAAAGAATATTTCTACTCGACTACCCGAGTTCAAAGAACCTAAAAGCTTACACCAAACTTATCAACTCATTCCAAATATCTTCAAAACAACTCACCCTTGCTGAACTTACATTAGACGGTATTTAATCCCCTAATTTTCCTGGACCCTCCAAGGTTCCATTCAACACAATAGGATAACCACAATACAGGGTGTGCACAAACAAAACGTGTGTAAAGATTAAGATTACTGTTACAAAGCTCCTGTGATAAAGGGTGTGTGTGTACAGTTGCTCACACAACTGGTGAATAATTTTGTATTTTTTCAACGATACGATAGTTTTGGCTTGGTGTAGGGAGTCGCGTTGGAACAGGCAATAGAATCCCCTAGTTTAAAGAAAGTGTCTATTCAAAGTGGTCTGTAATAAGATTTTATTGAATAAAAACATGTTGACTTTAGACTTTTGCTTTAGAGCTTGTCTTAGCGTTCTTTCGGACTTTATTATGCGAACAAAAACGAACTCAATTTAAAAAGATCATCAACTCATATCAAAAGACTAACCCCATAGTCAATTAAGCAAGGCCGTGAAAAATCCTCTATCAATTTGAATATATGTGTACTATCAGATGACTACCAACCCATTTATAACTTTCTTTGTATATAACAATATAGGTATAGTGTGAAAAACGAGAAAATGTTGTTTACATAATAAGTAACTTGCCTTTGATCAAAGAATAGACATCGTCAACATCTCTCAAGGGAATCTAAATATTTATTTTCCTTCCATCGCCGACAGTACCGCACCGCATTACTTAGATAAGACGCAAATCTTATTCAACAAGCTGCCATTGTTTCGCGGTACTTTGTAATGTAGTATTCGTGAGGTACATCATGAATGATGGAAGTTATTTCGGTGTATACTCGTATTTACTTACTTAACTTTCCTATTTAGCATGAATGTAAACAAAAAACAGGGGTGCCTCACCTCGATCATTGAAATCACTCTTATTTTTCTTCGGGCTATGTTTTGGTTTTTGATTTTTGCGGCGTCACCTAGCGGCGTTTACATAATTAAGGATTAACTTATTATTTACACAGGGAAACAAGGCATAAATACTAGGACAAACAAATTTACCTATACAGCTTTATGTGATAATCTCGCACACGTGTGACCCCCCTTATCTCGATCGCATAAGGTATAATTTCCATCTCCGAAGTAATGATAGCGATAACATTTGGATTGCGCGACTCGTGTAGATTAGTACGTATGATAAGCCCTACTATTGGAATAAGTATTCCTCGAAGGTATTCTTTCGACAGATTGAACTGAGTTTTCCGTATCCCTTCAAAATGTATTTTCGTTTTTTCATTAAATAAATGACTGAAATATAAATTGTTGTTATGCAGCTATAGTACCATACCTTTTATTGATAAAAGAGTTACAATACACCGGTCAAGTTAAACAGAAAAATAGTGGTCAAATAACAATAATTCCCGGAAAGCTGAATTTTGGTGAAGAGCTTGGTATTACCATTACAAATAAAGTGTTAAAAGTCCCCATCGATCCCATGTGTGCGTCACGAGTTATTCGGGATCAAAGGTCCAAATTTAAGGTTTCTTAGTTTTTTTTCGAAAACGGTAAGTTTTATCAAAACAAGTTTCAGCCCTAAGTTGTAGATCTTAAAATTGTCTACATTAATGGTCTCGATAATATTTTTCCTAAGAGTTACCATTCGTGAGTTATCGCGGTGGAAGCGAGCGCACCACGCGGCCTACTAGGATGGAGAAAGACCGCGATTTGCTTGCAGCGAGTGCACCACGCTTTTTTTCATACTGAATTAGGGGCTCGTACGGAATTTCTTACTGCACAAGGGGCTCTGAAACGTTTTCATAATACATTAAGACTCATATCATGGATTTTCAAAATGAATAAAGATTGGATTTTCCAACTCTTTTCCAATGGATTCTCTAGGTTTTATGGTTTCTCTCTCTAATTCTCTCTCTTCTAAAATTATGTTAGAATCCAGTTAACCATAAAATAGTTGGAAAATCCGATCTTTATTCATTTTGAAAATCCATGATATGAGTCTTAATGTATTATGAAAACGTTTCAGAGCCCCTTGTGCAGTGCGAGATTCCGTACGAGCCCCTAATTCAGTATGGAAAAAAAGCGTGGTGCACTCGCTGCAAGCAAATCGCGGTCTTTCTCCATCCTAGTAGGCCGCGTGGTGCGCTCGCTATCACCGCGATAACTCACGAATGGTAACTCTTAGGAAAAATATTATCGGGACCATTTTTGTAGACAATTTTAAGATCTACAACTTTGGGCTGAAACTTGTTTTGATAAAACTTACCGTTTTCGAAAAAAAACTAGGAAACCTTAAATTTTAACCTTTGACCCCGAATAACTCGTGACGCACACATGGGATCGATGGGGACTTTCAACACATTATTTGTAATGGTAATACCAAGCTCTCCACCAAAATTTGGCTTTCCGGGAATTTTTGTTATTTCAAAAGTGTATCTTGACTGGCCTACAAGAAAAAACACTCACAACACAACTGTCTTATCAAACTGATATGTGAATTTTAATTTATACAACGTCATACACAAATTGACGGACATTTTTTTATTACTTGTATCTCTGCTGTTTCAATTCATTTATCATTATTTAAGTAGGTGAGAACATAATTTAAATAAGTATACTTTGTTTGATTTTATAAGTGTTTTTAATATCTACATTTAGAGCATATTCTCACGTTTGTTATGCAAACACTGTGGATTTTAACTAGCGGTAGTAGGGGTTCAGGTATCTGCAATCTGTTCCTACTATAAGTCCTGGATAGGTGTAGGTCCTTATGGATAAGTGTGCTCTCGAGACAGATATTCAGGAGAATGCGGGCCGAATTCTGAGGGCGTTTGTATCAATAGTGCCGCAGTAAGCGATTGCTACTGGATGGATAAAGGAGTAATAAGCGTATTTACTAAACATTAACACGAATGATACTGTAATCTAAATAACTCAAACCATAATTTAAGAATATCAAGATAATTGGAAGATTTACAGCCGGTTTCTCAAACAAAGATCACTTATAAAATTAACTACTGGTTAAAAACTATCTCTACTTCTACTTTACTGTGTTTTTATTGTGGTTAATTTTATTTCGCAACAAGGTTAGGCAATACCTCTGCAGTAGATACACTATGTGCTGCAGAGGTATTGTCATAGATCAAATAAACACACATCCATGCAAACTTCCACATTTATTACAAACGGGTAAGTGTTATTAATTAAATAGTGAGTTCTATGGCCAAACCAATATTTCCTGTATTTTATCTTTATTTTCACACGACTGCACAAAAGTAACGTATTATTCCTTTTACGTACTTTCAAGTCGTTCATAGCAGGAAAATGGCCGGCATTCGAACCATTATCGCTACATTATAACGGGCCAAAATTGTGCGGGAATGTCCCATGCAATCTCATGGGAGCACCTCATCAACTGTTCGCCAAAAACTTCTTTTGTTTTTTATTGCTGTACCTAAGTATAAGTTTTTTTTGTTTCGACTGGTTTTAGTAATGGCACAGATAATCTAAGACTATACGTAACGGTAAACTGGTTTAAGCTATATTAGCGTTATATATGTATATTTAAATTAAGTGCTAACAAAATATTTATCTTCTACATTCCTTCACCTTATGAATAAAAGCACAATGAAAACACGGTGAATTTGCAAAGAAAATTCGTTTCAGTTATCGGTTTGTTTTAAAATTTAAAGCACATCCTATAATCCGTCTCTGCATTATCATACAAAGCGGACAATGCTAATTTCGATGGAAGCCGAGCTGAAACAATTACTAAAATATTCTTAGCTCTTGGAAGTTTTTGAAGCATAAAGTCGGACAAAACTTGATGGATGTCTTTGATTTGATAGAGTTTGAAGAGTAATTATTCAAACTAGCATGTATAAAGAATGTGAAAGTGAATGAAGTAAAATAGTTGTATCTGTGTTAACAATGTATTAAATACAGCGCCTAAATAAGTAAAAGTAAAAACAGTACCTATACATTATATTATGGATCTTAAGAATGTTTTTTCTTGTTACTCCTATCCTATGGCAAAGAAAAGAGATAGGTTTCAACAGAGATTTACATCCGTATTAACTAATATAGGTTTACTGGTAAAATATGCACAAGGGAGTTAATATATACCTAAATATTATGTCTTCCAAGCTAGGAAGTCTACCTAATTCACGGAGAGTTATACAAAACAAAGAAACAACTCCCACTGTAACTGTGACGTGTTCAAATTGAAACCATAATGAGATAGCAATTAAATTTTTACGCAAGCAAAATTACAATTAGGAACTTCGAAACGAAACCAGCCAAGTAGCGCGGTCGGAAGAGTCCGATGCAATCTCAAAGCGAGAGTAAAAAATAAAACAGTTTCCACCACTGGAAAATGAGTCTTGCGAAAACAATGCCCCGCCTCGACTTTCAAACGCCCTCTTTGAATTTTGCATCAAAGCTGCAAAACTGGGTTTTTGAAATATTGTTCTCAGCTACTGAGGGAACATGAATTTTTAACCTACTTCGATAAAAGCGTGTTCTCATAAGCTGCAGACGTAACTGGCCTATTCGAGGATATTACCTGCAATATCGGTTTGAATGTAACCCACTAGGCATGTACGCGTTATGTAATGGAAACTTGGAAGTGTTCGCGGGAATTCGCCTTCCTTATTATGATTTTCTGCAAGGCCATGCTGTAATTTCAGTCTCGCTGAGAGAAAAGTACTATCGTGCACAATTTCTGAAATACCTACCTCATCATCATCATCATCATCATCATGTGCAGCCCGTCTCATCCCACTGCTGGGCATACGTACGATAAATTTGTGTATGTTCTACGTATTCAGCAAAACTATGTAGACCTAGATACTTTAACATTTTGATTAAAATATCATTTTAACGATAAGATGCAGAATTTTATGGTAGTAGAGAATACATGGGTGGTTTGTTTGGTGGTAAAAAAGCCGTTTTGGAGAAGTGAATTGGTACCTCAACTTTCGATCGTGGGATCGAATCCGGCCGTGCATCAATGGTATTTTTGTGTTGAAAAGTTAGAGCAAGCCTATTCCATTTCAACAATGTCCCTAGGCCCAGTGCCTAGTGCCTAAGCAAAGATTGCTTCCTGACGCTGTATAAATCATCTAGTAGTGCTATCAGTCAGTTTTTTAAGGAAGGCTAATTGAGAAAGTTATTTTTACTTTGACAAAGTACCAACTCAGCTGTGCAAAGACACTTATTCTTGGCTGAGCCTGTAATGTGCGAGCATCTGCTTGCACTATGCTTTCTTGGATCCTTGCCCGAAAGTATCCACTCAAAGCTTGGCCCGACCCGATCCGCGCATGATATGACCTTTTGCCATGTTCAAAATGATATTGCACTATTTATTGAGACTTCAACGCGTTTTATTAATGGTACAATTTAAATTTACGCGATCTTTAGACATAATCTATGTGAAATTACCTGTAACGCCCTCGAAACGTCGGGAAATAAAATAAAAAGGTAAATAAAATACGTGATTATGTCCCGTGATTTCAAATAAATTGTGTTTTAGTGATGTTAATAATATTTGTGCATGACCCTGCCAGAAAAGAATCACGATATGAGTGGCACTTAGAATTAGCGCCTTGTATGCTCGCATAATCTGTATCCCAAGTTTTAGGCCTTTCAGCGGCCAAAAAATTTCGCCACCAAAGTTTGCCAAGTGCTTCTTCGTCGTGGTTTAACGACTGTGAGTCCCTGGCAGCACAGAACGCTTTAGCAAAGCACACTGATAGGGTCAACATAATCTACCAAGATCTAGGTACCTAGTAATCTGTCTCAAATAGACGGGTTCAATCTTCTCCGTCACCCGATTGTAGACCTCATGATTCGGTAATTTAACCGATCATTATTAAAATAATTCAATAACGATAATAAATGTTTAAAATACACCTAAGTTTCCGGGATTACAGAACATAAAACCATTTACCCTTTTCTATGTTCTGCAGATACCTATTTCTTCCAAAGCTGTTTTTATTTTAGTTTATATTCTTTTATCAGCTTGCTTATCTTGAACTAGATGACGCATCAGTTATGCTCTAATTCGTTTTTCATTAAATAGAGAAATGTAGGTACCTTACCAGGTTCACAGTCCACAGGCCACATGCGGTCTGTAGACGGAAAGTACTATCAGTCCACAGTCCATATGTGGTCTGTTCGTTGATCCAATTTTAAAGTCTTTTACAGCCATGGACGTTGGCAGAACGGCGTTTATTTGACCTGAACTTGACAGGACATATCCTAGAGAACACAAAAAGTGCTGGGACATGGGGAAGAGATGTACAATTTTCTGAAAATATACGTTTTTTTCTATCTATAATTTTCATTTTAGACTGTATACAGATTTTACTACATTTTATTGTTTTTTGCTTATTACTAACTCGTCATAGGATAGGTAGAAAAAAAATACATACGGAATATGAGAAAGAAAATTATTTATTGAAAAAAATAAGAGATATGAAAAAAAAAAGTACTTGAAGGAGCACTTGAAACAAAATTTTACATGTTGTTATGAGCTTTTTTGAAACACTGTAGACAGTATGGTTTTGTACAAATATTACATATTTGTGAAACTCGTTTGGCCTTATTGGTGGCAGCAGCTGCAGTTTCACCTTTTTGACGATGTTCATCATAGCACCCGGTACACCGACGTCTCGTCTTTTTTCCATCTTTTCGATCTAGCTCCGTGAGGAAATGCTGCATCTGTGACGTGGATGGACGAATCGATGGACGACGATCATTTCGAATTCCTCGAGAGGTATTTTCAGAGGAGCTCCTTAGCGGCGTAAGTATTGAGGAACTCCTTAGCGGCGTAAGTATTGACGCTGACTGGACAACGTTTATACCCAATAATTTTTGGAGAATGCTGGATATTTATATTTTCATTCCTGTTTATCTGAATATCATTTAGTTCACTTACGTCTAGAGGTTCAACTGACAGGTCACTTGGAACAAAATCAGGATCTGCGACACTGTCGTCGTCGTCAAAATCAGGCACATCACTATGCTCTTCTTCAGTTGCAGAATCATCCTCGTTCGATGAATTATTTTCATAATCACTCTCTTCTAATATTCGCCTTAGTTCTTCGTCAGTATACAGCTGTTTTCTACTCATTTTTACAAAACAAAACAACAAAAACAATCGGAGCAAGCACAACAAAACCTCTTACAAAATCAATGCTACCTCGCCAACAAAAACAATGCTATTGTCACTTATCTCATTAGTCAGCTGTTTGGAACTATAAATATTTACGTCAAACGTCAAAGTTATGATTTATAACTGTCATTTCATATATAAAAAAGATAAAATATTGCACAGACCGCGTCTGGTCTGTGGACTTAGGAGGACTTTTTAGTCGATTTCGTTCTAACGAGTCCAAAGACCATATGTGGTATGTTAAAAAAAATGACATTTCCGTTATGAATATAATAATAATAATTATATATATATTTACCTACACCCATAAAATATCGATTTTATTAAAAAAATGAATTGGACGTCGGGGGTTTTTCCTCTCTGAAGTTGGGACAGTGAACCTGTTAACTAAATTATGAGTAGGTTTCTTATCACTTGAAAAACTATAAATTTTACAAAAAATTGTCTTCTATTAAAACTTCCCCAAGTTAATACCTACAATATTCCTATTCCCCTTAATTATGTAAATACCAAGGTGCTGAGTAGAAACTTATGTAATTTCAACAGTAGAGTCTTTAAAACTAATCGCCATTGTTTAATAAGGCCCAACTGAGCCTTAACTTAGATAGTATAATTGCCTCTTAAACACAACCCTCGCCTGAAACTAAGTAAATAAATAGCAATATCAAGATATAACGGATCTAGGAAGTATTATTATAAGGCGCGGGCTCACAGACATCATCATCATCATCATCTCCCTGCCCTTATCCCACTAGGTGGGGTCGGCACAACACGTTTCCCTCTTCCATTTCCAGACGTTTAGTTAAAATCACAGATTATTATTAAAATTAAACATTGAATGAACCGAACATTGTTTTTCAGTTTTGTAAAGAAGCTAGGCTCCCAACTTCGGGTTGTTGTCTGGAACTTGACTCGCTATAGCGAAAAACAGAAATTTCGTGACAATTTCAGGGTCAGCTTATGTTGGTGAACGGTTAAGAATTCAGTGTCCACCAACGTTAGCTGAAACCGAAATTGTTACGAAATTTTATTTTTTCACGATAACAGGTCAGGGGGCTGATTCTTAGGCTTGGACCGTAAGTATTCACCTTTCTAGGTACGAGTAAGTAGGCTTTCATTTGCTAAATATAACTTTGAACTGAAAAAGAACTGAAACATGATCCAAGGATAGACACTCTCAAATCTTATTTTAATGGAATCTAAATCCTTTTAGAAGCCTAAAGACAATTCCGCATATCAGATACTTATTGATAATCACAAAGACTTGGAAATAAAAGTTAACGACTTGTTCGATACCAACTAAATCTTGTGAACATTGATACAATTCATGTAAAACCTTTGGACGACAAAAATAAATGGCTACGATTTCTTTGAAGCTTGCAAATTTCTCAAAGTCTGCGTATTCTGAGCGCGTCCATTCACCTTATTCAGAAAGAAGTTATAAAAAGGATAATTATAATTAAATTAGTCCGCATGGAGATAATGCCGTGAGTTTCTGACACTGTGTTAGTTTTTCGAAAATGGTTGTGTCATTCAGGCAACCAACGGTTTAAAATGCTTTAGTTAAAAGTTTAGCAAAAGTCAAGGTAAAACTGAGCACTGTAGTGCCTGGGACTTTGTTGAGATGGAATATGCTTCCCCATTGCAGCTAATAAGCCTCTCAGCTCAGCCGACCATAGCCACAGGAAAGACAATAATTAATGGTCAATACATATGGGACTGACTAAGCTAAGATAAGCTAAGCTTCCTCGCGATGTTTTCTCTCTACTAACTTATACATAGATTAGCTTGTTAACACAAGCAACAACTAACTTTCACTTCAGCAGCACTATGGCTGCTGAAGCACATGCTGAGGGGTTGCCTTATTTTCCACTCGATTGTACTTAAATATTTTTGATTCTTAATTTATGTTAATATGTGTGCTTATGGAAAATAAAACGTATTTCTATTTTATTCTATTCTATTCTAAATTAGTGCGCATATACGTAAGTCAACGTACCTAGAACCTACATCTCGGCTAACAAGACTCGTTTTTCACTAGATATAGGTCACCTTACTGAATAAGGAGATGACTCCGTAGTCACGATTGCAGCCATTCGCTGAGCAGCTGTCCGGCATTATGCCCTAACGTCCACTTTGTGCATAATAAAACGAAAAACTTTTCATTTCATTGCAACTTTCTTCAATAAGCATTTCTTCTGGTACGCTATGAAGTTTCTATCGGAACTGGTTCAAAGTTTGATAGGAACTGATCTTGCGTTTCGATTAGAGGATTATTGGATAATACTCTCAACTAATCCCAACGTATGATAATGAAGATAATTGAAGCTTAAACGTGTGTTATTGGCCTTAGAGGAGGATTAAGTACTTGTGTAAAGTATCCGCCCGTTTCTTGGCTCGTACGATAAGTCATTTAAATCTTACATGATCGATATTATAATAACACATTTTGTAAATTTTTGTAATTTGCAGATTAAACACCTAAAGATTTGCAGATTTTAAGTAAACTAAATTACGTTGCAGAATAGAATAACATAGCGAAACTAACCGGTTTACTTGTATATCCCAAAGAATAAAGTGATAAACTAAAACTAAGTTCTCAGGAAACAAAGTTCTGAATCAGTTTACAGTGTCGCTTTGGCTTTTAAATATATAACGACGTTGAAAACAGTCAGTAATTGTTATTTCCGTTACTGTAGTCACAGAGATCGTGATGTTAGGTGCTATCTGTTTGAGCTATCATTGTACTGTGCACAAAGGGATTCCTATCTTCAATATCTCAGTATACTTCTAATATATAATTTCGATACGCACAATGCAAATTAAAATTAATTATTAAAAAATGACTCAAACAAAATAGTAAATACAGCACAAACATTAATTCGAGCGGATTTTTAATTCATTAAATTAAATAGACAACAGAACGGATTGATGAAAAGTTAAATTAACATTGTGGCCTGGAATAGCATACATGTAATTCCAAAACGTGATTAAAAACTTGCAACTAGCAGCTAGCTACCTAGAATTCTAGATATCTAAGCACAAACAATCAAAGTATTTTCGAAATAGTTCTGAACTTTACAACGCCACGTACTTAGCAGAGTTCGTTTTTGTTACAAAATTCCTAGTAAATTCCGTTATACTTAGTTAAAGTTACCTTGGCAGCTCTGACCTGCTTACAAAGTAGGTTGCATTTTACTTGTAGCTATCATAAGACTACCCTGGTGCTATTAGCTGCTTACATTTGGTTTGAGGTCGGCATTAGCTCAAAACTATGCTAAATAATCCTTTGGGAATAAAGTTCATTGAAGTGAGTGTAACAGGCTAAGGTTATGAATACCTACGTAGACAACCTCTGTGGCGCAGTGTGTGAAAACCCGTCTAGACTCAGAGATTGCGGGTTCGATCCCGCTGCTGTACTACAAATATTTGTATGTTCTGCAGAATTTGATATGAGTCATGGTATTTTCTATCCTTATTATGTAAGTACATATTTACAAAAAACGGAAGGTATACCTGCGTAGTTTATCAGCCATCAACTTGTGACTAGATGAAGCTATGCTAAAATGTTCTTGGATATATCTTTGTAACATTGTTTTTACGTTATCGGGGCCGTGTCTACCTTTGTGAAAACATTATAAAACATCGAAGCTCCTTAAATCCTTTGTAAAACCTGTTCGGAAATCTAATTCAAAGTCTCAAAATACCTAGATGTACAAAACAGTATTTGATCGATCAGTATAATAGGTACCTTTCAGGTTGAGCCCTTTGCCGTCGTTTTTACGAAACTATAATCAAAAGCGAACAGATCCCATTTTTCCTCGATAATTATCCGTCCGTCCTTATGGCATCGATATCGCTATTAAAACCCGACTGAAAATTTGAAATCCTGTCAGCTTAAATATCTCATTTTGAAGGTTTCACAGTTTTACTGTAAATTATACTCAGCTTTATTTTTAGCAATTATTTTGTAACTAATATTATTGAAGTAAGTTTGGAAAGTAATCTAGTAATTAGTATCTGAAAAAAGTTATTTTACATAGGTCGCTGAAGTATCATGGATAAGTGACATGGATTATGTTGATAGCATTAAAGCAAAAACGCAGGTATTATAAATATGTAATGTTGGTTTGTTTGTTTGACAAAGGTAATCTCCGTCGGTTTCGGTATTGAGCAGCGATACGCTTAATACCACAAAATATGTTAACGTACGAGACAACTTCGACATATTTCCAAACCGTGCTTCATAACTAAAAGAGCGCCAAAAAAGTCAAAAACCCTGATTATTATGGAAAATGGGTCAAGCAGTGTCTTTAGCAGAAAACTTCCAAGAACGCGGTATGTTTCAAAGACTAATTTGGGCTTTGTTGCGGCTTCGTCCGCGGACAGCATCGAAGTTTGCGGAGCCTTCGGACGCATAAGATACCCAGCGTAACTCTGAGTGCTCGCTATGAAAAGGCAGCAGAGCTAAAAGCAGTAAGTTTATTGAAGTGTTTTTAAAAGGAACTTGTCGCAGAGGCAGAACAAGAGTTTGTAATAGTGAAAGATGTTTAGTTTAGTTATAAAAGAAATACATATTTACCATGATTCGCGGATCTAGTTTCCTGATAAGTTTTTCGGAACAATTGTTTGCGCCCATGATCAAGGTCAACTACAGTGTTTTGTTTATAATGTTCAAAATATGACAGATTCAAAAGTTTCATGAATAAGTTTTCACTATTAACCATGACTTAAATTTCCTCTAGATAAAATGTGTACAGTACTTATACAGTTTTAAAATTTCCATTTAGGAATCTAGTTATCCTGTTTTTAGTTTTATCCCTTCAAAGTATGTTTGGAAAAGTGTTCAATTCAAAGAGCGGAAAGCGCTCAACACTAAGTTTCATGGAATTCACAACCCCTTCAAGCAATGTATGTACGACGCTGAAAGTCGCAATTTACATTGCCATTTCAAAGATAGAACAGTTCAGCATTTAAGAGGTTTGTTTGCATGTAGAGTATTGTAGAGTGCTCCTACAAATAGTAGCTTTGGTAAGATACATTTCTATTTACTGCTTAACAACATGTTCTATCTGCGCCCCGCGGTTTTACCCGCGTAAGTCCCGTTCCCGCGGGAATATCGGGATAAAAAGTAGCCTATGTCACTTGCCATCCCATCAACTATCATCACACAAAAAATTCGTCGCCCCGTTTTGCCGTGAAAGACGAACAAGTAGGATGTATGGTGATAGTATGGATGTAATGAAATACACAGTTGTTGGTATCATTTTAAAGTGTAAAGGATTTTCTTAGAAATAGTTTTCTTCTATTTCATTCGCATTCTTTTAGTTTATGAGAGCGACCTACGAATGATAAATGGATTGTTAGCGCCATGTTGTCATATCTGTCTTTCTCAGAAGCTTTAGATTGAATTGGAATTCTTTAAATGAATTCTGTTGGGATTATACTCAAGATAGATAAGTAGTGTAATAAAAAATCTACCTACAACATGAAATCTCACAAATAACAAAACATGAATTACCTAGCTTACTTACAATTAGAAATCGTTCCGCAATACGGGCGGTATTACATCACTCACGATTTTTCTTTTACCGTTTACAGCTCGTATAAATATACGAGTATGCAAGTACTCATGTACTCGCATTTATTTCTTAAATGACAGACCCATTGATGCATGTCTCATGCCTTTCATACTAAGAATCCTCTCAAGAGCTCCTGATGCCTGATATACTCGTATAGGAAAGTGAAGCAAAATCTCTTTCAAGAAATTACGTATTGAGATATGTATAGGTATAGAAACTCGTTTTTCGCGTGCCTGTCTAATATCTATTATATCTGATCACTCGAACATCCGAGCTACAAAGAACGTGGAAACTTATTTGATTTATTTGACGCCACTCAGTCTGAAAAAGTGTTACACCTGAAGGATTGCCTCTAACGTAATTATTTGATCTGTGGCTAATTAAAGTGGGTACTATACGAATAAGACCGTTATTAGATAATAACTGTTATTATTTATAATAGTAGATACTATAGATAAATACTTATGAATATAAATTAATATTTGTATAGATAGATAGATAGATAAAAAGTTTATTATAATAGTAGTGTATAGGTAGTTTCTGACCCAAAATAATAAAAACCTGAGGCTGTAAGAAGTTATGTCTATGTCAGCTAATTTGTAATAAAATATCAGAATGATTATTTAGGTGAGTTTACTCGAAAAGTTTGTGTTCTAATGTGACCGCCAAAGTAGGTCATATCTAACTGTTATTAAAAAAGTTTCGACCTTATGAGCAGGGCTTGGAAACCGGGTTAATTTTAAACCGGTTTGGCCTTAAATACCTACAAACCTTTATCTTACGGTTATGCTCCAATGTAACCTCTATTGGGAGCGGTTAATGCGAGTGGAACGGTCCAAGCGGTTTTGTTCTAAAAAACCGGTAAATAACGAAAATGAACAGTTCTTTCCCAAAAAGCGAGCACGCTAGCGCCACCGGCGCGGCGGCGCCGCGGCGCGGGGAGCCGCGTTGATTTGGTTATTTATCTTCGAAGACTGGATACAAGAAGTGCGCTGCGCACAAAGCCGGACTTACTTTACCCAGTTCGTTCTACCTTTATTAAAATGGGTAAGTAAAAAATATTGTATACTTATAGATAGGTACCTACTTAGGTTCCTATTTTACTTTAAAACTATTATTATGAGAATCCTACTAATATTATTAATGTGAAAAATTGTGAGAATGTTTGTTATTCTTTCACGCAAAAACGGCTGGACCGATTTGGTTGAAATTTGGTATGTAGATTGGTGATACCCTGGATCAACACATGCTACTTTTTATCCCGATATTCCCGCGCGAACGGGATTTACGCGGGTTACGCGGGTGAAACCGCGGGGCGCAGCTAGTGATGACATAATTTTTAACATTGATAGTAAGTTCGAGATAATAGTTTGAATTTTTGGTTCTAATTAACTAAATAGGTACCTAGATACCTATAAATTTATGGTAAAAAAAATTGTAGTAATAGGTAGTAATATAAGTAGCCGACAATAATAGATAGATAATTATCTTTATTGGACACTAAAATGCATTTTCTTTAATTTAGGTACGTGTTTATTTTCTTCGATAAATATGAGTTAGTACCTACGGTAGATATTGTCCTAATATGGTGTTATCTAATAGGTACTATACTATCTATACTTTTATACTAATAATATAAAGAGGAAAATTTTTTGTATGTTTGTTTGTTTGTTTGACGGAGGTAGGTAATCTCCGAAACTATTCAACCGATTTCAAAAATTCTTTCGCGGGTGTTTAAAATGGACTGTACGGGAGGTTATATTTTATCCCGGTAGCTTCATTAGTACACCCGTGCGAAGCCGGGACGTGCTACTAGTTATAATATATAAATGAACTGTATATAAACCTAGAAAATAATTTTTTTTTTAATGCCTCCTCTCCTTGTATGCGTTCCGAAGCGTATATTAAGATATTAAAATATGTAGACTCTTTAAAACAGCAACATCGAAATAATCTTAACAATTAATTAAACAATTTAAAAAACCTTGTTATAAGTAGGTAATCATGTATCTATATGAAATAAAATAGATTTACTCATTTTTCTAATTTTTTTTAATTTTTTAGGCACTTTACGATATCGATTGTAAAGTACCTATCATTTGTATAGTTTTAAGGGTTCAAAAAAAATGAGCAAAAAAAGCACTTAAAAGTAAAGTAAAAGTAAAAATCAAAATTCCTAAAATCTGCTTAAAACCCAAAAAAAAACTTAGGTTTTTTTTTTTAATTACTTATTATTTTAAAAATTTTTTGAACACTTTAAAACAACCAACTTAACATAGAGAAGAAAATATAGGTATAGATAAATAATATAGAAAAAAAATAAAGAAAAAAAAAAGTACTTTCGTAAAACTTTTTAAACTATCATGGTTTTGAACATTATAAACTAAAACCACAAATCATGGTAAATAATCTCGTGTCAAGTGTTAATAACTTTCGTAAAATCTGCTAAAAACCAACAAAAATACCTTTCAAAAAATTAAATAATACTTTTTCATAATATATTTTGTTATTTTTTTATTTTTATTTGTGCCAAAGCATGGATAGCTGTGAAGGCTTCAGACTTAGCCTCAGTTGCACTAAATAAAACTAACCTGCTGGGCTAGTCCTTAAAAAACACAAAAAAAAATTTTTCGTCGCGATAATTATGTCTTTGCCCTAAAAAGTTTCGAAAATTCATACAAAATGTAAATGTAAATAAACCTAACCTAACGCACAATAAACTAATTTTACCGGAGAGCTCTCAAAGATGCGATTCAACCAAAACGGGGCGCGCGGAAGTGAGACGGAATGAATTACCAAGCGAGACTCTCGCTGTTGACGGAAAAAGGCAACTCTCGGTCAACGGCGACACAATCGCGTCTTAGGTGCGCTGTGAAATAAACCGGTTTATTATGGTGTTTCATTCGTTCGCGATAACGTTTACGTTCGAACGAAAAAAAGTGGAATAACGGTTTATAACGGTTTCGAACGGGTAAATTTCAAACCGGTTCCAAGCCCTGCTTATGAGGCATGAAGTTGTGAGTTATTCGACAATGAATTTATTTTCACACTTATATAGACGAAAATCATATAAATTGATATTTTCAGTTTCGTAAAAAAACGTTTTCCTATGTGATTTTATAACGAGACGGTTTTACTTGTGGCTTAACGGTGATCGGCTAGCGAGTAAACCAGTCGTGACTGTTAATGATGTCGCCTGGCGAGTCATAAAACCACGGTTTTGTAATGATACACGAACGAACTTTACCGTTCATAAAACCGCGGTAAACTTCGCCCATCTATTAGTGTCCTTAGAAAAGCTTGACAAAGCTTTGACAAAATCGATTTTCAATAAGACGCTTGAAGTTGAAATCGATTTGCTAATCACCCGGGGCCTTCTTCAAGCCAATTAATACTAAAACTTTGTTACCTAACTTCATTAAGTGAGTTCCAGAGAAATTTCCAATCCAAAATGTATGTAGGGAATCGAGTTATCCAAAGTAATCCTTAACTGGGCTTAACTGAGACAAAGCTACATAAACTGTCAATGTATTTTATGATAAACTGAAAACAAAAAAAAAAAAAATCCTAAAAGATGAAGAAAAACATAGCGAAGGCTAGTTATAATTATTGTTTGTGTGTATGTCACATTATACACAGGATAAGTATGTCACTCGTAATCGTATGTTTACCGTACTTTACCTACAGTCTTTTTATGTCTTACTCTAAGTAATAAACGTTCTTATCATACCTCTTTTTCTGAAACAAAAGTAACCATTGCTACGCTATTAGCTACGAGGTTTCGTAGCAACAGACTTACGTAATATTCATTTGCTACGAGTGCTACACAATTTATCGTAGTTGTTGATTGAGCTAGCTTTTGTTTCCAAACATAAGGTACAGTATGAGCTCCACATAACAATTTCACGCTACAAAAATATTTTGTATTTAGTTATTCATATCATGACCCGAAGTTTATTTCAATACAAATACTTATTATTAAAAAGTAAAATTGGTTTGTTTGTCTACGAAAAGATTATGTTTGTTATAATTTGGTAGCTCAAACTTAATCCAGCAAAAAGGTTTCCGTAATCTGATTTCTACAAAGTTTCGCTGATCAAATGACAAACAGAAACAAAACAAAATTAAATTAAATTCGGTTGTATAATTGAGCCCGCAACGCAATCATTGAGAAATGAAAAGATCAGTTACTTCGCTTCCACTCGCCGAATTGTATTTGACTCGAACCTTGACCGTATTTAATTAAACTTCCGAAATTTGATACGCAAAGACGTCACTAACTGAATTAATCTCAGAATTGATAGAAATATTGGCCTGCCTGTCCTTTTCTTGTGTTTAAGATATTTAGAGTGTTTTGACGGAGGTTACGACATCAAACAATTTAAATTATCTATTATTCAATAATAATTAGGAAGAAGCCGGGTCGATTTCATCGTTATTTAGCCCAAAAGGAGCCGTGACCTTTACATCTTTCCGAAGGGATTGGAAATCCCAAGAACAAAAAGGGAAAAAAGTCCAAATAATTGCCAAGCATTATTTCGCATTTTTAAAGGGATTGTTTATATTCTAGTTTAAGCTAAAGTTGGCTATTTTTATCAATTTGAGTTCATTAAAAAAAAATATTTATTTTGGCTTTGATAAAGCAATTCAGGACACAATCAATACCTTCGTCTTATCATAATTATAATTAAAAGCCTCGTAAGTATCAAGGTTAATGAAGTTTTAATTACCTATAAATAAAACAAAGTATTTTCACAAGAATTTACAATATAAAATAAACAGTAACTTTTCTTCTTTCAATTAAAAATTTAATTGTAAACAAAACTGTCTCGTTAAAGAATATCAACAGAAATCCGAATCTTTCCCACATTGTCAGAGACTAAATTTTTGAGAATGTAGGTAAGTACATCATAACATTATAAATAACTAGCTGCGCCCCACGGTTTCACCCGCGTAAGTCCCGTTCCCGTGGGAATATCGGGATAAAAAGTAGCCTATGTGTTAATCTACGGTATCACCTATCTACATACCAAATTTCAACCAAATCGGTCCAGCCGTTTTTGTCTGAAAGAATAACAAACATTCTCACAAACTCTCACATTTATAATATTAGTAGGATTATCCTTGGACATTCCACATAGCATCATCTAATCTCAATGTTAAGTTGTGCTGCTTTTTAAAGTTTAGTTTTGTTTAATCCTGACGGAGTTTTTAGGCCTACAAACCGTAGTTTGTGTACGTAATCTTGTGACGTACAACAAGATTGGGTAGCTCATACTTACATAAAGAGCCTTCAGCTAACATAAATAAAATACAAGATATTCTGACTCAGCCAGCCGAAAAACACAACACGACTCGAAAATAGTGATGCAGTGATACATAAATTCAAATCTCTCCGTCGCAAATCTACCGTACATTATCCACATTCTTATACAAGGGGCGAAATGCATTACCCTTTGTGTGTTGACATCAGAGAGCGTAAAACCTCCTTGTGTTTGCATTCGCTTTCAAGTCAATGGCTTTTGTGAGTATGTAGGATTTACAGTTTGACCGGAAACTCTGGAATATTACGCGCTTTTGACATGACATGATCAAAAGGAGACAGGATTAGTTTATGTGATAGGTACCTAGGTTTTACTTTATTTTGAGACTATTGGTACTGTGTGATAGTGCGAAACGTATTCAAGAGGTGAGTCGTACTCAGATAATACTAACCACATAAAATAGTTTTTTTCTCCGAAAAATCGGTTTTAAAAACAACTTTGCAGGCTTAAAGTCTGTAGAACGGAATAAGTACAAAATTTTTATTTTTTAAGAGTTGGTATCCATAATACCCACTGTAAGTATAGTTACCATTTCTAGAAAATCATAAAAAAGTCCTCAGATCAATTTACGAATTTTTCCACCAATAAATAAATCCGAAGCGGGACGCGGAATTGCAAAGCCCTATACCAAGAATTTTCTAATTAAAATTACGAAGGACGATGTGCTCTCTGAAATATGGTTCACTGATTTCCATGCATTCTTCCTTGTCAATGGCGAAATTGTTCAAACTCTTTGTACTGAAATAATGACCCGACCCTGCTCCTCAAGAGTTTAAGTTGTTGATTTAATGTTTCTTCAACACAATAACATACCGCCTCGTAATTAATTACTTCAGACAAAACCAATACTGTTTTAGGACCTAAATATCTCCGACTACATTTTACAAAATCTTAAATATCTGCTGGTCGATTCTTGAAGACTTTCAAAACATGACGCGCTATGAGATTGCACGTTATGTAGCTTTTGTTTTCTGAAATCCATAGCATTATTCAAAATAACCACGCCGTGTCGTGCCACGTTAAGACATCGTTATTTGGAGAATAAGGCGGCTGATCTAAGTTGTGAGAAAATGTTTATCCGCCTTTGTATGCCTACAGCCTACAGTCGTCATACATTTACAATATATCAATTTATTAATAACCTTCAATGGTGTAAGCATCTTTTATCAGCATTTTTATCCTCTCAGTCAGATGTGAATTGATATCCAAATTGAATAGATCAAACAAGATTTATTGGCTTTACTGGCAAATGTATGAATAATCATTGATGGAACCTCTAGGCTCGTTTCTTTCCAGAAAAAGAATACATTTCTATGCTTTCTTATATCTTCTCTTTCCTTATTATAAAAAAATTAGCAGCACAACCCGGCTTTGCACGGGTGTACCAATTAAACTGACGAGATGAAATATATTTCACCGGCGATGTGTAGAGTGGACTGTCTGGATGGTTATAGGCCATATTTAATCCCGGTTGTTTCATTAGTACACCCGTGTAAAGCCGGGACGTGCTGCTAGTATCGTGCAAAGCTAAAATGCGCAACGCGGCATCCAAAAGTCAACCGCTCAAATCGCACCAGATTTTCAGGATTTGCATGGATTTCAATTTGGCATTCGGAACACACGTTACTAAGCCTCAAACCACAGTGCCTATACTGTACTAGGGAAACTTGTTTGCCAGGTTCAAAGGTCAGAAAGGATTGGTGAACGAAAGCCTTGATAGGTTTAGACGCAAAGCACTCCCCAGGTACCTAATAGGACTTGAAATATTCATCTTAGGTTGAACCATCGACATAATACTTATAAGTAATAGACACCTAATAAAAGGCGAACGCTTTCAGATAACACATTAGATAAATACATCTTATAACACGTCACCATACGTTCGACCAATAACGACCAGCTAGTGACCCGTGAACATTCTGTTTTGTCATGATTTGTCCGTGACCTTGAACAAAAACAAAAAACTTGAAAAAACAGCCCTGAGATGTTTTGTTCGATGAATGTTTTTTATTTTACTTGCCTACATAAACACGTACCTACCTGTGTTTATTTATTTCACGTTGTTATTTAAAAGAAAATAAATTCGATCTTGTTAGCTACAATTTTTTACTAATACTATTTTATTCATACTAATAATACTTATTTAACTATTTAATTAATTAAATTAAAGATGGGAGCATCACTTTGTTATAGATTTATTACACTCTAGAACTCTTTTTAAAGGAATCAATCAATTAAGATTATACATCCCACAAAAAACTACACTTAGCTACTTTATGTTCGGGTCTTGATACTTACTTCCTGTAAAGTTAGGAGTGGAAACGACTAGCAATCCACTCAGCAGGAAGAAAGTATCTTATGGGCACTCGTGATCATAAAGCTCCCTCTGACACTATCCAATATAAAAATAAAGATAGTAAACTATGGTTTGGTTTCGACCAATGTTCAAATCGATGGTGTATGAAGAGTAAGTGTTCGATTATACGATTAGGTATTTCGATTCCAGGGTGTTTTACCTACTTACATTTTTGTGTGCTCTTAATATATTTGATTCGGGCCTGGGCGGTTTAAAATAATAAACGAATAAAAAAACGCGAAAATTTCGGAAGTAGGTATAATTGCTTAGGGTAATTGCGGTGTCAATGAAAATCTTAGTTTTTATTAAAGTGTGAAAAGTGAACTGTGTGTGTGTGAATTAGATGAATATCTTCACCAATCAACTACCTTGTTCTTGTCTTGTCAAGAGTTTGTAACAGAAAGCGTTACTAATTTTCAACAAACTTTTCACAGCCCGGCTAGCTCAGTCGGTAGAGCATGAGACTCTTAATCTCAGGGTCGTGGGTTCGAGCCCCACGTTGGGCGCGATATCTTTTTGTATTTTAGATACGTTGAAATACCTACCTACTCATTTATCGAAATAATTTCGCTACGCTAAAACAATTTGGAATGAAATGGTTGAAGATAACATTCTAGGCAGATGTCCAGGTCTATTGTATAAGATGTGAAAGAAAATTTCTACCGCTCCTGGGATACAGTCGTGATAATATTTCATTTTTTTTTTCATTTCATATTTATTTAAAGTGGGTTACTAATGTGCTAATTCTTCAGTTCATAAATTCGTTTATTTAATTAATCATTTTTTATATTTCTATTTAGACTATAGACATCACCAATAGTCTAAATAAGTCTTGATCTTTAGTTACTTACATGTATTCATTTTCAACTACTTACTTAAGTTAATAATTCCTAGTGTCTAACTATAACTACGAGTATATTACAGACTCAAATCACATTTCTATGTTATCTTACGGCAACGGCAAGTCTCAATAAACTCTTATCTTTGGTTTACCTTTCTATGGGCAGATATTTGACATTTCTCTCTGAATACAAAATATGTCAAATATCTACCGACAGTAAGAAAAAACCAGAGATAGATTAGTTACTGAGACTGGCTGTTATCTATCTATGCTACGTTTGAATGTCCGTTACTCACTTGAGTTTCAACTACTCCATTAGAATCATTCACAAATGAAGGTGAATTTTCTTTTTCATCCTTCTTTTTTACTGTTTTCTTCTTGTCTGTAAAAATAAAAATTTTAGTTCCTAGGTGTATGTAGGTATGGAAAGTTAACTTCCGCAAAAAGTGTGCTTATATCAAATATGTATTTGGACATACCTCTGACTACTCCCTTGGACATCTTCAAAGGATTTAAAGAATTATATAAAGATCTGAAAAAAAGTCTACTTTTTTTTTTTAATTTCATTTTTTCATCCTCAAAATCAGTTCACCCAGTCAATAGTTCTAAGGTTCAAAAAAGTCGAATTGAAAACCTTGTTTTTTGAATTCGATTAATAAATAAAGTATACTTACTGCCTTCAAACAGAACTTTGCAGAGTGTTGAAAAAGGCGCGTCGATGACAAGGGTGAGGAAAAAGCTCACTAATACAGATACTGTCATATGTGCGCAGAATTTGAAAGTCTGAAATGTAAACAAAATAATAATTTAACAGATACCTTTCATATACTTACCTACTATTTTTTAATTTCATTAATTGTTTAAGGGAGGCCTTTGCCCTGCAGTGGGACGTTACAGGCTTATAAAAAAAAAAAAAAATTGTTTAGCATTTTCACCAAAATTTGGTAAAACAGATCAATTTGAGCCATTTTAGCAAACTTGGTGAAAATGCTAAACAATTCATGAAATTAATGCACTTTATGAATGGCTAGCAGAATTGCTCGAAACGGCCTTTAACCCCCTTTCAACCTTTTTGTTGCAGTAAATTATTTTCTGTCTACTATATACTTAATAAGGCTATAGGAATCGTGGTCGTCCGTTGGCGCGTTGGGTTGACGACTTGAGACAAGTTGCGGGCAATTCCTGGCTTGGCATAGCACGGGACCGAGTATTGTGGCGTTTGCGAAGGAAGGCCTATACCCAGAAGTGGGTGCCTATGGGCTGTAGATGATGATGATGACTATATACTTGGTCTAATTTACTTACAAATCCGGCCACAGAGAAATATATCGGTGCTAAAGCGGAACTGTTGATGGCAAACATCAAAGGATAGTGGAAGATGAACAACGCGTACGATATTCTAGAGGGTAGCTTCCAGACGTCTAAAGATAGGAACCAGTTTATTGGACCTGGAAAAAAAACCATACTTAATATTATAAATATCAACTAGAAAGTGTGCGTGTCTGTCTGTTTGTCCGTCTCGGCAAAACGGAGCGATAAATTGAGGATTCTGAGCTAAGTACTTAAAAAACCACGTGGAAAAAACTTTCTTAAAACCCATAATAAATTGACAAATCTTTTTGTAAGTACCTACCTATATAACGGTAATAATAGTAATCGTTTTATGGTAAATTTTGATGCAAAATCTTTCGGACCAGAAACGAAGTTATCACTAGATCAGGATTCCTTCATCCTATTCTTATATAGAATCCCAGATTAACACATTAGCTACTTTTGATCTAGGTAATATTTACCTGCATATCCGTGCACACAAGCTACGATCATCCAGCCAATCGCGGTGCACCAAGCGGGGCGCATCAACGAATTCATAATATTATCCACCAGTTGGTTGTCCCAATCGCTTGAAACTATCGACGGATAGAAGAATATGGTTGTTGAAACTGTGGATGCGCAAATCCAAAGGGTGGCTGTTGTCATCTGAAAATAAAGAAAATATGAGAAAAAAGATCGGTAAATGAGAATTCTGAGAAAGAAAGAAAAATATGTTTATTTTTGTAGGAACTCAAGGAGCACTTAAAAATGTACAGACTTATAAGCCTCTATTGGCTGAGGGAGACCTTTGTCCAACAGTGGGAGTACACCACGTAAGAAAAAAAATCAAAATGTTGTTTTAAGTGCCTTCATTTTATTATTTCTAGAAAATAATCAATTGCAAAATTGTATTTTTTTTACTTCTATACGCTTAAAACTCCGAAGATCCTCATGAGTTTCTCAATTATTTATACCAGCTCGGTTTATTCTATTCTTTTGAAACAAAAAAAGAATTTTCGAAATCAACATCCATTAAAAAAATCAGTGGAACATAAACCGCCTCCTTCTTTAAAGTCAGTTAAAATCAAAAACTTACAAACGGTAGCTTGAATTTTTCCCCACGCAATATATGCAGAATGTAGCCAAATATCATTCCGACGAAAAATGGCGAAGCGCGCGTCAATGTATTGAAGTAGTAATATGTATTGTAGATCGGTTTGTTTGGATGACTGAAAATAAAAAAAATTAAGTATAAAAACAATTCCTTTGATAATTATAAACGTTCACTTCAATATATCATTGAATGCAATAGGTAATCTATATCAATATCTATCTATATCTATACTAATCTATACTAATATTATAAAAATGTTAAAATTTGTTTGTTTGTTTGACGGAGGTAATCTCCGAAACTACTCAGTCGATTTCAAAAATTCTTTAACCGATGCGTAGAATGGACTGTCGGGACTGGCTATATTTTATCCCGGTAGTTTCATTAGTATACCCGTGCAAAGCCGGGACGTGTTGCTAGTGTTAAAACAAACTATGCTTACGTTTGTATAATTCCACTGGGAAAGTCCATGATAAAGTTGTAAATAGTAGCGCCAGTTATGGTAAGTATTAGCGCTATTGTAAGAGCTGTCCAAGCCATTCTTCGAGGTCGTTTTAAAACCCAAAATAGTACGAAAGGTGATATCACGTAGCATTGGAAGTCTACGGCAATGTACCACGAATGAGGGATACACTGAAACAATAATATACATTTTATATTAAGGTAAATTACTCACATAAGAATTTTGTCGATTTAGATACCGACAATGTTTCGATTCTTCCGGAGAATCTTCATCTGGGTATGTATATGGTCACTCCTCGCGGGCGCGTCTCACATTGACACTAATTGTTATTTATTTAGCCATTTTAGCTAGTTTTAGCAATTTATATAAAAGGAAAACTAGACAGTTTAGCTAGTATACTTATAGTTTTTATATTTATATTTAGTACTTAATAATATTTGAAAGGAGTGAGTACTGAGATGACGAGCGATAGAGGGAAATGGAAGAAAGAAACGTGTTGTGCCGACCCCACCTAGTGGGATAAGGGCAGGGAGATGATGATGATGATGATGATATAGTAATAATATTTATAAATAGCTTAAATGTGTAGGTTTAGCCTACCCATTTAAAAGGAACAAATCAACTTACAATCATCGTTGGATTAATATAATTCTGCACATGAAGTAATGTCAACCACCAAGTGGCACGACAATAGTTGGTCTGGTTGACGACGGTTGTCCAAATCGGTCCGTCGAAGAAACGGTTGAAAAACGATGCTTGCAGTAAAACAGCCGTTGCTAATAACGGTGTTAGACGAAATATCCGGTTGAGGTAAAAGGCGTGGAGATTTTTGAGTAGTTGAACTGAAAAGGAGAGAAAAAACACATCTTTTAGATTAAAAAAATATAAATAAACTGAATATGACCAAAATTCTAAAAATATTATTAATGGGAAAGTTTGTGACTTTGGATGGATGAATTTGTTGCTATTTGAACATAGGCTATATTTTATCCCGGCAAAATCCCGGGTTTTATTAGTACATCCGTGCAAAGCCGGGACGGGCTGTTCTTTAGTTATCTGTGGTAATATAAATATCTCACCTCCAGTCATCTTCCCAGCAATGGAGTAGACAAGTACAAGTCCGGCCAAACAGAAAAATGTATCCACTGTAATAGGGGCTGCCATGAGCCATATACTCTTCGTGGACAATAGAAACTGAAAATAAAATACAATAAAAATAGTAGATTGCTATACAATAAGTGTTATGGTGACCAGACGACTAATAGTATAGGTAGATACTAGGAGAGTTCATAGATTATTTGTTTCTTGTAAATCTATAAATATTATACTAGCAGCACGTCCCGGCTTTGTACGGGTGTATTTATGAAACTACCGGGATAAATTTAGCCAACCATCCCGACAGTTCATTCTACACATCTGTGAAATAATTTTTCAAATCGGCTGAGTAGTTTCGGAGATTACCTCCGTCAAACAAACAAACAAACCAACATTACCTCTTTATAACATTTGTTTGTATATAAAGATACTAATATAGTACTTACATCTTGTGAATCCAAAGGGTTAGCCAGAATAGGTTCGGTACTAAACGTATGGCCAATCACAACCCACGCCATTGCGAAAGCTCGAATACCATCCAAGCAATGCAATGTTCCAGGGTTTGATGTAAACGTCATCAAGCGACGACAGTTTGTGTAAATAGAGAAAGAAGTGTACACTGGGTTGGATAGTTTTGGGTCTGAAATGGGAAATATTAGGTTCTGAAATTGCACTGTAACAGTTTTCCAGCCCTTCATTGTCTAACTTGTATCAAATTGTTGCTAATCAAAAAAAACAATAATCCGCGAAAAACAAAAAAGCAGGTGAATGTCTAGTTAATATTATTTATAGGTCTTCATCAGTTTAAACCAGAGACCAGTTTATATCTTGATATAAACTGGTCTCTGGTTTAAACATAATTCAGGTTAATTAATGATTATCATCATGAATAATTCAAAGTTAAAGATTCATGCAGGTAAGTAGGTACCTAATTGACGTACCTAGGATTAAATTATCATTGTAATTCAAGACACTGCAATCAATGCAATTAATTCCAGGTTCTTCAATGAATCCATCAATGAATCTTAAAGATAAAATAATTATTTAATCGTCAACAATAGAAACTTACCATTTTTAAAGAAAAACTTGTTGACTAGATCGTAACTTGTGCACAGTAGAGTTAGTAATCCAATGATGGAAAATATGACACTGAAACAAGGCACAAAATTAGTTTTAACTGTTAAAGTAGGATAAATGTCACTTTTTTTTCTAACCTATTGTTGTCCCACTGCTGGGCAAAGGTCTCCCCCACTTTTCTTCAACCATCTCTGTCTTTTGAGACTTCGAAGAGTATCTAAGTAGTGTATAAGTACTCAAAAGAAACAGTGAGCATTATAGACAAGATCCGAAGTACCTACCTACCTAACCATGACATCTTGAGTCAAAGGTCTGATCGATATCTTTAGCTGCAAGGTTTGTTTAACGTAGTTTTCCATGTTATTAACAATATTTTAATAACTCTATCAAATCTTCATCAAAATGTGCACTTCCACAAGTGTATCGGGGTTGGGTCCTTTTCTTCTACTGGTGGTACATAATGTCACTTAACATTGGTTATCAGTAAGTAATGGTCCGATTTTATTTTATTTTTCGAATGTGCCATTATTTGTGGGGAATATTGTTTGGGTCGATTACTCAAAAATCATTTTTTCAGGTTAATAATCATAAATGTACTAAGGATTTTTTAAAACGAAACATCTGTTTCGTTTTAAAAAATCCTTAGTCTCAGTTTTAAGTGTCAGTCTGTAAGTAATGATAATAACAAACACTTACGTTGCGGTCGTATCAGCTGGACTCCAAGGTTTATCGTCAGGTAGTCGACAAAACCGATCACTATACTGGAAGCCTATTTCTGAGACGTTGAAAAACATTTCCGATATAAATACTTCAGTGGTACAAGGTTTAGGGACACACATGGCTAAACTAAATGTAGCACTTATTGCCGATTCTCCTGGAGTGGATCTGAAATAGATAGTACATAGGTACTTACATACATAAAGTCTGGCCCCTCTCCCATGGGGGAAGGCAGAGACCATGGATGTGATGTGAAGATCGAGTGCCATTTTGGCTTAGAGGGTTTTAGGGTTTCAAATGTGTTCTGATCACGAAAGTTTAATGACTAATGGAAAAAATAATAATAGGTACTTAAACAGCTTTCATTTCAGAGATAAATTTCCTACACTCTTGACGTGCATTTTAGTCTGTTTACGGTATAACTTTGAAGATACTTTTGACCTCATTTTTTTACGGGACCACCTCGTCTGTAGGTAATATCTATGCTCTTTCAAATAAAATAATATTTGTCCGAATCGGTTCAATATTGATGGAAATCGGTAAACGTACATTAAAAACACTGAATCTCTTCATTTTTGAAGTTGGATAAAACAAAAACGAATTTGGTTGTTTGTAGTGGAATGTATAAAGTCACTAACAAACAATGATAGGCTGGAAAGTTAAGGAAAATCAGTTGAAAAACATTATTACTTAATATTAATCATTTTTAATATTTTTATCGCATTCAAATTAAATGTAGTGTTTAATCTTCTAAGGTACCTCGATTTTAATCTCTAATATAAGTACCTACTTAAGTAGAAAAAATTGGTACCTATTACCTAATTTGTAATCTTCTAAGGTAGGATTTTAATCTCTAAGACGTAGGAAATATATTATCAATTTAATAATAGTAAAACAAACAAACATATTAGTGTAATCTATTATTTTTCCATTTCAAACTCTGATCGCGTGATTTGCACCCTTTCAGGGGCGGAGAAAACTTTTTTCACGGTCGTTCCTGATGAGAATTAAACCTGGGGCAAAGCGGAAATAACCCAATATTCTATCGATTAAGTGAGCGAAGCGAACGAATTTGAAAGTCAACGTACCTATCAAAGTTTTTGATACGTTGAGTTTCAAATTCGTTCGCTTTTTAATTCAAAATAGCGAACCAACGGCTAGCGAGATCTATCGTTCGGGACGAACTACTAGTATAAAATTACCTTGACAAGCCATCATCATCCCACACACCCAAAGTCCTCAAAACATCACCAAGCATCTTCACACTCCGATTAACTTCATCCAATATTTTCTCATCCACCACCAACTCAGTCGGATCGAAACCCGAAAACTTCATGTTCCATGGCACTATTAGGTTCTGTTCTGTTGGTACCTGGATGAGGCAGTACTTCCCCTGGATATCCATCTCTTCTTCTTCATATTTAATACCTAAACACAGGTTGTAGTTGCCCATATCCAATAAATTACCCTGAGTTATCCCTCTTGGAATTCTAAGGCCGGCGTCGGTAACTAAAAATGGAAATATGTACATTAGTACCTACATAAAAACCAAGCCTTTACATCTTTTACTAGATGATTTAGCGTCAGGAGGCAATCTTTGCTGCACTGTAGTGCCTGGGACATTGTTGAAGTGGAAAAAAAAGGTAGAAAGATCTTTCAAATTGGGTCACTCATCTCAAGCTATTTATATGATGTCGATAAAGGTAGGTAGGTAGGTACTTACATTTCAGAAAAAGAACCGTGTTGTTTCGGATAACTCTAACTTGCTTCCTACACTCTTCATCATCCAAAACTTTTTCAAAAAGCTCATTATCCAATGCGGGATTTGGATTTTTAACTTCAATTGTAAACTGAGCGTTGACTAATGCTATACAACCTAATAATAAAATTATTTTCTCGTCCATTTTTATTTAATCACTATGAAGTTAGAATGGATAATGAAAGTTAGAAACCAATCAATTTAATTATATTGAATGGAACTTCCTGTGTTCAAAATCTTATCTCTATTTTGTTTTGGTGGATTTAGCATAATTTTATTAAATAAGGTAGGTACCTATATGATTAAAATTGACTAGCAGATGCCCGTGACTTCGTTCGTTTGAATTTCGTCTTATGACCACTTTAAGGTTGAAGAATTTGCAACCTCCCAATAAACTACCATCTGATTATAGGAATACACAGGTAGGTAGGTACCTATATAGAGGTATAAATAAGTTTGGTAGAGGTCTATACCTACTTTGAAACGAATCAAACCTCCACCACCCATCTTGAACACCTTCTATTAGTAGTAAACTAGTATTCCTTCTGAAGGGCAGCTAAGTAGAAAGATTGTTTGCCTATAGAAAATAAAAATCACTAACTGTAGGTACAGGTTCTTTACAGAGCATGCATGGAGAGTTTTCTTATTATATTCATTTACTACATACATGGGCACATAATAGTTACCAAATCTATTAAGTATGTGTGGACAAACATCTCTCTCTACATTCCTATTCTATTATAGTACTTACTATAAAATAAACCTGTTCAAGATTTTAGGATTAATAGCCTTATAAATTGACAAATGGAATTTAAATGCAGTCTACATAATTTTAGTGGTAAAACCCATACAATCAGTACAAAGAATCTTATCTGGAAGATATATAAATTTGAATGGGAACTTGGTAAAAGAGATAAATAAAACCATTACGATAAGATTATGTGACACTATAATGAAACAATTTTAAAATCCAGAGTCCATAAATAGTTTTACTAAAAAAATAAACAATATACATAAACATAATTAAAGTAAAAATATCATCATATTACACAAATAAAAGCAGCATCTTTCAACTAATATCTACTGTGATAAAAGCAACAACTGATAATAAATCTCATAATTACAATCATAATTTGAAATAAAAGTGCCCATTCCAAACTACGATTACATAATTGCTTACAAAAATAACAATTACATCAACATGTTATTGCTCTTCTTTTAATAACAATGTGATCTACACTTACAACTACAACAATCTAATCTTTACAGACAGCCAGGGCATCTTCTTTTTCCTCAGCCAACTCCTTACCCGTGGCGTCGAGCATTTTACGTGCAAAGTCGGAAATAGTGAGACCTTGCACTATCTGCCACTTTCCATTGCTAGTTGTTACGGGGAATGAGAATACAACATCAGCTGGAGTGCCGTAAGAACCATCTGACACCACACCCATGCTGACCCAGCGGTCTCCCGATCCTAAGAACCAGTCCCTCATATGGTCAGATGCCGCTTTCGCAGCTGACAACGCTGACGACATCTTTCTTGCAGCAATAACAGCTGCGCCACGCTTCTGCACAGTCGAAACAAACGCGCCCTTAAGGTACTCATCATCGTTAATAGCTGCAGGTACAGGCTTTTGAACTCCTCCAATAGTGACAACAGCATTTGATGGATCAGGGAACTGTGTCGACGAGTGGTTACCCCAAATAATGACATTCTTAACATCTTTGACAGGGACACCAATTTTAGCTGCCAGTTGAGACTGGGCACGGTTCTGGTCAAGACGAGTCATGGCTGTGAAATTCTCTTTTGGTATAGACGGAGCGTACTTAGAGCAGATGATGGCGTTGGTGTTGGCTGGGTTTCCGACAACAAGGACCTTGACATCCTTACGAGCTACTTTGTCGAGAGCCTGACCTTGTTCCTTGAAGATACGAACATTAGCGGCGAGGAGGTCTTTCCTCTCCATGCCTTCTTTCCTGGGCATGGCTCCAACTAGGAAAGCAGCGGCAACATCTTTGAAGGCTTCTTCTGGGTTAGCAGTGGGGAGTACTCCAGCGAGTAGTGGCAGAGCACAGTCAGCGAGCTCCATGACAACACCTTCGAGGACACCCATCATGGGGGTGATATCAAGAAGGTGCAAGAACACGGGCTGGTCGGGTCCAAAGCACGCGCCAGATGCAATTTGGTAGACCAGTGAGTAAGCAATCTGCCCAGCGGCGCCAGTGATGACTACTTTGATTGGGGCGGCCTGAAAAACATAAAACAGTGTGAACTTGGGCATCTAAATAACTTGTTACTGTATTGACATTAGATTGAAGCACTAGAATAACTGTAAGTACTAAGATAAACTTTAATCTACCTACTCTAGATGATAGTAATAAATAAAATAAAATTTACCATAGTTAAGGGCTTATTCACAACAACAGAAGTATCTTCAGATTTATTTGAGGAAAAACAGCAAGACATGATGGCGGCTCTTGATTACAGAAGGAACAAAGTCATGGTACCTAATAATTAGGTAAGTAATGTAAGATAAAACTTTATCTAACTATAGAACTGAAGAAACAATCAATGTGTAGATTAGGTAGGTACTTGGACAGATATGCCAGAACCTTCATCATGATGAAACTGTATATTCGGGTCATTTGTAGATAATAAAAGGATCAAAACAAATTTTGTTCATAATTAATTAGGATCTAAGAAAGAATTTGCTTACAATAGTATAAATTATGTGCATTTTATTGAAGGTCAAAGCAATGTCACTGGAATTAATAAAACAACCGCAGTTTACATACCATTTTAACGTAATATCCAACTGAATCAGGAAATTGTAGGTTTGAAAATTCCTGTAGCAAAACCCGATATTGAGTTTTCAGCTATCAAATAAACTTAAATCTTTACAGTTTACACCGCAAATAGCCGGCCGGGCGATTTAAGAGCAATTTATTTGCAGTTTGCACTAATTTTTAGAATAGAACGGATTGGTTGGGAGATGGATGGAAAAATACGCTCGCGGAGAGGACGACACGACAACGCGAAAACATGACACTTTGACTTTGACGTACTGAATTAATTGAGTTTTTAAACCTTTTTTTTCTACTCGCCTGTTGTGAGATTGCCCTAATGACCGAATGAATATGACTTAGTTCATCGTTCTGCCACAGAAAAAAATTTGCAATTTGCAAATGAAATGAAATGAGATGAGATGAGAATGACATAACAAATAACCTCAAAATCTTGCTTTACAATTCATGAAGATTAAAATCGTGATTCCGCCTATTTACTTTTAATAATAGAGTAAATCTTCATGTTCTAAATAAAGTTCTTAGTGTAAAATGTCGTCTCTTTTACGTTCAACGAAGTTTGTGCGTTATTTCACTGGGGCCGCCCGGACTTTGCTTCTCAATTCTGCCAAGACCGCAGAAACCAATTTATTGATCAATTCGAAAGCTTTATGTGCTGCTAACAAGTAAGTTCACACTTTTTAGGGCATGTTTGTGATGAGGCTTCGAACTAGTGACTTGTTTATTCATATACTCACCTAAATTTTAGTAAGTAACCAACCACACACTAAGTACCTGCTTCATTTCATCGTTGTGGAAGACGCAAATTATATTTACCGTAACTGTGTATCATCTCTTTAAATCGGCGTCTTTTTTAAATAACATGATTTGGTTTGCTAAGGTCAGATTTTAACTACATAATGCATCCATTTCAGTGTCTTGATGAGAGATTATGCTACTAAAAAAGCAGAGAACTTAGAACCACTGCTTCAGAAACTTGACTTGGAGGTGAGACGGTATGGACGGATCACAAAGAAGGACATTGATGAAGTTTTTGATGAAATCCGATCTAGAAATGATATCACCAGTTCTCAGTCGCTGCTGGTAATCAGATGCTGTGGTAAGTTGTATTGATAGTGGCCCATACTGTCCAGTTATTGGGAAAACGCCTCCCCTCACTCTCCAAGCATTCCAACTTAGCAGCTCCTTGTGTCAGTCAGTTATAGGCAGAGTTTCTCAATTTGATTGTATATTTTTATGTTTTTGTGGATAACTTTGCTGTTTACAAACTCATTTTGATAATTCTCCTTTTGTTGGAAAAGAGATACATGTTACAATCATGGTTCTATAGCTATAATATTAGGATCCACATCATCAACAGCACCACAAGACTGCAAGGGATGGCTCTCTCTTCTCACAAATTTGTATTTAATTTCTTTTTTGATAAATGTATTAAATACCTGTTTAATAAGGCCACTGCAGCTTAGTCTTTCTTTATTATCAATGCCTTCACAAAGTGCTTTGGCTTCTCACAATTCAACTCTTTGTAGGTGAACTAGTGCCAGAAGAGTTGCCAGAACAGAGAACACTACTTGTCCAAAAGATATGGAGTGTCTTAACAGAGAGAGGTATACCTATGGATATCTCTCACTACAATGCACTGCTGAGGGTGTACCTTGAGAATGAACATCCATTCTCACCGGCACAGTTTCTTGAGGAATTGGAGAAGAAAGGCATACAGCCTAACAGGTACAATTACTTCACTTCTGTATTCCTACTGTTACTTTGTCACAATTCGCTCCCTCATATTTATTTCTTGTTACTCCTTATTTTTATGGTCTATCTAAACAAAACATGTCTCGCCTAAACAATCTGCCTGATTTTATAGAAGATATTTTTTATCTCTAGAGATTAATAGTCATTTAACTGCCTCCTCCTTAGGGTTACATACCAAAGGCTGATGTGGAGATACTGCCAAGAAGGTGACGTCGAAGGCGCAACCAAAGTCTTGGAGAAAATGCGCGAACTCAACTTTCCAGTATCGGAACCAGTACTGAATGCTTTAGTCATGGGCCATGCTTTCCACGGAGACACGGATGGTGCTAAAGCAGTGCTAGAAACTATGGCCCGAGCGGGACTACAGCCTACTAATAGAACATACACATTACTGGCTTGTGGTTTCGCAAGGAAGGGCGATATTGATGGAGTGAATGATGTAATTAAGCTGGCAAATGAGAAAGATGCTATTATTACTGACAAGGTAATGTTTGATAGTTTGGTACGATTTGAAAGTTTGAATGGAGACTCTGGATCATTTAGCGCAGCGCTTAGGATGTCCAATGTTCAAACAAACATTTGTGTATAACAAATATGTGCTAGCCAGTTTATTTGATAGAGTTTACTTTAGTGGGTTATTTGTATCACTTATGTTCCTAAATATTTTGTTTTGTCATCATCATCATCATCTCAGCCCATTTCCACCCACTGCTGGGTATAGGCATATAGGATGTTTTGTTTTGTAGATTGATAAAAATATTCAGCAGTGCTATTGTAGAATATTTTCTTGACACATTATTATAGTTTTTATTCATTGCAGGATGTACTCGAGATGATTGAACATTTGGCCAGCGGTGGCCATGAAGACAAAGTGGAACAACTATTCCCTCACCTTCAGAAACATCAAGGGTACAACCAAGACGCTCTTAACCTCATCCTTAGACTACTCAACAAGGGCCATCTACAAACCGCTAAGAAAGTTCTACCTACCATGCCTAAAGCAATAAATGTTGAAGATACACCTTTCAAAGGAGCCTTCTTCATCAAACAACTGCTGAGAGTAGGAAAATCAGCTGATGAAATCATCAAAACATGCTTAGAACTCAAAGAAGAAGGACTTATACCGAACGCGATATACATTGCGACAGAAAACGCTCTTATCCAAGGCAGAACGGAAGTTGCTCAAAAACTACTCAACGAATACGAGAAAGAAGGCAATGAGATTCGCCCACACTTCTACTATCCACTTCTAGCGCAGAAGGTTAAAGAAAACGACGAAGAAAGTCTTCTGCAAATCCTGAAAGATATGCATGAGAAGAATATTAATATAACAGGAGAAGCTTTAAGAGACTACGTCATACCCTATCTTCTTAAGAAAGACGCACCGCAAATTGTCATTTCGAAACTTCAGCTCGCAAACATAGCGGTCAGTCATACCTCTAAGAATGTTATAGTAGAACTCCTTGATAAAGGAAAGATAAAAGATGCAGCGGATGTAGCGACTAGGTACAGAAGTAGGGGATACTTCACATTGCTATCGAGACCTTTACTTAGCGCGTTGGCTCGAACAAGAGATATCAGTTCTTTCGTGTCTATAGTTCACGTTATGAGCAGTAAAGTTCAGCATCAAGAGGAAGATAATGAGGAATTCCAAGCAGAAGATACAGACGCTAACGTCAGCCGAATAGTTGTTAACGCTATAAGGATCGTATCGAAAGATGATGGTTACGAAAAGTTACTATCAGAACTACTAGCAAAAGGCGTGAGAATCACTGTCGATGCAGCAGAAAGTATCCAACAATACATAGGCGAAAGTATGACGACAAATATATCCGAACTACTCTCACAGCTTACTTCATCTGAACTAGAAGTTGTTCCTGTTCAAAACGTGAAACGTGAGCCCGGAGTCCGAAATTCCGGGCAGTTGGAAAAACTCATCCAAACTCTCAAAGCTAAAGGTGGTACGAATGTCGCACGCTTGCAAAAACAACTGCTATCTACTTACATAGAAGAAAACAATGTTGAGAAAGTGAATAGTTACTTTGAAGAGTTGGAAGCTTCAAAGGACTTTGAGTTGACGGTGTCTAGTTACGCTCAGTTGTATGAATTCTACTGCCTGAACGATGAGTTGGAGAAAGCCAAAGCATGCCAAGCTAAGTTATTGGAAAAGAATCCTGATTTTATCCTAAATAAGTACAAATTTGTACTAATGGCAAGTGCGTTGGTTAAAGCGGGGAGATTCGATGAGGCGATTGAGTTTTTGAAGAGTCAGAAACTGATGGATGACAAAGAATCAGGTTTTATGGTGAGCTCTAAATGCTGGCAGCTGCTAAACGGTCTTGCGGAACAAAAAGAAGCTGAGAAAGTGAGTACTATTACAGACTATATTTACCGTCGATTTGTTATTAGGAAACAGTTGAAATGTATTTACTGTTAATGTTTTCAAGAGGTAATAGATTATCTCATAAATTCTACGTGAGTCCATATGAAAAATAAAGGAAGCCTAAGGCTCGTATTTAATCAGAGTCTTCACTTACTTTTGCTGCTAAGACACAATTCACGCTAGAGAAAATTACGTCGAAAATTACAGTTAGCCAACCAAAGCGTTATTTTGGACCTATCCTTAGGAGTTCAACCATATTTCGTTCTAAATAAAACACATTCTTACAGGTTAAAGTAATGACCGAGACGCTTATATCCCACAACTACATTGAACCGTCAAATGTGATTCTCGGGCCTCTTATCAAAGTTCATTTGAAGAATGATAACTTGGAGGATGCATTAGCAGAGTTCGAGAATTGTTGTAACCAATACAGAAGCACTCCGTGGAAGGGTGAGCTGATGAAGGCATTGATTATGAAGGAAGACGCTACTAAGCTTCAGTGGCTTGCTGATATTAGTACACAGGTATTTATCATCATTCTCCTGCCCTTATCTCACAAGGTGGGGTAAGCCCAACATGTCTTTTTCTTTTTAAATTATCGCGACTTGGAATCATATTAAAAATATTAACGGGACTTAATCGCGTATTGAAATCATTTTATTTACCTCAACTACCTGAGTCTACTCGTGACCACGGTGACTGTAACGTGATCGAAACGTCGAGGTAACTAAAATTATTTCAATACGCGATTAACTCCCGTTAATATTTATAATATGTCTTATTCTTCCATTCATCTCTATCATTCGTCGACCCCGAATTCACTCCTCTTACATTCATATCCTCATTCATACAATCCATCCACTTCTTCCTCGGACTTGCTTGTATCATCGCAGGTTCGAATCCTGCCGAAGTCTTAACTTTTATTAAGATTTCTCAATTCTTCTCCTCTTTTGAAGTCAGAATAAATATATACATATGTTAATCTTATCTCTCTTGAAAGACAAATAATCATTCATCTTATATCTTCAGATACACGGCGAAGTAAACATTCTCCACGACCTAGTGCTAGCGTTTGTTGAATGCGGCCGGCTGAGACAGGCGCGAAGGATACTGGAGACCCCGGGCCTGCAAACCAGACAGCGGCGGCTGGACGACGCATGCCAGCGTTATGTTGAGGTAATCCTACTAATATTATTATTACGAAAGTTTGTAGTATAAGTCGCGCCACGTAAAAAGAACGCTGAGGGGATAAGCTGCGCAGTAGGCGTTTTTAAGTAATCTTAGGTCCGATTGGTGGAAGGGTGACGAGGCGTGCTTCACACCATTGATTTAGCGGGTGCTATTGGTTCGTGAGCGAGTGACCCGTGCGCAATCATACCCCCTTCCGTTCCCCTCATCGTTCTTTTCACGTGGCGCGACTTATAACTATAGCTGGATGTGTCTTTGTTACTACTTTTTACTGTATCTGAATGTGATCCCAGTATTCCCTTTATTAGAGATGAAATGTTCGGTGGCCGTGTTTGTCACATTCGTTAACTTAAACAAAAACTATATTTTTCAGGAAGGTAAATCAGAGTATCTTGAAGGCCTCCTTCAAGCTACTAAAGAGCTGTCCAACATCGACCGTTCCAACATTTTCTACCACCTCCTAGTAACATACTGCAAGGCAGACGACACAGACAAAGCCCTGGGCCTCTGGACACTACTACAAGAAGAGGGCGAAATCCCAAGCGAGGAATTCCTTGTCTATCTCGGCAAACATCTCAGATCAAAGAACCAACACGTCCCATTCGTAATCCCCAACGAAATTCAGAAGCCAAAGAAACAAGCAGAACGCATAGTCAAAGACATTATCAAAGAAAAACCACAGAAACTTCAGAAAACCCAACCAACCAAAGATGACATAACAACTCTTATAGAGAAACACATACAAGATGGAATGCTGTCTCTAGCAATGGACGTGGCTTTGAAATCTATTGCGAACAATGTGATACCTAAAGCCAGCGTACTGAAATATCTACTCAAGAACTTGGGTCAAGAAGGTAATAATCCAGTTTATAATACACTGGTAATATCTACTTACCTACACTAATCCACTTGACCAATACGGCTATTAGCCGATTAGTACTTCGTGCAACACGAAATAATGATCTTGTCGTCGACAAAATATTCTCTCCTGCTCTAACATACTATGTTAGAGCAGTTTGTCATATCGAGAAACATTTGTTTTGCGTTGCATATGTTAAGGCTTGTACACAAAACTGAGAATCGATGCGACGCGATTTCTCGTAACAAAAGATTTTTGTGTTGCGACCATCGCATCCAAGTTTTGTGTACAAACCCTTAGCTTTACCGGCTGTCGTGACCATATCTCATTATTTTTTAATTTCAAGGTAACGTGGAGAAGATAGAAGAATTCGGGAGGCATATAACCGAAGCAACGAAGCGCAAAGTTACCTATAATGATAAACTAACTCAGGCTATATTCACGAGAGGTTCCGGCGCGCAGCATATAGATAAATTGTATGAAGAGGTGCAAGCTGTGAAGACGGATGATGAATTGGAAGCCGTGTTGAGGAAATTCCCGAGAAGTAACGCGCTTGCGTCTGTTATAGAAAATGAAGAGCTATTGGCTAAATGTAAGTATATCTTGTAGATATTTCTTTACTGCTGCTTTTACTATTCACTTAGATACAATATTATATACTTAATTAAATTGTTAAAAATTATGTCTAGGTTCTAAAATGTAGCCTTAATTAGTTGTAAAATATTGAAGATGACCAAAGACCTATTTCTGTCTGTGTCTATAATATTAACCACCGTCTTCGGAGTAATAGATCATACAAACAATACAACTTTCCTACAATTTTCCCATTCATTTTTCTAAGTTAGTTTTATGCATTATGTTCTAGGTCGTAAAGTAGCAGAGATTGCCGCTGCTAAAGGCAAACAGACACCAGCCAACCTTCTTTGGATGGAATACCTCTTGGCGGGAAAAGACGAAGATGCAAATTATCTATGGAAACAGGCACTGCAAGACTCAGAAGTCATCATATTCAGAAGATTGCTGCAAGAAAGTCATATTCGAAAAGAACCACAACTCATTAAAAAACTCATTGAATATTTAAAAACGAATAAATCTGTTACGTTAGGCTCTATTGGCAATGCTTATTCGAGGCTCATAAGCTTTTACTTGTCAGAGAATGAAATAGATCAGGCTGAGAAAGTTTTAGAAGAAGCTTACAAATTCGGCGTTAAGAATGAACATGTAAATAGGAGCTGTATTACTCGACTCAAGGAGGCAGTGGAAGCTTCAGGGAGGACATTTTCGCATAAGATTGAAGCCCAGTAAATTTAAGTGACCATGCATTTGTTTTGCTTTTTTTGCTCTATAATTCCAAATTGTTAAACACACCAATCTAGAATTGTTACGGACTGTAGATACAAAATATTTAGCAAAGTTTCGTGTGTATCAATAGACTTGTGTTTATGTATTATGTTTAGATTATTCTAATAAATCCTTAGTTATCTAACAATAATGCTGTTTTTTTTCATCGTCCTAAATATACCTACCTATCCATTGACGTAAGACATAAATGCACCTACGTATGTACCTAATTTATTTGTCTTTACTTATCTTCTGCAAAAATATTACGGGCCGACCTACGCTACGAGACAGGCTGTAGTAGTTCCATTCCAAGACAAAGTAATAGAAATATAGCGAGACGAGACTTTCAAGGTACCTACTCGACGACAACTAGGTACTTGAAGTTACATCCAGCTCTCCATAGATTTTCTGAATCCTATTTATTTCTACTAATTTTGCACAGCAAAGGATTCGTTAACTTAATTTACTTTATACTTTCAAAGTTTAATCACTCAGTTTAAATAATGAAAAGTAGAACAAAAATCAGTTCTTTGACTAGAAATAAAAAAAAACTGTCTACGTGTAAAACGCCCTTATTGACCGGAAACATTGCTTCTTCCTGTCAAAAAAATTGTTATAAAATTTGGCGGGAAATTATGCGTCTTTTCATATCATATTGGCGCGCTGAATTTTCATTTGCACTTGTGTTAAAAAAGTTAAATAAAAATGTTTTATCCCGTTGAATCTCTGAAAAGAGGTGGTAGATTTTATTTATGTTGGGTGGCAGATTCCTGGCCTTTGCGTTTTGCAACAATAACTCACAGGCAACTTTGGTCTCAAGATATACGAAGAATATGGTGAGAAAATCGAAGTTTCTGTATGAACTGTTATTTTTAACTGTTTACCGACTGCCTGATCATATTTCAGCGACGATTTGATGGATGTTATGATCAATGAATCCGGTCGGCCAGCCAACAGGTTTTCTCTGCGGCTCAGCTCTCAGTTGATGCGTGGTTTGGCTAGACTCTACCAGAAAAAAGTCAACGTGTTTTTGAGTAAGTCCTACAATTTTATATAAGTATGAAAAATCCTACAATACTACATACCTACGGTACCTACAACACCATAAAAAATTTGGACTCGCTCTACCTACTTACCTAGGTAGGTACCTACTAAGTACAATTTTTTTTCCAGATGAACTGTGCATGTTAAACGCGAATGTAACAAAGCATGCTAACAAAAAGTAAGTGTCTAATTGCATTTCTCACGATAAATGTCTAAAAATGTTTTCTCCCAATTAAAAGAAGAAAATAACGATATAGGTAGGTAATCTGTTGTAGGTTCTTACAAAAGATTACATGGTAGGCAAGGTACCCCATCGTCATCATCAGTAGCATTAGCAGTTCACTGGAAATCGGACCCCATTAATAGAAACAGTACCTACCTACGTAGTTACTATACCTACCTACCTACCTAGAACTCTTTACCACTCTGCCACAGAATCCCTAGGCCGAGTGGTAAGGTGTATAATCGCGGGTTTGAATCCCGCCGCAGGTACGTGGGTAGCTAATACCTAGCTACCTACCTAATCGAAACTTACTTTTAGCTTTTAGTAAGGAAAAAAAACTTAAACTTTTAAAGGATTTTTCATACAAATGACATTATTTTTTAAAACCTATAGATACAACATCCCTGATGTGAGTGAAGTGTCACGCAATAGACCGAGGCCGCAGACAGAAGAGCAACTGCAGATCACCTTACCCGAGGAACCGGAGAATGACCAGAGAATTGTAGAGATTATTGAGGTAAATTGTTGAATTTGCACTGCATTTCTTAGAATAATAAATAGAATCTATACTAATATTATAAAAAGGTAATGTTGGTTCGTTTGTTTGACGGAGGTAATCTCCAAAACTATTCAGCCGATTTCAAAAAGTCACCGATGTGTAGAATGGACTGTCGGGATGTTTATTATTTAATCCCGGTTTCGGGCATGTTCCTAAGTATTTTTAATTCAAATTTGCCTGTCATTACAGAATAGTGGTAATGTCGTCACAAATATCCAAGACATCACTCTCAAGGAGGCCACAATACCTGAATTTCAACTCCCACCAAATGTAAGTTTTTATAGATACACATACGGCGCTATAAAATTTTGTGCTCGTTCGTGCTATTTCGTTTATAGCGTGCGTGCCTTTCTTCATTTTGAAACAAAGCTGTCTATTTACGAGTTATATTCTTATCATCATCATCATCATCATCATCGCAGCCAATTTCCATCCACTGTTGGGTATAGGCATCCGCTCTATTACCGTCGGGACTTTATCACGTATTTACCTCATCAAAAAATATAAATAAATACATGATAAAGTCCCGTAATTGCATATTAGTTTAAAGATCGCAAAAGTTTAAATTGTACCACGTTTACTATGTCGTTCGACGCGCGGTATTCTTATATACTTACTTATTTCTTATATCTATACCTATAGCTAGGATAAATAACTAACTGTACCTACCACTTAATAAAACACCCGCTTAGGATGGCTTCGGCGAAGAGAACCCAGAACAAATACTTCAACTTCTCGCCGACCGTACCGTGGAACAGATGATGCAGCCTACAGAGCCGTCCCACACTAGCGGCATAGAGCCGCTGGATATTACAGACAAATCACATGATTCAAGACTAGACAAGTCCAGATTAGTGCTTGAGAGGCAGATGGAAAGGATCTCGGAGCATGACGTCACTATGTTCCACAAACGTAAGTTAAAACACCTCTTAAGGGTAAGGTAGAGTCCAGGGATTTCCACTCATTCAAAGGTATAGGAAGTTGCGTTGGAACAGGCACATTTCTTTCTTTCACTCTCATTACATCTTTCATACAAGCTCTCCGGTTTAGGTAACTTTTGACCCTGGCCTTTCTCCAAAACATTACCGATATAATCGAATTAGGTTCGCCTAGGACTTTCCCTTCCAGCTTCTTCATTTAAACTACCTTTATTATCACGCACTGCCAATAAGAATATTATTTATTGATTTAGAATGAAAGCTATTTTGAAGTTACTCTTTCTAATTTCTTTTCAGCGAATGGAGAAGGGTTGATACCAGGAGGTGATTTTGAAAAAGGTAATAATTCTTATATACCTACCTAAGTACTTACTAGGTATGTTTTGTTGTAATCTTATTTCTCACCTTTATTTCTACAGATATTCAGATTCCCGAAATTCCCGACAACCCTATACCCGAATTACCCATACCTCCTCAAGAGCCGTAAGTAAAACCAACTCCTATCCTACCCCATCCCAATACTGTGAATTAATTTGAAGTACCTACATGACAACGTTGCAATGGTAATGGTGAATAGCTGATATGATGGCCTCTACACATTTTCTTTCACTATATTTAAATTTATCATTCCATTTTTAAGGTTTTCTTTGTAAATGTTTCTTTTTGTGATCTATGGTACCTATTATTAATATTTAGGTTGCCATTGGAGCCTGAAATTGTGGAAGCAACAGAACCTACAAGGCATGTTCCTGCTGAAAGACCCAATCAAGAGTTAGAGGAAATTGAACTAGAGGTACCTACTTCCTAAATAAAACCTATTTAATCGTCTATGACACAGCCTGGCTTTTTAAACATTTCATAACATTTAATTATTGATGAGGCAAGCAAATTTTATTTAAGACTTATCCTTACGAAGCCTAAACCAGGTTTGTTTAAATATGAATAAACTTTTATATGTGTTTAATTTTAATATATTTATGTATCGTTTGGGTTAGAATACCTTCGTTAAAAAAGTAAGTAGGTATAGGTACATTTTTTTTATAGGAATTGGAAGAGAGTGAACCGCAAGCAAAGAGACGTAGGTTCAGGAAACTTATAATTGACAAGAAAACCATGATTAACGCGAACACACTGCGAGCTAGAATCGACAACATCAATGTAGAGCTGCGTTGCGAGGTATTTTTCAGATTTCTTTTTATTTTTTTCATTTGTATTTTGTAATTTTTTACCTTATTATATTTATTTATTTTTTCACATCTCATTTGATCAACTTACATTAGGTACGTCATAACTGAACTCTCAAGATTTCAGAATACAACTGATAATTTTTTTTATCAGTTCAAGATTTAATCTTGAACACATTTTCCCATCATGAAATACCATCAAACCTTTATTTCAGGCTTTCCTTCCAACTTTATTAAACTACATTTAATTCAAACTACCTACCACTTTACTTTTTTATAATTATCAAACTACCCGCAGTTTATTCAAAATCACATCACCAAACAGCCCTAATCTACCCACAAAATCATAGCCTAAATTCATCTTACACTTACCTTCATTTTTCTTACCCACTTTAACTTATCTTTACAAACTACCCGCAGGATAGTTCAGACGATATCATTGAGATTCGAGTACCGTGTGATGTGTACATGCGGCGACCTTGCCACGCGGGCGGTAATATTAACTCCAAACTTTCTTTGGAGCTCACAAGGCTGTTCATGAGGAATCTGGGAATGGTGTATCGGTCACCGCAAGCAGAAAGAGAATTTCAGGTATGTTTATGCATTCTATCCTATGTTTCATCTAATCCTATGTTTTAAGATCCTGTATACTTCTTTGTATGATGTGTACCACCATGTACCTGGCAAATAAATGAATTCTGATTCTGATTCTAAAGTGAGCTGTGAGGGGAGATTACGATTTATCAAGGAAAATTTAGAAAAGAAACGTGGTGCGATCTCACTTAGTTGAAAAAATACCTGTATTCGTAGTGGAACATGTTCTATCGAACTGTTACTAGATTGTGCATGTTTGCCCGTTTAAAATGTGTTTGCCAGTTAAATAATTATCCAGGGACATTGATTTTTTGTATCATTGAAAACACAAAATTTCACACACTTTTAGATTTTATACTAACTCTCTCCCTACCTAACCTAGTAGGACAGAAAACGGTAATTAAATTTTTAATTACGCTAACGTTCGATAATATGTAGGCAAATCAGTAAATCTAAATCAGTAAACGTAAATCTTCTGAACAAAGCTTATTATTTTTAGGAAGAAATAATGTATCGCCAACAAAGGCCTCACACAATATCAATGCTCGAGCGAATAGAGGAAGTCGAAGAACCTGAAAGGCCTCAGATCGAAGCCGCATCTCGACAAAATATCACTCATCCAGAAATAAGTATAGTTCAGGATGTGTCTAAAGATTATATAGAAGGGCAGAAGGAAGTTGATATAACGGAGATATTGACACAGAAAATAGAGACGCATTCCCAACAGGCACTGAAGCGGAAGAGGGCTGAGGAGAATGTACTTACTGTAAGTTTCAAAACCTTATTAAATTAAATCACACTACATTATAATCATTATACTACTTAATACAGATTAAAGTTTGTGTATAAGTGTGGATGTGGCGGGAATCGAACCAGCAACCATCGCGTCTCGCGTCGACAAATTTACAATGATTAATTTGTATGAACTTTGTTTGGTTGTAGCCAAAGAAACAGCGGTCCATGGGATATGTTGCATTCCGAGAAAGCCAGCAAAATCGTCAAACAGCGATGGAAACTACAGTACAAGTTACAGGTAAAACTTATAATTTACCTACAGCTATGAACGCTATATTAATAGATAGAGTCAACAAGTATTACTTTTGTACTACTTGCATTACTTTTATTTATATATAAACTATGGTAGGTAAAGTAAATTCTTTACCCCTTCAGTAGTTTTCACGTGAAAGAGTAACAAACATCCATCAATCACAAACTTTCGCATTGAAAGAAAAAGAAAGAAAAATTATTTTATTTCTGTAGGACCTTAAAGATCGCATCGACGACAGTCCTTTAAGCTTAGTGATTCTATTGCCTGTTCTAACGCAACTACATTTGTTATATTAGTAGGTTCACTTACAAGACTACCAGCATATTTCCTAGTCACGAGCTCATACCAACTTACTATTCTCACGCAACTTTCACAATGATTTATATATTTTAGAACCGGAACCGGAAATAGTTCCCCACATGGACAAAGAAAATGTTCCTCAAAACATGCAAGAATTCGCAACTCAAGACCGTCCTTCGAAGGAACTCGAGAAAAGCGTCACAGCTATGTTACAAGAAGCCGGTCTAGCAGATATACAAACCAACCAACCGGAGGTGACTTGCGAGCTTGGCACGTCACAGCGCAAGACCTCAAGACGGCAGGGAAGCGGAGACTCGGAAACTCCATTGGGTAGTCTGGATAGGACGAAGGTTTCGTTGGGGGATTCTGAGCAAACGACCGAGTCGAAAAGGTTTAGAAGGTATGCGGTTTTGTAAACATTTGAAAGTTAAATAGCTTAGATGAAACTTGGAACACATAATGGGTTACAAGCGAAAAAAACACACTTCACATGTAGGGGCACCCTGAAAAAGTAGTATTTTTACGATTTTATGCTACCACTTTGTCGGCATCGTAAATATGTATATTCCTGCCAAATTATGGTTTTCTAGTATCAATAGTCTCTGAGAAAAGCCTCGGACGGACGGACGAACGGACAGACCAAAATTATAATATAAGCAAAGATCGAGTGACATTAAATTGGCGTCTAAACTCTATTTTCAAAGTGATTTCATATTGTTAATTTCAAATATACTTTCAGAGACCATTGGGGTACTGTAGGCACCATGATGAAAATACTGAAGTTCATCAGAGAAGGGTCGAGGCCAATCAATGTGAAAACACTTATATCCGAGGGACCTGTGATGTCGGGATACAAAGCCATAATTGCTGCACGATGCTTCGCTTCTATTTTAAGTAAGTCAAATAAACAAAGTAAGTAATAAATATTTATCTAAAAATCACATAAAACATCTGAAAGAAATGGCTATCGCTCTTTGGGATACAGTCGTGATCATTATTTCATTACCCTATTTCCAATAATTATTAAATAAATTGGGTTATTTACATAACACGCGTAGATACTTAACTAGAATTTTCGTAATTAATTACGAACATTTATTTAATTTAGATCAAAACTGAATTAGGCTAAACCACTAAAAAAAAATCACGTCAATTCATCGCTCAGTTTTGCCGTGAAAGACGGACAAACAAACAGACAGACACACACACTTTCCCTTTTATTATATTAGTATGGATGGATGGATCTTATCTCGCTTACTAGCCTAATAGACGATTTGGACTTGATATATTTATTCACTGCATTACTTTGTTTTCAGAGCTGAAGCAACATGGCTTTATAACCATAGTAAAATGTCCAGAAACATTGGAAATAGAAGACATAGAACTGGGTCGTAAATTCGACTCAACTAACGACTAAGTGCTTAAAGTGTATTTAAATACCTACTTATTGTTGTCCTGTTTTTTTTTTTAATTTTGTATGTGTACTTTAAAATGTTAACATTATCCTCTCAGATGGACTTTTAAAAAAGAGGTGTTTCAATAAAAGCGGTGTATATCAGTACAAGGTGTTTCAATAAAAGTCAAAAGTGATATGAACAATTTATTTTGAATAATTTGTATATATGATATGGATTTCTGTACAACTTTATACAGGTCATTAACTAGATTGAAGTCAACTAGATATTGTTTATGAGTATCTTATTTAGGTAGGTTGTGGCTTAATAATTTATACACTCTAAATAGCGTGATTGGAAGCTGTACAATACACTTTGACTTATTTCATAGATTTATTTTAACTTACAATAATTACAGTCATTACATTATGGAATTGGAATATTTATGAGTAAACTACTTACACTTATTAATACATTTAGGACCATAGATAACTTTATACATAGTTACTTATACTAGATTGAAAAACAATTTGGAGTTTTCCTAACTTGGTATAAAGCCATATCACTATTTTTATACAAAATCAGTCTCCTACTATTTTGTTGGCGAGCTGCGCCACGTGGATGTTATAAACCGAATTTAGAAATGTCAAGGCAGTCGTGCGTTCTCGAGACGGAAGTTCTTCATCGGACGTTTAACTGATATATGTGTTCGTTCTGATTAGCGTTTACTTAAGCTAACAATAGCCGTAGAAAACGCTGCAAGAATCGACACTAGTGTAAGAGTAATATCGCGGCAAGACCGCTTTCAACAAGCAGCTAACTAATGCTCACTACGTCTTGTAAGTTCGCTTCAGAAACAACCTAGAGCACACCGCAGTGTTCACAGCCTTTCTACAGTCGTTCCAAGCTCTCACTCAATTTACTAGTATAGTAGTACATACAGTCTGTTTACTTATAGGAATGACAGAGATATAGCTACCATTTTCACTTATATTTAGATAAAGATTAGAATATCAACAACAACGATCTACAGGTATGAGGCAATCGATAAGACATTTTCACAGTATTCTTATTTTTTGTACAAGTAATCCATAAACTAAAGCGATCATCGGGTAGATTTCATAATCAAAAATTCATTCTAAACTAAAACATAAATTATAACACGGCTCGAAATCGATCTCCGAAGCCGGTGGCGCAAATAATCAACCGCAGCGATTACAACTAAAGGACAAAACATTCACTAGAGACAAAATGCACACAAAAATAATGAAATCGGTGACATATCACAGGATAAACGCACACGGAACGATACCTAGGGAGCGAGCGAGTCGCTGTCGTAATCTCTGTCCGCGCTCCCGGGCCCGCCGCCGCCGTAATGCATGCTCTCGAAGTACTGCTGAGGCTTGCCGTTCCACAGAGAGTCGTGACATTTCAGATTGGAAAGGTCGATGGAATCGGCGTCTTCGTAGAGGATGGATTTGGTGAGTTCGAGAGCGAGGTTCTGCGGGGATTCGTAGGCGAGACGCAGGTCGTCCGGGAGCGGGCGGCAGCGCGGGCTGTGCCGCGGGAACAGAGGCGCCAGTCGCGCCGTGCGGGCCAGGTACTCGCTCACCAGATCTTCCTCGGCGCTCGCTTCGCTCGCAGGCGCCCCACAACCGACCCTCTGTCAACCAACAACAACATTACGCACCGAGACCGCGAGACCGCCGACTCTAACGCTACTCTATGAACCGGTACTGTGACTACTCGGTGTCGGACGATGTTCGGTGCGTTTACTCGTTTGAGAGGTTAGTGTTACTGTGAGAGCGTTCTGTTTTTGGTGGATAGCCAGGTTGTTCTTTCGCCGTTATGCCACTATGTCAATTGCTTCAAATGATACAAAATAAAATTGAAATAACTAAAATACGCAAACTATAGCGTTCTGGTGTGTTTTAGCGGCATAGGTAGAAGCTTAGATAATGATGTTGATTTTCACTCACCATGGTGGAGTTTCCTCGTCATCGTTTGACCGCTAAGAGATACACTGCATAAAATTATTTACGTAAACATGAGTAAGTTCATTGGTGAAATTAATACAAAAAACAGAATAAAACGGGTGTTCAATGCAAGTCGTAGTGTCCCACTCCAAGGTTATAATGGTCACGTCGCGTATGAGAACGATGAGAGATATAGGTTCGTTATGAAATATAGCTTTCACCGGATCCATACACGACTTTTACAAGTAATGTGTCGAATAAATTAACATGATACATGTAAATCTGCGCCAGCATGAGAATCGAGCGAGCTGCACTGCAAACGTAGCTTACAAGAAGCTAATAAAATTATACTCGTTTACTATCAGAAAGATAATAAAGATAACACTCCTCTCCGCATCGATTCTCAAGCCGACGCCGTAAAATTAGTTAGTAACAAACCAGTATAAATCAACATGCTCGCCACAAAATCGAACGAAACTATCTACGCGACAGAAGCTTAAAAAATCGAAACCGAAAAACTTACGATCGACATAATGGCATGTGAGCTAGGACCGTAACTGTTCTCACACGGTGGGGTATTAGCACTGGGGAGTTTACTCTTTAGAGAACCAATTGTTCCAGAAGTAGCTACGCCGCACCTTGGGGTCGGAGGCGGGAGAGCGCCGGATCGGGACGGAGGATTTGTGCCGGGCCGAGGTCGTCGACCGCCCGGAGCGGACCGAGTGGGCGGAGGGGGGTCGTGAGGGGGGCGCGGGGGGCGGTCGCGGCGCCGCGCCCTTGTTCGCCGTGTGCGGCTGAGGGATCCTGCTCGGCCGCCGGCGCGGAGTCTCCGATATCCTCGCCTCCTCGTCATCAGGCATGTGTAATGGCTCCATGTCTCGCATGGAGCTGTGAGCGTCTCGGCTGCGCTCGATGCTCTCTGAGCTGCGATTCTTTTCTAGTTTGCGGACGAGCGCGCGCGTGCCTTCGAGTTCGATGCTCTTTTCTTCTAGCTGAAAGTGACAAGTTAGTTGTTTAAAATCTGATTTATTAGGAAGGTTATCGTCGTTATAATATTATGTTTTCAGTATTTTTTCATGTGAAAACGTAAGAATAATAGTTTTTAACGTACGGACTGCAGATGGATTTTGAATTAATGAGTTGATGTAACGTTAGATTAGTCGTTATTGAACAAGGATTTTTATAGCAGGTCATAATTACTCGTACTTATTCTATTAATCAGGTACTTTTAACTAACAAACCATTAACCCTCAATTTAATTACAAGGAAATCCAACGCAACGCACCAGCCGTTTTCCTTTGCATACTAAATCGTGGATTAAATGTTATATCATAGTAGACTAGTAGTTGTTCTGAGACTGTAAATTATAATAGACTTAATAGATTTTTTTTTATTTATATATTTTAAATGAACTACAAAAAACTTAAATTTTGACATTGAGTAGGTACAATGGTAGGTACTTATATGATTTCACAGAAATCTGTTTTTCAATTAAAAAGTAAGTACCGTATGAATAAGTGGCCAATTAATCATTCCATCATCTATCAATAAGTAATTTACTTTAAATAAAGTCAACTTTAAAATAACAAACTTACCCTGAATTTAAGATCTTCATTGAGGTCGCTCTCTCGTTCCAGCTTCTCAAGAAGATAGGTGCGTTGTTCCGCCGCCTTCCTTAGTCGTTCACATAGCACCTGGAACATTTAAAATCTTTCTTACTTACTAACTCCTTAACTTTAGTTAACCCTAAAATATTTGTAAGGGATTTTTGATGTATGTATAACATAGCTTCCGACTGACATTTTTTACATTTGATACCTCTACATTTTACGCAAATGCTATTCGTGATCCATATACAATCTAGGTACACTACTTTCTATAAAAGTAGGCGACAAAAATGTGACATGAAATGATACATCTTTTAAAATCTTGGTAATTTATCTACACTAATATTATAAAGAGGAAAACTTTGTTTGTTTGTTTGTTTGGTTGTAATGAATAGGCTCAAAAACTACTGGACCGATTTTAAAAATTCTTTCACCATTCGAAAGCTACATTATCCACGAGTAACATAGGCTACTTTTTATCCCGATATTCCCGCGGGAACGGGACTTACGCGGGTGAAACCGCGGGGAGCAGCTAGTAGTTTATATATTGTTATTATAACCTACCTTGCGTTAAACCACCGAATAGATATTTAATTTAAAAAAATGAAGTCTGTTTTTTTATTTTGGTAAATTAATGAGTTTAAGACATCGTGAATCAAATCCGCCTCTAATACGAACAAATTTTTCTAGAAAACTAGAAATGTTATTAGAATTGTACTCTCATTTGATCTATATTACAGCAAAAACTAAGAGGCCAAGAAAATAACCAAACAAAGCGAATCATTCATCATCATTTTAATAGAGCAAAAAATCTGAAGGCTGTTATCATGTGGCAAAAAATAAATAGCTTAGGCGTTTGGCTAGACGTTTAATGATACGACTATTTGTCTTGTTAGTGAACGACAAATAATTTATTACCAAGTATGGTAAAGTGGATTTAACAGTTACTGAGAAACGATTGAAGTGCAGTAGAGGTATTTATTGTAACAATTTTAAAATTGTCCATCTAGACATTACAAATACACCTTGAGAGCGCAAAATGTTGTCAATATCATAGATAGTAACTTTCTCTACTACTTATGCGAGCTCATATTTAGTAAACAATTTTACAAAGGACGATACTTATGGATGATGCGGGCTCATATTTTGTATTTTAAAATTTTACAAAGGACAAAACTAAAGTTGTTCCCTCGTTTCTGACATTAGAATACATACAAATAATTCAAAAAATCAAGTAATACCGCGAGTAACCTGTAAAACTTTCCTGACGAATACAATAGAACGAAAAATTTATCTCAACGCATATAACTGCAAAAATATTTAACTGCATTTATTCCGTTTCATTTTCACAAAGGGACAATTAAGGTTTAGTGCAGTTTCCGTTATGAATCTTTTATGCGAAACCGGAGCAGAGCGCGGGATTAAACATGAGCGTACGTACTTCTATACTAGTGATGAGAATTTCTGACGAATACGAATAGTGTTTTTTAATTCCGAATTTGAATCCCAAATTGAACCAAAAAAATCGACAGGATTTGTCGAGAGTTTGTCATTGATTTAATGCTAGCGTATGAGACGAAACTAAGACGAAGTTAATATCTACAGGCAATATACAATGTCCTCTAAAGTACAATAACTACAAACAACTTAGGTATCTGATGTCGGAAAATACCAGATCAATCTGATAATGTTATCGTGATATTTCTGATAAATATGCTGTTATATTTAGCTACAACTACAAGTAACTCATGATACAAAACATATTTTGATAGAGATATTATTTAAATTCCATAAAGACTACAAGCGAGATGTTTATCCTAGCCATAGGCAATATTATTAGAATATTTTTTTATTTAGACACATTTTATTTTAGAAAGACTAAGGTTAACATTAACAACCATTTTGTACTAAGAAGATCTAGTGTTATAACTATGCAAGAATTCCTTCGAGAATTTATCTTTCGTTCATAACAGTAAAAGTTATGAAATTTTTAAGGTAATATTTTAGGACAAACAAAAGAGGCGATTTTTTAATGACTTCGCCTATTTCGGTCACACTCTATTACGTTCAGTTCCGCGTAATTTTGACCAATGCGTTTGCGTCATTCTTCTAAAGACTTCAAGAGAGACAATTTTGCTGACTTCACTTGGTTACCTACTTTAAAAATGTCATTTAGTTTAGCGCAGTTTCATTTGAATTGCACTAGTTGTTTTTTAGATTGTTTTAAAAAAAAATTGTTGTGTCTTAGTATAGGGACCTTTTTCACGATTTCAAAACGCTTGTGTAAGGGTAAGGGCACTTACAAAATGTAATGTTCAAGTAAATAAATAATCTGAATAGACGGAAGCCTTCAAGCTGCCTAAAATTTTGTCACTAGAGCATACATTATCTTCTTTTATAAATAAGAAAGGTCACCTAACAGGTCTTTTTAATCATACTTCTAAGATCGTTTTCAAAGTTTTATGAGTTCATTCCTCTCTAATCTCTTATAGAAACCACAGATTAAAAATAATTGACCTGTAATAAGATCAATATGATCGAACCTTTTTAGGGAAATCCCGTGATTCGTAATCCTCAAAAAAAAAACATAATCATTTCACCATTAAACCATTCCTAAAATATTTTTGGAATTCTCAGACTGCCTTATGATTCCATTTAGGAAAAACCGTCATCAGTTTTGGCCAGTGACTAATAACTTATGTCATACGTTTTATAGTTCGAGTTGAAAGGTACAATGACCTTGCGATAGATTTTACATTAAGCTTAGTGGGTGTATAATGCAGATTCGGCAGATGATTCCCACGAGTAACATAGATTAAAAGGTTAGCCCAAGGCTGAACTAAGCTAGTTAATTAGAAAGGTATTTCGTGATTACAGTTTTTGTTTACAGCGCAATACCAAATGGACCAGATCTGCAATTATTTCAGTAACAAAAAGGTATAAAACAGAAATGTTCTAGTTTCTTGTAGATGTTGATAAGATGTAGTTACTCGATGTTTAACCTTGAATATGAAGATGATAATACCCGTATCTGAATCGTTCAAGTTATCAATAGATATGTGTTTTATTGAGAGCAATCCGTTTTAATAAAACTTAGCTGGCACTTTTTACTTAATCTAATTCGTATTCTATTTATTGAAACTCGTTAATAAGATCTTTATGTGGATGAGGTGTCTTTCGGTCGCGCATTGAAAAAAGATCAAGCGACTACTGTACGCTCGCGGCTCACTTGGTAAGCACCGCTAATCGCAGCTCAGTTTTGGTCATTTTCCAGTAGGTTTTGCTTATAGGTACTGTCTGTAAAAACAATCACTTACAACTCTTACAAGCCATGTTTCACTTGCATTGATGGTGCCTATGATAATGACATCAGAGGCTGACTCGCTATCGCGAAAAACAGAAATTTCGTGACAATATCGGATTCACCTAATGTTGGTGGATACTGAATCCGTAACAGCTTACCAACATAAGACCCCGAAATTGTTAGGGGCAGGATCGTAGCAACTGACTTCTGAGGCGGTCGGTACCCTATCCCTACGGAAAGTTGTAATTTTATGTAATTATACGTGTTATATCAAAAGACTCACCTGATTCTGCACAGTGGACGTCAACAACTGCCGCTGCAGCTCAACCGGATTGCTCTCCGTGAGAATCGCGGCGAACTTGCTCGAGCTCGGCGTGGGGACCCGCGGGGGGCGTGAGGGGGTCGCCAGCACAGAGTCCAGGCGGCCGAGGGGAGTGCGCGGCGCGGGGGGCAGGGGGGACGCGGCCGCTGCTTCGAGCTCCGCCGCGCGCGCGAGCAAGGCGTCCCGCTCTGAACGTAGCCTAGAGGTTCAGGAAGATTTTCTTAGTACTTATAGCGTTTAGTCAGATAAACGGCGTGTAGGCTAAAAGGAATACAAAGAGACGGAGGCTAAGCCAGGGCGATGTCAAAGGAATTCGGGGAAAGGACAATTGCTTTTGGTGCAAAAGTGTAAAGAACAGGGCGTCCCTCTCTAAACGTAGCCTAGAAGTTCAGGAAGTTCAGAAAGATTTTCTTAGTCCTGGGTTTGGACACCTGAATGGTCTATGGGGTATGGGGTAAAAGAAAGGGAAAATGCTCTTGGTTCTAAGGAGTGCGCGATAAGCTGCTTCAGGGCGTGCGTTACTTGAACAGCTGAAAGTTGTGTGGCCCTTCATCCCACACGACTTTCAGGGGGATAGTTAGTGCAAGCTCTACGACTAAGGATATGTCTAATTCTGAATAGAACTGAATCTCTCAATCATCTCGAGTCTGAACCACATTCGTAATTTTAAATTATCAGTACCCTAATTTTAGATCCGAGATTGAAGACCATGTTTCATTCTACGAGTCAGCTTGTTTGGAATAATTGTAAAAATTGACAAAGTAAGCGAATCCAGTTTTTAAAATTCAAGTAAAGGAATAAAAATTTCAGCTCGAGAAATTGGGTCACTGGATGAGCACAATAGCCACTGAAAAATTTATCTTAAAGCGAAGGAAGCATTCTATCTCTTTTTCGTTGCATTTAAAAGAGGAGATAGGACTTGAATTCTTTTATCACAAACTATAGAAATATTTCTGAGAAAACCCGATGGATGAAAACTTATTCATCTCTGAGCTTAAATAAGACATTTTTATATATGAATTACTGTATTAAATTGAGTTTCAGAATTCAAAATAAAACTAAACCATTGCGGTGCAATTAACAACTGTCTTTATTTCGTTTAATCTATTGAAGTAATTAACAACGTAAACTAAATTATCCACACTATATTATTTTACACTATCAGTTACAGAGACGCGACTGCTAACAGACCGACAGTAAGCAAAACCAAAGCTAGGCTATTGAGACTAGCTGTAAATCAAGAGTCAATTTTTATTTTTTTGTTCCATAACAGATTGTCCAAATTTGTTATCATTTCCAGTATATTCCACAACAGGGGGTTTACCATGACGTATTATTAAACAATTCAGTTTAGGTTCCAGCTGTCCAAACTTTACGACAGCGTCCTAGCTTACGTCAAAAGCAGTTCATAATAGGATCTAAACTGAATCACTTTGAACGGTCATAGTACGATCCTTCTCATATCTTACCTCTGCAAGTCACCACACTCGCAAGCCTGCATGGCCCTCGCAAACGACTCCTCCGCGGTCGTGTTAGCGTCGATCTCGCTGCGCAGCTGATCCGCCTCGTCTCGTAATCGAGCCCCTTTCCTCTGGATGACGTCGAGTAAAGCCAGGAGCTCGTCTTCCACGGGACGCGACCTGGACGCTGACGCGGAAGCGGAAGCGGAGGAATGAGCATCTTTCCCGCATGATGTTTCGGTGCTGAAGCCGGAATCCTGAAATAGAAAGTTTGATGTAACAAATTCTAAATTAAAGGTTAGACGACATTGTGAGGGCAGTGGCTCAGTGGATCCGGCTGGTACAAAACAAGAGTGGCGTGATAGACAAGAGGCCTTTACCCAGCAGAGGGTGCTCGCAGCTGATTAGATTGACAACAAACTCTAAAATGTATATAAAATAATAGGACATCTATGTTTTGGCATAAACCTCTTAACACCGAGTGTTTTTTCATTTATCTGTTACTGAAGATCTTAAAGGTGGAACATCTTAAGGGTCACAACTTCACAATCTTAAATTTTCAGAACACACATAGATAAAACGAACAACCAGTCACCATTGAGTTATTATTTGTCATACCTGCACAGAAGGCTGCGGCTTGGTCCTAGCGGAGTCAGTTCCAGCTGCAAGTTTTCTCCGCACCCTGACCCCCGGCTCCCAATCGCGGCGCGCGCTACTCGCCGGCGTCGATGGAGGCATCTTCGAGCGCAGGTTCGGAAACGTCTCGATGACGAGATCTCGAAACTCGAGCAATGCTCCGACCTCATTCTGAAGTTCCTGTGCGGGGGGTGGAGGTGATAGTTCTCTGTTAGTTATTACAGTTAACACAGTCAAGGCCAAAGTCCTAGTACTAGTACTAGTAGTCGCTCTCTCTAGAGAGAGCGAGTGTGTCCTGGGCATCCAACGTGTTAAAGTGACAATTCTTACGGCCAGTTTCTTTATTTTCCTGTTTTGTGGTTGAGGATTTGGTTTTTAAAATGGCATAAACGATATTAAGTAAAATCAGAGATGGACACGTGGATAGAATATTTAATTAAAATAACACTTAAACGCTTTTTAAATATTTGAGACGTGCGTGATTAAATTATTTGACGCACTTTTCAACGTCAAATTATGTCAAAGATAAGCACCACTTACAATAAGTAACGTTTAAATATTTGAGCGTTAGTAAATTAGCTGTCAGTTGAAATTAGAAGTACAGTGCAATCGGCTTTCACTACTGTTTACCATTAACTCGCTGTCATTTGTCGGAGTAAGTGCTCCCACACAAATCCGCGATGCGACGCGATGCGAGCTCGCATCGCAGAAATTCGCATCGCAAGTTTCTGCGATGCGACGCGATGCGACGTCGCGCGAATTTGTGCGACAAGCCGTTTAGTAGGGCGATGTAGGAATGTGCGATGCGAAGCAGATCGCAAATTCTTGCGATGCCATCGTGCGAATTCGCGCGATATCGCAGATTTTGACAATGCGACGCGACGTCGCGTTTTTGTGTGGGAGCCCTATTTTTACTTGGCGAGTGAATACGTATGGAAATGACTAATTAAAACTTTATTTGCAGATAGTAAAACTGCTATTACATAAATATTGGTACGCATAAGTGAAATATTACTTTTGTGCTTTTGTGGCAGTGCAATAACATCAGTGACGTAAGATTTTAGCATCATTAACAGATTTATAGCTAAAGAGAGTAGGTACCTATAGAACTGGAAATAATTTTGAAGTTTTAACTTGTTCCTCGATGTTTATGATAAAAAGGGGTTGATGGAGCTCTGTGGCTATTTGCAAATTAGATCTTTTAAAACAATGACGCAAAACCCCAACTTGCTCTAACAATATAAGGAAGGCCAAATCAATGCTATTTTCACATTTTGCACTTCACCCTTTTCACTGTCAGAGCTTCGCATTCGAGTGGAACTTTTACATAATTTTATCAGTTGGAGACAACACAACACTCCGGAGGGAATACCTGCTCGTTCTTGTGTAGGAATGTTCAAGTAACTTTACCAACTACGTGGTGAACTAGGTCAGAAAGTTGGACTTTGAAGTAACGAGAAGTTGCTTAACTAAGTCAATTTAACTGCTAACTGCAGACAAATTCAGTATTAGATTAGATCAAACGCGACAATATTTATAAAACTAAATGACAATATTTATAATCATCATAAATAAATAGTTATCAGACATGAGAAATTGCAAGCACAAGACATTGATTGATTGAGGGGCGCATTGTCTTGGCGACTATAAATAATTTCTAAACAAAGAATAAAGATGAATTGAGTACCCAACCCACTAACGCTCTGTACCTACTATGTTTATAAACATACATAGCTTTCAGTTAATGAAAAACTACTTGACAATAATACTGAGCAATCAATGCACCTGAATGTATCTGACGATAAAAATATGATATAAGGGGATGAAAGAAGGAAGATGAGGTTAATAGAAGATATTGGAAATTCCATCGTTGCTATTGCAAGTCCATGTAAAAAATGTATGACATCACATTATGAAACGTCAACATTGTACATGGACGAAAGAAATTGGCAGACGGGTTTAAAAAAAGGGAGACGGAGTTGATAGAGTATGTAGGAAATTCCATCGAGGTTATCGAAGTGCAACACACAACGGTAGACTAGAAGGTGAATTTTCACGATGAGTACTGACCTGAAGAGCGACGAGGGACTTAGCCTGCTCCGAGATGAGATAGTGGAAGGGTTCGGGCGGCGTTCGCATCTGGAGACACTCCATGCCAGAGCCGCCCGAGCCCCCGCTGGCGCTGTCTGCACCTCCCGTCTGAAACAACACAAATATGTTAACATAAACGCGACTATATATACCCAAGCCGTAGCCGTAGGATATTAAGGCTAAGATCCTTTGCAGATGTCCTATGATAGTTACAGGTTTGTCCAAGTGCATATTTAGTACATTTCCAAATTCGCAGAGATCTAATAGAGAGAATTCCGTACGAGGTTGCAAGCCTATCGCCGAGAATTCAAGTATCCTAATGAGGTTGTATTTCTTTTCAGTTTTAGTTCTTTTCAGGTTTTATTTGTTTTCAAAAATTATGTAATAGTATGTGTTCAATTCATTGTTTTACATATCTGGTAGGTAGGTACTAGGTGCTACAGATTATCAAATACTTCTAAATTGTAGGAAGTCGGTGACGACAATGTATTGGAGTAAGTGGATATAACTGGAGCAGTAAACAAGCGATGAATGCTAATGATTAGTCACGTATATCACGAAGATCTTTAGTGAACAGTGCCTGCGCAAGGTAGAGACGTCATATTTGTTTATTTGGTTGTCGAGCAGAGTTTAGGTTCGATAAACCTTGGTATCACATGATTAATGCGTACATTACTAAGCGTATAAACGGTGTTATCGACGTGTGCTATCCAATCCGTACAAGAATGTGATTGAGATTTGATTAGTAATTACACGAGTAAGAATGATTATATGATTACTTATTACCACAACACCACTACACGGGTCCAACTGATGGAGAGGTATCTCGAAGAGCGCACAAAGTTTGCAAAGTGCCTTCTTGCAAAACTAAATTTGCACAGAGCTTTGTGTACTTTCTAGGACCTTTTCTCTACAACCGTATCAGTGAATCAGTGCCTCTAAGAGATAAGACTAGGTATGCATGTAAAACAACATTAGAATTGTTCCTACGCCAATTAGACTACGACTCGACTGAAAACTTATTACTTATTTTAAAGTAAGTAATAGATTGTACCATATTGTGTTTTTCTAGCCTTGTTTTAATATTATACCTACATTCATTTGATTTTCTCCTGAACCTTAGTTAATATATACGTACCTTAGTTTGTAACAATAATATTAGTAGATATTTAGAACTATTTCATAGCAAGTGCATTTATCCAGTAGATAATCTTAACACATCTACGACGCTGACAACAACACTACACTAAAATTATGTTTGTAAAATGGAAGGGAGAGCTGCCTTGCCGTAACACAGTGTATACTAGCACGGGAGGTATGTTCCCTATTTCATAGTGCATTAACAGTAACTCTAAGCTAGCGGTATTGTAATGTAATTTAAGCACTATGTACTTGTACCATTTAAGTTATGAAAATAAATTTATCTTTATCTTATCTTATCTTATCTTTATTGTATAACGTTGGGGGAAACACATGTATGAATACTGTTTTTATTCATTGCGGATGACATAAAAAATGCATTCTGTCGCCATTCGGCCGTAAAAGTAGCAATTACTTTAAGTAATGTACTTAATGCAGATTTTAAAATACTTCAAGATGCATTGGCAACAGAAAGTCAACATAAACTGCAAAGTTGCATAACAACTCTGAATTGGTTTGAGAGACTTGACAGTAACAGAATAATGGGTTATTCGAGCAAATTGTAGTAACCTCGGCAATCGTCAGCCAGTCTTATCCGCTTTACCATTTAGTGTCTGTCACTTACGGCTTAAACATCATTACGCGTTATTTACAACAACAAAACGTTCTAGAACCCAATAAAACGTTTGACCATTAGCTGTGTAGGTTTTTCAAAGGAACAAGAAACAGTGTCGCCGTGTGCTCCACCGTTAAATTGAGTTACGGTCGAGTGCGTCGCGTCCGGGCGCAGAGTCAACGTCTTTCTTCCTTTGCGACAATGGAACGTTGCATTATCGAAAATGGTATTGCGAAATCCCTTAAATAGACTTGCAAAGGGCCTCTGACTGCGACCGCCTTAATCATAATTCAGGAAACATGGACGTTGTCAGTTCCATTGAATTTTAAGAGTAAGAAGTAGTTCTGAACAACATTACGAAAGTAATAAAAAAACTCGAGACCGACCACGACTGCCTCTCTTTAGTATAGTCTAGACTAGGAAGAAAATAATGGTCATGGTGTACTGCGTTAAATTCAGTAGTATAACTAAATTGACAAAATCTCAAAAAAAGATTAGAAAGAACATGTCTAACGTATCTTCACTTTTCCTTCATGACTAAAATGGTGAGACCACTACTTCCAAGTATCATTTTATATTACCAACCCGTCTGAGCCTCACGACTGTCCGTTCCTTCTTCGGCCGAATTTCATCTTCATAGTACAAGCACATATTCACATTTATTGATTTTTATTTTTATCTTAACAAAGAAGTACTGCAAGTGTTAGTTCGTCAAATATCAGTTGAACTGTGCACAATCTTATCGTAAAACTCTGAACAGTGGAATGTCAATAAAAATGTTTATCAGATGATAAAAACACTTGGACCGAAGACGATAATCTTGGTGTCAACAGATATCGGAGAGTAAAATATGATTTGTTTAAGGTGAAAAATCACAATCAATGCTCATTTTGGACAGTTACAAATGTTGGTGTTATAATTTCATATTTTTCTTTCTATTTTCCTTTCTTATTATTTTAAAAGAAAACACTAGAAATTGTTGTGGCTAAGTAAGTTCGTATGAGCAAGTGGCCATCTCCGATAGATGTTTGCGATAAACAGACTGGTCTTAAGGGTGTACAAACTGTACACACTGCTATTCGGTTTCAATGTCATAGTGAAACTATGAAATCTAGAGATTACATTTCGACTGACAGGTAGAATGGAGAAACTCTATGAATCATCTTCAATCAGCTGAATGTACTGTGACGGATGAGTAAAATATGACACAGCTGCGTACATCGACTAGGTACTTGAATCACTCAAAATCAGTTCCTAGAAGATACTTGAAGTGCGTGGAGCGGTATGCGTGCAATTTATCGTAGAAATGGAAAGTTTACATGGGCGTATTCAAATTACATTTCCGGTAAACATATCAAATCACAAATTAGAATATTTGTATAACAATTTACAGAAACTTGTTTGTGAAAGCTTCATTGTATAGGTGCTTCAAGTGACATACCGTTTGAACAATCGACGGACCGATGGAGTCGACTCGATGACACCACGTTTTGGCGGCAATTTCATAGTTTCACTTTCCTTGGAGCGGCACGTTGCGTCAGAGCAAGGCCATGTTTACATCTCGTTAAATACTAGTTAGTTGTCTCTATTATAATAGCACTTCACTAATGTGGTATGACATTAAACAGACACTCACAAATCATTAGAGAACTGCCGGACTTGTCAATTGTTTTATTTTCCCTCGCCGAGGCGGCACAATTTCGAAAATTAACTGACACGCACAATGTAGTATTTGATAGCTTATAAATTAGCGGCCTCTGAGTAACTAATAGCAGACAAAGTATTTTTTTGCCATTGTCCTCAAAAACAGATTTAATCCTCAAAGACGTTGTACGATATATTTGTCAATAAAATTTACAAATTAACAATATTGTAGAGACATTATTTTTAATTGAACAATATAAAATCAATGAAGTTGAGAGAAACAGAGGATGTTTACTAAAAAATAATTTTATTTATTAATAAAACCAATTCAAGACTATACTTCATTTCTTGAATCGAGCTAATAGGAAGAAAAAATAAACTCATTTGATTGGTTGTCAAAAATAATTTGCTATCTCCTTATTGGCTAGATTGTCAAATCAATTGTCAATTGTCAAATCTAGCCAATCCAAGAATGGAAAATTATTTTCGACGACCAATCACGTGCGTTTATTTTCTTCCTATTAGCTCACTTCAAGAAATGTATGTATAGATAATTTGAAGTATCAGGCAGGTCAGATCAAAAGTAAGAAAAATACAAGCTTAGTAACTTTACAAAGACTGGATCACGGTAAGACAGACAAGTTCAAAAATGATGAGTTAAAATTATTATGTCAGGTCAAAAGTAGGTGAGGTAATGCATCAAACGAACTCTATATGCTTCCACTTGATTCGATAACTTTGATTGATGGATTATACGAATGAATCGTGTACGGCGCGTCTATTGAATGAAATTGTTACAGTCCATGTAAAATGCTCACGTTTTTGTTCTGCAATACACATAAATTCAAATAATCCCTCAGTAATCTACAAGACAATCATTGTATAAACTCTTTGTGTTTTCGAGGACAGTTTTTGCGTATAGTCAGCCTTTCTATAGAGCTAGTTTTACATATTGACACACTATAATACAATAAAGTTAAATATAATAAAGTTCAAAAATAATGTAACGCACCGATTCAACAGGATTGATTTAAAAGACCTTTGAAAGGGTAAAGCAATGTTTATGCAAGATACGTAGATTTTACTGGCGTAAGAATGTTACGAGGTTAATGTTATGAGTTTGCTCAACAACAGAATCAAAATGTCTCAGAAACATACCACCAGGTCGGTTCATCTCTTGTATCTTTGAACAAGACTCATACAATATCGCACCTTTGAATGTAAAGGTCTAAATGTTAATCAGGCATTGTTTACTTTGAAAATTATAGTTAGAAATCACATAAAGCACTTCAAGTTAACATGAATAGTAATTCATGTTAACTTGAAGTCAAATATTGATAGATTTCAAGGATGCTCGTTTAAAGCCAGACATTCGTGTCCAAAATGATTTGGATAAATCGTTAAATCTAAATTTATAGTTCAATAGATAATGCGATAAAGAAATATAAATGTATTGAGGGCGGCGACTCGTCTCTACCTTGCTCGAAATGAATTTAATAAATAAATGTCGTAAACGTTTTGCAAACCTTGTTGAAGTTGAATTAGATTAGATTTTAGAGAATCCTCGAAGCAAAGCAACATTACCCTCAAGCTAGATATTCTTTCTGATCGTTTTAAGCGTCATGATCCATTGAAGATGTTCCTACCAAAAATCATTATGGGACTGTTCTCATCAAAAAATACCTTGGGATAGAAATTCGATGGCACTATTATCCTATCCATCTAACACAGGTTTGTTGTGACATGGATCACAACATTTATTGTGATTGCTTGTATCTAATCGATCAAGTAACGTTCTGAGGCAATGATAGTGCTTATTGACAGTTTAGCGATGATACAACTCATCACTCACCCATCAAAACATTATTTTTCCACGTACACATGTCTAGAAGGTTCATTTTGATTGACGTCTCGATTCCGCAATGAATAATAACTCGCATTACCTACCGTTATTGATTCACGATTGTTTTATGTAGTTCTTTATTTTAAGCTCACACACGATTTATAGCGTCGATTAAATGAATTATTGGAGATTGGGGCAGTCTCGATTAATTGAAGGATGCTTTACATTTATGTACGTTCTAATCAACCCGTGACGTATATATAGTAGAGAGTAAAGAAGCCTTAGTTGCGATTCTGTTTGTTGGAGAATTGGTGTTAATAGAACACTTGATGTACGTTTGGTTTGTACTTTAACCGAACATAACAAACTTGGTCGAAGCCTTACAGTCAGTTCGTGTATGTCAGTATCGTGGGTCATCTACAAAGTAACTGATCAATGGTCAAAAACCGTGACAAGTGTCAAATAAGGAACAAATTTATAACTCGTCATCGGCGTTCGAGAAACCTGCTGTTAGTTTACGAGTTTGACTCACACTCACACTCCGTTTTTTCTTTTTATTGTATCAAATGAAACTTATTCAAAACAAAACTGCAGTTGTTTATTAGATCAAATTAATCAGCGCTATAGCTATAAACCGGTATGTTACGATAATACAGGGGCACCGCACACCCACGCAAAAATTACACGTCTCATTAGACAAAATGACTTTGCAGTTAGCAAAAACCATTTATGTAATTGTCTCGTTTGCTGAATTCCAGTTTCTGCGCGTGTGTCAACTGAGCGTGACATTTTGACACACTCAGCGGGGAGGTACATGTGGCCTGTGGGTGACAGGTTTTAGTAATCGACAGGGCAATTTGCAACTTTGGTATACTGTAAATAATATATTTTTTAAAAAGAGGGTTGTAAAATTGTGTGTAATTTTGTATCGGAGTTTCTGTCCAGAATAGCTACTTAATTTATTTGTTTTTGTTTGAACATACTGACGTGGCTAGATGGTTTTTACCTGTTAATTATGAATCTATTCAGGAGTTTGAAGATAGTTTTCTAAATTTTTAGTTGATAAAGAAGCTGTTTTTAAAAAGTTAACTAAATAGTTACATTCAAGATGCTTGTTGTCTAAAGATAATAATGAGAATAAATAGTAAGTATGCAAGACACGTGATGAATGTAAAGAAAGTCACACAGTAACTTCTAAATTAGTTGTGTAAAATAGCCAATTTAGCTGTTCCAACTGGCCTAGTATACGTTTCTAGTTTTATTGAAGAGAAACGTGATAGAAGGGCAAAACACATAAAATTAATCAGGGTTTTAATGTTTTCTACTTAATCTGGTCATGTTTCAAGTATATGCTACTATACGCTCGACGAAAATTCGGTCGCCGATCTTCCGCCACGGAACGCTAATACAAGTTATAACATTTCCGAGTAATGTTCGCTGTATTTAGCGCTGCCAATGTTAGCCTAATTTGCTTTAAAGTTTGATTTCCGGCAAGTTTTTTGATTATGAAAATATTATTCTAATAGAGCCAAAGAATAAATATTGACTGTGAAAAGGAATAAGGATATTGGGCGTCGACCAATGTCGATAATTTCACTGCATATAATTATCTGCTTATCCGGTCACTCATTAGAGTATCGATTTCCAGTGTATTTATACACTTTTTACACGATAATTTTCTCTAAGTATGTAGTAATAGCCACCAAAAATTTGATTATTTATTAGATTTTTGTAAACCTTAAGATGCTTCTTTACAAAATGTGAAGAATTTTTTGTCGTCGAAGATCGTCGAAGTTGTATTAGACAGACATTCTTATCGAGTTCAAAGTCGTTATGAGTCGGATTTTATGAAGAGGAAGAAACTTTAGTGATGCTGCAGACATAAATAGTTGTAACCTATACGTTTTATTCCGTTCTGCTCCAGTTATATTTATGTTGTACCTATTAATTTAATTATTTCAAACTCAAAGGAATTACCACACATTTGTGACTAAACATGCGTTTATAAATTGTACTGCATATATTTTACAAAGCAGAGACATGGAAAATTTCACTTAGCAAAAATACAAGAGGTAGTAAATGTAAGTTGACTGTATGTCGGTACCTCAAGTCACGCTGCGTTAGTTTTGGTGTCGGGGAAAGAACTATTAGTCATTAATTTAGAAAGAATAACTGGCTATGACGATGGCACAGTTTAGCTCCTTACTAGTGTGAATGTACTGTATGACTGTATTCAAATCATTTTTTAAGTTTGCAGCAGATGATAAAGTGCAAATAATGTCTTTCGTCTTATTAGGCTTATATTTCTTAGACTAGAAAAGATCGAGTTTTTGTGTTCGTACGGAAGGTTAACAGTTTAAATTAAGATCTTTTGAGATAAAATTGAGTCAAAAATTAAACAGCATTAAAAATGTTAGAACAATATTTGACCTACCTATATAAAATGTATAACTACTAGAAAATCAAACATTGTATAATCAAGAATTGAAGACTATAAAATATCTCAAGTAGAGAAACTTCTGAAGTGTATTTTAATAGATTTTAAGTCCCGTACTAAGCGTAGCGAACATAACGGTAGCCTCTAAGTTAAATCTATTTAAAAGGTAGTTAAAGTTATATTTTACGAGAACATTCCTAAGGCATGGCAACATCGCTTAAGAACTTTTATAGCTATTTTTGTAATGAAACGAACGTTACACTTCCAAATAATACATTTATTTCAATCGAAAAACTGCTATGATAAAATCTAGTTATTGTTAATTTTCTATATTTACTTTTAAACAAATTATCAGAATTAGATATTTCTATGGAATCTATTTTATGTGTTACACCCATAGGTATGTCGTTCCGGGAAACTTCACGAACTTACATATTATTTTGAGGATCATTTCTCTGAATTAAATCTGTTCAAGATGCTATGCAGTTTCCAACAAGTGCTTATGTGAAGCTATTTGAATATAATCTGATCTCCGTCTGGTTTCCTTACTAGGAAGGAATACATGTTTATGATCAAACGGCAAAGCAGAAATGCAACTATAAAATACTATATGAAAGACATTGCATGTTTAAACCGACACAATTTAACTTGACAACCGTATATTATGATGGTCTAGGCATGTAGAGAGGATGAGTAAAACCCCTTTAATAACAGAACAGATGTATTGGGTGAGCGTGAATGAGGTTGCTGGAAGGTGAATACGCAAATAACTTGAATTTGGTGACATTTTGGAGAAGGACCAGGTCGAAAGTACACAAAACCAAGCATCACACTCACATTCAGCTTGTAAGAGGAATGTGATAAGGGTGAATGAGGAGAAATAGGTGAGTCAGGATCGTAGCAACTGGGAATCCAGTATCTGCATACCCCTATGAAAACGAGACATGGTTGAATGTTTGTACGTACTTATATTAAACTGACACAACGCATGAACCGTATGCGGGTGTTTGCAAAACACGAGTATCGATTCCGATAATCCTACAAAAGAATTTGTGTCAAATTCCACTGCACACACGGAACATGTGGAAGTCTCTTGACAATATAGAATTACGCAACAATGTTTATGAAATTCACAATTGTCATGGAACAAATCCATTAAATACTATAACCAAAGAGGTAAAGTATGATGAAACACATGTGGCTGTCATCTTTTGTAAATGATTGTCATCTTACGCAATTACAATCAAAAGTGTCTTTGAAACAAACATTTAAAATGGTATTAAATATATATATCATAATCACTCGTAAGCGTAACCTTAACGCGGTCAAGCTCTATTTCTCTCATTGAACAAGGTAAACTGTATGAATGCATAAATTAAATATTTATAGCAACGCTAGCGAGTTATAATCTAATCCGACGATGTTATGAAGTTACGAGAAACAACTTTATCATGAAATAAAAAGACTATAGTTCTTTAAACAACGACGCAGCAACAAATGGAGTTGATTCTCTGAATGCGAACATAAAAGATATGCTTGACACAGCACTGAGCATTCGTACCATCTGTGCTGTAGCGTGCCTTGGAATTATATTTCAACACGCGATACTTTATACGCAGTCATCAAATTGCAAGTGTAAAAAATAGGACAAGAGTTTCGGAACTGACAAAAAATATATAATGGTATACTATGCGAGGAGTAATTGTGGAATTGCTAATTTAGATGAGAGCAAGGTTCGGCAAAATGGTTCTTAATTTGAGTATCGTATAACGATATTATTTACAATTAATTGGGTTGATCAAGGCTTTGTCCTTCTTTGTCGATCAACTGAATTCTTCCTATCATGTTGAGATTGAAAAGAAATATTATGTTGAGTTTGAAAACATCAAAAAACCTTTCATTTTATACTAATTTGTGTCTATGTTAGTACCAGAATATGTACTACATATTTGTAATCAGATTACTTTTAACAAACCACTTTTCTACTAAACTACCTTTTGTTTTACTAAACAAGGCAATGTAGTTACCAAGATTCTTGGTAAGCAATCGTTTACCTTATTAGATTACGTTCCAACTTTCCTTCTTGGCTATTCCTGATCTCATTTATTTTTAATTGAGATTTCCAAGTCGTGGGATTGTGTACTTGAATCTACTTTTAAGGGCAAGATGGAATTAGAAATTGGCATCTGGTCGTGAGTTTGCCGATATGTTTACTGCACTTGTTGACGCTGACTCAGTTAAGTGGGCCAGAAGCCTATAATTGAACGAAGAATGACAGATGGTCCACTTGGTTGGCGATAAGCACGCTATGCTTGATGTGATCTACAGGCTACAGCAACACTTTAGGACGTGGCCGAGACGAATTTCATTGCTCTCGTTTTCTTTGAGACAAGAAAGGTTGTTGTAATTCGATTCGATTGTCAATAAAATTTGTAGTAATCCAAGCGGAGCTTTATCGACACAAAACTGTTTAGATTTTTAGAATGCCAGGTCAAAAGTATGTATACCTAAACAGGAGAGCGTGTATGAAGGACGTAATGAGAGTGAATGAAAGAGGTGTGTCAGGATCTATGCAAGTGGAGATCCGTGGTCTGTTTTCCATGGGAAAGAGGCGTGATTATATGTATATTTATATGGAACTTTATAGATTACTTTAGGGACTCAATAGCAATATCTATCCGAACCCATCTTAGCTAGAGACTTCCAGGCAGTTAAGATAAACAGACTAGCGTAACCGTCTCGCCGCATAATTGACTGTTGGCAAACAGTGACACTTGCCAATAAGATGTAAAAGAAACGAGGAGTAGCTAGAGTCAATCAAGCGTTACGCTGCTTTCACTCTCCGGTTTGCCCGTTTCATTTTAAGGTTCATTAGGAAATTTAAAAAAAAGTCGAATTCACCGTCGAACTTTACTATAAACGGAGATTTAAAAATAAGTAACAAAATACTGGGTACTTGTATATCACTAACAAGTAACAGCTAGGACAATCAACCAGAAGGTAGGTTCAACTTACTTCATCTTTAACTTACTGCTTGATGAGCAATATATATGTATTTACATTGTAAGATCCAAATTGCTAGTGCAAGATGGGCCTAATGTGAAACTTCTAAATAATTAGTTAATAATGCACGATAAATTACTTTCATACTTTCGTAACCCAGCGATGTTAATCTGGTTACAATTTGGTGTGTAAAATAGACATTTGGAAGGTAGAAAACGTGTATAATTGCATTTTGGTTGGAAACCAGAACATGAACACGGAAAAGGTCCGCATGCAAGAAGGCAGTGGAGCATGTAGCCTAACTAAAGGTGGGGCAGATCATGACCACAACTAAATTTTACGAAAAATGATTAAACAGTAAAGTTTTCTTTCTGACTAAAGTTTCAACTATTTTCTTTGCATCTATTGTGTACATTACAAATTTGTAATCGATAAATAAGAACATAAGAGCATATCTATCTATATACTAAGCGATTGTGAATGTAATTAGTTTATAGACTATCTAATCTATTTCTATTATAGCGGATCTTTAAACACTTACGTCCATGTGACTTATCGTCATTAAATGCCAATTCTTATACATTTTCACTGATGCCATAGCGTTGGCGATTTAGCGATAGGTACCTAAGTCAGAAGTCAAACTGCATTTCTTCTATTAAATCATATACTCGTAGATCACTTGGGCACGTTCTAATATTAATATAGCTAGTGGAGTTGAAACCTCAATTTTATATTCGTGGTCACCAGAGTGTGAGAGAACGTAGTAAAGCTTTTGTGGAAGTTTTGTTGATATAACTCTTATAATTTCATAACACCCGGAAATATTTCGCATTTGCCTGTACATTTGAATGTGCGTGAAACATTTAAACATGGTCCATTGTGCTGGTTGCATGATCAGAGACTAATTTTAATTATTTCCTTCAACGCCTGGTGGAGTCGGCTGGTCTACTAAATACACCTTGTACGTAGCTATTTACTGCAATAGAATATAATTGCTGTGCCGAGTTAAACAGTCGTTGGATAACACTCAACATCCGGGACCGTTTCAAAATAACATCATAATAGAAATGTAATCACAGAGTAACATTAAAAATGGTTTAATAAGACTAGTTGTGTCGAACTTGCGGTGGTCAAAATTACGTCATAAATCCAAGAATCATTGAGATTAGTTTTCATTTGAGTGTGAAACCAGATGTTTGTTACGATTTCGGAAGCATTAGAAAAATATAAACATGCAATTGAACTAGAGGATTAGAACTCCGTCACCAGAGCTGGCCACTTGCTCATACGAACGAACGAACGAGAGGATAAGATCATCCTAAGTAAGTAGTACTTTTCTTATTTTGATATATGATGTACTTAATAAAACATAGAATATGAAGAAGCCTACAATTTACCTGTGGACAAGATCGATGAAGCTGAAAGTAACTGTTTCAAACAGAGCAACGTCAAGTGTGTAAGTTAAGAAGACAAAGGTATTTGGGATTCCAGTTCCTTATAAAAACAGTGTGATATCATACTTTCAATAAGCAACTTCTTGTATGTAGTGTTGCCAGAGAATGATTTATATTTAAGCCCTAATATTGACATTTGAATGGTGACAGCAAAACAATGAGATAACGTTACATAAGTCCTCGTGCTTCTAGTGTTCAAGTCGTATTTCATCAAACAATACCTAACATTACGACACGTATTAATTCACATGTCAATAATACATTCTCAAGTAACTAAAAACCATACGGAACATTAGGAATAAACTCTGAATACTAGTTCTCTCAGTTACAGCATCGCACATAAAGCATAAAGCAACACAAAGGCAAGACAATGTTTATGTTTTATGCATTGTCAGTGCCGGGTTAAGTCATCATTAGGCCTGTAGAAAATCTAGCTCTTGGCTCTTAAGCCATGAGCTAGGAGCCTTGGTGCCTAAAAAGTCAGCTCCTCGACTCTACGAACCGGAAACGATGCATCGTGCTAATAATCGCAGGTCCGCTTATGTTGGTGGTAGGTAACTGAATTCGGATGATAAACCAAAATTAGCTGACCTGCTATGACTGTCACGATTGGTTTGTAGAGTAGAGTGCGCTACATGCCCTAAAACATTGGTGCGTGGAACCTATAGCATTTTCTACTCCTGCTAAGTGACAAAGCCGCCACTGCACATTGTACGGATTAACCTTTATATTTATGTGATCTGATCCTCAGTCACAGGCCATTAATACAGCCTATTGTAGAATTTAATAACATAATATAGTTCACACGACAATATCTCTAGATTCATGCAGGTCTGTAACAATAACGAGAATACCAATACAATATCAATTTGAAACGCTAGGTTAAGAACCAGGTTAAGAAAAAGTTAGCACGATTAATCTGAACTAGTCAGGATGGGTGAATGCTTATTGCATTGACTACAAAGCGTAGTCGTGCTGTGGCATACCTACGTTACGTTGTTATGACAGTCTTATCAAGTTTATTTCAACAGAAATGACAGATGAGTTTAAAAAGTGGAATTTGGAATTTCCAGTAACATAACAAAAATACATCTGCTACTAAACTTTCCATCCAATGCATATTTTGTGACTTTCGCTATAACCATTTTATAAATAATCATAATTTATAATATTAACCATGCGGGCCACAGCTATTAATACAAAAGCGCACGAAAACATCTCCTATAAGTTACCTTTCACGCCTTATTTACTTTTGGATGCAGAAATTAACTACGAATTAGCAAAATGACTAAGAAAGAACCAGTAGTACTAGGAACGACTTGAACAGTCGACCCGTCACGTTCACAAAATATATGGGTGCGCACGTTTCCACCGCGCACGTGCAAGGATACTGCCTAATAGAGGTTGATAATAGAGCAACTATAGCCACATTATTTGTATGGCCTGTTGAAATAAATTACAAATATTAAAAAGTTCATAAGCTACCTGATGACGGTTCAGGAAGTGTTTAGTTGTAAATAATAATACTAGACAACTGGTTACATTAACACTTCAATCAAAACTGTTTCATCGACGAGAGATAAGAGCGATAGCGTTATGTATACTGTTTATTATGGCACGTATCTAAAGTGAATTTGCATGTAGTGACCAAGAGATGTGAATATCGGTCCAATCAGTTCAAGCCACTACAAAACAAACTACTAGCTATAGGCAAGTCCTGAAAAATTATGAATATTTGGCAACCACTATAATTATCTATCATAAATTAACTTTCAAAGGTGGTCGTCTACAATAAATAATGAAATACTGCCACTAGGAAATTGTCTAAACATGAACCTATAGAGCCTAAGGTTACCGAACATAATGTAAAAGCAATAAATTAGTAGAATAAACACGTAGGATGGAGAGCCGTAAAAGGCAGACGTTTAGAGGCTCATTCATGGTTCATTGTTTTAGCGTGGAGCGTGGGTGAACGATTGTTGCATTGCACCCACCCATACACTTACTGATGAATTGCACCGTGCGAATGAATTAATCCCAATTAGACGCTCACACAGACAGAGGGTCGAGAAGCAGAAATTTCGCACGCAATGAACGTTTATTTCTATTTTTTAAAGTACATGTTGAAACATCACAGATGGTTCGGTAATATCCAATATCAGTGATAAGACTATATCTGATTTTATCAGAAATGGAGTGGCTGCAATTGCAGGCTTACAATCACCAATCAGAAAACTTGTGCCGATGATTTTCACGAAGCAACCAAGGCTTATAATTATTCCGGTTGATTAAATATGTTCTCGGTAACAAATAGCTGCGAGATTATTCGCCATTTCGCAATTAATAATCATGGACCAGTTAAAAATGGTACACGTGAGCACGTAATTGCCAGGAATGTTTCGCCAACAATAATTATCTTTCACAATGGCCCGAAACATAGTGTATCAATTAAACAAATTACACATTATTTGTAGAATATTTATGTAGCAAGCAGTTGCACAGTTGGGTTGATAATTTCAAAGTTTTAAGTGGTCGAGTATGCAAATTGAAACGAAGGGTATACCGTGTCATAACTACACTTATTTAGCTATATGCTAGTTAATAATCAGTTCTGGTAAGCTTGCAATATCCTTTGAAAACAAGTACATATAAAACTTAGGAATTAAGAAAGTCCTATCAAAAGCAAAATCTCTACAAGAATAAGTACAATGAAGCACAGCAAATAAGACCAAGAAATGTGTGAAATGTAACTATATTAGACAATGCAGGAAACAATACTTGTTACATGAAAGGAAGTTAGTAAATCGATCTGGCGTCCGGAGACAATTCATATCGAGTCATTATCGATAGGCTTATGAAACAGGCTTTCTACTGGTTATTTCTATTCAGAGGCATCTTTCAATTCATATAAATTATAATATAAGTACTTACTTAATACATGCAATTTTAAGTTCGATAATACAAACTCATAACTAAAATCAAGAACTTAACAAACAACGCAAAATAATCATGTGATCACGTAAATCAGTATCGGTCAACGTTTAATCCATCATTAGTACACAAAAGTAGCACATAACAATGTACGGGTATTATGCACGTACACATTAAAGATCAGATAAAGAAGAGTAATTGTAATTATTGATGTTTAAGATTTAAAAGGCGATGATTAAATGTCGTCAGACGACGTAAGACACCGGCATAATTATACCAGACAGTATGAATCATAGAACGATATATGGATGCCTTTATTGTTTTTTTTTATTGGCGACAAGGTAGATAAATATCTATTAATTATTAAAAGTATTTATCAAACAGCGCTTATAAAGCTAATCGATTTTGTTATTCTGTTTTTATATAACCGTGAGTGAAATCACGTTTCGTTAAAATTCCATACATTTCTAATAACGCGCTACACTTATGAGATAACGAATCGTATTAATGACAAGACAGATATAGATATTTGATACCTTTACCTAAAGAACAACACCAACTGTGTGGAATGTTTAAGGATATTTATTTATAAAAAAATGTAATTGGAATAAATCCATTTAACTTTTTAATAAAAAGTAGTCAATGAGCCCTGTATAGTTTTTACGACCTCTGATTCGGAAATAACAATGACATCCGATTTAAGGTTTCCATAATATATCTAATACCTTGTATAATTTGAAAGAACCAAAAAGTGAGTTATTGCCATTGAAACCTAGTATTAATCGCAATGATTAAACTTTAAAGAAGTCATCAGCCCATAAACACAGATATCGTAAGAGCAACAATATAATAACTTGCACTAAGCAAGCTAAACATTAGTTAGATCTACTGTTGACACGCTTAATGTCTACTAACGGAACTAGCGACACCGGCCCTTCGTCAACTAGCCAGCGCCTTTTAAGTCAGCTATTTGTGTCATTTTGATCCTGTACTTTGAGTTACAGTTTATAGTGCACGTTATTGGTTTATTCGTGATGAATTAGAATAATATTGTTATAAATCTAATACGGACAGTTTCAATATGCTATCTATCTGTGGTTTACTTACTGTGGTTATGTTTTGAAATTTTAGTATGGATGTACATAATTTCAAATAACATAATCACAGATAGATAAAGTTTCGAAGCTGGAAAGTAATCAACTAGTAACTATTAGTTAAGTTTAAGAGACCAAAGTTATTGGAGAAGCCATGAATCACGATATCACAATTGCTCACAAACGTGTCGCAAATACAATGCCACGTGAAACAAGCAAATAGGTCAACAATAGGAGATTGCAACACGATACACAAAGATAAAACAAGACCTTGTAAAAATGAAACAGAAATCGTACAAAAACTCGTTTCTGTAACAAAAGATAAAGCATATCACTTTCGGCACGTTCAAGTGAGCTGTCAAAGTTGTATGGGTGGAGTAGGTGTGAGTATCATATCTGAGTAAAAGTTTATGCCACATGGCCATCGGGGATGTTGTTACTTGTGACTTGAAGTGTGGGCGTGGAGAAAAGCATGCTACAACCAGTGAAAACATTCACAGCTGAGTTAAGTGTATTAGATTAGACAGTAGGTCACTGCTCCCGAAACTAAAATAGATTTCTGTTGTTATTTAAATGTTTCATCACCTTTGACGTTCAGGTAATCAAATGAGCCTTTGGATTCTAAAAATACTTTGTTGATAATGTAAGTCAATAAAATAAGTAAGTACTTAAGTAAGATTTTTATTTATCAATTCAACTTCCAATTTTGTTTTATCCAAATCAGTCCTCTAATTAAAGCGTGATAGAAACACAAACACACATTTTAGTTAGTAGAATGTATTATTGTAACTGTGATAATAGTAATAAATCGTTGCAGCCTAGAGACTAGAGATCTGTCATAAAGCGAGAATATTGTTCAATTATGTGTATTTATATTGCAATAAATTCAAATTAAACCGAAAAGCTTTTATTATCCAAGCATAAAGCTTTGCTATCAACTATTTTTGTTTAATTTCCTTTTCTACATTGCGAGACCAATAAAGTCTGCATTTCAGAAAAGTATTTCTCTTACAAACAAGGAAACGTCCGACAAAGAAATCTGGGTTGAATCCCAGTTTTTGGACACCCAAAATCTCTATTTATACTTGAACAATAAATACAACGTTTGTTAATGATCAAGGTTTTATTTTCAGGAAATGTACACAAATGATACGAACAATACCACTTGAGCACGTTCACTAACTGTTGATCGTGTTTTTAGGTGTCGACTGACGTTTGCATATTACAACATTCGTTCTAGGAAGTCTGAGATATCTATCATATATCTTAGTGACACTACAAAGAAATGCTGGCGATTGTTCCGAGAGTGGGACACTTTCACCGCTAGAGCCCTGGTTCACGCCTCTTTAATTCATAAACCTATGTAATCCAACTCGTTATCAGCCAGACAACGGATTAAAATCGTACTGCACAATAAACTATATTCACATGCACGTCACGTCCCGCAAAGGTTACAGAAAGAAACTTGAACACATTGTTTTGTTAGACTCGACACTTTCTACTCAACATTTATGTAAGTAGACGCGGTTTATCTTTGTGACTCATAAAAACGACCACATTTCGTTTTGTGATAAGATTAATGATATGAGACGCATACATAATGGTTTAATCGCAGCTGACCGAGAACTTGAAATCCATTTACGGGTCATTATGTAACATAAAGTACCTACACAGCCTCGGACTCTTTCAATTTATTTACTTTTGATAAACTTTCACAAGAGTTATCAACAAGTTCGGAGGGATCAACAATTTTCCTTGAATTCAAAACTAGGCTATTACTTACTTGTTATTTTAAGTAAATAAACTACAATTACTAATTACGAATACATTTAAATTTTAAATAAAATTTTTGCAGGATTTCTAGAATCACAAAGAAATGAATCAATCAATCCAAACAAACCGCTCAAAATCAATAAAGAAGATGATCAACAAATATCAAGAGAGAACTGATAGTGAATAATGAAATAGAACTGAAACAAGGCACTAAACAATGTAGACCAGAAACGGTACACAATCACATTAGCACCAATGATCAACTATACGCGCTAATTGCAATGCACGACGAAATCCGATAGTGCTGTATCATGTGGCAATATGTCACTCGAAACGACAACTGCTCGAGAATCGAGCTCTGGTTTCTTGCGGTCCCCATAATGGTCTCGGTGCTGTGAGTATATACATCGAAACTTCCCCTTTTAAGGATGTAGGTCTTCCTGATTGCGGTTAGTTTTATTGCGTTTGTAGGGTTTACGGATTAAGATGCGACAAAACATCTTTCGGAATAAAATTTGGTTTCAATGAGTTACTACATTTTATTTGGAAAATGGAGAAAAGGAGAAACTAAAATCTTTTGAATGCACTATTGGATTTAAGCGCCTTAAAGGATAAGATTTGTTATGGACATCCAGAAGACATAACCAGCAATATACAATTGAGATGGAGAAGCTAATATTGAATACCTTACGTACCCGAATGTACCATTAAGTGCAAAGTATCTATTGATAGAGGACACTTTAGCAATAGTATTATCTGGTCTACAGATATGGAAAGGGCATTATTCATTACTTGCACCTGCAGCTTTTAACAGTTCTGAGGATAAGGATAAATCGCAGTGTTGCTTAAAAGGTTATTAGGATCACAATCGTGGGCAGTAACCATTAACGAAATAGATCACGACCAGCCTTTAAGAAATTCAGAAGACTCAGCTAAACGTTTGAGAGTACTCTTGCAACACAAAAATCTAATTAAGTTATTAGAGATTGCAATTGTAAGCTAATTTCGGTTAGGACACAGCAATCGGTTAGCTAAATGAAAATTCGATTAAGCAGAGTTCACATAATTTTGTTGTAGAAGGCGGAAACGAGCGGGCGGAAGCGGCGCGTCACGGTCCACTGTCCGGGCGCGCACTATTACGTGACGTCACAACGAGCTCCCGGACGGAAAAATAACACACAAATTAAAATCATAAAGCTAGCATTAATATATTTTGAGGTAAAGGTTTTTTTGTCTTAACTGATTTAAAAGACAGAAGACATGGCGAAGTAAAGAACATTACGCAATGTGTAAAATAGAGACTAGCAATCCCACAATGCTCTGAGGTCTTATAAAAATATTTCTTCATATCAAAAAGAGGACATAAAAACGTTATAACAAAAAATATATTATGATCGGAATGTATCATTATATTTGAAACTAAATACACCAAGTAAAACAGCAAAAGTATCTTGTTAACTAAAAAGTGTGTGAGACATATCAAGGTGACTAGAACTTGAAATAGGATCTGTAAATCTCCGACGATTTAAAATATATTTCGCAACGGTACCTATTTAAAATTTTATCGATAAATCATGCATAACTGGTAAACTAGTATCATTGAAATTGATTGAAGCATATCCGATTAAACTGATGTACAAAAAGTATTAAGATGTTTTTTGCATCCGGAACCAAAGGCGTAACGTCCATGGAGGGCAGTGTCATTTGTTTTATGATGACAATGAAAAAAATACACAAACGAGAAAATAATTGCTAAATTTACTTATAAGAGTACTTAATCTAAACCAATTTACAAGACAAGGTTCAAGTTTAAAAAATCATTTGCCAATGATTACCTTAAGTATCTTCACTTATCAGATGTACTTATTTGTACTCCTACGATAGTCTTTATAAAACGCTGAAATAAACTTTATCTACGTGAAACTGGAATCATTTGATCCGAGTTTTATTGAAATATCCAATGCAAGTTCTCGGCACGCGTTTCCAAACACATTTCTCGTGAAAACGTGCTTTACGCGATTCACATGCATTGTTGTTTTGTGGTAAAAACCATTAGAAAGTTCATTCATTCATACGAGAGCATCAGAATCGTTTGATATAGTAAAAACTGTCTCTATCATAACCGAATCTTCAACACGCAAGATATTTACTACTTCATCTCATATTTCGATCACACGTAATACTACGTCAAATAGATAAAAGTTGTTGCACAATATTAATTGTAACTTTCACGATTTCATGGTTGGTTAGTGTAGTAGTAATGTCCGGTATCAGAGCATTTATTTGCTGATGGTAATAATAGGTCTAGCTTATACTTGTTTATTTCTACGCCTACAATATAATTTTAGAGACAAACAAAATAATAACTGATGAAAGTTGGACAGAACGTACACCAAGCCGTACAATGAAAGTCTTACTTGTACAAACAATGATTAAGCTAAGATTATTCAACACAAACTCAAACTATTTTTTTAAAATTAAGAATGGTATTATAATATTACCACTTTGAAGCGTCCTTATAATTAGAAGATTCAACTGCCTGTTCCAAACAAACGCGACACACCATCGAAAGCATCATGGCACAAACATAGTTTCCGAACCCTCGATGCACTTTCCTATGCGAAAAAACTAATGCGTAGAATAGAATATTCGACTGATAATATTTGTTTAAAAAAAATGTGTTACTCCGAGATGTTAATGTTAAATTAATATGCAAATACAATGTACAAGATGTATAACCAGTAGAAACATGAAGCTGAACATATGAAACACAGGGAGTGCTAACTTATCATAATCAAGTACAAATAATTTGCTCCACCGCACTCGTTGTAGGGGAGATTCGGATGACTTGGAACCCTACAGTACAAACCAGCAATAAATATCACTTAAAATGATGAATGAGCTCGTGAAACAGACGACATCGCCCATGTCCGGTGCTCAAAACTACAATGTATTTGGTTTGGAATACTTCGATGTCGAATATAACTTATCAGAACATTAACTTCAACGAGAATAACTATACAAAGACATTAAACTTATGCAATACTAAAATCTAGTTGCTATAAACTACTAATGATAAATAGAGAAATAACTAGCTCACTTTCATTTGTGAAACTGAGCTATAAAACAATATTTCTATGGAACAAGGCGATAAATAAGGAGCTTAACTGGAAGGTTTACAATATCCACAGTGAAAATTTAATAGGTAAGTTCAGAATCAAGAGAATCTGATAATCATACAAATAAGGAGATTTTCAAACTACTCTACATGATCTTAAAAGAGACTCTAAAGCATTATTCATTAGGAGCTATGATAATGGTGTGAGACGAGGCCGGGCCACTAACCCATTTATGAGGCAGAAGCGGTAATTGAATTACTGCGCCTACTGAACTGACGCCACACCACGGAATATCCAATCGTACGACCGTCATCTGTCACCCTTTGTGTAAGTTGAAAGTCGAACGTTTAATCTTTTTAGTTTAATTCTATATGATATGTTGCACAAGGGCATAATGAACCAATATTTGGTTCGTATCCAATACCAGCACCGGATTTACTTTAAAAACTCACGTGTTTATTTTTGTTGTAACATCAGTGCTTACCTGTAACAGAAATAAAATTATTAATAACAATACAAACGCATTACAATCGAATAAATATCTGACGTACCCATCTCCTAAAAGTTCTAAGTTACACACAATTACTAAATGATGAATTAACTAAGACATAGTAAAGGCATTAATCAAAACACCAATGAATAATGATCAATTAATGTCCGAACACATAATTTCAAAACCAACTTCAAACCATTATTCTATTAAAATACAGCAAGACAGCAAAAAATTGCCTTAAGAGCATTTAATTGTACCATAGATAATTTTGGAGTGGAATAGTTGCAAAATATTGCTTACATCATGGATCATAATTCATAACTCTATTAAAGTAGTCAGTTTTTAAAGTAGGTAGTCTCTATTATTTCTATATCGTACAATACTTTATTAAGATATGATATAACTTCAATAGTATTAAGTCGATTTGTGGTGTTCAATATTGGGTCAATCAACATCTTTGCATTAACCTGCTTTCCAATGGCAGTAATGAGTATTTATGTAAGATAGTAGTATTTATTCTGTGATAATACTCAACAAAGAGATAAGTATCCTCGGACATTCAACACAGCGTCATCTAGTCCCAAGCTAAGCAGCTTAATGCTTGTGTTATGTTCAAATGTTCCGAATGTTTCCATCAACATGAGCTAAGCTGAGATTATTTGCACGATGTATCGTTATCCGTTTTGGGAGTAGGGGCTCTGGTATGTTGTTGACATGTAAGCATTACTGGCTGAATTATCGCTTAGAACGAGCGACGGAAGATTTAAAAAGTATGACAATGAGATGTAACCTGTCGACTGATTCAAAGACCTAAGGTTATAGGAATATATGTATGGACTATAGATTTAGAACGCGTGTGGCACAGAACCCGAAAGAATGGCGAAAACAAAGAAAGGCCTATATCTAGCAGTGGGATACTAATAGGATACTATGAAGATGACTATGATGAAATGACTATAAATGAAGAAATATACACTTTCATAAAAAGACAAGTATCAAAATTAGATATTACAACTTTTACAAACACGATTGATTCCCACGTGAAGTATTTATTATGCAATCGAAGAAATGGACACATAATGAGGGTTCAATACATTGTTTAACATAATTCAAATGAGTTGGTATCCATAATTAATCATTATACCATATTTAAATACTAATGAAAACATTTATTAGAATTGGAAACGAAGCCCGTGGTTTCTAGTAAATTGATTATATTGTTTTCAAAACCCTTATCAAAAAGATGAACTCTAACAGAAAACAATCGACTTCAACAATCGCTTTAGAATAACAACAACAAAAAATGTGTAAGATTTGACATTCGATGACTCGAGAGAAAAGAAATCACTTTAAGTTAATTTCAAACAAAAAGCGATGTTAGAAAAAGAGGTTTTCTCACTTAGATACAGGCTTAGGCCTCTTAGATACTTCATTATACGATGCAGAGCGTCACAATGTATTTGTTAGAACGATAACACCTTTAACTGCAGAGCTCAAATACTATATCAAAACAAACTGTTCAAACAGCGTTCACTCTGTAACTATGATTTACGTAAATGAGTCAAACGTACATAAACCACAATAGGTCGTAGACATCGCAATGACAATATGTTCCCCGAACCACGCACCCACATTGTTAGTCGCATTTATGTAAATATAGCTTGTTGTGCACTCGAAGCAAACGGCGAAACAATGATTGGATTATATGCAGTTCTAGTATATTTCCAAGTATGATGAAGCGAAGGTTCATTTAACGAGGTGACAGATAGACAAATGGCAACACGAAATGAAGACATCAAGGATGTACCTTGTTGCAAGCAAGACAGCTCGTTATACATTTGTTTAGAGTTTTGAATTCCAAGCGTGTACTTAAATGATTTATGATAGGTTTATAGAAAATAGAATTGACTATCCCATTTCTACTCATACAAGGGTTAAAAAAAGTCGTAAGTAACTGTCGTAGATCATCATATCTTGGAGATAACTTAGGTCAGAGCATTTATACCTAAGCTTAACCAAAATAAATATGACGATATGTCAAGATGTGAAGATTTTAACTGTCCTTACACAAGCAACATTCAATCTAGACTAATCTGGAGGTATTTAGCACAGAACTGCAAGATCAAGTATCGGCAATAGATACAGTTCGAGAAGTGACCATAGTTGTTGCTGACCACCGTTCTGCATGAGCGGTATCCTCGTCTCGTTCAATGGAACGTGACCCGTCCGCGAATGTCCAATCAAATCTCCCTTCACGACGGAAATCATTTATCCCCGTACAATACCGTTCGATTACTTAACACGCAAGAGCCGGATGACATAAACTGAGAACTGAATTTTATGATTCAAACATCCCAGACGAATACGCTTACTTGTGTATATTTTAACGACGCCCGTCCACTTGTTGAATCGTGTTCTACAATTAACTTGAGTAATAAAGATGATTATCTAGACGTAACATAACAATAACAAGTCTTAAGCTGGTTTATCGCAAAAAATGAAATTTCTTATTTTATTCGTCGTTTTTTAATTATTAAGTTAGGACCCCTTATGAAACAAAACCCTAATTATTACTACTTTCTGGCTACATATGCAAGAATCCCAAAACTGCAACAGAAATATAAGAGCGGACGACCTTACCCCAAATTTCATAACATTTAAACGCCGCATTCATTGAAAAGCTTTCATAACATAATGTCTTTAAGGGCGATGCGTTTATTAAAGAAACCAGGTACGTACAATCCAACGGTACATAACCACGCATAAACGATTTAAAACATGTAGCTAATAGAACATAATTAGTGAGGTACATCGACTAGCTCCTATGGTATTCAGCGTGGCGAACGAATGCGAAGCATTTGACACTTTCTATTTATGTCTCGGCGTCGAGTCGAGATGCCTTATTTAGTGACATAATTATATACCCTCTGGGATACTCGACTTTGTAACAATAGGAATGTTACGTAGTCTTCCAATTATGTGTGAGCGTCTTACTTGAAATATTTGAATGAAATTGAAAAAGAAACATGTTATTAAAGTTGGTAGATATTTATGCCTATTTCTAGAACATGGAATAGACAAACAAATATTTAAGAAAATGCTAGAAAATAGCAGGTCGACGTCCGTTCGAGACGAATGCGCCGTAGATGGCAAACAACCGCAGCACTTCGCATGCGGTTGTTGGCATTAGTCTGGAACATGAAATAGATGCCATATAACGCGACTTACTGATGGAGACATAAATTCGAATAGCGAGCATATATTTCGAGAACCGAACATAACCTACTTCACGTATCGTAGTGGACAACAGGTGATCTACAAAGGTGTGATCAACGAGGCGTTTTGCTTATTCAGCAAGTTAAGCCAAGCGACCCCTGATCTTATATTCCGACTACTGAGAAAAAGGGAGCGATTTAGAGATACAAGCTGGTCGTAACAGATAGAAAGCGCCGTTAACACCAACCGCGTTACGCGTTCTGAACAAACTTGAAAACGGAACAACTGCACATACATACGATATTTAATGGCCTGATCAGTGTGATGTAATAAATCGTTAAGTAATGAATTTAAAAATACGAAATCAATTAAATGAAAATGAAATATGGTCACGACCGTATCCCAGTATTTACTGTATTGTAAATTATCTTTAGCAAAAGTCATAAATGACTTACTAATCAATATTCAAATTGAAATTCAAAATCAGTTGGTAGGACTATGAGATCATTTAGAATTGCGCAAGCACTAAGGTCTCGCCGGGACCAAAAGTGACTTGAAATTAATACTACAATGTCAGACGTAGACTTTACAAGGCCACCTCTCACGATGCCGCCTCTGCAGATTCAGGTTCGAAAGCATTAAGCCTTGATTAATTCACATTAGGCTTCTTCAAAGTACTTACATATTAGGCTTGAGACTCTCCTTACATGATGTTTTATGTGGATGGACTCTTATGGTGTTTGAAGAATAAAGTTGTGTGTAGGTTAGGTAAGTAGGATGTTAGGCAACATTTCAAAGTAAACCAACGCCTGGCCTCGGAATAAAACGTGATATTTATTTGTAAGGGATACTAGAATTTGTAAAACTTTTCCTCAAAATAAATTACTTAAGCGTTTTCAATAACAGATCTAATCAAAACACAAGATCTAAAAATGTTCGTGCGTATTAATATTATTATTTATCTAGAGTCGCGGACAGATATGAGTAAGCCCATACTAGAATAATAACAACTATGCAATAATAAGGATCTTTACATTTGGCATGTTCGTTACATACACGATCAGTAGCTGTAAGCAGCTTTACTGTGAAGTCTGTGAACAATCGATCACGTTTCGCGAGCTCTTATCTTGATCTAAGCACGGCTTCCACGTGCCATTTAATTCCACCGGTACGGGTTGCATAAATGTGTATAAGTGCATAATAATATTTATGAAACAACCGACTGAACATTACTGATACTTTCCCCTGGTTGAAACTAGAGAATTACCCCATTATGCATATTCGACCTAAAACCTGTATTAGCTAAAACGCATATTAAATCTGTTGCTATCTCTTTTCGTTGACATATGAGTGACAAGAAAAAAACGTTCTAAAACGTTCTTTAAACCTATATTAAATTGTCAAGTTTTTATGAATAAGACCCTTAAGCTCTATTGATTAATTCACTAGAAGTTATTTCGATGCCACGATAAGGCGATTATTAAATTTTAATAGATCATAAAATCTTCTAGCAGGTAGAAAACGATGGATTGACGAGCTAGATTTAAACAAAAAATGTATAATGCCATCGAAAAGTGAAACTTGATGCGCTCTACATTTCAACGAAATGAACGAGCAACAATAAACACTTTTTTAATATAGCAATCAAAATGTAATCAAATTTTATGGAAAACTTACAATTATTTCATACAGAACCATTTACGTATGATCATAAACAAAACTTATAAAGACATAAAAAGCTATGTACAATAGACGTTGTGAAGTCTCTTTTGGTTCTCTAACGCTCTAGCAAAACGTATGTAAAAACACGCTTTATGCCTTCTTTAGTTAGCCATTTCAACAAATGTGGCAGTCTTTTAGAGGTTTCTCAAGTTGGTGAGGGTAAAAAGTTATTGGGAGATCAGTATCGAAAGAAAAAGCAGCTGGCTTTTGGTCCACTATTGATTTATTTAAAACCCGTTTGCCGGATGCAGTTTATTTAGTCAAAGCAACCACCTGTCACACAAAAGATACAATAAAGGAAAAGGAGGAGTCAGATGGATGAGAACCGGCATTTACATCCTTTGCTAAATGGGTCAAAATAAAGCGACAGCATTTAATCGAATCGATTCTCACAGTGCGATGTGAATGATTATGGTTTCAGTACCTACTGGTGCAGTTGCTTAATTCGATACAGTTACTATCTTAATTGAATTACACTGTACAGTTTCATTTTCTACAACATTGTCAGGCTTTTTACCGGCTTACATTATATTAATTTATACTGAAGCCTCCTTTTCATCATGAAATATTGATTTATCTACATACGCAACCGACAAAGGCACGTAAAATACCTAATATTATAATGCGTTACACGCCAAAATACTTTGTTTTGATTTTACTTTGAATTAAATGCCAATCTAATCTGCAACTTATGGAAATTATCAAACAAAAGTAATCTAAATCGACTTTGTGCGTATTACTATCTACCTACTTAACAATGTTGGTGAAAAAAATAATGAAACCTCGATAAATTACAAAGCGGTTAAACACCAAAAGTAAGATAATAATATTCAAGAAAAAAATCCACAGCCTTTGTAATTTATGATAGCACAAAAAAAAGGCAGGTGTACAACTTTCAAACTGCATTATTTCGACACATCAAGGATTAAACAAAAAAAATGAGGATAGTGGACAGTGGTTCTGTTAAACGGACCACGGATGGCCATGTCTTCAAACTAGTTTGGTTGGTTGATTGATACACCTGTCGTAGTTTAGTATGAGTACAGGTACAGGCCGTCCTGTGTCACACGCTTATAATATCTACCAATACTTTCTAGAATGAGTCATTTCCTAACAGCACCGGACGAGGTTTGTTTTCTACGAGTTATTATTTCAAATGGTTGATTAATACCAGTGCCTTTCGGTGTTGAATGATGCATGTGAATAATTGTGTCTTTAATATACCGGCTGGTTTATCATAATGTATGACTAAGATCATACCAATTAAATATAGATCAACAGCCAGTTTCTCACGTAAACAATTGCTTACATTTTCAAAACTCACGATTTCAAGGAAAACATTTAGTAGGTAGGTTTTTTATCAATGCAATTGCTTAATGGTCAACCCTTTCACAATTTACCTTGAAAACTTGCCGGTAAATCGTTGAGTATGAATAAACAAAGTTGGTTTTCGTCATATAGTCGTAAGGTTAGGTATAATTTAGGAAAAGCGAACCTGTGGTGCAAGATCTGGGTCTGCTTGTATTGTCGCCGTTTTGTTGGTTTGTATGGCCGCTAGTCACAACCGCGAGCATGACGACCACTCCGAAACACTCTCACAGAATCCTCCATTAGTCACTGGGTGCTCAATCGTAACAGCTGCAACTGCACACCTGGGACACTCGAGACGGAACCCGCAGAATCACTGGCCCGTAAACACACGCACACACATATATTCTCAAATGCTCCCTATATTTTCTATTGCATTAGTCATATTGCACTATAGTACGAATTGTTTTGGAAACAATAACCACTGCGTTCGTATCGAGTTCTTAATTTGGTAAACTTATCGATTGTTTACAAATTTTAAACAGGTCACAAAATTGCACAGGCGCTGTCAAGCAATCAACAGCTTACTTCTGTAAAATAAACAAACAGTTCACGTCGTAATTTTTCGTTGCGTTCGTTGGCGATTATAGGCTTGCCGTAAAAACCAGATAACAGTCCGTGTTACTTCAACGCTTTTACCATACTGGCTGGACGTTAGGCAGCTGTTTCTTCGGAAAGAGAAAGAACTATACATAGCGCAACAGAGCTAAACAACCATAACCGGCTGGTCGGGACTACGCTGTACCGTACCGTATGCACTGTAAAATAGAGCCTATTTCGTTTAAAATGCCAAGTTAGGTAGAGTCGGTTTTCTCTAATATTGCGTGTGGAAATCCGTGATAGATTCAAGGAGTATAGTCATTGAGTGCGAAAGAGACGGGCATATATGGCGGAGGTAAGCGAGTCAGACCGACCGGGGCCGACCGCCAAGGCCGGCTCACGTCACGTTTCGCGAAGACTAGACATGCCTTGCCTCCTGCATACAACACCTAGTACCTACCTACCATGCCCATGAGGATTTATATGACCTATTGCAGTTCGAATTTCGTTTAGGAATTGTAAAAATGTCAGACAGTTCGCTTCTAATGGAAGGAGCTGTAGACTAGCTTCGGATTTGTCTGTAGTACTTGTTTATATCCAGATCTACAGAGCATTTTTTAAATTTACTATATTTTTAACATTAACATTTTGAAAATATTCCTATGAAAGAGCTCTTCTTCTTAATCTAGTTAAAATTCACTCCTTTCTTAAACTCAATCGACCATTATAAAAATTTACACCGCGTTTGTTGTTGTATGGATGTATCGATGAATATAAATCACTAGTCTATATTTTCTCCTACAACGTTTGCTACTGAAGCGCGACGGGAAATGTGCCAGTGAATGGATTTGTTAAATATTTTTATTGCATATATTCCTCTAACAGTGACACCGCTGGAAAGTTACCAAGATCACAAAACATTCCAGACTGTTTCATTAATATTTTAACTTTAATTACATCGAAACCTTATACTATTAGACTTGCCATCAGCCCACGTGATTACCAATGCCTAAATAAGTAGTTCGACGAGATTTTTCAATTTGCATTAATTGGATTATCAGCTGCCACGCAAAGTGACGTCACCAGGTATCCAAAAGGTATAAGTAAAACAGTTTATTTGACAATTCCTGGAGCGTTGGAGCGCACGATCGATAAAATAAATCTAGGTGTGGGCGGCGGTCGACGACCGGTCCAGGACTTGAGCTCTCACTTTTGCAAGGACCTAGGGCAGTATTAGTAAGTAACCTACTTACAACTAAAAAGTAATGAGAGAAAGCCGTTGGGCTACCGAAGTCTAAACGCTAACAAGTCTATCCAGTTTCTTGATTAATTGAATAGTCTGTAAGCTAATTTTCGATCAGATTTCTTTATAAATATGTATTTGAATCTCATCTGATAAAAAGCTACTTTTGAAAACATTTTTCATATCTTAGAATTCATTCCCTGCTTTTATAATACTCCAAGAATTTCTGTAAACCTCGCATAAATCAAATTCCAATGTTTCATAATGCTCGTCAATAAATACAAACAAGAGAAATTGCGAAAAGGGTGTGTCTGAGTGTGCTTCTACTGTCGACTTTATATCAACATATCGGCGTCGCATCGGAGCGTAACTACTTTCTTTTTACGTCCCAGAGGCAGAGGTAACTCGTCCAGGCTGTTAACATAATGTAAATGTCACCACATGCCGTTCAACCGGTTCTGATCAATTTCAAACACTCAACTGACTCTAGTTACAACAAAAGCTGCAAAATTACCTGCAGAAGGAACCTAGACATTCAAGTTTGCATGACCTTTATTAACGGTGCAATTCAGGAGAACTGCAAGAAAAAAGCTCTTCGAAGAAGGCAGTGAAGAAACTGCATGGGAATACTAATTGACACATTTCCTTTTAAAAGTTTCAATATTCAATTTAACACAAAGAATACGACTCGTCCATTTCTTAATCCGTGAACAGCATTTTAAATGTCAGGTTCTGGGTAAGTAAGAGCTAATTGTAATACCGAGTCCGGTACCTCTTCGTATTAATGGTTCAGTGCATAATCATACCCACAGTCGACATAGAAAGGAAGGTTGCATGACTGCGTGCACGTTCGCAAAGCATAATTTAGTAAAATTGTTTTAAAATCCAGTTAAATAGGTGCACATGTATTAAAACGGCCTCGACGCAATTGAAATTCAATCAAACCACAGCTCGCCGCCTCGTACGCGTTACTAAGTGTAAACACAGTGACCAATGTTTTATTATCGTCAATTGGTAAAGCGATGGAGGCAGTATGTAGAATTGTCAATGTAAAACACAATTGACAAGCAGCCGATGACTTGATGGTCGCTAATGCTGCGCACGATGCACGACAACCTTTTTATTTGTGATGCAAACCTGCGTACATCCTATCGTCACGACGAGGCGACAGTCACATAAGCTTGCAATTGCAACATAAACGCCTGCCATTAACGAGAAGCAGTACTTACCGAAAACCTCTAGTGATTTGACTTGACGTCACTGTTATAGCAATCAGCAGATACGTGAATCATGCAGTAATCAGCCTTTGGGAGTCGTTCAAGGAAGTAGGAAAATAAAGGCCAAACGCTATGCAACACGAAGTTTTTGTGCTATTATTTATGAGTAGGTGCTTAAAACTATTTAACGAAGTGAGTTCCTGTATTTGATCGGACGGAATGTATTAATTTATATTTATAAAGTGTGAATGAGCAGTCTAAACGATCCCTAGAATCGTTTCTTTGATGCATGACATTGTTTATTAATGGCGAACAGACAGTCGGCCCTTTGAATGCATACAGGAAACGGGCTAATAAAATGCACGGGAGCTTTTAACCTCGCGGTTGAGCAAACTTATAAATATCTAACCAAAACAATCCATTAAACCAGAAGCAGTAATTCACAATGCAACTGGTACCTTGCATATTCATTTGTTCTGAAATACAAGACGGTAAAAGCTTTATTTACAATTTCTACACCATCAACAATAGTAACGGCATTGTAGGAAGTAATTACACTGTACAGAAGCACACTCTTGAGAAAAAACTATAAACCACAATTAAATCTATAGTTATCGTTTCATCACTCGATGTCGATGTGTCTGATGTCGGCATAACACATTATTTGTTAAGTTTCGGTTGTTACGAACTCAAAGATGAGTGAGGTGATGATGGATTGAGTCGAATTGAGGCGTGACGGCTATTAATCAACATTACGAGTATTACCATTTATTTCATGATATCAAAAAGATAACAATTATTCCATCAAGCAGGCAAAATTCTTACATCACCATGGCTATTGTGTAATTTGTAACGTGTAAAATGAGAGCAGCTGCCGAAAATGAAGTGGCGCATCTTTTGTGGGATCAGAAAAGTTTCAATCTTCTACGTAATTACGTATGTTTACATCATAATCAAGTGTGTAAAATATGCAAAATGATGATATTTTCCTAGTTTACATAGCTGTTACTGGTGAATTTATAGGTGCATTCACGCGTCTTAGTTAGGCATTCAAATAATACCACCAAGGTGGAGAAACATTGTGTAGCACATTATGTAGCGCAATAATTTGACTAAACTATAAAAGCAACGCATCTAAGTATTTACCTAGTTTATCGCAATTTCACTCAGACAAAAGTCTATCTATAGTATCAATCTCACTTGCCTGATAGTTTATGCTTCAACGCAACGTAAACACAACTCTACGCTATTAAACTTTTAATATCATGCAATGTCTTCAGCCGCCTGTTTCACAAACTTCACCACTATGTAACATTTCATTTACTGTGTCGAATCCTGATTTTGTCCTATCGCGTCATACATCATTAGACATTAAACGGCATTTATCATCAGCGGTCATTTGTACAGCAGTTATGCTCCAGTTTCGGATAATTGCATTTGCACTTGTTATGCAAAAGAAGCCAACCTCGTCGATCATTATTTGCCAACTAGTAATGAACAATTCTTGAATATCTGCCACCGATTAAATTGCATACCTGTTGTTGCATTCCAGTGTTATAATCGCCAATCATGCTTCCGACACGATTTGTATTGTATGTGGAATCGAGTTGTGAAAAGTTAAGATGATCTCATCTCATCACATTCGGTTCTTGAACGAAATAATCGCTTCTAATAAGAATCGATTGGATAATCCTAAAAACATTTTTTTCTAGTAAGGTTTTTACTAGAGAAGCAGATAAGGCGTAATTATATTGAACAGAAATAAGGTTTTTTTATTAGTACCTATTAGAAGCATAATGGCTATGAATCTATGGAGAACACTCAGTGAATCTAGGCAAGTACACTGTAAGGCTTCTGTCATGCGTAACCAACAGCACTGTGATGCAATGAGATAAATTAATTATCAGCCTACGTGTTCTTCTTCCTCAATCCCACACTTTGCAGCCTTCTCAGGATCTTCGAAAGGCTTCTTGTTCCGTGTGGTAATAGACGCAGCTTTTACAATAAGCACAATCAATACTTGACGAAAACAGTCATTGGGTTATCAGATGGCATTGTAAATTATGGCGCATCGCTTCGGTGCCAGCCAGCGGCGTCACCGCCTACGAATATTACGATATTTTCGTGTAGGCAAATACCTTAGTAAAATTTACCGAAACACGTTTTATAAATTGCATTGTCAAGCCAGCGTAAAAAAGGTTCTATACGAAATCTAAGATCACATACGAATGAATACTGCAAACCCGTTATATTTCGTCAATGGGCTATCAAATATGTAATCTAAATTCTAATCTAGCTCCCAATTGATCGTAACACCAAGAACGTAATGCGTCATCTATCATCAACTACGCTACATAAACCGATTCTTCGCTTTGGGGTCAAGCAACTTTGGTACGGGCATGGTAATTACTTCCTTGTCGGCTAAAGTAGTTACAGGTAGCATTGTTCATTTTTGTAGTGGCACACGTGCGAAGTTTAGAGGCTTAGTTCAAGGTAAGTCTTGATTCCTCGAGTAACCGTGAAGACTAATTTTGCCCTACCAATCAATAAACAGCAATTCCACAAACCAATTATGTATTTAGAACCTGTAGCGAAAATCTTAAGAATCAAAAACGGTAAGGACATGATTTCACTTTCTTTCGTGCCATAACCGTCGTAAGATGGGTGTTCTTTTGCCCTGCGGCTTTCAGTCTGACGGTTGCAAACTTTCCCTGTTTTATGGGAATTTCTCTGATGTCAGTATTGTAATAAGATGAAATAATAGTAAAATAACAACGTTAGTACAGACAAGATGGCTGTACATACATCAAGATTGTAACAACAAAGATATTGGAAATTTGTGAATTGTACCGAGAGAGTTGGTAGTTTGGTTAGTGTGAGAATGAAGCATGTATTGTTCATTAGTCAATATCTGTCTTTGTGAGGTAATTTCATCACCTACACACGTTTCCACAAAAGGGATGAGTAAATCACCTTATCAGTCATTGCTTCTCGGTAAGTAAGTTCAGCTTTGACCTTAGAGTGGGCGCTAGTGAATTGTGATAGCATTGACACACATTAAAACATGCTTTAGAATTGCAGCCACGATTTTGACTTCAGAAGATAAATTACAATTAGTATTGCGTTATCTTATTATATTAGACACTGACGCATAAACTACTAAAAGACGGAGTAGATATAAAAAATAGCTAAATTATGTCTGGAGTAATTAAACATATTTAAATACACTCAATGATGATATAATAAACCTTGATCATATTTAACTATTACACATACATAAGTATAATAGGTAACATTTTTATAGAATATAAATATTTTTGAATCACTTTCTTGTCTGGGTAGCTTGACGGCAATGACAGTGGCAATGCAAAGTCAACGCGATCCCGATCGTACGAGAATTTGGTACTCAATCAGTTCTGACAGTATTGTATCGTCATAGAAAATTGTCACAAAAATAATTAGTTCAATACCCGCGAAATAATGTGGCGCTAGTGTTAAATAACAAAAAATCGTGAATTAGATATTGTGATTAGGCGTCAAGAGTAGCTACCCTGCTGTAAGGGCTTGGTGGGTCAAGTTCAAACGATACCTAGCTTCCGTACGGCCTTGACGAATCTTAAAACGGAATCGGAAATATCGACCATTATCCTTCATTTAACCTTACATAGAAAACGTTTTGCGCAATAATCACACTCTAAACCACAAAGAAGAATTTGAATGCGACATTAAGCACAAGTCTACGATTGTTCTACTTCTTACTTAAATGACTACTGCTATACACCAATAATCATCTTGTAAGGCTATATAGTGATTTTCGTTAATTTAGATTTTTTGTACCCGAAAAGTATTCTAAGTTTCAGACAAATTCGTTCAGTAGTTCTTGCGTGGAAGAGTAACAACTTTTTTATATATCGGCATTCGAACACTATCACGTTAACAATATTAGTAGGTAGGATAAGATAGTATTACAAAGTCAAAAGCAACAAAACTTGTACAGAAAATGCTTTATGCGAAACTAACGATGTTGATATTAATGACGGTAATGTTTGAAGATCAAACAGATATAAATAAGACCTTTCAGAAATAACAATAGCAAATGAATACACACTAATTCGCTCATTGTAAGGCTCACTCGGAAGAGAAATTTCACAATGCAAAGAAAGTTTTTTGGACTCATCACAACGTGATTAAAACAAACGTGTTTTGGCTTAATGCATCTGACAGGCGAGTATAATCCGATGTGGCGATGGCGTGGTGAACTGGTGAGTGTTTACCGTGCGTAAACTGCGAATAAAATCAATAATTCTAACACCTTTACGATGAACTACTTATCCAACCTTTGCTCAAGACAAACTTGTTGGTATAAGGGGGTCGGTATTTAAATAAAATATTCTCACCAAAGATGTTTTGAAAACTGATTGGATTATGACTCTATTTGAAAATAAGCTAATTAATGGGTAAAAAAAAGCAAACACATAAGCAAAAATTTAACAATAATAATGATATAACAATATTAGCGAAAAGCAAAAGAATAGTCAACCGAATACACTTTCAAGACCAACTCAAGGATGGTTGTAGTTGAACATAAAAATACTTCGGAGGAAATTTTGCACAACTTTAAATTCGATATGGTTCGGCAGCCGGCTTTATGAATCCAAATGTATATGTAAATCAGGATGGGCAGTATCAGTGGCGAAAGACGAAGAAAGTGACACAGTGACCCGGTTATAGATGCCTCGTATGAGCGAGAGTATCATGATGACGTCATATAAGTATTTAGCAAATACTCAATCACTTGTGTTGTAATTGTGATTGGTACATTGGTTGACGTTAAAAACAAATAAGCAACGATGATTCTTAGGAAACCTATTGGTCAAGCACGTTGCATTCCACCGCCCTTTATTTTACACATAATTGAAATTATCAAATTAGTTAAGGCTTGTCGAAAGTGCCAGTTTAATTAATTTAATTAATTATGACAAGTCACGAACCCGTACAAGTTGGCACCAATAATTCACGAGTAGTTTATAGACATCATTAAAGAGAGTGGAATCGACTAAAGGTATTATAAAAATTGCATTTTTCTTCTTTCCAATTCTTAGGGCAGCACTACGATTGCTAAAATAAAATACAAATTTTGTGTTGTGCAAGACGCTCTTATACTAGAAACACTTAACATTATAACAAGAAATTTTGATTAGAGGTAAAGATAATAATTACCGTATTAAACGGAAATATCTAACTCCAAGACCCTTCTAAGAAACGATAAAGTGTTGATCGTTTAACTGACACTCTGACAGTGACATAATAATCCCAACATGACTGACACACATATCCGCATAACGTGTGCATAACACACTCGTCAAATATGACAGTAATTTACTAAACCAAGTGACGAAAAGCAATTTAGCAACGATCTACTTTCGCAATCGGAACTGACAATGTTCAATTGTGTAAATGTGGTAATGACACCACTAGCAATTTAGACCCGCACAAGTCGATAGAAGTTGTACAATCGCGTAATAAAATAATCAAAAACGGTAGTAGATCAAAGTGATATAGACGTTATTTGATTGGTGTTGGCAGGCTACGAAATGATCAAAGCCGTTACAGAAAATACGTCTTAATGAATAACTAGAACAAACTTTATGAATTATGATCTACATAAGTTCTGCCGCATGGCATCAAGTTAATCTCCCTTACACTTTTTATCCAATTAACCCTAATTAGGAAACTTTTAAGTCTTAAAAGCGTGTCATTGGCTGACATTTATAGTGCATGTTAGTGAGAAAAGGGGCACTTAAGTTTACGGATCGTGTAATATAATGGCAGTGCGGATGGCGATCAAGCTGCTGTGCACGCGCATGACACGCAACTACTTTCGCCGATTAAATCTGACGCCGCTCGTCCGAGATTTTATACGTGACAGACGTTTTACTCGAATCTATTTTGAAATAATGACTACTCTGTAACAATAAGTAGAGCATTTAAGACTATCTTTGGAAATAAAACGACGGAAGACAACGATGCAGTCAATTCAACACTTCACAAAAATAAAGTAGTCTGTTAATTAATACCGATAGGATGACATCATATAGCACAACAGCTATAAAGTATTTTTAATAAGACATTTTCATTTTATATTGGAAGTAACAGACTAAACGCGATAAAGAAATAGATATTCATAGAAACAAACAGGAACAAAATTAATGTAGAGGTAGAGTTGATGCTCCTGCTGGCATGACTATCAAAATCTACCGATCGTTACTTAAAATATATGCTGTCATGAAATCCTGATTGATGACGACGTCAAATCAGTGAACTATGAATGTAATAGGATAACATCACTTTCACCGGTAATGGTCAGATGAAAAATAGCAAACAATAAATCAATTTAACTTGGGAGCAAATTATTGCCGAGGGCGAATGTACGAGACAGCGCATAATGCAATACGAAGTTGTAAGAAATATTGATTTTTACCAACATCGAGTGAAATTGAACCGGAAGATCGGAAAGAAATCGATACTTATATTGGATGCGTTTAAGGCAATTTTATGTTCTGATCTCTTGATCGGAAGTAATGTAACTTTTTAAGTATATCAGGTAATATCAGCGATAAATTAATAATTATACCGACATACGTAACTTTCGTTACATGATTTGGTAAGCATTTGGGAGAAACTTGATCTGTTCTACATTATTTGTAAATTAAGTTTGTTTTAATAAGTTTGAAGATAATATGCAATTGCCAAATGCGTAGGAGAATGTTGCAACTGAGAACGCAATGCAATTAGAAAACAATAGAATTGATAATAATACATAGGTAATGTTGCCTCAGGGTGATATTACAAGATGAATTCATGTAATCGTTACTGGACAATTCGTGAGTGTCACACTACGCTCGTGCGCACAAAATTAGTTTATTCTATTGAGTTCAATTACGTAAGAGTAAAAGTTTTCAGGTTATTAAATAATGTAACTATATTCCGAAAATAAATCTTCTAAAATCAGATCAGATAATTCATAATTCATCGTACAAATATACGAAATAATATTATAACATTTTCCTTTTACTACAGAGTATTTTATAATGTTATTTCGCAGTCAGACGACAGGGACATTGTGATCGTCACAGATAATTCTTAAGAATTAACTTTAAAATTAGCGTATAGAAATAAGCAAGTAGAGCGCGTCGTTGGAGCAAAAAAGCATCGCCTATTGCAGCCGCTTCAATCAACTGGTGTATGCTTTATTATGCTATTTTTAACACTTTCTTGTTTGAACGAAACTTTCTGTCGAAACACTTTCCATTGAAGACAGATTCCAAATTTATGGTGTATTAGCTTTCGTCTGTAGCGTCGTTTGCTCGATAGCAATATAGCCATGCATGACACATAGACATAGAGCTAGGTTTTCCTTCTTGATCTGTGAGAATCTTTTTAAAAGTTTCAGTGATTACCGTAGTTAAATGTAGAACATATTCAGACAAAGCGAAGCTAACTAACATAATGACAGGTTAGAGCGAGGCCCCATTAGTGCGTTGCGCTGCGTTGCGTCGTAAAAATATATGGAAACCGTCGCAGCGACGACGGACGCTGCGACGGTTTCCATATATTTTTTACGACGCAACGCAGCGCAACGCACTAATGGGGCCTCGCTCTTAGGTAGAGTTTTACCTATATGTAGTATTGTGATGAAATAATTATCATGTTAAGATTACAACACTAAAGTTAGAACCAAAATCTGAAGTCAACAAAGTCAAAATCAAAGTCTGAAGTAGTACAATCTACTGTCTGGATAGCTAGACAATTCGCGTCTTTCAAACGTCCGACAACATTTCGCGTGCCAGTAAAGGGTTGGTCTCCAGTTTAGTTTGACTATCGTGAGGAGTAGCAGTAAGCAGCCGCTGCCTATCCCCTAATGGTAAATAGGTTAATGTGTCATGTCGTCCATTCCACTAAAACAAACGACAAATTAATTACATTTGACACGAAACAGGATAATTGACTGATACATTTTCACCTAAATTCTTTGCAAATAGCCCCTTATCTTTCTTGGTATCAAATTAGAATGATGCTAACATTGTTCACTTCAGTTCATTTCAGTATAGTATGAAACAGTGTTTAATGTTGAGACATTGAACACTGTCACTGTGTGTTATTAGAATGGTGAATTGTAATTTTTATGGCAGGAAACATGATATAACAAGTAACATAACAAGATCGCGAAGGTTCGCTTTATTATTTCAAAAAAATAATACCTATATCTGTTTATTGCAGGTTTTTATTACATATACACATTAATTCATGGTGACAAGCGGTGGGGGAAATAATGTTGAATATTTTCCATTGCTTCTTCTTTACCTTTAAGGTTCTGGAGTTTTGTGAAATGTTTACTAGTTTACAATTAAACATAAACAAGTGAAAATAACCCATATACTTTGGATTCAAAACTGAGTTACCGAGCCAAGGTGTTCGATATAAAAACTGGTCACAGCAGCCATCGCAGTCACCGCGGCGAAACCAAACCCCAACCGGACGCGTCGATATCACATTAGAAACCGCTATGACGTAGTGGAGTAACAGCAAAAGCTTAAGTTTGAATAGATAACACGACTATCGATAAAGTAGTAAGTTTGTTTATATGAGCTAGGTAATTGCTAATTCCGATGACAGAATTTTTAAAAGTTTGTCAACGGAGTTAGATGGCCTGAAGACTATAACCTATTCCCGGGCAGATCCCACGGTCGTCTCTGAAGGAGAGAACCATGGCCGACCTCTCGCAACCAGCCCACGTGCGTTATAAGCAGTGAATGCGTTACAAGTCGGGACCGACAATTTACGTCTTTCAGGGCACGGAAAGTAGCAAAGCTGATACGCTTATTCAAGAGATTAGTGTGTTGTAGTAAGTACTTAATTAAATTTTAGAAATACATACATGGACACGAGATTATATTGTTATTCGCCTGATTTAAACGATCTACTGTGATAACGGGATCTGAGCGCCATTATAAATCTACCACTCATTGGGCGCCAATTAACCTTACAAGAATAAATGCGCCTAAAAACCGAGCGGGATGGTGAATTATATTTTTCTGGAGAGAAAGGGATAACGCAATTTAAAAAGAAACAGTTCTGGTAGGTAAGGCTAGTGTTTACAGATAATAGGCACCGATAAACATAAAACCAAAGACCTTCCCTACTGCACAATTTCCTGTAACACACGAGGCACACTTCGATGCATATTGGTTACACCATTCAAGTTCAGAACGAACCATGGTAATCTATCTAGTCGAGACCAAGTAGATTATAGATACCTAGATTATAAATAGAATAATCTAGAACAAGCAAGTTTTCTATATAGAAATGATGTTTTTATTCGTTGTGTGAGCCAAGTAACGATTGCTATTCATTAAGAAATCGTATTAGGGAGTAAGCATTTTGATTTATTTGCTTTCATCATTTTAATTAAAACGATTAATAAACCCTTATCGAGATATTTTCGCAATTTTTCGGATCCTTTTAGGAAAATATCGTTTAAAATTTATAGTTTGACACGTGGGAATATGTTATAACTTTCCTGTGTGTAATTGAAATGATCGAGCGAGCTATTAATCATTGCGTTGAAATTACTTGTCATTCCATATAAATTAAAGGATGTTGCGTTTATTTTAAGTGATATTTGATGTTTGAAGTGAGTTCTGTATAATCAGCGTAATGATAATAAGACAACTTTCGATAATTTAGTTAGTGCGTACAAAGTAACAGAATCTTAAAAATCATTTTTAACAACAGCATATCTTTTGCTTATTTCAGAAGCACATCTTTTGCATATTTCAGAAGCATGTTTAGTTTAGGACACTAACTAAGTAACAGTCAACGAGTGTTCGGGAAAGACAAACATAGAAAATTATCAAGAACCATGTTCTGAAACAACTGTGTGACTTTTCGTGTGCTCTCACTGTCGCACGGTTCCTATAACCAACTTACAGGACTTTTGCCATAGCAACGTTGTTGTCCGAAAAAAGTTTCATACAATATGTATTATGTAGTTAAAACACAGTTGCTATAGTGATGGACCTAAGGAAATTCGTACGTTGATTATAAAATTCGGGCATTAGTTTACTGAATTGTCCGGTAGTGTCAATAAAACAATAAACAATGTCCGATAGTGACGTAAGAGCACATCCTACGAATGCATGCATTACCTGAAGCATAAATCGTGATTCATCTTTGATCCCACAGCACTTTATCAATCGCTTAGCTCAAGCCAAAGATCAGCTAGCGGCTTCATTAGATACCCGCTAAATAATACCACTAATGTAGATCGGTATGATAAGGATGCCTAAGTGAATTACGTAAACTGTTATTTAATCTTTTATCGCATTCATCGAGTTAGCTACTCATTACGACGAATGTTTATAAAGTGACTTGATTATAATTATAATTTTGCGTGGCAATCTAAGATTTGAGCAGGAACGGCTGCTACGTTAGCTTTGTATCTGTTTCAGACTCCACGACCTTCGAATCAAAAGTTGAGAATTCCAAACAGCCTACGTGTATTTTAAAAATAATAAGTACAAATATTTCGAAATATAAACAACAGTTATTACTTTTTCTATTGTAACACTTTCTGTTATAATTGCGTTTTTACTATCCGTTCTTAATAAGACAATTGCAGTAATCTTCGTTCGAATAAATTGTATTTTATTACATCGATTCACAATTGACACAGGAAATTAAGCCCACGCGTCAATTGATTTTTATTTGTTGCACGCTAAATTAATGTTTACCATGTTGGCGAAACTTGGGCACTATATAAGTCTGCGATGTAGGCGAAATCTCTTTTTAATTACCCAACAAGTATCTTTTACGAAAGTTTATTAAATGGGTTTCTTGGTTTTACAAGTACAGTACTGCTGAATGGATGAATGGATCTTTGGAGTTATGAACAGAAATGCACCTCGAGAGTGCAGGAAATTGCATATTAATTTTTTCCACTCGTATCAACCAAACTTTTAGTTGAATTAAATAACCGTTCAACAATACTAAGTAATTACTTGTTATAATCTTTGACTTGTTGCATTGCATTGCAGTACAAAATTGTTAATGAATTTTGATGTAGAGCCAACTTTGTAATACTATTATTTGAAAATCGAATCTCGAATCATGGTAATCGTCAATCAGACATTGTATCGAGCGCCTGTGGCTATGCGTATGCATTCAACCGGTAGTACAGAATGACCGGAGAAAGTGACTAATTACCTCTTTGCTTAGAATAGTGTGGTCATACACACGCAACGGAACCCAGCTCGACTAACAAGTAACATTGAATGCTTTCATCCTTTTGCAAGGGGATATGAAAGGTAAGCCTCCGGCAAATGTCTGGTAAATATCTAAACATTTTCTAAAACACTTATTACGTGTGAATCACATTGTCTTCACAACTTTCATACAACGGCTTCTGAATATTACCTACATTTGTCATTAGAAATTATAATAATTTCTAAGTAAATACTTGTAGAATCCAAAGCTCATCGAGATATGAAATTTGCTAAGGCTTTCATGGTTTTATTATGAAGAAAGTTTCCAATTAGCAGAGATATATAACACAAATCACTTAGATATCCTGTATTTTCCTCATAAGGAAAACCCAAGATCATGATTTTAATTTAATGTCCATCAGAGTTACGGACTATTTTACAGATAAGAAATAGAAATTATGGTCAATCAATAGTAATGCGAGCCGATTGCGGTTAGAAAACTACACTTATACGCCATTTAAACAAATGGCAAAACATCGAATGCTACTGGCGAACTTTTCTTTAGCAGTTTGGCTTCATTATAATAATGGTCGCGGCAATAGATAGTAAAGAGTGGTTAAGCTTAAATGGTTTGCGATTCATTTCACGTCTTAAGCGCATAATTTGAGTTGAGACTGCACCTTTCAACCAAGTTTTTCTGAATTCTCTGTAGACAGAAAAAAACACTAGCGTTAAAAGAAAGTCTTCTTATACCTTAAAACTTCTCTCGACCTATGGCTGGGCGAAGGTCTCCCACAAATCACAAACTCTTTCAATAGTCTCTTTCTTCGGCTCACCTACCATCATTCATCGACCGTGACAAGACCGTACCGCCAAAATCTTCACGAGCCATATTTAAATAATGTTCACAGATATGCGTTTCATATGTTGTAATTTTAATAACCAATAACTTTCCCCGACAAGATTATCAATCTTGCAATTGCGTGATATCGATTTCATATCGATAATGTAACACGTTCCTGATACATTTGCAATCTGCTACCACAATACGACAGGAATCAATCGGTAAGAAGCTATTAGGCGTTACGCAAAGAGAACGTTACGATTTGATGGAAATTCTTGGATGCTCATGCTGGTATCGATGTAACACGAAATTAGTTGTTGCAATCGAATAATGTAAAAAAGACTATTGAACGGTTAGATGATGTAAGTGGAGATGGTGTATCATGAACAGAGGAAGTACTCGAAAAGTTTCGTGTATATTTCGGGATCAGCTTATGTTGGTGGATACTGAATTCGTAAGAGTTCTCCAACATCTTGAAAATTGTCCCGAAACATCGTTTTCATTGATCACTTTCATTGGCACTTCAAGTAACAGTGATTTAATGATAACGCAAATATTATTTATATAATATGCAAACAGTATTCATGTTTAATCTACAGGCATGAACGAAATTTGAATTAACAAGATGATTCATACGTTTACGTCGTTATGATAATGAGACAATTAAGATAAACAATCATTCACTAGTGGGAAGGACATAAATATGTACTAAGGCTGTACTTTAGAAACTCAATAAATTATAATAATCATGTTCTATTAGTGGTTAGCAAAGTGCTTCTGAATTTTAAAGGTTTTATGCGGAAGAGTATTTTAATCAATTACTTCAACTTTTAACCGACTTTAAAACAGGAGGAACTTTTATGTTCCAATATATTTTAAAACCTAAATACCTATTTCTGTGAGAGAACATTATCCCAATGTCGATCCCGGTTTGAAAAAATACGTGTATGTTATGGTCTGATAAGATTTTGTAAAATTTTGCCCCTTGTGTTGGAAAATGAAAATAAGAATATTATAGAAGAATGAAATTATCTTACCGTGTGCAATGCTCTGTATTAGTGCGTCGCTAAATCTATGACATGATGTGAACACGCACCGTTTTATTCGGTTTCTTTTTTGCAAACCAAACTTTTTTCATATTGAAGTAATGTTATTTCACTTTAAAATGTGAAGCTGTGTCGTCACATCTTTGTTTCAAAATTAGTCCGATTATATAAATTCAAATTTCACATCATTAAAATCGAGTCCATTTACACAACGCGCGATCCGCAATTGAATCACAATTTGACACAAAAATTGTTTAATCTTTTGCAAACTTAAGCACTTTCTAAGCTTGAAGATATCACCTGAACTTTGTTCAAGGACTCTGGACTTCCGATATTGAATTTCACGCGTGCCCTTCCTGTCATTTACTTAGTGTTTGTATCGTAAGCCTCTAATCCAGTTATTGGTATGACAAAAACAGTAAAGGCCGCACCAGCGAGTAATTTCGCAAGACTGAAACGAACTGGCTGACAAAACTGTACACCGAACATTGCCAACTAGGTAGATAGGTTTTGCCACAATCACGCGATCGGTACAACCTTACTTGAGCCGATAACATTGTGTGTGCGCTAAAATTGGCTGAAGACTTGATGACTTTGCAATAAAACTTAGCCTTTACGAGAATCTACAGCAGAAATGCCTTGAAACATTATTAAAGGGACTATGTTTTAGACTTCATTCTTGTTTGTTTTGTTCAGTTGACATCAGCCTTAAGATATATAACATTATGACATCAACTTAAAAAATAGTTTTATTTGATCCGAAATGCGCCTTGATCTTGACAAAGATTTTTTTGTTGGCCTTTCGATTGCAGAATTTAGACGACATCGACATACAAAAACTACAATTTTATGTGGGTTTCAGCCAGTAGGGGAATGTTCACGCGATCCAAACCGATTCTGGTACCCTGGTACCGATATCTTCGTTTTAACATGCGACCTTTGAGAATGTAAAAATGGCTATCTACTGCGTTAAAACTTTATGATGTCTGTTCGAAGTATTAGCATCAACGGTTTCATGGGGTTGAAAAAGTTATATTAAGTTATATTAAAGTAAAAAATAGTAAATGGTACTTACCTAAGTTCGTATGAGCTCGAATGACGAAGTTTTTAGGCAGGCTAAAGGTCTCCGACATGGCTTAGCGACTTTAAAAGCTGGGACAGACAATTTAACGTGCCCACCGAAGCACAGAAGCGCTCAGCTATGTATGCCACTTGCGGTCACCCATTCAAGTTAAGACCGCTCAGAACGTTCCATAACCTTCAGCTTCAAGAATGTCTTAGCTAGCTACGCTAAATACGCTTCAATCACAGTGAGTCAAAACTTCAAGTTCAATCACAAATAGGTACATACCAACTCAACTCTTATTTTTAGATAGTTCTTCAAATCCTACTAAACTTTATTTGTAGGTACTCCAGCTTCCGTGCTTGGGGGAGCACATTAAATTACCGATCCGGCGGGAGGCCTTTAGCGGCTTCAAAACGTTACCAGAGTTGCCAACTTTCTCATACGAACTTACTTCATCTACAAAAGGAAAAGTAGACAGCTGAATTGTGCAAGATAATTTTACATCCAATACAGTTGCATAGCCTTTCCTTCCAATCGACAGATGCGCAACGACAGATGCTGCAAGCCAAGGCTGATGAAATAAATAATGCACGACTTGCATGTTTCTTGCAAGATGCTGCCATAATGAGGTTATCGATAAAGACGGCATGCGATAAAAAAGTGGATGACACACAGAATATAATTGTAAAATTATTGATGGATGACCTTGTTCATATAATATTCATTATCATACTCGTAGTCATATGAAATACAAAAAACTGTATAATGATGACACATTTACATAAGTAAATTCAACAGAGTTAAAAATACAACAGTATGAAGAACTATTAATAAAATACATGTTTTAAAAACCCCGATATTTTCTAGATGAGATATGCAGATTTATTTAATTGTTAAAAACATGATTAATGAAGACAAGACACCTTTCATACAAAACCTCCTTCTCTTCGGAGTTTATAAACAACGAAGATACAATAGAGAGTAATCGAACAATTTCCAAGCAGTTAATAAACTGCACAATTAATACGAGAACGCCAATGAGCAAATTAAATTGTGTCAGCTGCTTGCCCCACATCGCATTGTCTTGTCCCGCGTCGCGTGGGATCGACACAATCTTTGTACCAGACTCTCTCACTGCCAGTCTATGAGATTTTAATAACCCTTACAAACGGATACACACATTCTGCTCGAGCAGTCAGCGATCGAAGTAGACGGACCGCTTGAGCAGTATCTAGTAGTGCCCAGCAACTTTTTGTGTTAAGGTCATCTAAACAAACATTTAGAAAACGATTTTTTTGAAGATACACCATAAATATATATATTTTTGAATATATGTACCTCGGACTACCCACTTATCAGGTCAACGCGTGAACATAACAAATGTTAACTACTCGTACAGCATTCGGTTTCAACAGCTAGATCATTCCCAGTGGATGTGCGATGACGGGGTGGAGAGCGATAACTGCGCAAGAGCGGTCGCATCATAACTGCTAGAGCGGTTTATTGTTATGTGTTTCTATGGGAGACTAGTTCACTGTAGAGTCGCAGTTTGGAGCAGTCGATCCTGACCGTTTCATACTGCCCGTGTATAGCAGGCTGTAAAGTTCAGACTTTATAGAAAGAAAATCAGTCGACACACTCCTTTTTCAAGATTCAAATTAATAATTGAGTATCAAGTTCCGATTGAAGTGAAACTTGTATGTTACAACTATTCATTCTTCTCCAGATATTGTATATTGAAGCCGCGATTTTCTGTTGGTAAAATAGAAAATGGTGAACAATGCTAATGTTAGTTTTTACTTCCCGCGGCAAAACTTATGATATTGTAAGTCATGATAATACGAGTATTGTTGAGCCGTAAGTTTTAGGTTTCCATAGCCATACAATTATAGAGTTGTGTATCGCACATATCCAGTTTTCTCTTTAGGCTTCTATTCTCAAATTGAACTCGTCAAACACGTCTTAGGCAATTGTGGATGGTAATAAGTTTAATGAATTAATACTTTTGATGCGTCTAACGTTAAAGCACTGTTCTGAAAAAATGTTTCCACTAAGAATGAAAAAGTCTAAAACTTAACACGAGCTTTCTTATAACAATGTTAGGATTCTGTGCTCATAATAAAGTTAATGTAATGAGAACGGAGTCTCAAATCTTGATTTTCTCCGAACTTTCCAGAACAACTACATCCACTGACATATATGAAATCGCCCATGACTCTGTTTGTCACTCTTTCTAATTCAAGGGGTCGGCCTAGAAATAGTCAGTGGGCGATCTCGTGATCTCGTCACCTTCAAACGAAGATGGTGGGATTTAGCAAAGGACAGAGTTTGAGGGAGACCTTTGATCGGCAGTGGGACGAAAGAGGTTAAAAAACTTTAATTAAGTATATAATAAATATCTTTGGACATTCCTCACCAATAATGTGCCTTATTCCACAATTTGAAAACCAATTTGGATCCAATTTGACGTCTAATACAGAGTATAGCGCTGGTGGCGGTTCAATTTGTCCACAGTTTCATGAACTTAAAGAAGTTATAAAACTGGGAGACTAAAATTGGAATAGGGAATCCTTAGCCCAGAATCAGAAGTATTACTCAGGGAGATGTTTGAATTATTCGGAATAGTTTTGTAGAACACTGATTCAAAGGTTGTTAGAAAATAGAGTGTTCTCTTCCTTCTTTCGATAACACATTTAGTTAGCCAAGTCAGTCAGTCGTTGCAAGTTTTCTGTCTACCTACTTAGATGATAACGCATCAACCTGTTCAGTGAATGCTGGTCGCATAACCAGTTGATTTCCATAAAGATAACTGAGCTTTATCCTTATCTGATTGCAGTCCGTATTTGTATGCGTTTTGCAAGGCCGGTTCATCACTGGTTTTGGCTGGATGTTATTGGACTGGCTGAAGAGTTTTGCAGAACTTGTGATCGTATAAGTTATGAGACTTTCTTAATGCGTGTGGAATATGTTATTGAGAAACTTGCTAAGTTAAAGAAACGGACCTCAAGTGAAACTCACACGTATTTTAGTCGGTCTGCCTTATCCATAGATTGATATTCGTTTAGCATGTATTGTGTTTTCTCTCTCTTAACGATTCAAGGCGCTGTAATAGGTAGCTATCCCAAAGTACAGGCAAATATTGACGCTTTTGTTTCCGACGCTGAATAAAATCAATTAGAAGAACTCCATACAACCTTGATGAAAATTGTATTGACCTTTGAAAGCTATTGTACAACGTCTGAAACGCAACCTTCTCTTTTCATTGACATGAAAGTGACTAGGACACGTACATTATATAAAGATTTGGTGAAATGGTGAATTAACATACATAATTGAATTATAAGGCCAGTCTACCGTGTACGAAAGGAGGATCTAATAAGAGATGCATTAAACCATTAAGTTCTTGAGTTTTATTGTATGTAAATTTTTTGTGCATTATATTCACTAGCGACCCGTCCGGGTAATAAATAGCCTTGTTACTAGCTCTTGCCTACGGCTTTGTGTCAGGCCCGGATCTAGAGCGAGGGGCAAAATGGGGTAGTTGCCCTGGCAAAATCATAATTGGCTATTGAAAAATGCCCCCTTGTATATCTTGCCCCACAAAAGTAGCCATACAAAAGAAGTGAAGTGAAATATCTTGCCCCTTTGTAGTTGCTTTTGCATAATACTCTATTAGTACTAATTTATTTAGTACCTATGGACTATGTTTGTATGTTCTGCAGATATTTGTTCCGTGTTTGGGTGTTTTCTATCTATAACATGTATGTATTTACAAAAAAAAATCGTATCTAAGTATTATATCAGTCATCTGGTTACCATAACACAAGCATTAAGTTGCTTAGCTTGGGACTAGATGACGCTGTGTGGAATGTCCAAGGATATTTATTTATTTATTTATTTACCTAATGTACCTATAGATAAATATGTGGGTGTACAGATAAAAAGTAATTCAGGTTGTATTATGGGTAGATGAACATCTGGTTAATCTAGCTAGGGAGTGGCTAGGTCAACAGTAGTCACAACAACCACAGAATGTATAATACTACACCGCAGTAGCAGGTAATGTAATATTTGTGTGACAATATTATCATCAGTTTCACTGAATTTGCATTAATGTCATTGTATTGTAAGAGTTGGGTACTAGCTCATACAAACTACATACGAAATGACAGCATCTGAAGACCTGATAATTTCATAAAAATTAAAATTAAAATCGTTTTATTATTATGTTAAGTATATCTACACTAATATTATAAAGTGGTAAGATTTGTTGGTTTGTTTGTAACAAATAGGCTCCAAAAGTACTGGACCAATTTCAATAATTCTTTCACCAAATGAAAGCTACATTATAGGCTTTTATTCCGGTAGTTTCATAAGTACACCCGTGCAAGGCCGGGACGTGCTGCTAGTTAAGTATATTATGTTATTTCATATCATAAGCTATATTATATTCAAAGTTACGTCTGTGCAGTAGTTTGCATATGAATTTACAAACATCTATACATCCATACAAACTTTCACGTAAGCAATAGGAAGTAGGATTACTTAAAACAAAACAAATATTATTACCATTCATGCTCATTATCTATACTTAGCTAATAAAAGACAAATATAGCTTGAACTATCTCAACTTTATCTTGTTTTGTAAACATTTACAGTAGGTATTCAGATTTCATAAACAGTTCATGCCAAGTCTGCCTTATTGACTTTAGAATGTGTATGCTGTTTGCTATCAGTTCTTAGTAAGTTTGAAAATAGATTTTGTTTATCTCATGGAATTTCACAGCATCAGTTTATTACCACCTTCTGATTCATATTAAAAAGAAAGTTGATTCTAGATTACTTAAATGGTTTTTAAAAATTCTTCTAATGTGCTAGGTTTGATGAGAAAGTTTTTGTTGTGTTGAGCATGTTAGGCCTGCAGGACATTTCACAAAAGATAATTTAAGCTGGGGTCCGGTCAATCCCATGCTCATCCGAACAAAAAAACTATAAAATTTTTGGATTGCTATGGGTTAAGTTAATTATTATATGAGTAAAGCATGCATGTTTATTTCAATCAACTAGCAACGGCCAAACTTTACCTAGATCAAAAAGCCCTAAAATAATAACACCACAAGATGTAACAGCCATGTTGGCTAAGGGGATTGTTACTTAACTCTGAGGCCTAAGCTTCTAAAGGTTTGAGTTCACAAGATCTGAGTAGACAGAAACCAGAAAAACATAAATTCATCTCCTATGGCAGAGTCCGGCTACAAAGATGTTCATGTTTAACACATTCAAGACCCAAGTCCCGAGCCAGTGCGTTCGGGGCACCCAACATGTTAAACTTGATATCTAGTTTCAGATACTGTGAGTATGTTGAATGAAACCACAGAACTATTTAATCACTGTAATAACCTTGTTCAGTAGCAACTTATTACAATATAATTTACAGACTCTATTGCAGGGAACCTTGAATCAAATTGTACATAAAAGATAGCAACCTTGATACTTTACTTTGAGTGGTGCTGGGTACAATAATATTACAATGTTATTAACAAAGAGTTTGTTGTAACATGGAATAAATAAGAAAACTATAGATTAGGAAAAGGTTTTTATGTTGTCTTTAGACCATTTTTCACTAGAATTAAGTGGGTAAGTACGCAGACAAAAGGTAAAGGTGAAAATGTTTGTGGCATGTACCTATCAAGGTACATTTTATATTGGGAACTTTAGACTTCTAAATTCCTATGCTTTGGCCTAATTTTACTAATGGGATTAGACATGCACTTACCACATTGTTGTAATTAAACGCAGCAGCGCCAGCCTCGAAGTATTCTTCTTCATTCAATTTGTCTCCCATTTTCACTTACAAGATGCACTCAACTTTTTAAAGTTCCAATCACAAATGACCAATCAATAAACAACATTTTTAACTACTTCTTGGACGATCCACAAAACATTTTCTAATAAATTACTATGGTATGATACGACCGTTGGGTAGGGAGCGTCCGAGATAACATTGCTTGATTAAATATATCTGTTAACTAGTACACAAAGCCATCTTCTATTAAACATTTCTACGACAAAAATAATCACATTTAACTAATTATCAAACATTGATCGATGAATTAAACGCGAGAAAACACAAAATTGAGAACAGAATACAGATTTTCTAATTCCTTTTTTTTTTTTTTTTTTTTTTTTTTTTTGGCTTCGCGCTATTTGTGCATTTGCCATTGCTCAAGTTTACAAGGTATTTACAAGGTTTAAAAATTAGGGAAACAGAATCATGTATTTACAAAAAAATGAACGCGAACTAAGTGGATGGGATCAGGAAAGTTAGGATATAATTATAGGGAATACTTACAATACGATATAATTACAAATATTTAAATATTAATATTATTATTAGAAATAAAGGAAGATAAACATACATATATATTGGGATCTAAGGAAGCGAGAAGGATAAACATACTTGTAGGAAGGGGTATATTACAGGAGACAAGATCATTAACGAAAGAGGCATGGTCATGTTGGGGGCAGGCAAAAAAGATGTGATTGATGTCACCAAATTCGTCTCCACAGGCGCAAGTCGGGTCTGGCACAATTTTTAATCTCGCTAAATGCGCCGGGGAACATGAGTGTCCCAGGCGCATTCGAATTATAACAGTAGTAGCGCGTTTATTCAGTTTCATCTTGGAGAACCAAGGTTTGAGGGGAATAGTTCCTTGTATTTTTTTGTGAAATTTACCTTTAAAGTTACAAGATTCATTCCAGGCTTTCTCCCACGAATATTTAAAACAGGTTTTTGAAATGGTAGGTAGATCATGAGCGTAAATTTTAAAAGGGAAAATATCTCCAGACTCCACTGCTTCATTTGCTAACTTGTCAGCATGACTGTTACCTAGAATCCCACAATGACTGGGTATCCAGGCAAAAGCAACAGACAAGCCGTTAAATTGGCATTCCAAAAGTTTAGTTCTAGCTTGCATTACTAAAGGATACGATGACTTGGATCGAAAGGGAAACTTAACCAGAGATTGTAAAGAACTTTTTGAATCGGAAAAAACAATTGTTTTTTTGAGTTTCATTAACAAAACATATTCCAATGCCTTCATGATGCCAAAACATTCTCCAGTAAAAACCGAAGCTTCAGAAGGTAGTTTAATTTTTTGAACAATGCCAAACTGTTTGTGATAAACTCCAACACCCACCAGACCTACTTGAGAGTGTTTGGATGCATCAGTATATATATGATGCCATCCATTCCACCGTTCTTCAACAATTGATTTAAAATAGAAATTAGCGTTAGTATCGTTACGGTCAATATTTAAATCAAAATAAACTTGAGGAGGTAATATTAATGCTTTATAACTACAATGATAAATAGAAAGAAAACGAGACTGATCTAGAGGAGCTGATAAAGACTTATACTTTTCATAACTATTTATAAGGAGGGGATGCGTTTTGTGATTCCAGTAAGAAGAAGAATGAATTAGCTCTGATAGAGTTATAATTCTAGGGACAAGCTGATGATTTGAAAACTGTAATGTACGAAAGAAAAACCGATCGCACAAATATTGGCGTCTTATAATTAGGGGTGGTTCACAGCATTCTACTTGAAGAGCATTAATTGGAGAAGATTTCATTGCTCCCAAAACTATACGCATTGAACGTGCCTGTATGGCATCTAACCTCTTGAAAGCCTCTACTCTACCAGGTTCCAACAGGCAAGTGCCATAATCTATTGTACTTCTAATTAGAGCATTGTAAACTAGTCTCAATGATGAAGGGTGGGCACCCCACCATACTCCTGCAAGACATCGTATTAAATTTAACTGTTTTTCGCATTTTTCTACAACATATTCACAATGAGAACGGCCAGTAAGTTTAGAGTCTAACAATACGCCTAGAAATCTTGCGTGACTCTTCACAGGAATACTTACCCTATCATAAACAATGTTAATTGATGGTATGTTTATTTTTCGTGTGAAAGGAACAATAACACTTTTAGTAGCTGAAAGTTCCAGACCATGATTGTCTAACCATGATTTTAAACAATTTAAAGCAAATGTCATATTAACAACAGCAGAGTCGATACAGGAGTTGGTAGAATATAATAAGAGGTCATCAGCATATTGTAAAATACTAACAGAGTCGTTCAAAGCTGCTTCTAGGTCATATGTATAGATATTATAGAGAAGGGGGCTTAGGACAGAACCCTGGGGTAAACCCTTCCACAAGACTCTTGATATCTCCGAAGAATTTATTGAAATTATTCGGCCAACCAACATGTTTTGAATAAAGTTTATAAATATAGCAGGAACTTTCAAAAGTCTTAGCTTCCTCACTAGTACTTCAATGAGGACATTGTCATAAGCTGATTTTATATCTAGGAACGTTGCTACAACAGACTTATTTTGTGAAAAAGCTATACGAATATCAGTTATAAAAACACTTAAACTATCTAAAGAGCTTTTCTTGACTCTCACACCTCGCTTGACACGTAAATGTCAAACATAGCCACCATGTTGGATGTCAAAATTTAAAGTCTAATAATGTCAGTGACAACTGACTGACTGTGACAAGTGTGTTGCTAGAATTCTTGTGGTGGTGGACTCCAATGAGGTGGACTCGAGGAGGACACCACACCACACCTTTCCGTTGTTTTCTCTTGGTCCTAATATTTACTTTAGTCCTTCTAATAACAAGTAGACTCACTGTTGGCCGACAATAAAAAAAACTTTAAAGTTTTTATAGGACGCATTTATTTGCGCAAACTTGGCAAGATGCTGCTCGACGCCTAGCCTGTGGGATAGACGGTTATCCTTTCAGCTTTACGATAAAAATATTAAGCCATTCTGCTTGGTTTGTTGGCTGTGCTGTGACCCTCATGTTACCACCATTCTGTATAGCTTACCTACAATCCTACTGACTTACCATACTACCTACCTCTCTAGGTAGGAACGGATTTAATTGGTATTAGGTACCTACTAAAATAAAATAGTAGAAAAAAATAGCGATTTTTTTATTACAGTTTTATCTTATTTAAGTAAATACAATATACATACTTACTAATAATAAAAATACAATCACCTACTTAAAATAATTTCCAATTTACAACTATGTTTATCATTATAGTACCTTGTATTACTTATATTATTCTGTGATTAGTTACATATTCATATTCATAATTTCGGAGAAGGTAAAACTTAATTTACCTGCTTTCACTACAAATTTACATTTCACCATAGAACTTAAGATGTTGTTCGCAACCATTTGTTCACAAACTTTTCAATATGCTCAGAACCCACACGTTCTTCAATCATTTTCAGGGATATTTCGAAGACGGACTTAGCGATATCTTTATCCCTTGCTAAAGCCGATTCTTCGCAATAGTAGCAGTTGTTGAAGTAAAGCCCCGTAACTCCATCAAGGTCACTAGCTGTAGCTACGTAAATTGTAGTAGCAGCCGCTTGTTGCTGAAAAAAAAAATCGTTATCTTTAGACTACTAAATTATTTATTAGTACTAGAGTTGGCCACTCATATCATGAATTTGGAGCAATGGTAAGAAATGCTTTGGAAGTTTCATTATCAGGTACACCAGAAAAATACGAAAGTTTTCGAGTTTGAACAAGCATTAAGGACTAGATATGGCTCTGTAAAATGTCTAAGGATATAATTTACTTTATTTATTAACTAGCTGTTCCCTTAATCCCTTTGGCTTCCCTTTCATCAAAATCAGTTCAGTGAATCAAGCGTGAAAGCGTGAAACTTACCAATGATTTAGTAAACGGTCGCACTAGTAGGAACGCGAGTCGGAATAGCCACCAGGACTTGCTCAGATTTGTATAAACCATGTTGCCGGGGTGGAGTGAGTTTACGCAGATGCCTTTCGATGCCCATTCCTTACTCAATACCTGGAAAGAATAAACAAACTTAAGCATTTACATCTTTAATCATCTTTATCGCGTTCACTGCCCATGACGAACGAGAGCTAGTTGGGCACGGTGGGCCACCGTCTTTTGTTTCAGAGACGTAAAAGCCGGTCTAGACTTCTAGAGTTGGTTAACCAGCAATTTAAAGTATATGGCACACCACGTAAAAAGAACGCTGAGGGGAAAAGCGCAGCAGTAGATTTTTAAGAATCTTAGATCCAATTGGTGGAGTAGTAACGCGGCGCACTTTAAATCATTAATTTAGCGCGTGCTATTGGTTCGTCAGCGAGTGTACCCATGCGCCACTTCCCCTCAGCGTTCTTTTTACGTGACGCGTAATTATAGCACCCAAAGCTGTTATGCCACTTGCATATCACCATATGACCACTAATGTTTTTTAACTTCAACAATCTATAAAAAACATTTTAGTAAGCTATAGACGCTAATTTAGCTTTACCTTTGCAGTAGTCACATTGAGAAGCTTGGAGTTGTTGTATGCCATCATTGAAAAATAGTCCTCTTTCTTCATACACAAGTTTTGTTCAACAAATGCATTCTTGAGACTGGCAAATCTGCAATTAAAAAATAAATAAAGTGTATAAAGGTTTATACACTTTATATATATATAAAGGTGAATTTTGATCTTGAAAGTTAATTATACAATTCATGAAATTAATGCATTTTATGAATTGTTAGCAGAAATGCTCGAAACGGCCTTTTTAGCCCCCCAGATAGTAAATATTTATGTTACTCAATAAGATAATGATGTACCTGTGTGACTCGGAAGATACAAATACAACCCGGGAACCTCTTTTCAGAACAGGCTCCAGTAGCAAAGCAAGGTACATATGACTGAGGTGGTTCACTTGGAATGTTGTCTCCAGATTGTCTACTGTCTCTGTGTATGGTAGTCCAAATACTCCAGCATTGAGTATCACCATGTGGAGATGGCTGGAAAATTCACAATATTCAATTATTAGTAGTAGTAATATCAGCCTATATCCAACGCTGGGCAAAGGCCTCACTTCCTTTTTTCCACTCATCTCTGAGGCCTTACCACCAGTTTACTGTAGTATTGATACTATTCTCGATACATGTTGCGAGCTAGCTTTTTAGATCCATTGAAGATGTCTAAGTATGTCTAAATTTAATGAATTACATCTTGGCACATTTTGTATTAAAAGTTAAAATAATCAATAGCACAGATTTGGTAAATCTGCGTCAATAGTATCTGACTTTGAATTTTATTAGGGTAGGTACCTGTATTTACTCCGAACTTCTAAAGCGCATTTCTTCATGCTTTCAAGCGAAGACAAATCAAGATGTACAGCCGTCAAGCTTTCCTTGGAAACATTGGTTTCTTTTACAATATTCTCTATAGCTTCCGCAGTTGCCTCCATATTCCGATTGGCAAATATAATGTTGCAATGATGCCGGGCTAGGGACTTAGCTGTCTCATATCCGATGCCCGCATTGGAACCAGTTATAAGAGCATATTTCAGAGATAAGTCTACTCCATGCAGAATCTGAAATTGACATTATTTGGTTAAAACTAAGCAACTAGTAATTTTAATTGGGTCATTCTGATATAGTGTAAGAAATGTGATAACTGTGAATATCAGTAATATGAAATAATTTAAATTGGTATCAGACTTCAATATTTGTATGTAATTACTGTTATGCAATTAACAGAATACTAAGCTTTATGTAAATAATTGAGATAAAGAAACAATACAAGCGGAAATTCCATCAGTTGTCTGAATTTACATTCAGAATTTCAGATACTTGTGACTAAAGAACCTGCATTTGTTCTGCAGATTTCTTGAAAAACTTTGACTTTGTGAGGAGGCACAAAGGCAATGTTTATTATGAACTTTGAACTTCATTAATTAGGAGTCTTTTTTTCTTAGTTGACTATTTTTTTTCTAGTGTTTCTTTTGAGTAGGATATAAAGTTTTGGATACCTGGTAAGCTGTTGATGATGCATCAAATCTTTGTCGAAAATCATTGGGGTGTTTCTTCTCCTCTTTGGCAAATGCCAGTCGAGGGTCTATCGAGGTGAAATTGCCAGTCTCTTTATGGACATACATAACTTTGCCATCATCTTCGGTGGTTTTAGTCCAACCAAAAGGCAACTCCTTAGGAATAACCTTCTTCCGTCCCGTTATGGGGTGCACCCATTGTATTTTGTTTGCGTAGTCACTAGAAAACCATAATTAAAAAGTGAGGAAGCGGCCTAAAATAGTATTTGTACAAAAAAACTGTACTTACTTTACGTAGTAAACATTTCCGTCTGCAGTTGATTTTTCTTTCCATCCTGACGGCAATTCGTCTTCGCTATCTGACTCATAGCTATTTTGCATGACTTAATTCAGATAAGATACAAAATGCATAAATAAATTGCATCGAAAAACAAAATAGTCGAGCCTCCCTCTGTGCGTGCGATCGAGCGAGTTTTGTTTTGTTTTGTTTGTTTGTTGAGTTGACTGACATGACATGACTTGACGGCAGTTGACGGACACGTGAAATGAAGTGACATATTGTTGCAAAATCGACAGTTGCAAACTAGACTAGAAATGACTTTTGCTAACTATAACACTGACAGGTCTGACAGTGACTGCAAAAAGAGCAGATATTTGTTTTTCGTAAAACAGCATCGCATGCTTTCACTAAAACACATTCATATTCATTCATTCCATTATTTATTAAACTTACTTATTTTCAATGAAAGAAGAATTTATTATTGTTATTAATAACTAAGTTTAGCAGTCATTTAATTAAAGTTTCTTCAGATGGCACTGGCGCATGACACCTTCTATCTTCTCGTTCTTCCGGCGGCTGTGGTGCAAGCTCAGGCTCATTAGGATTATGACGGCGCAGGTGTTCGGCTAGCCAAAGGATGGGCTCTGCTGGACGGTCCTGAGCTAAAGCCGTTAGGGCTGGCAATAGTGTAGGAGTTATGTTTTTCTGGATGTAGTCGTTCACTTGCCAGTTACGGAGGATTGGTCCCACAATCACTGATAAGAAATAGAACTTTAGAAGTTTCTAAGTACCATTCTCAATAGGTACGACTGGGTACCTACCTGTTTTCTAACTAGGTCGTCTATTAGTTACGGTAGCTAGGTAGCTTAGATAGGTAGGTGTACTTCCGATATAGAGCATTATAGTAGTTACGTATGTACTTATCTTACCTACTTAGTTAATGTTTATCAGGCGACTCACTATTAGGAAAGAAGAAATGTATCTCCCTCAGTGCCTCCGCATGATTCTCGCTGCCATGCAAGCCGTTGAAGTAGTCGCCATACTTCGTACGACGTCCGTAGCACGCGCGAAGACTGTCTGGCCAGTAAGCTTGTGCTTCTACAACTCTGAAATGATTAATTCGTCGAAGTATAATTAATTGCTTTCATGTTATTGGTAAGTAGGTAGGTTAGCCAACGTAGGATCCCTAACCTTGAAAATCTTCATACCGATCATTTTTCGCAATTATGTAAGTAATTAATTTGAATACCTCACATCTCACCATTACCTACTGCTGTTTCATATAAAGGTTCATTTACCTAGCAGGCCCCATCAGCGTACGCCACTTCTGGATGCAGTTCCTAGCTGCAAGAACCAGCACGATGATAGGTCCGCTTGACATATGCGCCACGAGATGTGGGAAGTGCTGCCGTCCATAGTGACCCTTGTACAACTCCGCCCCTTGCTCTGGGGTTAGGCGGACTTCACGCTTCTGTTTAGAACCAAATTATAAAAAACACGGGCGTAGGTAGGTAGGTATATAAGAGGGTGGAGGACCCAGTGGAGTGGTGGAGGTCTTTAAGTACTACCTTTACTACCTGCACTTTACTTAAAAAAATGACTTATGTAGGTATCTAGGTACTTATAGAAAGGTCTGCACTACACAACAGGCAATAGAGTCACTTAACCCACGAAATTAACATAATTTTTCTTTCTTTCTTTCTATCTTTGTGAATAAAATTTCCGTGACTAAGTCCGAAAGTAAAATAAAATTATCATGAAACATACTTTTCACGATGCCATTCACAAGAGCTGTCGTCCGCACTGACCCTCCAAACGTCAACACGAATATTTAATTACTTTTCGTATGGTTTCTACATTCTATAGATAAAAGCAGTCGCTCTGGCCAGCAAGAGGGGCGTTCGAGATCGGATCTAGGGTTGTAACATAGAGAAGTCACTTGACTAAATTTCACTGTTAAAAAATAAACCTCTCAATTTTTTCTATGAACTTCAAAAAATATTGATTAAGGTTCTATTATTATCTACTCTTTGGGTACAGGATCCCTCTTCAGGGCCTACTGGATAACTGAATTTTTTACTAATAAAATAAATAAGTAGGTAGGCACATTATAATATTACCTACATACTTACTTAGTTGTCTGCCTATGATATTAAGCACGCCTCTATTCCATAAGAGTGTAGGCAGAGAGAGACTAAGGCACCTTTCCTATTTAGAAATGCAAGATCTTAAGTAGGTTCTTGTCCTTAAAACAAAAAAAAGTGACAACCCTAAGTAACAAGGGTTGCATATGACGCGGAATAATGAACGGCCCCTCTGTGCAATGTGAGTTTTGCATATCGCACAACCCTTGCCAAAAAGGACAGGCGATAGGAAAACTTATAGTTTACATTAGACGTGAAACAATATTATCTAAATCATCATCATCCGCAGCCTGATCTCTCCCACTGCTGGGTATTAGTTAGGCTTCCCTTTGTTTTTGCCATTGATCACGGTCCTGCGCTTTTACAACGACGAGTTTTTTTACCTAGGTTAACGTGGGGCGAAATATAAAGTTTTAACCAGTTTTTACTCATGGAAAATGCTGAATGGAATGTGCCCAGATAACCACGAAGAAAAAAAAGATAAACGAATAATAGTAGGCCCTAAGCTCAAAGGCTGAATTATAATTGTACCTTTTTCTTACTAAGTGTAAAAGCTCAATTAGGATGGTAGGAAAATCTGAAATAATTACCTAGACATGGCTCTGAAATATAACAACTAACTAGAGATGGAAGTTTGGTCATGACTGTACCGATCGCCGATGGGCAAGCGTGCTAGATTTACCTATTGCCTTTAATTTGGCCACCGTTTCCCTTCAGATAGATAATCTAAATAGCCCAACTACAAAAATGCGTAATAATGTATGATGTAGGAATGCTGTGCAATGTTTGAGAATACAAAATAAGAATTATGATGTAAGTTGATGTTATGCTTACTGCATCCCGCGGTAAAAACCTGTGGGATTGTTCCCGTTACAATAGGTACTTATACCCGGATCAAAAGTAGCGATTCTGAGTTGCTGATTGTCTATTGCATGTCACCTCTTATCAGGAAGTCCGTGACGTGAACACAGTCCTTAGCAGAATACCAGCACTGCAGTGTGTGCAGTATGGCAACATGCTGCAGTACCAAGCTGAGCTAAGGGGTATCAATCACCACACAGACTCATATTTTATTGTAGGTACACTTACTTATTGTTTTGTTCGTATGTGGCGATCTGATATACTTATATGTCTTTCTATTCTATTCTACGAGTATTCTAATGATAATGAATACGAATAGTTCAATGTCAGTTTACTAACAGCAAGGATCTCGAAGCCGTTGTCGATGATGTGGTCTAGGATAGCCTCTGCGTCATCATGAGCCTCTGGCTTGATGATGGCCAGCGTGCGCTCCGAGTACCCGTGGTATTCTGCGTCTGACTCGGATGAGACAGCGGACATTGCACACAACAAATGTTTGATCTGTTTCGATGTAATGCACTAATTTGTTAGAGTTTGATAGAATAATATTGTTGGCAAAAATCATTGATTGTTGGCGAGACTTTGAAATTGTCTGACATTTTGATTAAATTACGCCAGGCATTAAAAGCTCCTTGGTGTTTTGTCCGGTTTTAGGTTTTATACTATTTTTATTTATTTAATTAAAAATTAACTGAAATGTATAAAAAAAGTGTGAAGATGCATTAGAGTTAAAAAATAACATTCCCCCTGTTCATATAAAACTGATACCTGTGTATATAAGTATAGGTACTCGCAAGATCACAACAACGCCCCACGGCCATCGAGATCAATGACCTGTACGTGGACCTATTCGAGTATATTATAGTCAAAATTGTCGACGAAAAATACCTACACATTTATTTTCATGCCTACAATACGATATGCATAAGCGTCATTTCAGATTCACTGTTCATCAAACAACGTCATAATCAATCGCACAGACGTCGCAGACGGATCTAAGTGGGAAAACTGGCACGCATTTCCCGGGCGCCACCCTTGGGGCCGAGGAGGGGGGAACTGCGTGCGTTGCGGGGGCGCGGGGTGGAGGCGGGCGCGGGGAGGCGGGGGGGCGCGAGGGGGCAGGGAGAGCGCCAGTGCCCCCCCGGACGCAGCGGCGGCGCGACGCCTCCCTGCACCCGAAATGTCTCGCTGACCATCTCCCGCCACCCGATAACGACGTACACATGGACAACTCCTGCCTTCTAGACCTCCTCATCAGGTGTTTCGCCATGACAGAGCCTGAGGACCTCAATTTCACGGCGTTCACCGACCTCTGTCGACTCTGCTCCTTGAAGAGTGGCCCGAGGCTCCACATCTTCGACAAGGAGGCTGAGCAGCGGCAGATCCTGTTTAAGCTCAGGACCTGTTTGCCAACTATGGTGAGTCAAAATTTAGTATTTTAATATCCTTTGTCTTGTGTCCTTGACTTTCTTTTCACATTTTCTCAAGGTTATGTCCTAAGACGTCAACTCCAGACCTCAAGTTTATTAATTTTTGTATATTTTTGATAAAAAATGAATGTAATATGTATACGAAAGAATAAACATAAGAAAGATTGGAAAAGTAAGCCGCAATGATACGCTACGTAGCAGAGCGTAGCGCGTAGCCCGTAGACGCCTGCGCGCTACGCGGCTACGCCAGGGCGGCTACGAGTCCCGGAACTAGGAATAGCTCACGATACCTGTTGGTTTTGTTGGGATTTCCACTAATTTATTTCTTAGGGTTTTCCATGTGGAGTTTCTAGAACAATATTTTATGTAAGCATAATAAAGTGTGACTCTGTTAGATACTACTCAGATATTTTCAACCTATCAAAAAGTCATTCTCACAACAGCACATTTATATTAGACATACATTTCAGAGTATCTTACCCCCACCTATTTTTTTACGTATATAAGGTTGGTGCCCATCTTGATTAGACACCTCGTCTTTGTTAGGAATATTCCCAAAACATTATTGAACGCTTTCGGCGCCTTATTATTGGTTAGTGATCACTTACAAATTAATTAACTATTGGTATACTTTGAAACAACAGCTAATTGTTTTAAACCATGTACTTCTCTGCAAGCATACCCACAGTTTACGTCGTACAATAACCTCTTAATCGACCTCACTTGTATTGGGATTACAGAGTTAGTTCACTTTTATGCCCGAGGCTGCCACGCGACCATCATTCATTTATTTTATAACGTGAAGTCAACCGATTTCAAAAATTATTTCACCAATTTGTTGAATAGACTGTCAGGATGGTTATAAGCTACATTTTATCTCGGTATTTTCATTAGTACATCCATGCAAAGCCGGGACGTGCTGCTACTAATATTATAAACACGAAAGTTTGTGAAGATCTATGTTTGTTGTTTTTTCACGCAAAAACTACTGGAACGATTTGACTGAAACTTAGAATTTATATAGTTTATATCCTTGAATAACAAATAGGCTACTCTTGATTCTAGAATTCCCACGGGAACGAGAACTGTTTACGGGAACGCCCCGCGTTACGCAGCTAGTATTCAATAATGCAATCATCGATGTCAATATTCCAATAGTTTCTTTTCTTGTTTAGATCGACGACACGATAAGGGGATTATGTTGTGTACGTATTTATGGTACACCCGTTCACCTACTATTGGTTTGATAGATTGGGGTTATTGATAAAACACTTGATATTTATTTGTTGATAATATTATAGGGGTGATATTTTCTATCAACTACTTATGTCATAACATGGGTTTAATTTAAAAAACAGATAGTATGATTTGTCATTGGGAGATTCTTTACGGAGGACTCTCATTATATATAACAGAAAAAAATAAGAATACGCAGATATTTTACTCACTACTTAACTCTAAGAATATATTGATAGGTGATAGGACAATCTCTCTAATTATAGAAGAAGAACCTATCTTATGCAAAATAATGCGTATAATATACCTAACAACCTTTACCTTGAAGTCTTGTCAGTAAAAAGAAATGGCGACATATTTTGCAATAATACTGATACTCACTTCCTGCTTTCTACAGATATACCTAATATTGATAAAGATGTATGTCAGCCGATACCGAACAGATATTATGTGCGCATTTGAATAAACCTATAATCAAATGCTGTCTGTTTTATTGATGCTAATTTGATAGGCCTTTTACTGAGCGCTACTCTATTGGTCATTCCGAAGGAGTTTTTCTCACATAAATCAGTGATGTAGATACCTACTGAGCTACTACTCACACACTACTCTATTGGTCATTTTTCTCACAAAAATCAGTGATGTAGATGACATGTCTACTCATAATAAGCTAAGACCATAAAATATGACGAATCCGACGCGACATACCAAAACGGAGATGGCATGTTTTTTTAAATTAGTTAGCAAGTTTTTAAAATGTCGTATGTCCGTAACTTTGGATGTAATCCAAACTTACTAACAAAACCTTTTTATACATTATAAACACAATTAAACTAAATTAAACTCATTAAACACAATAGTTGAAACTATCGAGCATATCTATTGATTCTTTACCAATCTCCAGCAGATATCGAAAGACGACTTCCTGCCGAAGAAGATCTGCGAGCGATGCATCACTCGTCTGGAGCAGCTGTACGAGTGGAGGCAGAGCTGCCTCAGCACCGACTCGGTACTCAGGAACTACGCCGAGTCTATGCGCATCGTCACTTCCACTATCAACTTCCAGGTTAGTTTTTTCGTCTTGAATGATAGATTGTATTGTTTGTTCCATTCTGACTGAACGAGTTGTAAGTACTTTAGGTTACTTTTAGGTTACGTATTAACCTCCATTAATATACTTGTGTGTTTAAATGTTTGGAAACTAGACCGAGTCTTGGGCTTTGGTACTTTCACTTTTTACTCCATAGTGAGTTTCTCGGTATCGAAGTAGCTGTGTAATTGGAGAGAGAGTTGAACCTTAATCTATTTGAAATACGTAAACAGAATGAATATCCTCTTTACACCCCTTTTATTAACTTCCCACGCACAACATAAATTTGTCCCTGACAGTAGTCAGCAACTGACGGCAGTCCACTGACGAGTCAGTGCTGACCGCACTGCCGTCGTGTAAATTGATTTACCATTTACAATTCTTTATTTTTTTACTACTGACGAAATACTGACTACATGTAAATAGTAGAAGTCAGTTTTCGGCGCCAGCACTGACGTTACTGACTCAATGTAAAACGGCCTTTTTAGGATAACTAGTTTGTGTTCTCATAGTCAAAGGATGATATCGGAACGCTACATCAATAATATCGATTTTAAGATAGTTTATCGTTCTATATTTAGTTGGAATCAGTTGGGGTAAATTAATATACGAGACACATGTTTCATCATAACGAAGTTTTGGGTGGGGTTTATTTTAGATGTGTAGGTAATCAATTGGATTAGGCCACTATCAAACACAATAATGTAGTAAGTAATTTTTATTAAACCAAGAAAAAAACCATTTAAGCTAACTATTCACACTATGTTCGAATTCATTAGGTTTATTGATTAGATTGTCATTTGGTTAGTTATATTAGTCTTTATAAAACACAACTGCTTTTCAGAACACTAACATTTTGTTGCTCTACCATTATAATTACGAAAAAAGACCTTTGTCCCTTTAATTTACATAATAGATTTCAAACATAATTATTAGGTAAGAACACTGCAGGGCGTTACTTGGACATAGTGTCATAAAAGACTAAGTAAGTTTAGTTTCATTTCAGTTGATTTTAGAGGTTGTTAGGGTGACATTGTGTTGGTCGACCTATTACATAGATTGTTTAAAAGATTGATGTCTCAATCAAAGAGTAGTCTTTACGCGATTGTTACGAAATATCCATGATAAAATGGCGACAAGACACGTGGCAAGCTTAATAGATCTTATTGTGTTTCGCTTTGCATAGCTTTGCGGAAACACGGACTGTCAAAATTGATGCTCATCAAAACCCCCTCGTATTATTTGTTGACAGACTAAATAAGGCACTTGGGGGTAGAATATGAAAGGTATTTTGTGTAGGCACGCGGCCGGCCGCCGGGCGAAGCGATGCACGGCTCCAGCCCCTCCTCTATCGATCCAACCCCGCGGCCGGTCTTATCGACCCACTTCCACCCGACCCCACGGACCGCCTCACGCAAATCTCAACCTTAACCCTCCGCACACAGCAGTGCGATCTCCAAAAATAACCATAGCTAAAATAGTCACGGCATTTCCAACCCAAGGAACACGTATCACGACTCTCTATTGAATGCTTGTTGTCTTCGAATAACTGTGATGAATTATCACCTCTATGGCTCAGGTCGTAAAGTCGTTTCTGTGATCAGATTTTGGGATCTTTACGCATGTCCAGAAGCGATTGGTTTTTATGATGCTTACTGTAAATTGCTCGCGTTTAATCGATACTCTGCGATGTTTTCGGTCCAGACAAAGCAATCTTTGTCTAAAAAGATACCTACTGAAAATAAGACAAAGAATAACATATTGTGTTAACTTTCTTAGGTTCTCGATTACAAAGAAAAACTTTAAAAATAACATGAATAACATGAAAGAATTTTTATGTTCGCTGTGAAACGGTGAAATCAACAGCATTTAAACTATAGTGTAAATGTAAAGATTTCACCAGTTCGTTTTCAGGCTGTTGAAAAAGGATTCAATTCAACTAAATATTCAGGGTCTATCTTATAGAGTTTGTTGTTTGACAACCACTAAATCCGGCATGCATTAGCAAAACAGTGAAATAATGCTTCTCATACAGATCACAATAAAATTAACTTACTTGAACATTGAACATTTTGAGAACATTAATCTAAGTAGATGATGAATTTACATGTTTTGAGATACTTAGTAAAATATTAAACTTCATCAATGTAAATTTGGCACAGTTCAAATTTGTATCAATATAAGTATCACTGTTCTCAAATTCACTTTTAGGTCCAGTACTTAGTTCGAAGTCTTTTTCAGAACAAACGACAAAAAAAAGTTTCACAAGACTTTTTAAAACTTCATCATCTTTTGGACGCTAAAATGTCTTTTGTTATGCTGCTACAAACTCTATCGGCTCATATTTTACAATTTTTATATTTCAATCCATTTTCTATGAAGCTTAGGGGGTACAGCATACCCATGATGTGACGGGGGAAGTCAGTGCAGGCGCCACCCGCAGGGCGTACCCCCTAGGTCAGGGTTAACGGTACCCCCGAGTTCTACCTTCGACCTTGGTTCAGATGCGTAATGCACTTCCTACACAGGAACATGTGCTACATGAATGGAGGTGATGAAGAAGGGTTGAAAACGAGTATGGGACAATTGTTAGAAATATTGATAATTTTATTTTTTGAGTGTAAAATTTATATTATGCATCTCAAAAAATAGTTTTGATACTGCTCATTTCTTTATCGGTTCCATGCTCTTTTCTACTGGGCAATTGAACTAAGATGAAACAAGATACTTATACTTACTCGTATAAAATAATTTAGATTTATATGAAAATTGTAATGACCTCAAGGATCAGAAGTTATATCTGGCTCCTACTTATAATCTAAATTAAAAGTATTATTTTCTATCACCTGTTCTTGATTAAGACTGATCAATAACGTGTTGCTATAAATAGGAAGGCTGTGGTGGAATGACCTTCACAACGTTATCTACGATTGTTCGTAGCAGCTCGTAGCAGATTCGTAGCACAAGTTCAAAACGAAAATGTTTTGGAAGTTTAGGTTTTCAAGACTTTGCTTATCAACGAACATCAAACATAGTATGATGCCGACTTACCGGTAGGTATACGTTTATTCGAATAAAGACAAAATCAAAGATACATAGGTTACCACTATTATCTATTGGAACTTTCCCCCTCAACACCAGACAGGACATAACAGGTAGACACAAAAAGTCGGGTCGATGTCGAATTGCAAGCCGAGGGCCGAGTCGACTTGCACTTACTTAGTGCATAGTGACGGCGGAGGGCGGCCGTCTCACGAGCCTAAGCCCTTGGCTTTTCATCTCTTGGAGAGTCATGCCCGCCTAGTACTTTTTTTCCGTCGTAGAGAAATATTTTTAGTTTTTATTATTTATATTTATTGATTGAATTAACCTTATATGCGCCACGTTGTGTCTTTATTTTGTCTTGTATTTATATAATGTGTAAAAAGTTTATTTTTGTAAAAGTGTTTTGTGTGAGAGACAAGAGACAATGATGACCAACACGTTTTATATTCAATGGGATTGTGAGGTAAGAAACATTAATTATAACATTCAAAATAAATCAACAGTTTAGTTTTTAAAAACTATTGATCATTGATAAATCATAGGCGGGGACTGGTACTACATGATAAGGTAATGTTTTAGAAAACGAAAAAAAAAATGAAATAAAAAATAAAATAGGTATGATGACGGCTGATGTCTATATAATCTGAATGTCTAAAGTATCATATTTGGTACATGCCTACTTTTTGCAGAAGTTGACTTTCCATCCATGTAAAGTTTTTAATGTAATGAATAGCTAATCAATATAATTTATTTAAAATCAGTGCATGTAATGAGGCTTTGTATCTATTTTCACCTATCATCACTTTATTCATTTCATCTTACCTTGAAATGTTTGTTCAAAAAGCGTCTAAACCCTAATAGCATCTCCTCGCTCACGAATTGTCTATTTTCATTCTCATATTTCGAAACACCTACAAAGTTCCTACAGACGCACCTATAGTTTCACCCTCCCTAGCCCTTCATACAAACCCTCACTAACGTTTGTTTTTAATCAGTGCATGATAAGACCCCAAGAGGTTTCGGCCCCTACATTTCCTTACCGTTGCTATGAGGGGAACTTCTCTCGTCGAACAATGGTATGCAGATTCGTAGCTTAAATTACGAAGAGTCATTTCAACTCAGTCAAAGTTTCCTGATAGTGTTTCAAATTTTTCGTATCGTAAGACGATTTTTACTGGAATTTCTTTTTTACTAAGTTTTATTATGCTTCAAAACATCAAGTAAGCAAGTAAAGTGAGTAGCTACCTACCTACATTTATTAGCGACAAATCATATTAGTGAGATATTGGTAAGAATAAAGATCGTCTTACCTTATTGACAATTCCTGTAGAAAAAAAAAGGTTTTACTATCTTTTTCCTGTCGATTTGCTTCTAATATAAAATACAGTTCCCTAATCAATTGTAAACAGCTGTTATCTTTTTTCGAGATGTTTTCTCCGAACTTTGTTAGATAGGGTGATTCACAATCTTCCCTCAGTCACTGAACTGCTAATCTATGTGGAAATCAAAATCCGCTTCCTCGGTCATTGAACTCATACTTTCGGCAATTACGCATAGAAAATAGGGTGTTTCTACTTGTAGCCATAGCTGCGAAAATAGTGTACACTAGTAATAATTTCACTCTGACCATATAGAGTTGGGGTGAGGTAGGAGATAATCTTATAAACATGAATATTTTCCTCTTGACTAGGTACACCAGGGTATGCCTCTTAACTCGTAAATAGTAAATAACAAAACCATTATATACTAACTCATTAATTGTTTTAACACAACCTTTGTTCACTCTGTTTCTAATATAAGTAGGTAAGCTATATTATATACGTTCGTATAAATCGTTTATCTATAATTATGTTTGTTTTTTACACACCTTTGTGGAACCTTGTTAAACATAAATAAGTCCAAGTGACACAGCCATGTAGCGGTATGAAAGTCGGGGTTGTTCTCACTTTCTGCGGGGTGAATGCACCGCGGGGGCGCCACCCTCACGAACCTCCCTAGCCCTAGCATCGAAGACACTCAATGAAGGTACCACCGTTCCAAACTGTTTGTCCTAATTCCACATTTTAGAGAGAAGAACCACAAGCTAGGTACTGAGGTATTTCGGGGCGCTCGCTCGTAGCGTGGTTAGGAATTTTTAATTTGTGCTTTAAAAATATAGGAGTGATCATTTTCAGGAAATAACTAGTTAGTTTATACCTCCTAAATCGTTTCCCCATAGTTGAGGATCGTGAATCGTTAATGATGATAGTTTAATTAAATAACTTTTATTTACTATGCAATTCCTAAGGTCAAATAATTTTCATCAGGATGGCACCGTGAATATGGATAAGATGACCGAAGCACAAAAGACGGCCTACTTGGAGGCTCACGTCGCGGTGCAGCAGCACATGGCTCAAGCTGCTGCTGCAGCGAGGCGTGAGCAGCAACAACAACAACAACAACAAGAGCAACAACAACAGCAGCAACAACAACAGCAACAACAGCAGCAACAACAAAACGTATTCGAAAAGGTACATAAGTTCGTTTACAAATTTACATACTTATACGAAGTACCGGCATAACTTTACGAGATGAAATTAGTTCAAGTTCAGCCATCTGAGGATCATTGTAGGCGGTGATAGGCACTTCAACTGATCTTAGCCACTGCCACACGAAAGCATGCCCGAACCACTGGCAGTATTTCTACGCCAAATTGCGCGTTGATAAATTAGCAACTGATATGATATGTTTTACGATTATAATTTTTTGGTTAAGGTTCCGACATTACAACAACAACAACAACAACAGCAGCAACAACAACAGCAACAGCAGCAGCAGCAACAACAACAACAACAACAGCAGCAACAACAACAACAACAACAGCAACAACAACAACAGCAGCAGCAACAACAACAGCAACAAGTATTTGAAAAGGTAAAGATATATGTCGATAGCAGATACCATCATAAGAAAAATAAAATATTGTCTCATTTTTGAGCTAACATATTTATAAAGTAGCTTACATTATTGTTACAGCAACAGCAGCAGCAACAACAACAACAACAGCAGCAACAGGTATTCGAAAAGGTAAAAAATGCTTATTCGTTTTCCCCTCATAACTATTCACATGATTTTCCGTGAGTACCATAAGTAATTATAATGTTCATGTGCTGTGATTACAATACTTTTTGTAGCAACAGCAACAACAACAGCAACAACAGCAACAACAACAGCAGCAACAACAACAACAACAACAGCAACAACACCAACAACAACAACAGAACAACAACAACAATGCTAACAGACACCATCAACAAATGCAAGTAAGTTAACAATGACACAACTTTAGGTCGAGATAAATTATTGAGAGTGGGCTAATCTGCCTCCTAGCCTAGTTACATCGATAATCTATATTGGGTAATCGCGTTATCGATAAAAATGAATAAGAGCGGTTTCGCACTACGTCCGATTCGAATCCGATCCTAACCCTTGAAAGCCGCTGTAGAACTATTTTTATAGTATTTTACGCACTAGTTTAACATTTTAAGGGTTCGGATCGGATTCAGGGTAGTGCTGTATGTCGATTCTCGACGACTTTCACAACATGACGCGTTAAGAGATCCATCACATTATTCAAATAACCACGACGTGTCGTGCCAATTATGTAAATAGATAAATAGATACCAACCCAATACATCCATCAAATTCGTGTGAAATGATAAATCAAATATAGAGAGTGAAACATCCTGATGTACCATTTTTGAAACAGCAAGCTCAAAACACAAACGCGCACCAAGGCCACCCATCTCCGCCCACGGTCAGTTCCACCCAGCATCACTACGGCACCATCAACTCGCCCATCAAGGTCCCGCAAGTCAGTTCCAGCACTGGCGGTCCTGATAGCACCTTCACTGTACCTGATGATGTGGGGATGGGCTTCGAGGGAGGTGTCAGGGTGCTGCAGAGCCTAGGGAATTGGTAAGTATGAATTAAGTTAATTAAATTAAGTAATTCAATTAAGTAAAGTAATTAATTAAATTAAGTTTTAATTAACAACAATCGATTTTACTATACCAAACTACGGTGTGAATGCATAGTTAGCAATAATTTTAAGTTAAATTAGAAGTTTTTTAATAGATAAAGTTGTTAAATAGCTACATAAGCAATACTTGTAATTCATAATGTACTTGTATGTATAAGGGCCAAACTTATATATTTTATCTAAGTTTAAATTATACAAAAAATTACACTTTACAAACCCTTTTAAAAACACATTAGCAATAATTTCGATCGTTATGAAAGGGACGGCAACATCGTTCTGTTTGCTAGACATTTAGTCATAAATTACTATTGCTAAGTAAAAGTAAATAAAACTTATAACGGCAGAGGCACTTAGCTCACATACAAAGTTACTTGCTGATTTTGTTCTTTTCATCTTTAGGTCTCCAGAAGTAACGAACAACATACCCCGGCCGAACTTGATACCCTTCACGGAGCCCTACGCTGAAGGAGGCTCCATGCACCCCGGCACACGACTCAAGGCATTACAAGGAACCACGATCAGAAAACATACCGCTATCAAACCAACCAGCTCAACTAATGAAGGTATAAATACCTATGCTGGGAAGTTTTTGTTACTTAATATTTTTGTAGTTCTCAGTTTGAGGGACGAGATGTCAAATTCTAGTATTCTTGATACTAAAATAGGTCTATAAGGTAATTAACGCGATAAAAACCTGTGCTTACATATTTCAAAATTACTAAAATAGGTGTCACCAAGGTAAATAACAGTAGCCCCTCATAAAAATGAAAATCTGTAGAAAATAATTTTTGAATGTGAGAATGAGAAAACAATTTTTTTTCAGGAAGTAAAGCTTTTGAATGCACGGTATGCGGTAAAGGATTGGCGCGCAAAGACAAACTTACAATACATATGCGAATACATACAGGTAAATAAGGCATATTAACTTACCTACTCGATGCTTTTAACCGTAAACTATGTATGAAATTACGACAGTGTAAAATATGGCTTAGCTTCGATGATTTTATTGATTCCATGCAAATACAAATTTATAATTCGACTGTTTTAAAATCTTCTATTTATGAATTTTTTTTAGAAGTTACTGTATTATTTCTGTGCTTGGGTATATCGCTCCTAAACCAAATAAACGTTATAAACACTTTAAACGGGATATTGACCATGATTCGTAGATTTGGGTTTTCCGATATTTTGGCACAGTTGCATGGTGAACCGTGATCATGGCGCATGGTTTAAGTGTTTTAAAATGTTCAAAACCATGATAGTGTAAAAAGTAAAAAAAAAACGTATTTCCAGGCGAGAAACCGTACGTGTGTGAAGTATGCAACAAAGCGTTTGCCCGCCGAGATAAACTGGTACTGCACATGAACAAACTGAAACACATAACACCTTCGAATATCGCACCCCTAGGTAAACGGACCATTTCGATACCTCGTAAGTATATTAGGATTGATTTTCTGAAGTTCATCATTAAAAACATCCATCGCTTAGACAATATACAGTCATACACTTAGCTTGAATGATTAATAGATGAATTATATAAGATTGATAAGATTTTATGAGTTTTTTGGTTTGTAACGACGTCCTCAGCGAACCACGTTTTCACGCAAGTCATTTTTTTCATGAATTTTTAAAAATTAAGAAAAGGATTGCTACTGTTCCCAAGGGACACCATTTTTTTACGAGATCAATTAATTTTCCATTGTAGAAGTACATCTAGTAACTATGTGGAAGTAAGTAACTAGATTCTAGATAAATCCTACAATTAGTCTATTGGCTGCACCCATTTCTCATTGACTATACTATAATATGTGATGTCTAGGCATATTTATATGTAGGTAAAGGGGGCATGCATAGTACGATAATTAAGTACATATGTAGATATTTAACTTGTCGTCTCTACTCGTCACACATAAACTGGTTACATTCCCAAGCTGACTATTCGTTTAATTTAAACGCAATTACTGGTTATAGTCATTCCTAAAAATAGATCTTCGTGTCTAAAATATTTGCCATCCTGTTTAATGTACCTAAATATTTTCAGTTCTGCATATTTTGGTATTGTCCACACGGTCAAGACTCTTGTGAAATAAATGTTTACATTATAGACTTTTTTTTAATTCTAATTGTAGAATCGAAGACTAATATCTACACTCAACAGTAAAGTAACTACCTATGTATTTTTGTTTGCAAGTGTGTGGTATATGAAATGCGATTTTATTTTTATTTATACTCGTATTAGTAATCTTGTGGAGCTGTGACTGTTGCTAAGCCCTTTGCCTTTTAATATCACGATAATGAATTAAGATAACCAAATTATTGTTGCTAAATTATGACTGATAATTTAATTCTTAAAACGATGGATCAGTTTAATATCACATTTTGGATGTACTCGATTAAAAGATTAGATTTCCAATTAATAGTTTATGTGATAACTAAAATAAATCTAGAGCACTTAGTTCAAGTGGTTCAAGCTCTAAACGTACTGAATAAATTTTATTATCTATCTATTTCATCTTTCTTACCACTGAAACTGTTTTTCTAATAACGGTTCAAGTGCCTTTTTATTTTAACGAACTTTTAAATTAAAACGTTTGAAGTTAAGTATTATTTTTTATCCACAGACATGAACATTCAAAAAAGGCACTAAGATAACTACTATCATGAACGAATAACTAGTACATTCAAATTAAACTTAGCTTATGGTCAATATCACACCTACATTTTAATGTAAGACTCTTAATAGTTTCTTGAATGCACAATCTATTCATCACTCTTCTCTATCATTCCAGCCTTAAAGCTCGATGACGTGAAGCCCCAACTGACAAAGCAGGAGGACACGAAGCCGTCGCAAGCCGAGATCGCGGCAGTGGCCCAGCACCACCAGCCCATTCAGGTCTGCCAGGTACCCGGCCACAACTTCACGGTAATAACCCAACGCATGGTCCCTTGAGCTCAGCATGATTGTATTTCTATCTCATTCATTCTGTTTTATGATTCTTTTAACTTGTTACTCATGAAACTTCGGCTGAAACTGAACTGAAAGTAGTAGAGTTTTTTTGAAAAAAAAAAAATGTTTTCAAGTATTATCCCTTGTATTTTCTGTTTAGTGATTATTTAGGACATCTGGTAGGCACGCATCAAACTTAATCCTTGCTAAGCAACTGCTTAGCTTGGGACTAGATGACGCCATGTATCTAAAATATGCAAGGATATTTATTTTATGTTTCTATCTGCCCTGTGTCAAATATATTATCATATCCATCTTCAAAGGATCATTTTAAAGATCTGAGAGAATGTCTATAAGTGTTGTCAGTTTCGGATCTGTTCTTATCTGAAAAATAGAAGAATGTTTTACTGACGCTGAATCGTTATCATGAGTAACAAGATTAGTTCAGCATTTTGATAGAGGTAGACTTGGGATGGTCCAATGAACTTCTTTTTTTAAAAGTTCGTCATCGGCTTTACGTTCTGCCTCTCTTTCAAACCTTAAAAAAAGGAAGGAGAGAGGGTGCTAAAAACAGATGTGACCTTTTTCACTTTCAAAACTATCGTGAGTTGTACTAGACATTATATTAACACATTTTACACATTTTTATTTTTTTTTATTTTTTACGTGAGTAATGTCCCGTTGTGTTAATATAATGTCTAGATGTGACCTTTGTCTAAGAAGTTCTAGGAAAAAGAGTTTTAGCCTTTGTCGAGATTCTGTAGAGGTTTTGTTTCACTAATAGTTTAGTACATTGTATTTTTTTTAACGTCTCTTGAGCAATGCGTTGAAAGAGACAGAAAGGTTTACGGTAGATTTATTAAAATGTTTTGTTTACATTTTCTCTTTCATTATTGTGTTGTTGTTATTAGATGTAGACGTTTCTGTTTCTGACTAGATTAAGATTTTTATCTTTTTTAATCTAAACTTTTATTTAAAAAACGTATTGTTAAAAAAGGTAGTTTGTTATTTTTGTATAACAGAACTAAATACTTCAATAAATTATGAACTTATAACCAACTTTCGTGAATGTTGTGTGTGTCTATGTGGATTTCAATTACCGTTTACATTGCATTCATTTAAAAAACAATTTTATTATTATAAAGGTACATAATTCCAGATGGACATAGGCGATTTAGTAGATACCTTGGGGAAGTCAGGGTGATCCTCTAGTACCTCATATTCGTTTAATAATTCCCTCGCAACTATCCATCACAACAAATTTCCAGAACTCCAACTTAGTCCACACAAGCGCAGCGACGGCGGTTGCAGCGGCCACTGCTGGCATGGTGGTGTCTTGGTCGTGTGAGCTCTGTGGTCGGCTGTTCGCCACCCGGGATGAATGGAGCGCGCACGCCAAGTCGCATCTACCCGATAACAAGTTGCTGCAGGATAAGATGCAACAAGCCACGCAACAGCAGCAGCAACAACAGCAACAACAACAACAGCAGCAGCAACACCAGGTAAGATGAACGCTAAGGGTTATATTCATAAAGATTTGTAAATTTTATATAGGTTTAAGGAATGTTTTTTGTCACTCCTATGGCAACGAAAAGAGATAGCAACAGATTAAATATTAGCTAACTCGTATAGTTTTACTGGTCCAATATTCAAAAGGGGGTACGTCTTCTAAAACTAACTGATACACTCTACCTACATTCACTAACATAATTAGTCTGTAAAATACGAGGTTCACCATGTTGTTTTTTCTAGCAACAAGAGAAAGTGCACCTATCGAACCAAGAGAAGCTCCAACTGCTACATCATCACAATCAAAACCAGCAGATCCTAAACGGGCACATAGCGACCACCTCTTCTGTATCCTCCGCCACGGTCGTCAACGAGAGCGGAGGGTACTTCACGCACGGACACAACCATTACACGCAGGAACGACAGCTCACCCCGCACCATCTCTGTCTCATGTGCCGTCAGGAGTTCACCAGCAAAGCAGAGTTCATGTTCCACGTTAGAGGACATTTTGAAGGCAAAGTGAGTGATATAGCAACCGCTGATGTCCTGGCGAGATCGCTAGTCGACACCTCCGGACTGTGCACCTGAGCCGAGTCCAAGCCCAATGCGTTTCAGGCGGATGAGGGCTTCTTTCAAGACGAAAACGTGATGAAATTCTAGTTTTCTATAACATTCGAGTGATAGTTGTAATGGTTGTATCAGAGTTGGAAGTGACAAAAAATTCAAGTCTGAAAATAGATTCGTGGGAAATTGATAAATTATTTTTGATAATAGGATAACGTACTTTAGACATGGTTTTGTTTTAATTATTTTCATGATAAACTTTTTAACAAAACATCGAATCTTAGACCAATTTCTGAAAGTTAAAAATTTTGTATTAGAATAAAAGTATGATTTCTGTACACATACTATTTCATACTCACTATGACGCATTAATCATCAATATCAATCCAATTCTTAAATAGTCTTAAACAAGTTGGCGCGCTGATTATCAAAAATACCTATCTACTTATGACTGTTAAAAAATCTACATCACACTGCAAAAATATGTTCTACCTTTTTTGCAGGTATTTTTGCATAAATAATGTTAAACATCTTCAAAGGATCTAAAGAATTACATAAAGATCTGAAAGAAATGTCAACCGCACCCTGGGATACAGTCATATTTTTGCAGTGTGGTGTAGATTTTTTAACGCCTCCTAAAAATATGATTATACCATAATTTCAAGAATGTTACAGTAAATCTGATTAAAGGCTGTTGAATAGGCCATTAAGAATATAGTTATAGAGTTTGTTTGTAGCACAAATAAAACGTCCAATAACAACAGCTCTTCACACCTTACCACATAGGAACAAAATCAAAAGAATCAACACAATTATAGTATGAATGAGAAAACGTTTCTGAAAATTGTAAAAATCTAGTGTAAATTAGATTATAAGTATTATAGTACACAAGTTTATAAGAATCCAATATTTCTCGCTTTACTTAACTTAAAATACTTTTAAGGTTAGAGTAAATGTAAATGTGAAAAAATGGATGAGTGTGTCTAGTCATTGCTAGTAAGAAAATGAAATCTAATTAGGTATTATTCTGATTTTCTAATCGTCAAAGAATAACTTTGTAGAAAACTACATTACATCCTGCGGTTTAGTACTTAAATACTTTTGAGAGGGCTATACTAAGCTAATCTCAACTAATCTAGTCTCTTTCGAAAACTAAAATTACCTAATGAGGTAAACTTTAGATTCAAGCTAGATATTAAATTTAAGTTATTGCATAAATTAAAACAGCCAAAGGCAAAAACAATCAACTAAATTTATTCACGGAATAAAATTCCAATTTTTTTTGCTATTTTTTTACTTTTAAAGCAAAGCTAGAGTTTTTTTATTTATTTATGTATTAGGTACATACAGCAAATTATCTACAGTATATTTATTGAAAGTCTTTATTTAATTAGACATAAATTCTTCTTTCACCAGTAAAATGGGCTAAATGGCCGCTGTGGCCAATATTTTTTTAAGCATCAGCTCTTAATTCAAAATTTTAAATTATACTTTTTCATTTTTAAACAACAAACAGACAAAAATATTGTTTAAACAGTAATTTTATCTCTTCGTTATTTTTTTAAGTTATAACTTTTTTAATCACGATATTTTAAATACTAAATTGTAAGTACCTATCAACTACAAAATCTTTTATCTTCCTTTGAATAAAGTGTTTTTATAATTTGGCGTGGTTAATTAGAGCATGAATGGAATAGGTGTGTTGAATTATATTTTTCCGATACTCATCATTTCCCTGCTAATACAATATAAAATCATGACATGATACAGACTTTTGATTATCATGATTATCATGATAATTCATTTTCAATCAATGATTAACATACTTAATGTAAATTCAAAAGCATTTCTCTGAAAGTTATTGAATAAGATCAAACAAAAAAAAATCTGTCTTCTTTTTCAGTTAGAATTGGAAAGGATTTTTCGAGTATCGGAAAAATATTTAAATGATAGCTGTAAGGTCTAGTAAGACGTCTACATTTAACAGAAAGAAAGTACGTTAAATGTAGACCTCTCACTGAATGTGTTTGTCTACGACAACAGAGCACGATGGAAGTTACAAATTCGAAGTAGGTATAGGATTGTATATAGTTGGCGTTTTTGGTCTTAATAGGTGGGGACGTTTCTGCAATTTAAATAGTTTTCTTATACTTAACACTTTATTTTAAAATGAGTTTGTATGAGGTGTTGTAAAAATAAGAATACCTGAAAAAAAAACAAAGCGTGAGATAAAATAAGTAGGCATTAGACATTGATAAAGTATTCATTTTTCAAAATATTATAAGTTTGTAGATTTTTGATGATTCATTTTTTGATTTTGAACTACAAAAATACGAGTAGAAGAGAAATAATGAAAAGAACAACAGTTTACTTTTTCATGTTTTAAGGATCGCGTTGATGTCTTTTGTACGAGGATTGTTCATAATGCTTTTCATTTTTCAATCAAACACATAGTTTTACTAAAAAAAACAATTAAATTTGTAAGGATTCATAATAATAGATAGTATTTAGTAGGTATTTTTTGTTAATTTTTTTAAGGCTGTTTAAGGCAATGTTTTGAATCGTGACCGACATTATAACAGAAATTTTTGTTCAACCATTTCTTGTGTCTAAAAAAACATTTATTTAGAAAAATAACACAACAACGCACATTTTATAACTGGTTGTATAATAATTATATACCTAACTTAAAACTCAGTAAGTACTCATTTTATATGGGTTGCTTTAATATCTGTAATTTTAAAGAAAGGAATCGGCTTTCTTATGATCTCAAAATCTAGTCTGTAGAATATGCTATACTCTGTTTACCGAGTCGATTTCACATTGCCTTATGTAATGTATTCTTCTATACCTAATGGTTTCTTTACACCTAAGCAAAATACCTACCTATGTACCAAAATTTATGGACAACACATTTAGTTGGTTAATTTTCTATCGACTTGGTGAAACAGAGTAAAGATGGCTAGCATACCTAGCTATTTAACGTAAATCTGGTAATTTTAGGTAACTTTGTACATTGTAGGTATTTTTATATATTTCATAATTTACACAATTATGTAAAATCACATAAAACATGGGAATATGTTATGTTTGAATTTTGTTGCGGCTGGTCCGATTTCAATGAAAATATGCTAGAATATTAGTTGTGACTTAGAAAACATGTAGAAGGCGATTTTCTGTACAGTCGATTACATGATATAAGACATTCGCTCTTTTCTGTATATCAGTTAAATGTATGCTCTCAGTTTATTGCACATGGCACAAATAATCAATTTAGAAAAGATCTGATTTATCTTACCTATTCAATCTTATGTTTTTCTTTGGGGTACCTTTTTTACCAGCTGTAAACGATACTAACTACCCAAAGCAGATCTTTTTGCATTAAAAACGAAAGCTAAGTTCCGTATCCGCCAACATGAGCTGACTCCGAGAATTAAGATTTATTCAATCATTGGATTCATTGAAATGGTTCGTAACTCAGATGAAGAACTAATCTGACGTTCGTAATGTTTCGTTTTTGAACTTGGTTTTTATTTTAAAGATATTGTTATAAAAAATACTGTTACTACAAATACACAAATTAAAGCCACTACAATCAATGTGATAAAACTTTTCACTTTCTCTTTAAAACGACACCAGAATTACAAAACAAAATGGTTTTTGTAATTATATTTATTAAGTAGAAATAAGAATATGATATGAGCAATAAATAATGGTTCGCATATCGTAATAGTATAACAATTTGTAAAAATGAAAACATAGTTGTACAGTAAAATAGAAGGGTTTGTGTAATAAAAAGGTGAAAAACTAACTGAATTTTATTTAAATATGAATATTAATTCTCATGTTACGATTGGTCGAAGGGGAAATGCCTCAGAGCAATCATCTTCTGAAATGCTATTAAATAAATATCCGTTCAAAAACTGCAATAATATTTTTTGACAAAGAGAAAAGTTTTTTTGAATACAAAATACTTTTTGGACAGACCCTTACGAGCTCAGAGCAATCATCTTCCATCCTTATTGCTTAGAGAATACATTCCCAATTAGGTAAGGTACTTTTTGGTCTCTCAATTTGTGAAATTATAAATGTCATCTGCAAAATGACATATTATTTTTGGGAGGCTACGATGAGTTATTGATTTTGGTATTTTTTTAAAATTTCAGTTATTTATAACAAAATCATGTGTTGATGTTTTCTACAAGTTTATAAACTTTCTTCGCGCTCTTTTGGTCAGGTAAGACAATGCGTATACTAATGAATGATAGAGGGAAGTAATTAAATGTATGTATCAATATGACCAAGCCACAACCTCAATAGGTGAGAGCTCAGACCAAATTAAAAGTACTTTTTATTTGGTCTGAGGGTGAGAGAAATGAGTTTCAAAATTGGGGTGAGAGTAAAAACTTTACAATGTAAAAAATATTTAATTTATTTATTTTGTTTGTATGTTTTGTTTTTTTTCAGATTTATTTTTATTTTTGTATTTTATCGATAATGGAAACCGCTAGTTTACGAATCAAATTCACACCTCTTTTCAATAACACTTTAACAAATGGATCAAAATGCTGCCTCGAAATAGTCCCAGAAGTCTCATACGTTCAGAACTTAGACAAAATATCATGGAAACAAGAAAAAGATTTGATAGAATATACGATACCAATGACTTATAAAATAATACTGAAAAGAAGGGACAGTCCAAAAAATTGTAAGGATATTTTGACAATTGATGAACTTGAACTGGAGAAAACGTATCACTCGTGTGTTGATTTGCTTCCACCATCGTCCATGACCGCCTTTGATTTTGCTTCTGGTGACGTCACTAGAATGATAAGTGATACTTACATTTTGGGCAAGATTTCTGCCAAGTTCGAAAAAGAAAAACTAATTTTAAAGAATCCTGAACAAGAACATGTGGACGAAGTGAACCCGAAAACTTGTATTAACGAACTGACTGTTGAAAACAATACTCAACAAACAGTTCTTGAGGATTGTGCTGAAATTGCGGAAAAAAATATTATCGGTAATTTTTCTTTTTAATTACGTGTCGCTGCCTGTGCATATTATTTGCAAGAACTATTTTAAAAGTAACTAATTTTTTTTTCATTTTTCATTTTAGCAACGATTTCTAGCCACGAACTTAGTGATAGAAATCAGCAATACTTTTATGATGAATTTTCGCTAAACAAAGTTACAAACACTGAAAATGCTTTAACTGTATGTAGAGTCATTGAAACCCAATCAGTTGAAACAACTACTCAAATTTTACAAATCAAAGATGAATCGAAACGAAAGCTAAGCCTTTCACCAATATGCTCTATCAACACTACTGATTGTAAATTTTTTTTCTCTGCGTTGAATTCAACAGACGACGGAGCTATTCAACGAAAGACAAATGATTTCAGCGACAACTTATCTTATAAACTGCCAACAAGAAGTGAAAAGCAACTAGACATTATAACTATTAATGTTGATGACAAAGAGTCATTTGAGAGTGTTTACAAAGCGCGCATAAGAGAACTGCCAGAAGCAAGAGTAGCGAAGTTTGTAAAAAAAATGGAAACTGAAATAATGCCACTTAAAATTATGCTAAATGATATACTGCAAAAATGCTCAAGATTAGGCTTAAATGATAAAAACAAATTTATCTCGAGGAATTTAATATTGTACAAAACTATTCCAAGTTGTAAGAATCATGTTCAGAAGTGTTGTAAGACAGAAAAACAGATTAAATCTAATCGTGTTGTTTATTCAATTGTGTTTGAGGGTTGAAATTAATTGGTTATTGTTCTAATAAATTGTGTTGAGTTTTATGAGTACGATAGTTTTTTTCATCCTAATTAAAATATACGTTATAGGATTTACAGATTCCTTGGTTATGGATAATGACGCTGTAGTGGAACAAATAGTCAACAGCTTATCGTTTGAAGTAGAAGCTGTTCCGCAAGATGATGTCCTTCAACTTACTACGACAACAAAAGCAGCTCCTCTTAACTTAAAAATTAGGGTCAGAAAAAAGGATAAAGCTGCATTCAAGAACGGTGTCATATCATTGCCTAATAAACCTAATCAGCCAGATAATGTCCCTGAAAGGTTTCGGTTGGTCAGTAGTGATCACACTATTATGTCATTTAGTGTTGTAATGGAGGCAGATTTTCAGAAATCTGCAAAAAAATCTCGTGGCATTTTGGGTGAGTATCTTTCAAACTTAAGAAAAAACTAAACAGTGCTACAATAATATTTAATAGGATATTTTCTAAGGACATTCACATTCAATATATCTATCACATGCCTTCAATTTAATTTTGTAGCACTTTCCCACTTGAGCATTCCTCCGAGTATTCCTAATTGGGACATCTATGTAATTACCACAATTATTAAGTACTTGTGTTAGAAACTTAATTAATAATTTGTATTCACATTACAATTATTTATAGCAAGCTGCTTGGGATCTCAACCAGACGACGAAGACTATATTTATTCACCAAGTACGACGTATGAAGCAAAAGTAAATGATGGAAACAGTCAATCAGACGGAGCTTTAACTAAATTTACTCTAATGAAGAATGTAGATCACGACGAGAAGTTAGCAACGAGGAAAAAGAAAGATTTTTTTGGAAGATGTAAACCAGGTATTGTTGGATTTTATTGTAATAAATTACTTTAGAAGATTTTTTAGAAATTCAAAATTTTTAATTTTGTAGGTGGCTGCCTGGATCCACCGTTTGGCGAAGATAGATTACCATATTTACCAGCAACTGTCAATAAACAATCAACTACTCAAACGATGACAAAAAGTCAACGCAGAGCAAGCTCTGTCTTGAGTAACAAGATATTTCATAAAACAAAGAAAAGTCACGACGTTGAAACATTGGATAGTAAAGTAATGCCAAAAGTACCTAAAGATGCATCTGTTGTAGATTTGTACCAATCAGAGTCTCAGGAACCTTATTCAACGAACTCTATTATGACTTATCCGCCCACATTTAATTCTAGTGAGCACCATGAAGAGAAGCGTGGAAGTCGAATTCGTACTAATTTATCAAAAAACTCATTTAATGAGCACTCTGGCAGTTATTTTATGATACCAAAAAAACTGAAATACAGTTTTGATAAAAATGACACTGTGAAGAAAGAAAACGATAACAGTATACTGGACTCAAAGTTATCAGAGACACAAAATAATAAGGATAGAGAAAGTGGTGCTTTGGTTATTAAAAATCCAGTGACAGAAAAACGTTTATCTAAGCTTACCGATTCTATTTACCAAAAGGAATTAATACCACTTAAGAGTCCAGTTTCTGATAGCTCAGACAACATTGTTCAAATTCCAAGTCCAGTTACTGCAATAACAGAACAGGTTGAAATGAATAACCGACGTAAGGAATCTCAAGGAACAAAGGATTCGGTAACAAGAAGACGAAATTCTATATTAAACAATTTACTGAAAAAGCACAAATCTTCTGATGGTAAACTTAATAGTTTGCTACAGTCTGAAAACATTATTTCAAGCAATAATATACCGAATGATCAAATTCCTACAGCAGAACAGGAAGTGTTTGAAAACAAGCCTGAAAATAAAAGCGTTGTAACTATAGAAGGTAAACATCAATTATCTGATATGGATCTCACTAACCCAATATTAAAGAAGGAAAAAAAATCTTCATCGAAAACCAAAACCAGCACACCAAAACCAATAAAAGAAAAGCCATCAGAAACTATAAACCACGAATATGACACTTTACAACATTTATGGCAAAATCAAAATGATTCTATGATATCTGATATTAAATTTCAACAAGAAGATGAACTTGTTAATGAGTCTGATACAAAAAATGGGAAGTTATATGAAATTGACAACAAAGACATTTTGAAGCTAACTTCAAATAAATCTTTACCTAATTTAGATAATGACATTAAGGAACTAGTCAGAGAAGAAAAAAATAATATCAAACCTGATGAGACAGATATAGATTCACTAAGCAAATACTACGCTCCCACAGAAAGTTTAAAACAAAATGATGATGTGATTGACACTATAACAGACATAAGTGATAGTGTTAATGGGCAAGAAACTTCAAGCATTATTCAGCTAAAGGCTGCAGCTAAAGAAAATAAGGATATTCTGGATTTAATACAACAAGAAATGAAGTTCAAGCCAGCAACTGAACCATCACCAATAATCATTTCTTCGAATTCAAATACTACATCTGAACAGAAAAATATAATCGATATTATTGAATTAAGAAAAACGTCAGCTATTGAAAGCAATGACATGAATCAAAATAATCTACCGAAATTGAACGATGAAACTTTTGTATTTTTTAAAGGTGAACCCAGTGTCTTAGAATCTGTAAATAGTAGCAAAACAAACAGCGAAAACGATTTGTTACTTTATGCGAATCAAGCTAATATAGAGTCAAACAAATATCACAACAGTAATATTGAAAACTTCCAATTAGATGATTTGCCAGAAGATGAAAATATGACAATGCAATATGAAAAAGAAAATAATGCAGAAGACCCAATTAAGGACATCACAGAGGACAAATCTGTTTTAAAAAAAAGTAAGCAGGCAACCGTTGAACGCAACAGCTATATTACTGATGATCGAATAAAATGTATAAACGATGAAGAGTTAAGTGACTACTTAAATGATCCTTTCAGTAATCAGAATGAAAATATAACTGACTTAATGGAATATGATTTGTTTTTGAAAGGGGTTCCAAGTGTTCCTGATGTAGAAAGTAATGTTATTGATAATAAATTAGACAACAAGAACGTAACAAGTAGCAAGAAAAATATCGGAAACGATTTCTTACTAAATGATCTCAAAAATAACGCAGAATTTAATGAACATGACGACAGAAATAATAAAATCTTTCAATTAGATGGATTTACTGGAGATAAAACTGTGACTAGCTCATATTTGGAGGAGAATAGTAAACAAGACCTACCTACTTATATTACAGAGGACAAACCAGAGAGTGAAAAAACTGAGCAGGCAAGCAGTAACCGAAACTCATTTAGCTGTATTTCTGATGATCGAATAGAACCTATTAAAGATGAGAAGCTGAGTGACTACTTAAATGAACCTTTAAATTATAAAAGTAAAACTGAGTTAATGAATTATGATGAGGTATCCAGTGTTCAAGGCATAATAAATTTTACTGCTGAAAGTAAATTAGACCAAAGAGAAGGCAAGATAAATAATAACCAAGATCTTGAAAATGAAATAATTGAAAGTCAAATCGAATCTGTTAAGTCACATGAGCCAATTAATGACCCTGAACAGCTTAACATCACTGAAAAAATGCAAGATAGGACTTCAAAAGATTCAGCATTTCATGAAAGTACTAATAAAACTCAGTCTCTCAGTTTAGTAGATAATTCAGAAATATTGCAGTTTACTGACCAAAACAAAATAAATAATGATAAACAGCTGAAGTTTGATCATGAAATGAAGACAGATAATAAAACAATCACTTCTCTCAAACAAGCAGGTTTTGAAAATGGTTTATCAGACAAGTATATTTTAAGTAAACCATTCGAAACAACAACAGCAAACAAAGCAAGACCTATATTTGTTAATTTTGCAATACAAATTTATGTCGATGATAAAAACCATACAATTGTCAAAAGTTTAGATGCAGATAATGTACCGAAACTATATCCGAAAGATTTTATAAAAGTAACCAAACAATATTTAAACATTGACGAAGAAATTCAAATACCGGTTGATTTGGACAATATTTTGTACATTCAAATGAAAAGCAACAAACTAAGGGACACCATTGATGTAGCCAGTAATAATATTCATAACAAAGATGAAGGTAAGATAGAGTCGTTTCCTAAATCTAATATTGGTACCTTTATTTGAACAAAGAATATTTGTATTGTAGTTAGTGATAAGTTGTTAGATTATAAAATCAATTATAAGTTGGTTTTGTTCACATCAACTTATATTTTTAAAGTATTGATTTTATTTCAGGCGTAACAGAAAATCTCACATTCAGCAAACCTAAACTATATCCAAATGAGTTAGATCCGATCAAAAGAAATGGAATCATCGTTGAAGATATACAGAAAACTTTAGAAGTGGTCTATGAAAAAGAACTACTACCTCTGAGGAGTAACATTTCAGAATTGAACGAAAATATTAAATTGTTGACAGCGCATCACATGTTGTTGAAAAGTAAAAAAAATGGCCATATGTTTGTAACCAAGAAATCTAGATCTACAAAAATAATACCGATTTTTAAAAAATGTTCTTGCACAAGGAGGTAAAACAAATGCTTTCGTCTCTCTTCTGCACACCTAAACGATTTTTTAAACATGTTTGATAATAGATAAAATTTACAATTATCCTATACCGTAATTACCTAATGTAAATAATATACCTATGAATAAAAATAAACAAACTAAACTTAACAGTAACTTATTCTTTTTATTTTGGCACTTATAAGTATCAGAAATATAATAATCAGGAAGAGGAAAGGAATAATACTTGACGGAAATACCTATCTTCATGTCTTGGATCGAGCTAACAGGAACAAAAATAAACGCACGTGATTGGTCGTCAAAAATTAACCTAGGGCGAGTTCACATTGCCTTATGTAATGCATTCTTTTATAAGGGTTTCTTTACACTTAGCAAAATATCTACCTAATTGACAACACATTTGGTCAACATAAGAATTAACAGAGTGCGTCGTTTACGAGTAGATTCTGTGGCATCTACCTACCTACTCGTCGACGACGAATTCTGTTTTCATCAGGACAGTTCATATCAAGATGCGGCTGCTGTTGCAAATTACTTTTTTCTGCATTATAATAATACCTACACTAATGTACACAGAAATATTATATAGTTAGATATTTATTATTTAGCCGTGATGATCCCACCGCTGGGCAAAGGCCTCCCCTCTCTCCACACCTCACGACAACAGGTAACTTTTATTCGAGCCAGTAGATAGGTACCACGAACGAAAACGCAGGCGGCATTATTAATGGATTAAAAAAAATAATATAGGTACTTAATTACTTGTAAAAAAATGTAGAAAGACTGAAGTTAGTACCTATAGATACACTTTCTGGCTTTCTACATAATTGTTGCATCGTATTTTATACGGTCAACATTCCATTTATTATTTTTATAAAACCGACTCTTTTTGGATATTTACAGTAAATTTCACAACGTGTACAAGGCCCTTATTTACATAGATTAGGTACTTATATGAAAGCGATAGCCACGGGACAAGTGAATAAAATTAACCGACTTCTCACGTGGACACGATGTACTTATTGATTCCATCTGATTGCTAATGACTTCGACTCCGAGCTTCGCCTCTGGATCGGAAAAACCGGCTACTAGACGAGACGGCTCACTGAATGATTTAAGTATGTGGTGTGATAACGAGCTAGAGCGTGATAGGCACACGATTGCATAAACCAGTGCAAAAGAGAAGGACAGCACATTTGAAATATTGTTGGTTCATTTACAGTTGATGTTTTTCATTATTTTGGTAATGTTTTGTTATAAAACGATTTTAATTCGTGTTTCCCACACATACAAACATTTAAAAAAAAATGTGATGCTTTTATGGTTAAATAAGGCATTCAGAGTTCATTAGTCTAATGTAAGAGAAATAAGGAATAATTATGACTATAATTATGATAATAAGGTGGATCTGGAATAGGTAAATGCTTTCACTTTGAAGAAAAAAAACAGGTCCCATCTCTAGCAAATTATGTTTGACACATGAGTATATAAATAATTGACATATCACAGTAGGGATAAGGCAGCAAATAATCGCTTAAAAATATTTCCGATTTTCGATTACTACTCCCATAGAACTTGGAATCGATATTTGTGTGGTTAAGCGATAATAATCACGATCAAGATTTAACGGCCGCAACATTTTATTTTACTAAATTAATCAACTGACCAAGCCAGCGCAACCTCTTTTTTCTAAATTAAGTAGGTATGAAAGATCACAACTTTATCTATTATTCTACTTAATATAGTAGTTGATTTGTTATGCCGAAATTATACCTAAATACAAAATATTCAACTTTCAGATTGAATGAATGTACGATTACCTAGATAGTTAGGTAGGTATATCATGTAAGTAATCTTCGTATAAGTATTAGGTTTTGGTCAAGATATAACCTGACATTGTACTATAAATTTAATATGATAGCGTTGACCACTACCGCTGATTTAATAAAGGTATTTTTGTAGTACCTATTCGTTTAGGTATCTACTATACAAACAACTACGTGATTTTTCATGTCGTAGGTAAATGATTTTAATCATATATACTAATATTGTAAAATTTGTTTGTTTATTTGACGGAGGTAATTTCCGAAACTACTGGACCGATTTCAAAAATTCTTTCACTTATGTACGTAGAATGGACTGTCCGGGAGGTTATAGGCTATATTTTATCCCGGTAGCTTCATTAGTACACCCGTGCGAAGCCGGGACGTGCTACTAGTAGAGTATAAAATTGTTAGTGTTCGATTAATTTAAGTGAAAAACCGATTTTCGATTTTCGTTTTGTAGTACGTTATGCGTGGTGGGTGCATCACTAAGTGACAGGTTCCCGTCAATGAAGTTCAAAATTGTCTTTGTAGCATTTTGCCGAAAAAAAATACGAAACTTCATGACAAATGAAAGAACATTATGACCACGTTTTTATATTTTCTGTCATTAGGCTCCGCCCAATTGTCAAATCTAGCCAATCCGAGAATAGATTATATACTTTCGACGACCAATCACGTGCGTTTATTTTTGTTTCTGTTAGCTCGATCCATGGAATGAAGTATAGGGTTCTAGACAAATGTCAAAGCGTAGCAATATAAAAATCTTTATAACTTTTATGTATTTATATCACATCAAGTCATCTGGTTACCATAACACAGCATTTAGTTGCTTTACTTGGGATAAGATGATGTTGTGTGAAATTAATTATTTTATTATAATTTATTTTTAAAATAGCCTCACTGTTTAGTGAATCCATTTTTAATGTGTAAACGTAAGGCGAGCGGGAATTACCGTAGATTTCTAAATCTACGGGTAATTCCAGCTCGCCTTACCTTCTACTGACGTAGGAAAACAAGGAAAGCCGCGATCGAAAGCTTGTTCTAGTAAAACTTACATAGTTGCTAAACTATAATGCTCATTCTTGAGTCAGTCAGTAGGTAATATTTCTAAATTTATCACCACGTTATCTATCTGTTATGATCAAACTAACAAGGCAGTTACATGCAAAAACTATTAGTATTAGGAAGGTTATCATGTTAGACATAAAAATCATTGTACTCCTAATCTCGTCGCTTGATTAATTTATTTTTATGATAAAATTAAAACCACCGCTGAAATCAACAGACTACAATTGAGTTTAAAGTACCTTTACCGACACACACTCATCCATCTGTTTTCGGGTGTCTACTCTGCACAGCGAAAAACGAAATTTCGGCATCAAATTGCATCTCAGCTAAAGTTAGTGGAAACTTAATTCGGAAAGCTAACCAACATAAGCTGACCTGCGATGATTGTCACGTTGCACATCGTTTTCGATTTGTAGAGTAGAGGTGCAGCATTCTATTATATCTTTCGACTTGGCCTTTAAACTGCGTTGCAACGGTCGCAGGCCCTAAGGTACATCTTCACTAGATGATCTATTCATCGTCAGGAAGCAATATTTGCCTACACTTAATGGGACACTGTAGTGCCTGTGGTAGTGCCTGGGACATTGTTGAGATGGAATAGACATGAAATAATTCTTTCCGGCCCACATTATCCCACTGCAGGGCAAAGGCCCTTCTTTCCAGCTTTTTTTTGTCCTTGGCCGCAGTGGGCCAATCTGGAAGGTGCACATCTCACTCGTATTACCTGATATAGTAAATGAAAGATACCTACTGATAGCGACTGTTTAACTACAACCGCAATATATGTTTAGATTTCACTGCGTAAACACGAAACTGGTTTTGAACTGGTTTTAGTCACATTTTTTAAAAAAAGCTTTATCCTTATATAAACAATATTAATAATTATTGTGAAATACCTAAGTGAGTATGGAAGATAAAGTGAAGACTGTGTCAAAGAATCCTGTGGATGAAAAATTCCCTGTGGATTTGGACCATGCTTTGGCGGTGTCAGGTATGAGTTATTTATCTATTTATTTCTACTGCAGCGTTGTCTGATACATTTTACCTGCATTTCAATTGTTATATTTATCACCAACTATTTATTTTGATCTTATTTTTAGAATTTAGTATCGTCATAATAATTTTGTAGTATCGTCGTAATAATTTTGCAGCGTCCGAATTTTGTTATAATATCTTTAGATAGGTATAACAAAATTCGGACGCTGCAAAATTTTAAGATGTTTCATATCGAAGTATTATTTTTAGTCGTTAGGTACTTATTATTATTAGGTTAGGTTACCTTAATTTTAAATTATTTGCCTATGCGATATAATGTGTATGGAATTTCTCTGCATTGCTTTTACAGCCTTAAAAGTAGGTCGTTACGTCAAATGAATTAATCATTGTTTTACTTTTATCATGAAAACCTTGTACCTACACCTACCAGCTTGTTCAAATTATTTTACGACCGACTAACCTTCACACTGCTCTGATGTGATGTATGTTTTATAAGTTAGGAAGAAAAGTCGTAACACTTAAGTATTAATGATAGGAAAAATTAGGTTATTGATTTATCTACTTAAAATTAAGTATCCTATTGATTTAGGTATACAGGTTGTGGCAACAATTTGTCCTATATTTTATTTATATCATGAAATCGTTGTTTTATTATGAAGAAAATACCTATAGTTCGTTCGTTCGTTCGTATGAGCAAGTGGCCAACTCTCGTGACGGAGTTTTTAGGACAAAGGCAAAAGCCATGACTGGCCATGACAGAGGTCATTGCTAAACGACTTTAAAGCTGAAAAAATATTAAACTTTGAACTAATATTACCTATGCTTATGGTAAGGTTAACTTTAAGTTTTGAATAAAATGTTGATCTTACAAAAAAAATTCACGTTTAGATAGCAATAGATTTAATATCCGTCTTAGCTAATACTTACTGGTCGAGTATGCATAAGAGGGTTTATTTCCAGGAATCGGCAAATACAATATAAAGTATTGCCTGATCTTGGCTCTCTTCCTCATCGCTTCGATCATGGAGACGGTGGGGTACTCCTTCGTTCTACCCGCTGCTGTCTGCGACCTTGAGATGACGAATTCTGCGCGGGGGTTTATAGCTTCGATACCTTTTATTGGTAAGTAAATAAAATGCACAACCGATCGTAAGACAGTAGCTTAAGCTACAGCTGAGTTCGACAGTTAGACAGCATTTTTTATTAAACACTGTTTATTAACTAATAGAGCTAGATAAACAATGGTTACGAGTATAAACAAATTTTGCTTTGAAAGAAAAGAACATTCAGTGGTGGCCAAACGCTGGTTGGCTCAGAATGTATTATGTAAACAAATGATTACAAGATTAGAATAAGCAGGCCAATGCTTAAATTCTAGGTATCGTCCTAACGTCATACCCCTGGGGCTACTTAGTCGACACGAAGGGCCGGAAGAAGATATTGGTGATCGGATCCCTGATGACCGGAGTGTTTAGTATTATGTCCGCCTTCATGCCAGAGATCATCAGCTTCACTATCTGCAAGTTCCTGACATCATTTTGGTAAGAGAATTAAATTTAATGCAACAGGATGTCGATTCACGACGAATTTCAAAGCATGATAAGGTAAGAGATTGCACGTTATCTAGCTTTTGTTTTCTGAAATACATCACATTATTCAAAATAACCACGCCGTGTCGTGTCACGTTAGGACATGGTTATTTGGAGAATAAGGCGGCAGGCAAGAAAATGGCATCATGTAAATGGACTTTAATTAAGCGAGAGACTACGAGAATAATAAACACATGGCATAAACATTTTAGTAAATTGTCCATATAGTGCACAGATGACTTTAATAGTTTAAGCTTACACCTTACCGACTAAGTATAAATACCTATTCACAAATTCGTCTATATACTTACCAATTATCATGTATTTCAGCATCGCGTGCCCTTCAGCAGTGCCGTACACTTTCATTGGAGAAATCCTTCCTCAGAAGTACAGAGACGTGACTTTATCCGTGACGAATGCGCTACAAATAACGGGGTCGGCGCTGGTACCGCGTAAGTGATAATTATTATATTATATATTCTACTGATTATACTAAATTGTTAAAATAGCAAATCATTGCTAAATATCTCATGATTAATTAAATTATCTCCGCAAAGTGTAATTAATCTAGCTGCACGAATAACATCTTCATCACGAGCACTCTGTGAAGGAAAATATTGTGGGGAAACCTGTTAATTTTCTAGTAGCGTGACTCTGTTTCCGACTTCCCCAATCAATCCCAATCTTCAAAAAAAATATTGCATAAATTGTCTAAAAAATCTAAAAGAATAAGATCATTGTTGAAACCGATTACCCTACCTAATATTGGTGTATTTTGTCTTACCAAAATAAATGTAAACTTTCTATTTCAGTATTAGCTTGGGGCATACTTCCTCTGGATTTAAGAATAGACTTTGGCCTCTACTTCTTTCGTTCGTGGCGACTATTAACTGCAGTCTACGCCAGTATCTTCATCATAGCTGCTATCCTGTTAGCTTTCGGTCCAGAAAGCCCTAAGTTCCTGATGTCTCAAGGAAGACATGACGAAACATTAATAGTTCTTCAGAAAATATATGCGGGCAATAAAGGAAAATCACCTGAAGATTATCCAGTATGTACCCAGATTGTTTGATAGTGTGATAAGCTTTTATGACTGTCTTGTTTTTAGACAATGAGCTAGGCTTACCTACCAACCATTAGATTTACAAATATTATGTAGGTAATATAATAACTGTGATATGCGTTTTTCATAGCCTTAACAGAAACGATACTTTTATATTTGACAGCGCATTAACCATTTAGGACAGTAGCGAAATTGCGCTTGGTGGCTACCAAATCTGTTTTCTCTTCCTAAACTAATCCATAAAACTATATTGGGTTTTATGGATATAAAAAAAAATTTTGTGCCTCTGTAATAACAGAGGCATAATTTTTTTTAAATATAGCTATCACAAACATTTAATATTTTTTTCAATTCCTTTGTTCAATATAGATGAAATAAGCGGCGGGGCTAGTTTGACGTTACCTTAAACTTCTACAAACGTTTGTTATTTTTCAGGTTAAATGGCTGAAATCTGTAAATTCAGCAAAACAAAGCACGGGCTTCTTTAATTCGTTGAAAATTCAAACTGTTCCACTGCTGAAGCCGCAATATCTGAAATGGTTATGTCTGAACGGATTCCTGCTCTTTGGTATATTTTCAGTGTAAGTGAGAAAATGAATTTGTTTCAACAAATAAATAATTAAGTATTTACTATTTATGCAGTTACCTAATTTAAACGTTGAAGGAAAACACCGTGAGGAAATCCGCTGCTCACTCAGTTCCACACATATTGACCATTGTCTTTGGATACGGCCGGTTAAGCTGAGAGGACGTTTTAGATGCTTGTCAAGCCTAATTTAGGCATGACTTTAGGCTGTCTAAACCATCTCAATAATGTCTCGAGCACTACAGACTCCCGTTAAGTGTAGGCAAAAAACTCCGCCTGACACTGTAGAAATCATCTATTATAGAGAGTACAGGCCTAAGTTTTTTTTTACCAAATTAACAGTCCCTAAAGGTTACATCAACGAATTACCTTATGTGTTTATTTCAGTTTGAATGGACTCTACATGTGGGTGCCAGATGTACTGAACAGAGTCATGTCTGGATCTGGCACGGGACAAACGGCGTGTGAAGTAATAGGTCAGAGACTGAACGAGGTAACTAACTTGTTTTATATCCGAGGTAGGTAAAAGCAACTCAGTAGCTGAGCAGTGGACAGCTAGTAAACACTGTTGTTTCACATGTGTTTTTATGCCCTTATGCACCTTTAAAAGGTTTTTTGATGAGTTTCCCGATATTTCGGCACAGTTGCACATGATCACGGTCAAAGTGACCTCAGACGAATCATAGTAAATATCCCGTTTTAAGTGTTTATGAGTTTTTATTTTTTGTTTCAGACATCCGACAGCACTGAATGCATAGACACCATCGATACAATAACATTCGTAATCAACTCTATAGCCAACTTTATTTGTGCAGTAATAGCCGTAGCCGTGAGCAGCACAGTCAAGATCATAGGCAAGAAACGGCTTCTAATTATTTTGTTCTTTATGATCGGAACATTTTGTATCTTGATCAACTTTATAACTCAAGACATGGTGTTTGCTGTGCTGCTATCGTCCTTACCGATTATGGGGTTAGGTATTGGACCTGTCAATGCGTATGCTGTAGAAATATTCCCTACACATTTAAGGTAAACGAAAACTATTGAAATACATTTAGCCATATTTACCTACATAATTTGTAATGCCTATGAAAACTGATTTCTACTTTCATTTGCTCTACGTGTTTCTGAATATCGTAATGTTATGACTTCCGTGTCATACATGATTTTTTTATGGAGAATACTAATTAAAAAAACATTATGATCAGTGTAAAAGTATGTTGCGATACAGTTGATCAAGTTTTACTTTTTTGTGCAGTCCTTACGCTGCAAAATATGTCCAGTTGCTTTGTTGTTACTTTTCCAATGCAATTTTAAGTAGGTAGGTAGTATTATTTACCATCGCACCTATCTATTATTTTCCAGAGGCATGGCGGTAAGCTTGAGCATGATGCTCGGTAGAACGGGTTCTGTGATCGGAACTAATATAGCCGGCATCCTTCTAAACGTGGCATGCGAATTTACATTCTACGGGTTTGGAGGCCTACTTATAAGTAAGTGACATCATCACAGAATAAATAAAAGAACAAATTGTTACATCAGATTTTCGTTTATGGAACTTGCCTGCATCCAAATTGCATGCATTACGAAATTTTCTTATCACTGGAATCGTGGATAGATTTTTACGATTTTTCAATTCTAGAGTTGAGATATTCCAACATTGTATTCTGATATTTTAAAATTTACTTAACTAATTATTAACGTACCGATTTTGCGACTTATCACTTTCTGAAGCATCCATCTCATATCACATAATATATTTAGTTCCTTAACTTCCTTTTTATCAGATTTTATCAGAGGTGTGGCGTGTGGTTTCTTCAAGGGTCACGGTCACATCTTAAAGATACCCACTTTTGTTCTGCATGCCGCCGCCCCGGCAGTCCTAGGTCAATAACCTATAAAATTTCACGATCACATCCCGCGGTAGTAATTTTTTCAAATGTTATTTTTCTTGTTTCAGTTTGTGGATTGCTCTCTTTCGTTCTACCAAATACTCAGAAACCTACGGGAAAGTTACAACCCACAAAAATCACGACACATTTATAGCCCATTTACCGCCCGTAGAAGAGGACCGTGGCCCACCGTTTGCAACTAGCCCACACCGTCATGGACAGTGAACGTGTTAAATGTTATTTGTAGCGTTTCACAAAACTATGCCGAATTAATAATCTAGTCGTCTAGTCGAAATAATAGGTTAATTAAGAAAAATTGCAAAAGTATATTTTACTTAATATACATATTACTGCTTTATTTTCAATACTTATCTCTTTTTGATTATTCCTCTTTTAAATGGTCCAGCTGATGTGCATAACCATTGGGGGGCGTCCTTCCTTCAATTTTGATATTATGAGGCGAAAACCAAAATTCCAAAACCAAAATAGTCGGTTTCTTAAGTTTTTTTTTGCCTACGGTAACCAAGGTATTTACATAAATCTTAATCCGTAAGCCTAACTTAATACTCATAATATGTTGATAAATACACAGATACAGTTTTGTGTATTTTTTATCGTATCGAAATTGATCGTTTCATTGTTCGTTTCAATTCTCACCCAATCTTAGTCAACAAAGACCCAATGTAAAAAGACAGAATATATTTCTAAAAACATAATTGTCAAATGATAAATTCATAAATGTCTCTGTATTTTTTCTTCTCTCGTAATTAGTGTCTGATAAATTAAGCAAGGAGAAAACGATCATCTACCGACCTACTAACGATTCTTGGAAATAATAATTATATCAATTGAAGCATGCTGAATATTATTTTTTGTATCAATAATAGTTTTAAAACTCATTGTTCTGCAATCAGTTCTTCGAGGATTTTACCGGTCGTAAATTGCTCATGGATCAATAATCATGCTGTCAATTTCTGCACTTCTATGGAGACGTCTTAAAGCAGTACGAGACTCGTAACGAAGGCAACGAATGTCTCGGCAAAATAACAACACCTTTTTATTTATACTTACATGATAAATTAATACGTCATGTATTGTATATCCAATTAAATAAAGATACCTACTGATAGCGACCGTAATTCTTCACCCGCAATATATGCTCCGACTTCATTGCGTAAACACATCATACACTCACTGGTTTTGGGATTAACATTTTACGTAAAAAGCTTTACCCATAAGAAAAAGTTAAGTGCATTTTTAATGATCGTTGTGGAATAAGTGAGTATGGAGGAAAAAGTGAAAACTGTGGCAGAGAAATCGGAAGATGAAAAATTCGTTGTGGATTTGGACCATGCTCTGGCGGTGGCAGGTAAGAGTTTTTTACTTAATCATTTCGTCCTACTTGTGCGCAAATATCTTCCCTACTTCCTTCGGTATTTCTTATCACTTGTGTTGAAGACTTCTGACCCTTTGAATGTAAGAAATTACTGGTTTGTATTTTTATCTTACCCTGTCTTACAGCTGCTTTGCAAAAAAGTCTTCCTTAAAATCTTCAAAAAAGTTCACCACTCCTCAAAAACGTATTTAACTACTCGTATTATCATTTTAATACGCGATGTACCGGTTTTTTACACAAAGTCCCAAATCTCTATTGTTTCACATTGATTGTAATAAGTAAACAAAGGCGCCATAGATAAAAGAACTACCTAACACAACCTTATGCAATGTCCTGTACTTATATATTTATTAAACGATTTTTTTCTATACTTTATTATAAAGTAAAGAAAAATAATGTCTTTTTGAAAACTATTTAAGAGGTAGGTAATCTCCCAAACTGTTTATTCTATTTAAAAACTTACTTTATAAAAACGTGAACGAAATTATTTTTTTGCAAGTCCTCCCGTTATAGAGCTTAAAGTGTAAAAATGTAAAATCCTTTTGTCATTGATTGTACATGCAATGTAACTAAACGCTGCCAATCACCTAGGCAGTTACGTGTAAAGTGGGTCCAATTGATACGATTCTAGTTAAGATACGCTTCAGTCAATGGCACATGCGATATTTTGATCCTTGGCTTACTCTTCCTGCTGTATTCCTTTTTCGTTTTTAACCGATTTTAAAAAGGAGGAGGTTCCACTGTTTATTTGTTCAAATATGCTGTTTATTCAAAATTGTATGTTGAGCAATTATTCAGTCAATAATAAACATACCTACTTATTCGAAAAAAAAAAAATTCTAAGTCTCTAATTTACTTAAAAAAACTCAGATTTTGAATGTAAGCAAGTCTAAGTACAATATTTCATCCTTGGTAATACCAGATTACCTCCATTCAAAGGTTTCCTAAAAAATGCTTGCTTTGTCTGTGGTAGTTAATCTGACTAAATGTAAAAAGATAAACAACCCGTATTTTTATGATGCCAATTGAAAGGTAATAAATAATAATTTCCTGAAAGGTACTACCTACATAAAAGAAAGAAATCCATACTAATATTATAAATAGGAAAGTGTTTGTGTGTCTGTCTGTTTGTCCGCCTTTCACGGCAAAACGGGGCGACAAATTCAAGTGTTTTTTTAAGTGGTGATAGTTGATGGGATGGAAAGTGACAGGCTACTTTTTATTCCGATATTTCCGTGAGAACGGGACTAAGGCGGGTGAAACCGCGGGGCGCAGCTAGTAAATTGTAATTTATCGCCGACACACAAACCTATTAGCGTACCTAAGTAGATATGGCTACTTACCTAATTTTTTTCGATCATGACGATTTGTTATCATAATAGAACTCTAGATTGGCTCTTCACAGCCTATATCTTTTGAATGAAGATGAAACTTAGCTGGGTTTCGGGGGAATGGGCTGAATAAAATTTCCCACCTGATCTTATCTACTTCGTTTTTCCGCCTTAAAAGAAGGCCATTAAATGCATTAATCATTATTTTATATCTTTAAAACCTTGTACTTACACCTACCCACGCGCTTATTTATAACATTTAGGTAATTATGTACGTTTTTACCTACCTACCTAAAGTTATAACAATGTAGTAGGTATGTAATTATATGAATAAGCAAAATTTTTGGTATAAAATCTTGTAATACGAGTAGCCGTATTTGAAGTTATACAAAACATAAAAAGGAAAGGTTTTGATTTCAACCAATTTGACCTACAGTCCCTGATTAAGAAGTGATCGAGGTTTTACTAATAACTCTTTTAATTCTTGATACAACATTAAAGCGAAATATACTCAATCCCCCCCTTCCCCTTCATTATCTTTGACCGCGGAAGCTCTCAGCTGTTAACGCCACTCGTTCGTTCCTTCGTAGTGGCCAACTCTGGTGCCACTCTCACGTTTAATGCCACTAGAGGTCACCCATTCTCTACAGAACAATGATTGGTTTGTAGAGAATGGGAAAAAAGAATAAACATGAATTATTGGCTCCAGTGAAACGATTCCGAGTTTATATTTCTTGTATAAATATGTACCTATATATAGGGTTGCCATCTCGAAAACTTTGAAACCAGGACAAGACGATTGAAAACCCCGGATTTTAGGGCCCAAACCCCGGACATATAAACAGGTTTTTATAAAGTAGCACAATGTGTGTCCGAAAGTGGATCCAGCTTTGGCGTCAAGAAGGTTCATCTAGTCGTGATATTTTTGTAGATAAAAGTATGTTGTAAATGGTTTTGTTTAAAGCCGGTTCTTTTATAGCAATAAACGATGCGAGCGAAGCGAGCAAAACGTTCTTTGATTAAAATTAAAAGTAACGTGGCACATGATTTTGTTTAAGGCCGGTCCTTATTTAGTAAGTAACGATGCGAGCGAAGCGAGCAAAATTTTTTTTGGTTTAAAGTAAAAGGAACGTGGCACATGATTTTGTTTAAAGCCGGTTCTCATATAGGTATAAACGATGCGAGCGTAGCGAGCAAAATTTTTTTTTCGTTAAAACTAAAAGTAACGTGGCACATGATTTTGTTTAAAGCCGGTTCTCATATAGGTATAAACGATGCGAGCGAAGCAAGCAAAAATGTTTTTGGTTAAAACTCAAAGTAACGTGGCACGTAATTTGGTTTAAAGTCGAATCTTATACAGCAATAAATGATGCGAGCGAAGCGAGCAAAAACTTTTTTTGGTTAAATCTAAAAGTAACGTGGCACATGATTTTGTTTAAAGGCGGTTCTTATTTAGCAATAAACGATGCAAGCAATTTTTTACCCATTTTTGCAATGAGTAAAACTTCGTAGGTAAGTAGTTAGGTTGGTTTTTAATTTTGCTCTTAGGGAAATTATAATTTTTTACTTAGGTACAATAGTTGCAATTTACTCAAGAAGATAGCATGATACTGTTAATTCAGCTCTGAACAAAGCGAGTGAAGCGAAGAATTACAATAAATACAAGGAGGAAATAAAAAGATATAAGAGAGCAATTTTCTGCACTCTGAGGTCCTTAACTCTGAATATTTTCATCACATCCTTAAACATTTTTTTGGAAGAAGGTTGGTACTTACTCAACTTCAGTCAAGTTCAAAACCCGGACTCATACTGAAACCCCGCCCGGACGCTCCCCGGACGCCCTCTAAACTAGGACAAATCCGGGGAAACCCGGACGGATGGCAACCGTACCTATATATAACAATTATAATAGGAATCTCGGAAACGGATCCAAAGATTTTCATGAAAGGAATAAATAAAAATAAGTAGGACCTCAAGGAAACAGGAAGGTTTCATAGATTTTGTCTTGCAAACTATGTGATTTATTACCTGTAATGAAATTTAACATGTTAGGAGTTTCTGAAACTACAAGTGCTACGAAGCTGAATTTTGGCATGTAGGTTTCTATGACGCGTGTTAAGAACGGATTTTTTGATCAAAGGTCAATTTGTGTTTAGGAATCGGCAAGTACAATATAAAGTATTGCCTGGTCCTGGCTCTGTTCCTGGTCGCCGCGATTGTGGAGCCGGTGGGGTATTCCTTCGTTCTACCCGCTGCGGTCTGCGACCTTGAGATGACAGATTCTATACGAGGGTTTATAGCTTCGATACCTTATATTGGTAAGTAAAATGTTGTCGTGATGTGAAATTCAGTTAAAGATTAATCTCACTATTCATAATCGACTTGTAAATGGGTGTAGCTAGAGACATAAGAAAGAGAGTAATACTAGTAGGTAAGCATATAGTAATATATTATACATAGAAAACGTTCAGACCTGGAACAAATGTTTTCCCGTGGGATCGAACCCGTATCTCAGGCAGGCCTTCGCCCACCGCCACGCATGACGCACCACATTATTTTTAGTAGAGTGTAATCTTTGAAGTAGGTCTTATCCGCATATTTAAATGATAAAAAAAAACAATATCATCAATTCTAGGTATCGTCCTAACATCATACCCCTGGGGCTACTTAGTCGACACGAAGGGCCGTAAGAAGATAGTGGTGATCGCGTCCCTGATGACCGGAGTGCTGAGCATAGCGTCCGCCTTCATGCCAGAGATCATCAGCTTCACTATATGCAAGTTCCTGACTTCGTTGTGGTAATACTTTGACAAAGACTTCAATTCTATAAAAACGTTTTATTTTGCTACAATATTTAACTTTACAAGACGAGAAGTAGATAAACGATCTATTTGAATGTTTAACTCAATTTATTAAAAAATATTTAAGAATTTTCTCTATGCTTTTGATGCAGAAATGCGTACCCAGGTATAGGTAACCTACTTATATAGGTTACTATTAAGTATTTGTAGATATTTTGGGTTCATAATGTTGCATTTTGAACATTATGCAGGCGTTACAATATTTTTAAGTGAGTAGTCTGTATAGATTAGATTAACATTATATTACGGTCTATAATACCATATATTGCCTGTAATCCTAAAGATATTAGATAATAACATAAGATTAATTTTGCACATCAGATTTTAACACAAACATCATGTTTTGATAGTAGGTTTAAAAGGTATTTTGGTAAAATGGATCAATTTGAGCTTAGAGAATTTGAGCCATTATACCAAAGTTTGGTGAAAATGCTAAACAGTTCATGGAATTATTTCATTTTATAAATTGTTAGCAGAAATGCTCGAAACGGCCCTTTTAGCCCCAGTTCACTTTTAAAACAATAAGTAGATAAAATCCAGTTTTCTTTCAGCATTGCGTGCCCTTCAGCAGTGCCGTACACTTTCATTGGAGAAATCCTTCCTCAGAAGTACAGAGACGTGACGTTATCGGTGACGAATGCGCTACAAATAACAGGGTCGGCGCTGGTACCGCGTAAGTGAAGTTCTATTGTAACTTACCTAATTGTTGTTATAATATTGACTTTTTTTGAACTTTCGCGATCAGAACACATGATAAAATCATAATATTTACATATTTTGGTGTTTGATTTTTGCGGCGTCACGTAGCGGCGTTTAGGCATCCGACTGCAGGCTACTTAGCACTAGATGGAGTTACTTTTTTTTGATTGCAAAGACCTAAACGCCGCTCGGGGCGCTGCAAAAATCAAACACAAAAATAGCCCGAAGAGAAAAGAACAATGTTCGAGATGAGGTATCTGACTTATGTAGGTAATCTGTGGTTTCAACTGGATTGCTCCAGCCGTGGTCGCGGGCAGAGTCTGTCTGGTAATTGCGATAAAAACCCGTAAATATATTATTAAGTTTTCGTCATGTTGTTACAAAGTCACTGCTGAAAATGTTATGATTGAACTAATTACCAACGCGAAGTGTAATTAATGTAGTTATTGTACATTAAAATATTCGTTCATGATTAAAACGTTAATAATTGCAATCGACTGTAATGGTCTCTCTTTTTTACCTTTAGGTAATAAATGGATAAATTATTTTAAGAACAAGCAGTCATCTTACACAAAAGTTTCAGAGGCATCAAGAAATATAGGTACTCATATTATTATTTGTTACAACAAAAAACAAAAAGATTACACCTCGTTAATGTTATCTTTTTGTTGCTACTATTCATTTATTATCAGAACTCTAAAGAGGCTAGAATTTTTTAGTTCTTTTAAATTGTAATGCCTATTTCAAACTTTCTGTTTCAGTGTTAGCTTGGGCCATACTTCCTCTGGACTTTAGAATAGACTTTGGCCTCTACTACTTTCGTTCGTGGCGGCTTCTAACCGCAGTCTACGGCAGTATCTTCATCATAGCTGCTATCCTGTTAGCATTCGGTCCAGAGAGCCCTAAGTTCCTGATGTCTCAAGGAAGACATGACGAAGCATTAGCAGTTCTTAAGAAAATATATGCAGGCAATAAAGGAAAATCACCTGAAGATTATCCAGTATGTTTGACTTTGTGATAAGGTTTTATGGTTTTAAGGCATTATGTATAATAATAATTAACATCTTTCTATAGTCCCTTATCTGATCGTTACGTAAGGCATGTTTTCACATCATATGTCTTAAAATACCTGTAACGTAAAATCTGAAAAATTCGTGTCATTTTGGCAAACAATAATATTGCTCAAACATTTATATAAAGCTGTAGCTGTAGTAGGTAGGTATGTATATACCTACTATAGATCGTACTTGTATTATAATTTTATAGGTAACTCAACTGATCTAAGCACTTAGCGAAAGCGTACATTATGTCAGCAAGACACTGTCAGCATTATGCTATCGGATTTTGTTTGCTCGCTCTCTATTAAATTGTTTTTAACTTTCTACAAATGTTTGTTATTTTTCAGGTAAAATGGCTGAAGTCCAGTGCAGGAAAACAAAGTACAGGCTTTATAAATTCGTTGAAAATTCAAACTGTTCCACTACTGAGGCCGCCATACCTGAAATGGCTTTGTCTGAACGGATTCCTACTTTTTGGAATATTTGCAGTGTAAGTACCAACCTATAAGTAAAAAAAAGCTTCTAGAAACAAATAAGTACCTACCTACTAAGGCGTGTCATAAAAACCACCGAAGCAGTCACTTTTTCCCCGAATCTAAAAAATGTTTTACACAATTACCCGTGTGATAATTTCAATGACACCGCTACCACTACATTATTTTTTTGATAATCAAATGATATAGCGTGATTTCTTTCACAGTTTGAACGGACTCTACATGTGGGTGCCCGATGTACTGAACAGGGTGATGACTGGATCTGGCGCGGGGCAGACTGCTTGTGAAGTTATAGCTCAGAGACTCAACGAGGTTAGTAACCTGCCTTACTTTGTTTGACTGGCTTCTCACTGAAGCTTGACTATTTAGATGTGTCGCAAGGTTTAAGTAAATCAAAGATAACAAGTAAATCGCGCGACAAGCTTTTAGCATAGGTATAACTGGTATAACGTACAATGGCAGCCACTTGAATGTTCATCAAGCTATTGTCCAAATACTCAAACTATAATTATATATTTAAGGTTGTACCGTTAAGAAAGTTATTTTTTGACAGATTTATATGGATAAACTGTCAAGTTATGACATAGATAAGCACCACTTTTCAGTATTCAGGCTATGACATTTATATCTACCATTTACTTTTTTGTTCTTATTAATTCAATTCAATTCTTTATTAAAAACCAGAGCATTAATAGCAACCTTGATCAAAATAAACTTGAGTATTTTGCCCTGTTTTAGAAAGTACCTACCTGGTAAGGTAACTATTGCAAATAAATATAAACGTCTTATACAAACTAGACAGGTATTATTTATTATTATGCACACGGAAAATCAAAATATCGTCTGACCCAAGGCAATAAGTTCCCTGCGACTTAACCCCAGACCGTGGTTGAATCGCAGGGTACTTCGGAAACCTTTGATCAATAAACCATATTAAGAATGTAATTCGTTTTTGAATATTTTCTTTTTATTTCAGACATCCGACGGCGCTGAATGCATAGACACCATTGATACAATAACATTCACTATAAACTCTATAGCCAACCTCAGTTGTGCAGTAATAGCCGTAGCCGTGAGCAGCACAGTCAAGATCATAGGCAAGAAACGGCTAATGATCATGGTGTATTTTCTGATCGGAACATTTTGTATCTTGATCAACTTTATAACTCAAGACATGGTGTTTGCTGTGCTGTTATCGTCCTTTCCGATTATGGGGTTGGCTATTGGACCTGTCAATGCGTATGCTGTAGAGATATTCCCTACGAATTTAAGGTAAGCAACGTTTTAGTCATTCCAGTTTTCCCCTCTGTGGACTCATGGAGGGGCAAACTGGAATTTGGATTAAACCCACCAAAAACAATACAGTTATTATAACGTTTTTTAAATCCTATCTAGAGATTTATCTAGTTGTTTTTTGGAGGACTTTCGTCACAGCAACGTTGTTTTCTGTCAAAAGGTTTCATACATTTTATGATGTAGGTACCTACAAACAAAGGTGATGGACCTACGAACATCCGTAGGTCCGCAAGTTAGTTAAATATAGAATACGGGCATTAGAGTATTTCTGATAAAAGTGTAGGGTGTATGTACCTATGTTCTGTAATTTCTTATTCTTTATTTTCCAGAGGTATGGCGGTAAGTCTGAGCATGATGCTTGGTAGAACGGGTTCTGTGATCGGAACTAATATAGCCGGCATCCTTCTAAACGTGGCATGCGAAGTTACATTCTACGGGTTTGGAGGCCTACTTATAAGTAAGTGACCCCTACCTTCACTTATCTAAACCTAAAACTTATAAAGACCCTTTTTATTAATTAAATCAAAACAAAAGTAATAGGTCTTATTCATAAAGATTCGTCTATTTAATTTTTTAGGGAAGACCGGGGAATGACCGTGTAAGATGGGATACTTAAGAGAAAAAACGTCATTATAATAACCACAATGATAATAAAAAAACTTACCTACAGCCGATAGAGAGTGACAAATATTTTGAATTCCTCGGTTAATGGCTCATTAATTATATTTGTTTCAGTTTGTGGATTGTTCGCTTTCCTTCTACCGAATTCTCCGAAGAAACCTACAGGGAAGTTACAAACCACAGAATTTGCGACACATCATTGAATTAGTTATTTGTAGAATTAAAAATATTGCACAAAACTATTCCGAATGAGATATTCTAGTCGTATATTCAAATTTTTTTTGGTAAATAATTTAATTGTTAAGTTATGTATTATATTAATATTAACAAAGAAAATTGTTTTGTTTTTACGGATTTGTAACTTTGATACTTCTGCAAAATTTTTGACTCTGACTACCTTTAGACAACTTCGAAGAATTAAATAATGCCAATAATATTATGGCATCTTGGGAATACAGACTTGATCATAGTTTTATTATGTTTGTTTTCTGCGTCCTACGGAATAAAATACTACCCGTATTTTATTCCGTACCAATACCTAGTTATTAATACCAAAGACAGGGTATTACTGGTGTTTGAAATGGAAACCAGATAAATCCTTTATTAAAAACTTTATTCATAGAAACAGTTTAAGAGCTATCACAGGCTAGCGCGTGTCTACAAGTTCATGCCAAAGAGAGGTTATTTAAATGAGCTACACTGATGAGACTCTGATTTACAATATAAATCCTTAATCTAGTGTCAATCTTAAACACAGTGGAATTACTTTATAATAACCTAAGGCTCATATTCAGAGTTTGCACTCATCTCAAGAATATTTTTGATAGTTCCGTATGGAAATTGAGTACTGAATCACCGCTGGAGATACGATTCATACTTGAATAAGGACTCTGAATACAAGCTTAAGATAAAACTGTATTTTGACTATAATTCTGCTTGCTAAGTCCACTTTTCTAGAAAAATACTACAACATTACTATCAAAAAAACGGTCAAAATACAGTTTATCTGAAACACAAAAACCTAATTTCTAAATGGATTTGGTAAAAAATAATGGCTTAGATAAGTGGGAGATAATGATCGCCAATCGGTTTTGCGCCGTATCTGAAATATCAATAATTGCTCTTAGGTTAACACGTCCTATTGTATTTACATAAAAAAACATTGTTGGTTTAGTTTGTTGGTGGACATTGTGACACACACAGATGAAATTGACTATGGTTTAATCTGTTTTTTTTTTTTACTTTTGCCTTAACTATAGGTACCTACTTCTAATGTAATGGGAGTTAAATAGTATATCTTAGTAAAATATTCCTTTTACGTGCTTGATCATACGAATAAATTGTTAACTTGTAATAATTTATTTTTAAATGCATCTATCGTTATGACTACCTACTCTTATAATGGTGGCAACTCTAGTGGAGCAAGATCCACCAACATTTTACTGATACTTTAACTTGCTAAGGGAACTAGTGGGGCAGATTACACTACACAAATTAAACCATTCCACTTTGCCCCACTAGTGGGGCGCCTTGGGAAAAGTGGAAGAAGTCGATCAAAATATTTTACGTAGTAAGATATAAATAGATAGACAGTGTATAAAGAAAAGGAAATATGATCAATTTTTAATACTAAAAGATAGTAAAGCTTAAATAATGATTTTGTATCAGCACCACACCCATTATAATGCCTACTTTCTGTTTTACTTGTGGCACACGTAACGTAATCTTTATAACTATAAAAATATATAACCTTTATCATATCATAATAATCTCTTAAGTTATGCAGGAGCAATTCGCGCATAAAAAGTCACTATAAAAATATCTCGGTATTTTATCTGTTGAATGTGGTTTGACGTCATTTAACAACATTTTCTTAAAGGTCATTTCACTTGCTATAACGTAATGAAAGGGACTAAAATTAGCTCTTATTATCGGTGTATTAACCTTACAAGTGTCAAGTTGTGGAGTTGAGTTGGATTATGTACAATTTTAGTACTTCATCTAACCGCTAGAGGCGCTGTGACAAGTTTTCGTACATTATCTGTCAAATTACTTTGGGACTTGTGAAGTTGCCGTCCGGAGCTACTTACGCACGCGACAGAGACAGAGTTATAGTGGATAGCTATGTAAGAATGAGATAGCATGATTTGACGATCGGCACGAGATGCTTCATTGCACTTTGTTGTATCATAGTTAGTGTAAAGTCTCGTCGCTACTGTTTTGTAATCAGTTACTAATGAACACATATTTTTCGTTTTTTTTTAAATTTTATAACCAGTTATGAACAAATACTTTTTGTTCTTTATTATTCACCCAGTGACTAAAACCTTTTTTCTAAATTCTTGCTTTACATAAGTTGATCAAATCATACCCGCTACTAAATAAATAAAGTACAAATGACCTACCAGTTTCTCTTCCCGCGGTACATGCGTACGTAGGCCGCGTCCGATTGGCTGCAGAGGCCTATCTTCTGGCACACCCCCTTGGTGCCGTATTCTTCGATCAGGTGGATCACGCTGTCGCCGTAAATCTCCATCATTGTGTGACACTGTAACAATGAATAGAATTTTAAAAACATATTTTTAAACTTTTCTGTTGCATCACATTCTACACTTTTACAGACGTCCATCAATGGTCAATGTTATCATAGAAGTCGATAAATTTGAAACCTAAATATTTACTATAAAACTTAATCATCATCATCATCCAAAGCCTATAGATACCCACTGCTGGGTGTAGGCCTCCCTCCGTAAACGCCACAATACTCGGTCCTGTACTATGCTAAGCCAGGAATTGCCCGCAACTTGTCTTAAGTCGTCAACCCGTTAATGGTTATAATACGGACTTAGATTTTATTTTAGCGTTTCAGTATTCGGATAGTGATAGGGAAAAAAGAAGGAAAAATGTTTATTTTAGGATCTCAAGGATCACTTAAAAATGTCAGTCTTATAAGCTAGGTGAGTCTATTGCCTGTCCCCGTTATAAACTCACTCTAGCGGAGGATTTAGATGGCAACAGACCACAAGAATTCTCGACCACTTTAACGATATCGGTCTTATATGCTAGGTGACTCTATTGTTTGTTTGTGTGTAAAGTGTTATAAACTCACCCTAGCGGAGTATTTAGCCGGCAACAGACCACAAGACTTCTCGACGACTTTAACGATGTTATGATCGACTTTGTCGTTCGACAGCACTTTCTTCACGGCCATCACGACAGTCTCGCACACAGCGCAGTCTAGGATCTCCTCTGCTGAACATACAATGACATTTATGTAATAACTAGCGAGAAACTTCGCACGGGTCCAATAATAATATATATAAACCTACTTCTTGAATCACTCTATCTATTAAAAAAAACCGCATCAAAATCCGTTGCGTAGTTTTAAAGATTTACGCATACATAGGGATATAGGGACAGAGAAAGCGACCTTGTTTTATACTATTTAGTGACTAGCTACGTAAATAGTTCCTGTGGAAATACCGGGATCAAAAATGGCATAAAAACGTAATTAATGTAATATAACAACTCGAGGTGCTACCCGCGGCGCAACAATGTTGGAGATGGACACAAAACAGGTAAGTAGGCAGGTAGGCACAAATGGGAAAACAAGCAAAAATATTTTTGAAAAACTTTCTAACACAGATAATTCTAATCTATTAGGAGTCTACTGGCTTTTAAGTCGATGACTAAAATAAATAACGAGCGAGACTGCAGCTTGTGATTAATAATTTACCTTTAACAGCAGTAATGTCTTGCTTAGGGCACAGTTTAAGTTCAGCACAAATCTTAGCAGGCTCCAACTCCTGAGCCAGCATACTGATGACTAGCTCTCCATACTTCTGCACAAACTGATCGCATTCACCGCGGATTGACTTCGGCATGTGATTGCATATGTTGTGGACTGTCTTCATTATGTCATCCTGTAGAAAATAATAATTTTAAGTAGGGATAAATATTAGTAATTTACCTGGAAGCAATAGGGGGATACCTTTGCCCAGCAATGGGACACGAACGGCTTAATATAATTATATAATATAATGAATAGACAATTTTTTTGAAATGACTTAAATTTTGTGAGATTGGCTACTGTAATACTAATGTAATGTCCTGTAATCTCGAGGTGCATTACTGTTCATAACTTCAGAGAAGAAATTTTTAGATATTTCTATGAGATTCTGGATCTACGGTCGAATTGAGAAAAGTCATTTTAAGTCGTTTAATAGAGATAGGATTGCATTTAGGCCGTGTTGGCTAAGTGGATTAGTATGAGCCGCGACACGTAGAAAACGATGAGGTCGTATTTCATTTATTTCATTGTTCAGACTGGATTTAACTGGGTTTAAATACTTATAATAACTTACATCATTATGTTTGTCCTTGATCTGTTCGTCAATTTCCTTCATAACGAACTCGCAAAGCACGCAGACAGTCTTGGGAGTCGGGGCGACGATAGGCTTTCCATTTACAGTGTTGTCGGGGATTTCGTTCGTTTCTATAGCACAATGTTGAAGAATAGTCGTGAAAAGTCTTTATACTGGACGGTTTGGGTTCAATTTTAACAGGATAGCTGATGTTTATTGAATCACCCTAACATGTAGAGTCGTGGAATGAAAAGGTTGACCACCTCAAGATATGTTATTAGAAGTAAAAACCGAAATAAATAAAATAGAAGTAAAATACATACTATTTTTTAAAAATTAACTTAAACATTAAGGGTAATGTAGGTTTTAAGAATGTTTTTAAGCTATTGCATAGCTTCTATCGCGGGCCTTGAGCGTGGAGACCGAATCCAGAAATTCCGTAACGAAAACACCTAACGCTTGTCTCTTTAGTTCAGCAACTCGCTTCTAGGTGGCATGCAATAGCTTTACCGCGGCAGTCCCCGAGTGCCACGCGTCTTTTTTTTTCTTTGTACTCCATATGGCAACGAAAAGAGATTAATATGCGTTTTAGCTAATTTAGGTTTACTGGTCGAATAAGCATAAGGCTCTAAATGGTGAAAGTTCCTTACCAATATCAATATGTTTGGGCAGCATGGATCCGTGCCTAAAGTTGTTCCTGTCGCCTCTCAGTTCCGGCTTCTCGAAGAACTTGTCCACGTTACTGTGCTTCAATTCCAACGGGTCGTGAGTTTCGTTCTACAAACAATCAAATCATATCAATTATTATAAAAGTAATAAAGGTTAGTGAGTGAGACTGTTTGTTTTTGTCCAAAAACTAGAGTCAGTTTATGTGATTTTATGAAATCCGGCGAGTTCATAAAATGGCGCGCGAGATACAAGGCAAGATTTGTAGATGGATCGAATTCCAACATCAAAATCAAAAACAATTTTCTTTATATACCTGTGTGATCAGTAACTAGCACAGATCACATTTTTTCTGGTAGTTACAAAATATAGTTTACTGTGTATGTATTAGCCGTGTTGGCCAAGTGGATTGGAACTTCGACTTTCGTTCCGAAGGTCGTGGGATGAAATCTAGCCGTGCAAATGACTATTCGTGTTAAAAAGTGTGTATTACCTTGCAGATTTTCAAGTAGACGCAAATCTCCTGAGCATTGAGATCGGCCGCGAGCATCTCGATCAGCTGATCGGTGTACGTGTCGACGAAGTTCACACACGGACCACGTATCTTCGCCTCGAGGTGGTTGCAGAGATTGTCTAGGGCTTTACGGATGTTTTCCTGTTCAATTTACTTAATTTTAGTTAGTTTAATCACAGATTACATAAGTACAGATGTCTCATCTCGACAATTGATTTCACTCCTATTTTTCTTCGGGTAATTTTATTTTATTTAATAAAGACGCCGCAAAAATCAAACACCAAAAAATAGCCTGAAGAAAAATAGGAGTGAAATCAATGTTCGAGATGAGGCATCTGTACTTATGATCTGTGGTTTAATTAGAAAAATAGGTAAGTGAAATAAGTGTTATATAACAATATAGGTAAAATGGTTTTCAATGGTATGGTTTAAGTAGAAATGAAAGAAATAGCCATTTATTTCTATAGGACTTCAAGGATCACTTTAACTTTCTTTGCTTTATTGCTTTTTATATGCTAGGTCATTCATTTGGGTGTATTATCCCCGGTTCTCTATAGCCAACCAACGGATGTCCGTAGGACTATCGCCATAGCAACGACATTATGTAAAGTTTCATGGATTTTGTGTTGTTAGTTATAGAAACCGGGGGTAAGGGGGCTAGTTCATAAAAGTCTATACAGAGTATCAGTTATGTAACCTTAGTCGGGTCTTCCTTGACCATAGCCTTGAGTTGTTGCACGGCTAACAGACATAGTGGACATTCGGCACTGCCCGAGTTCACTGTGCGAATCTCTGTGGTTTGCGGGCATAGTCCGATGGCGGGGCATACCTGAAATGTAAAAATTAAACATGATCACGACTGTATCCTAGCCGTAGACGTTTCTTGCAGATGTTTTATAATAATAATAGTCTTAATGGGTAGGAGAGGTATGTCAAAATACATATTTGCTAAATCCCCACTTATTGCAGAAGTTAACATTTCATATGTGGTTGCAAGCCCATCGACGCTGCTAGAATGCTAACTGGTTTCCTCACGATGTTTTCCTTCACCGTTTAAAGCTCGTGTTAAAGCGCATATACATTTTTCAATGCGAAAAGTTCATTGTTGCACGGCCGGATTCGAGATAGGAGTAGTTGTTGTTGTAGAAAGACAGATTAAAATAACTTACACTGGCCGGGTCTATTTCCTGCACAAGTAAAGCGACGACAGTGGGTCCGTATTGATCAACGAATTGTTTGCACTCGCCGTTCACTGCTTTAGGGAGTTTCTCACAAGCAGAGTCTACGGCTTCGGTCACCTTCTCCTGTAAATATATTTGAAGTGTTGAATGTTTGTACCACAGATAAAATAATACTAAGTATAGATGGTCCATCTAGAACATTAATTTCACTCCTGTTTTTCTTCGGGCTAATTTTTTGTGTTTGATTTTTACGGCGTCACCTAGCGGCGTTCGCGAACAATGTTCGAGATGAGGTATCTGACTTATGTAGGTAATGTGTGATGATACTTAGCACTAGATGGAGTTACTTATTTTTGCTTTCAGGCAAGAAGTGATTTCATTCAATGTTCAAGATGAGCTATCTGTACTCTGTGGTTCAAGGCTAAGATGACGACTAATCTAGTTGTAAGTCCACTTACGATAGTGTTAGTATCGCTCAGCTCAACTTGCAGATAATGCAGGAAGTATTCGCAGAACGAGCAAGCTGCTTTGCTCTGCGGTTGTGCGATGAACATGCGTTCAATGGGCAGGACTCCGTTCACGTCGCTAGCAGGCTTGTTGACCATCACGCGGACGTTTGTGTCCTTTGCGAGGGATACGCGACCGAGCTGAAAGATATTGAAATTGTAAAACGCGCGAGATCTCGTTCGGGGCGAACTAGTCATAATAATTATACTTCCTATTTATATTGTACACTAGCTGCTCCCCGCGGTTTCACCCGCGTAAGTCCCGTTCCCGCGGGAATATTGGGATAAAAAGTAGCCTATGTCACTCGTGGATAATGTAGCTTTCGAATGGTGAAAGAATTTTTAAAATCGGTTCAGTAGTTTTTGAGCCTATTCATTACAACCAAACAAACAAACAAACAAACAAAGTTTTCCTCTATATAATATTAGTGTAGATGTGAAAGTTTGTGAATTATGATGTTTTTCGACGACTATTAAACGGTTTTGAATGGGTAGTTAATATCGGGATAAAAAGTAGCCTATGTCACTCTCCATCCCTTCAATTATCACCACTTAAAAGTCACATCAATCCGTCGCTCCGTTTTGCCGTGAAAGACGGACAAACAGACAGACAGACAGACACACTTTCCCATTTATAATATTAAAATAAGTATGGAAGTATGGATTATTTTTTATATTCAACTTACCTTAGGAGTAGTGGTATAGCTATTCCTCTCATCATTTCCAATAAGTTGTTCCTTAATATTGCTCTTGATATCTTCAGGCAGCAGTAGTGTAATGCGGGGCTCAGAAGTACATAGTCCCATTAATCCACACACTTCGGCTGGATTCAGATCTTTGGTCAGAAACTCGTAGACGATAGGGTAGTATTGTTCGGATAGGTGAAGGCATTCGTCCTTGAATTTGCCAGTCTGTTTGCATAGTCCTGTGGGGATGTTGGTATTTTTAAATCCATTGCGATTGATAATGTAAATATTATCATCATCATCTCCCTGCCCTTATCCCACTACGTGGGGTCAATATAATAAATGAAATTAAGTATGATCACGACTGTCTCCCAGGGAGCGGTAGACATTTATTTTCAGATCTTTATGTAATTCTTTAGATCCTTTGAAGATGTCTAATGGGGTAGTCAGAGGTATGCCCAAATACATATTTGGTACATGCCCACATTTTGCAGAAGCTAACGTTCAATACGTGACAGGTTGCAAGTAAGTATAATAAATATCCTTGGGAATTTCACATAGCGTCTATATGACTAGTCCATGCTAAGAAATTTAATGGTTACCTAATCAGATGATTGATAATTTTATGAATACTACAAACTTTTATCCCATGGCAGGGACAGAAGACGGATTAGAATGCAATTTGGTACCAGGATAGCTTACATCCTGGATTAGGGCATAGGCTACTTTTAACACCGCGGGGTGCAGCTAGTAAAGTAATATAAAGTTACCTTGCAGAACCTTGTAGAACTCAATCTCAGTAGTGTTGGCTACTAGAGTATCGCGCATGTGTTTCACAAGTTGCTCACACAGCTCGCATGGGATTCTTGAAATAGAGAAAACACAATATAAATGTAGGTTATGATTAACAGTAGTATGCTTAGTGGTGGATGGATTAATCATCGAAAGAGACATAATGACTGCAAGTATTTTTTTGAAGAATTCGGGTAAACGAAACCCGAGCTTTTACCTACTTGACGGTGATATCAATTGAAATAAAATGAAAAGTTTAGGCATTTATAATAGCAAGCAAGAATCGAATCACAATGAAATGAACTTTATTTTGTTAAAAGTATCAATTTCTACCCAAAGTAAGCAAAACCAGTCAACAGGTTTGATATTAGTTCCCTAGTATCCCTGCAGGTGGCTCATCTGTGCTGAAGACCGATAAGTAATTCAAAATCTTAGTGATAGTTTTGACCCCGGCAATTAAGGTTTCGTGGCTGATATGGTCAAAGGCAGTCCGCGTTAGAAACGATAGCTTGGATTATCGCAGATTCGAATGCTGCCGGAGTCGTAACTTTTATTAAGATTTTTCAATACTAATGATAGATAAACGTCGGGATATAAATAAGGTAATCGACGCGATAAAAACCTGTGTAAAATAGTTCTAAAATATAATGATAGATAGGTTATCAAGACTGGCTGTTGAATAAAAAGCTCAAAATAACTTACTCCTCATCAACCTTCAAGGCTGTCTCCTCAGGAAAGTCATATTCATCGTGCTGATGAAACTTGTACGAGCATTGTCCACTGACGTGACACACGCTGCTTGGAGTGAGATCTTTCTTCGTAGCCTCGATAATGTTCTCGTAGTATTTGAAGACTAGCATCGAACAAGAATCGGAGAGGGAGTCCATTTTGCGGCATACCTGAATGAAATGCAAAGGGTGATGTTGGTTGTATGGTGATGATGAGATAGCTTAAACGTTGATGAAGCTTGTGTATTTCTATGTTTTAATATATTAAAAGTTTTTTTTTTGATTTAAATATGTATTCCCAAGGTGCGGTAGATAAATTCTTTCAGATCTTTTTTTTAGATCCTTTGTAGATGGGTGTAGTTTTTTAGTTTTTGGTGTAGTATTTAAAAAAAAGTGCATTAGTAACTAAAACCATACTGATAGATTAAATTTCTTATTAATTTTATTGAAAAAAAAATCAATCTTAACTCTAATAGAGAATCTCAAGAATCTTCAAACTAAGGGAATTCTGAAAAATATAAATAAATGTGTATCATAAACTTTATTAAAAATACATTACCTGAAGAAGTCCAATAAGGAAGTCTTCATAGGAAGTTGCGTCGAATTTGCTCCTCAGTGCACCAACAGTCTTGGAACAGTCATTGCAACCCTTGCGCAATTCCAGTTGAGCATTCTGAAACAAAAAGGGCTGCCATAAACATAAATACTTCAAACTGTTTCAAAGCCGATACGGATAGTATGGTTGATACGTGTGTGTGTGCTGAAATGTTTTCTATCTATCTATCTTAATGCTGATGGTCACCCAACAAATTTGTGACCGCTCAGAACGTAGGTCAACAGATAGTTAAAGAACAATTCTCTCCAACAGCTTCTCTTAAAACTGAAGAGCTTAACTTTAGCTTTGTCGGTGTATGATGATGGTGCAATTTCCTCTATAAACATCTTTCTAATGTGTTCTCTAAGCTAAAAGTTACATACATATAACTAGCTAGACTTGCTAGTCTATATTCATATTATAAAGAGGTAATGTTGGTTTGTTTGTTTGTTTGACGGAGGTAAACTACGAAACTAGTCAGTTGATTTCAAAAATTCTTTCACCGATGTGTAAAATGGACTGTAGGGCTGGTTATAGGCTATTTTTAGCCCGGTAGTTTCATTAGTACACCCGTGCAAGGCCGGGACGTGCTGCTAGTCTTTAGTAAAGACACTTTACTACGTTACCAGTCTCTGATTTCAATGACATTTAATACAACAATAATCTAAAGAGCGCAGGTTATCGCGCGCCCGAGATAGATTTATGACGATGACCTCGTATCACGCCATTTTATTGCCAGTTATTATTCATGTAAAAACAACACTGTCACTTACAATGTCAGTGAATTTGCATCGCACTTTTGACAAAGCATTTTGGACACGTTTCTATTTGTTTTATGAAATAGAAACTTTGTATGCAGTTTTAATGAAAAGGCAAAACGAAATACTAGTAATAACAAGTAGTAAGTGAACTCACATATCCAACCAGCATCTCGTCAATCTTAGCGTTATTGCAAAGTCCGGCGACACTGCATACAGTCTGTGGGTTCATCTCGGAAGACAATGTCTCCACCAGTTCAGGCACGAAGTCATCAGCTAGCTTCAAACACTCGTGAATACTAAAACGCACTAATGAAATACTAGTAATAACAAGTAGTAAGTGAACTCACATATCCAACCAGCATCTCATCAATCTTAGCGTCATTGCAAAGTCCGGCGACACTGCATACAGTCTGTGGGTTCATCTCGGAAGACAATGTCTCCACAAGTTCAGGCACGAAGTCATCAGCTAGCTTCAAACACTCGTGAATACTAAAACTGTCTAACAAAATACTAGTAATAAAGAGTAGTAAGTGAACTCACATATCCAACCAGCATCTCATCAATCTTAGCGTTATTGCAAAGTCCGGCGACACTGCATACAGTCTGTGGGTTCATCTCGGAAGACAATGTCTCCACAAGTTCAGGCACGAAGTCATCAGCTAGCTTCAAACACTCGTGAATACTAAAACTGTCTAACAAAATACTAGTAATAAAGAGTAGTAAGTGAACTCACATATCCAACCAGCATCTCATCAATCTTAGCGTTATTGCAAAGTCCGGCGACACTGCATACAGTCTGTGGGTTCATCTCGGAAGACAATGTCTCCACAAGTTCAGGCACGAAGTCATCAGCTAGCTTCAAACACTCGTGAATACTAAAACTGTCTAACAAAATACTAGTAATAAAGAGTAGTAAGTGAACTCACATATCCAACCAGCATCTCATCAATCTTAGCGTTATTGCAAAGTCCGGCGACACTGCATACAGTCTGTGGGTTCATCTCGGAAGACAATGTCTCCACAAGTTCAGGCACGAAGTCATCAGCTAGCTTCAAACACTCGTGAATACTAAAACTGTCTAACAAAATACTAGTAATAAAGAGTAGTAAGTGAACTCACATATCCAACCAGCATCTCATCAATCTTAGCGTTATTGCAAAGTCCGGCGACACTGCATACAGTCTGTGGGTTCATCTCGGAAGACAATGTCTCCACAAGTTCAGGCACGAAGTCATCAGCTAGCTTCAAACACTCGTGAATACTAAAACTGTCTAACAAAATACTAGTAATAAAGAGTAGTAAGTGAACTCACATATCCAACCAGCATCTCATCAATCTTAGCGTTATTGCAAAGTCCGGCGACACTGCATACAGTCTGTGGGTTCATCTCGGAAGACAATGTCTCCACAAGTTCAGGCACGAAGTCATCAGCGAGCTTGATACACTCGTGACGGACTAGCTTGATGCGAATAAGCTCGCAGGAGCCTTCGAATACTTGCTTTAATTCCTCCTGTGAAATAAGAGAAACAAATGTTACAAATTGGTTATACAATCGATCGAATAACAATACAATTATAATAATTATATATTATAAGCAGAACGTCCCGGCTTTGCACGGGTGTACTAATGTAACTACCTGGACAAAATATAGCCATCACGACAGTACATTCTACACATTCGGTGTAAAAATAAATGAAATTGACTGAGTAGTTTCGGAGATTACCTCCTTCAAACAAACAATAAATACTAAATACTATACTAGTTTTGATTAATATTTTAGGATCTTTACAATCGGTCGTTGACGTTAGTTCGCTTAAGTAGCGAGTTCATAGTCAGTACATGTTTGTTTTGACTGATAACAGGACACGAAATGATAAAGGTCAAAACGATTGAAATTCCTTTGTCTCACAATTTGTGATCGCTCCAGTTTAAGAAATACCTACCTACATATTTTGGCGTGACCAAGTAAAATATCTATTCATCTCTTTTATTTTTGGTTTAGTTAAAATTAGAACTTCATTCTACTAATAATTTATATATGTGTAAGTTTATGACTTTGGATGTAAGGATGGATGTGTGTTTGTTACGCTTTCACGCAAAAACTATTGGACGGATTCGAATGAAATTTTCAACCAAGATAGCATATATCCCAGATTAACACATAGGCCACATATGATCACGGTATTCCCACGGGAACGGGAACTATTACCCGGGTAACACCGCACGATGCGTTAGTCAGTTAGTTTCTTATAAGTAAAGTATACCTGTGTCTCGTTGCTTTGAAGCTGGTCTCTTGCTTGTGTCACCATGTCGGTACAGATCTTGCAAATACTGTCAGTGTCTTCCTTAACTGTCATCTTCGACCACACGCGTGAGACGCAGTGAGAGGTAGCCTTGCATTCGTGACTCGTGCTGTGTGGACATAAACTTATTTACTACTGACTTTAAAGTAGGAAAGTCTATGTATAATACGTGACACGTAAAAAGAACGCTGAGGGGATGTGGCGAAGGCATTATAGCATGAGTACAATCATTGACGAACCAATAGCACGCGCTGAATAGCACGCCCAGAAGGAAACCCGCGGCTAGTCAGCCCCACACGTATTGACCATGTCTTTCTTGTGGATATGGCCGGCTAAGCTGAGAGGATGATTTAGGTGCTGGACAAGCCTATTCAATCTCAACAATGCCCAAGGCATTACAGTGTCCCGTTAAGTGTAGGCAAAGATTGCCTCCTGACGCTGCATTAATTATCTAGTAAAGGCACCACAGAGCTCAAATACATTGCAGTTACGCCTATAGCATGTCTTATAATATCAGTTTTCTCATAGTTTAACTAGTTACAGCGATTTATTCACGCTTAACTAAGCCTACATAACTGACTCAAGTATCAATGCTCTGCGGGTCAGTTATATAAAAGTAGCGGAAATCATTACGTAACTTTGTAATTGCAATCTACGTTGTTTTATTTAGATTTACCTAAAGCTGAGTCTTATGAGGCGTTGTATATATGCGATGGTATCGATCGTTTGTTCGTTCATGGCCCATCGTCTTAAGCCATGACGGAGGCCTTTAGGACGGCTTATCCTAAAGACTCCTAAAGCTGGGACCGATAATTATTTTAAGGGTCGGTACATATCTGACGGAAGATGCGTCACGTATTATCGGTCGCGAAACGCCAAAACAAACAAATATATAATAAAACATCCATCCTTTCACACCTAACCGATGATGCGTTAGTGCGTTAGGTGTGAAAGGATGGATGTTTTATTATATATTTGTTTGTTTTGGCGTTTCGCGACCGATGATACGTGACGCATCTTCCGTCAGATGTGTACCGACCCTACGCGCTTGTTCGAGTCGGCGTCGGTCGTTCGGTTCAGCATTTATATTATTTTTGAAATACTTTCATTCAAACATTATCAGTTATATCGAAGTTCAATAAACCCCTTCTCAATGACTTCCATTTCCATTCAATCGTATTGAAAAAGACAGCATCGTTATGCTACAACACAGATGGCCTTCTGTTGCCGCTTTTGAAACAATAACTTGACCAAGTAAGGACATTATTGGTCATTGTTCATTATTGTTTTCATAACATCGACAAGTTAAGTACTAAGTGCAGTAAGTGCAATACAACGTGACAGCAGAACTTAGACCCTCCGGCCGCTCGCGAATTATTAATAGACGATACGAAAGAGATAAACTGACGTATCGTCAGCACGTGAAACAGAGATAATGATATATCCGATCGTTGCGACGCGAATTGCAATAGCTATGCTCACTCCGGTCAACTTATTTGCGCTTACTATACTTGATACTTCCTAAAACTAAGACTTTCATATTTTCCCACAATCGCTGCTTCATTACAATGATTACACAATTTATATAGGTCACACACACACACACATCTTTGAACGTCCGATGTAAAAATATTGACATGTATATCGAATAAAGACAAGGGTTAAAACACGAAGTATAAAAATTATATCAGTAAGAAAGTTTACCTGAAGTTGCTACACCAATAAGATGGTCCCCAGGTGCATTGAGAGCGTCCCAGCAAACCAACTAGAAAACAATCAAACAATCTGGCAGTTATTCATTGTTTGTTATAGACTTGTAGTCATTAATATGATGAGAAATGTTCAGTGGAAATGTGTTGAAGTTGTATGACACAATACTGAATTATGACTTAGTCCATTAAAATGTTACAATTTGAGGGCCAAGTATTGCATTTGTTAGAGGACGCAATTTTATTATTGGGACATGTGTGGGGGGTCAATAGAAGCTTAACTTCAAGTTTGTGGGGTCGCCACCCTTGTTTCCCGGCCGCCATCTTGAAAATAGTGGTAAACACGATATCTCAGAAACTATGCGTCTTACAAAAAAATTGTCAAGCTATCATTTGTAGTAAATTGTTTTGCCTACAAATGTTTCTACAACTTTTTGCCCTAAATCAAATATTTAAGAAGTTATAAGCAAAAAAGTGAGAAAATCTTTCTATTTTGCTCTATCACTTCACGCAAAAACGGCTGGACCGATTTGGTTGAAATTTGGTATGTAGATAGGTGATACCTTGGATTAACATATAGGCTACTTTTTATCCGGTTTAAGTTATTTCGCCTCGCGGTTTCACCCGCGTAAGTCCCGTTCCCGCAGGAAAATCGGGATAAAAAGTAGCCTTTATGTTAATCCAGGATATCACCTATCTACATACCAAATTTCAACCAAATCGGTCAAGCCGTTTTTGCGTGAAGTGATAGAGCAAAATAGAAAGATGTTCTCACTTTTTTGCTTATAACTTCTTAAATATTTGATTTAGGGCAAAAAGTTATAGAAACATATTTGTAGGCAAAACAATTTACTACAAATGATAGCTTGACAATTTTTTTGTAAGACGCATAGTTTCTAAGATATCGTGTTCACCACTATTTTCAAGATGGCGGCCGGGAAACAAGGGTGGCGACCCCACAAACTTGAGGTTAAGCTTCTATTGACCCCCCACACATGTCCCAATAATAAAATTGCGTCCTCTAATAAATGCAAAGCAAATGTAACATTTCAACGGACTAACTGAATTCTTAGAATTGTAACAAGCTGTAAAATGGATGAATTAATTCATTTCCTTTTTTAATAAAAGAGAAATAAAACTTACTGTTCTTCTTAGGAGTGTTGTCCTTTTTCTGCAAAAAAGAGACAAGATTTAAAGTACCGATTATGTTAAAGTCTGAGAACCAATACCTACCTGCTCGAATCCTCAAACGCTTTTTTTTTTGTCTAAACACAAACGTCAAAATCTTTCGTCGGTGCTTAGACCGATAAAAAATAGTTTCATTCGACCCCGGTAGAATAAGACCCCGTGGCCGAGTGCGTGGTGAGGCATCCTGCGTTTAGGGACATCGACAACTTTTATAAAGATTTTTAAATATTTCAAGCGTCAAAATATCTCATAGCTACGCACTATAGTTACTTTAATTACCGTGTCAGTACCTATTCGGGAGTTACAGGCGTAATCAAAGATTATTTACATCATCATCATCAGCCATTTATAACCCACTGCTGGGCATAGGCCTCCCTTCGTTATTGCCATTCGCCTCGATCCTGATTATTTACACATAATTTAAATCATCTAGTAAAAATTTAAAGGCCTAAGGTTGTACTTACATGTGCACCAGAAATCAGCACATCCAGTTTCTCGTTATTGCAAATGCCGACGATAGCGCACATCGTCTGCGGCGATGTGTTCGACTTGAGGACATGGTGGACGTATTGCTCAAGACCAGCTGTGTTGGTCTTGCACTCGCTTGCTATCGTCTTATAGGGTACGTCGTGGCAGGCCGAGGAAACCCGTGTAGCTAGGTAGTCCTATACGAAAACACATGTAGAAATATAGTATTACTGTTAAGTAAGTTCATATGATGCAACAGGAAAGTTTTATGCCCACAATTGACTTTACCTCAAGGTTATTTTCAAAAAAATTATGTTCAATTAGTTTTTTCAGTTTCAAGGCAATTAAATTAATGGTTTCTTTAAAACCAAATAGGTAAGTACCTCATATTCACTGAATGCTACGTAGCGTATAAAATTTAATATCGCATTATCATGCAGATGTTTTTCTCAGTAAATACGTATTGTTCTAAAATTTAAATCGAAACACCTGTTCTTTGTGTTCACAATTCACATGTGGAAATTTTTGTTTATAAAACTTCAATTTCGTAAAAATACAGAAACCACCTCGACAAAAATTCTTATCAGATCCATATTTGTATTTATACAAATGGTGGTTTATAAACCACCGATCGGCATAAATAAGTACCATAACAATAACAATATTTACTACTTATATAAAACAATCACATTATCAGTAATAATGTATTATCACAGTATTATCTAGGAACTGGAAATAAAATTTATTTTGTGTTCGCCATATAAAATATACTCGTATAGTGTGCTGTAAAAAACATTCTGACTACAATAATAATTATGATTAACATTTTCCAAGAGTACCTATCACACTTCACTGTTTACGTAGAAAAATCACTGCCCGAGGCGGCTTGTTTAGTTGGTTCATATCGCGAAATAGAGGTTTATCGCCATCACGACTTAAACTGTCAAATACGAAAGTTACAGTCAGTTGTTTTTGCGATTTCCGAGGGAAAATCATGGGGTATTTCTCAATTCGCACCTATAACCTCTCGTGCGGTTAGTATTCTTTATTTGAACTTGTATGGGTATGCGCTCACTACATCTACTCCGTAGCGTCACTGCATCGCCTCGGTCGCAAGCACGCCGTACGACGAGGCGGTGCGAGGTGGCTCTAATGAGCTACCTGAATGTAAACTTACATCATTGAGCAGATCCTTCACATCCTTCAGCTCTCTGAAGAGACGGAGGAACTTGTCAGAGACTTCGTTGTGCTTGTACTTAAGATCTTGCGTCTCCCAGACGGTGCTTGAGCAGTGGCCCACAGCGCCGCAGTCTGCTGCTTTCCTGTCGACAAATACAACTTTAACCCTCACACTTCTTGGCGACAGGCAATAGCTTGACTAGGCACGACGACAGGCTGCAGCCGACAATTTACATTATCTCTACTAGTCCGTTCTATAGCGCGACCTAACCGACACGATTCACGATGCTTCTTCCGTCAGATGAAGTTGAACTTTATTATAATTTATTCACCAGACGTAGAACAGAAACGGCAATTTTATCTGCCTTATTCTTAGGAAATACCTTGACAATGGGCCTACCTATGGGCCTGACAAAATATATTTTAATATATTTTTGATTCGCAACAATGTGATACAACATACAAGAGACAATACCCGTGCAAGTCACTGATAAACTTATCAAAATGAACTTCACAAAGAATACAGATTCATTGAGTTATCGTTTTCACACATTATTTGAAGTGAACCGGATACAGATACAACACTCGCCGCATTAAGAGAAATTGGAGGGGTTCATTATGACTGATAGCGTGTTGAACATTTGCCAAATTGTTGTGATTCACCAATCGTGTGATTTTATGGAAGGTAAGTAATTTTGCTTGTAAAATGTCTAGGTAATAGAGGACCGTAGGTATCAGGTACACTCAAACTCAAAATATCTTATTACAGACCACTTAGAATAGTCACGTTCTTAAAACTAGGGGATTCTATTGCCTGTTCCAACGCGACTTCCTTCACTTTTCCCTGCACGAAAAGGCATTTGACGGCGAACCGAAATGTTGGACGGTGTAGGAAAAATCTAGCTCATTACGTATTACGTAGAGTATTTTTTTCGCCTGAAACTTTCCTGCCAGGGTATGGCACGGTATAATTGAAAAAGACCATAAGTGTCAAAGAGAAGAGTGCTGGTGTAATAAAAACTAAAGTTGTCTTACTAATGAGCATTGTACTTCAAGTTTATCTAAATGGTACATAAACATGTTTACAATATACAATGTTAAACATCTTAGTCTGATATAATTAGTATTTGTAGTTATTGCTTTTTTAGAAAAATAGTTGGTTTGTATGTTTGTTACATTGAATGAGGATAAAAAAACACATAAAACTCATAGTAATATAATATTATTAACTTACTTTATTATTTTAGGCTGGTCAAAATAAAATAAGTTTTTTGTAAGGTTTATTTATTTTAATTTTATTACAGTGTAAGCAGATTTTCTAGAACAATAATGTAGAATTGTAGCACCTTGTATAGATTCATGATAATTAAACAAAGTTTAGAATTCCACTATTTAAATTGTCTTTGTGAGTCATGGATGTGTCAGTTTAAATAACAGTTATAGGTATAGCTGATTACCGCATTTGTTATTAGGTACTTACCTAGTACCTAGGTTATATGATTCATCTTAGGTACAATGATAATGGTCATCCAATACCCACAGAATACAAGACTTGTAAGGTATTTACTTAATTTGTTTGAAAAGTTTCAAGCACATGTTTTCCCTTTTGAACTGCATAATAGACAAGAGTGCTGAGTCTAATGGGTATCAAACTAAGCAAGCAATAACAGATCTTAAGGTGGTTGGTCAGCCTTTTATTCTGCAACTGTACCCTCGTTACAAATTATTATTATATCCTTAAGTACTTACCTATGTACAGATTTGGCTAAACGCTGCTTTTAAAAATCAACAATGACTAGGCAAGTTGTAACACATCAATGATTTTTTCTTATGCAAAACTTTTTAGACATTTGGTTGCTTGCCTAAACTTATACTAAATACATACCTCAAACTCTGGCACCAGTAAGTTGGTCCCTTGCTGCATTCTTTTGGCAATTGTCGCGCAAATGAAAGATCTGCAAAACAAAATTGCATTGCAAAATGTTGTATGAGCTATTAAGTACCTAACTTTGTTAATGGGAGTTTTTCACTCACTCAAAGATCTTAATTATGGCTTAACAACTTAGGGTCAGTCTCATTAACCTAACAACCTTTGGTTTTGCTTATTGTTCATATATTTGACATAAATTAAACAAAAAATGGCAAATAATTTACCAAGCAAGCCAAAATGAAATAGGAAAGAGCAAAATTGTGTTACTGAAGAATAATTCATGGTCAACCGAGTGATTGTACATTTTTTATGTGTATCCATGTCATATCTCTTATCCTGGCAACATAACTAGCAATAGACATACCAGTTTCGTAGGTAGGTATTATTTAATGTGGTCATTTATTATCATAAACCTGTTTAACATTTCATCTCAGAACTTGCAATTTCTCTCTATTTAATTAGATGTTACTACTTACCTATAACTTTAATGTTGGGCAACAGGTTTTTATGTAAGTACTTAAATATGTAAATTAGTGTAGTGCACCTACTGAATTAAGCAAAAAATGACTTGTTTGGCAGTCAAAATTATCTGCAATGTTAATGAAATTCAACTCCTAATGAAATGGTAGCTAATCAAACCATTCATTGTAATTCAATACTGGTATGAGTTTACACAAAAACAGGAAATATGAGCACTGCTAATCAGACATGTTAGTTACACATTAGATACCAGTAATAGTACCTACTTAGCTGTTATGATTCTACCTATTTACCTAATTTTGTATGTTAATTGATATAAAGTCGAGTGTCATGAAAAAAATATATGATCACAACTGTATTCCAAGGTGTGGTAGAATGTTTTTTTACATGTAAAAAACTTTTGACTGTCCTTTAACTGCAGACTTGTAAATAATATTTTATACCACATTTTTATTGCAATTTCCTCAACTGGTTATGGTTGCAAGGATATAGCAAAAGTAACTTAATAACATTAGCATGTTATTTTAGCATGTAGGTACCGATTTTCTTTATAGAAATAGGATAAAAATGATATTTAATGCGTGTGTATTAAGTCAGTAGCAGCGCGGTTGAAAGGTATCTACAAACTTTTTGTGATTGTCCGAGAAATATCTAGTAAGTTTGTAAGTAGTAAATAGTGGTGATAATCCTGTTGAATGCAAACAAAACAAAACGTGTTACTTTTATTGTGGATTCTATTGTTTCTATAATAACATGCAACTTACAAGGCCATAACATAAAGAAACTTACTTGCACAACAAAAAACCAAAAGTAGACAAACACCCAATGTGTTCGCCATTGTATAGCTTCGCGATTTATCTCGTATTGTCCAGTTTCGTGGGCTGCGCGAACTAAACTAAATAAATACCGATAATTTCACTTTGTTTGGTAGTTATTGCGTGTTGAGAAAAGATAAAAACAAAATGACGAGTCACTCGCTTCGGTCGGTGGTCTCAAAATGACTACTATCAAGTACAGAGTACTGTCAAATTGTTTTGATGTTACTTTTCTAAAGTCAGTGTCATTTTTTTTTTAAAGACATTGACATTAACATTCTCTAAAATAATGACAGCTTCAACTCTTAATTTTGTCGCTAGCGCCATCTATGTCTTCGCATCTATTAGTTTTTCCACTTGTCAAAAGATGGCAATACTTCAAACTTTACCAGCCTCTGAAAGTTGTTTTCAACAGCTATTCAATAACAGATGGCGCGATGACACTATACCTCTTCCACACTCTGCTACAATGGTTTCTGTTTAGGATACCTGGGTTTAGTTTGGATAGTTTTAAAAATGTTTACATAAATCTTGTCCCAGGATAGGCAATGCTTGATAGAGTATTCTAAGATATGACTACCTATCCATTTTTGTAGGTAGGCTACTAATCTATCGATTATTGAAGTCATTTCAGGCAAATCAGGGTACCTATTTTGTCCTGCCACGATCCGAGGATCCAATCCCTTATTGCCTCTCCGAGGACCTTTTTCACCCACTGCGCCACAAAGGTCGTCAAAGCTGTTCTCATTGAACATCTCAGCTCACTTTAAAATTAATGGTTAGTTAGAGCTGTGTGATATTGATATGGCCTGCATTAGGTACCTACATACTCTACTTAGGTAGGTAAGTACCTACCATAGTTAAGCCAGTAGGTATTTTAGATCCCTAAGTGTGTCCAACCAAACACGTCTTTCATTTGAGCAAGTAGATAGGTAGGTAGGTACGTACGTTTAGTAGGTATCTACAAATGATACTTACCTATAGTTTTCTGAGATCCTTCAATTGCTTTAAAGATAACTACTACAAACCTTGCAATTGCCAAGCATAATACCTACCTACCTACGTTCAAAATCATTTTCCAATAGGTACCTATACGAGAGTTGTACGGACGGAAATTGTATTTCCAGGTTGGTTTTCCTGAGACACAATTAGGACATTTCCCTCTGGGAACGGGCTGGGTCGTAATAAAATTAAGGAGACGCTGCCCCGAGTCGCCGTCTTCCGTGGGCATAAAACAAATCCGCCCGAGCCGGTCCGAACCCTGCACTAAAGTGGTGTGGAGACGCTTAGTTCAGTTTTTGTTTTGTGAAGTCAATTCAAAAATCGTTTATTTAGGACGACTAGGATCAAATGGAAAAGCTACATATAGGTGATAATGGTACTTAGCACGTATTTTTAAAGAAAATGAAAATAGTTTAAATGGTTGCAAAACTTACGAATTCATTTTGTAAACTAGGTACCTACCTAGAAAGTGTTATCACTCTATTTCCAAAAAATTAGGTTAGTACCTCCTTTTGATGAACTTGAAATGGTTGGTGAAACTGTCGGGCACGGTAGAGGTTCACCCAGTCTTAATAACCTGTCTATCTTTGGTTTAGCTTATTGTGGGTAGATAAGATAGGTATTTGACATTACTTCCATACAAAGTGTGTCAAATATCTACCGACAGTAAGCAAAACCTGGGATAGATAGGTTATACAAACTATTACTTATACTTAACTAATTATTCTAACGACCGTTAATGATGTAGGTAACTTTGAAATTTTTAAAACGATAGGATCAGTTCAAAGTGTGAACTTTATATGCTTAAAACTACTCGTTGGGATCGGGAAGTCTCCACACCTCCCGCCACGTGCGTCATGTTCACATATTCTGAATAACACTTCAATGGCGGCCTAACGCACTGGACACCGACTGCTCCTCATATCCTCACGTGACAAGACTGCGTACTCGCGTACTTGAGCATCTACTACCGCTATGAATAATTCCTCTACCACTTGAGGACAGTTGTACCGACCTACGAGTAGGGTAGAGTCAGGATAATGATCGTTGATTTAATTAGCTAGATTGATCAAAAGAAGTGCTTAGGTATTAGTAGAATCTAGTTTTAAGGAAGTGGCTTGTCAAAGTGGTCTATAAATAAGATCTAAGGTCACTTTTCGCATCTTCTTTCTTTCATACCTATGTGAGTAGGTAGGTATTATTATTTCATTTTATTATTCAGCTTTGTTTAATAGTTGGGTGTGAATCGTGAAACTAGCCTTGTATTTAGGTACCTTAATTTAAGTATCTTCACATGTTTAAAATAATCATTTAAATAATTTAGGAACCCAAAAATATTTACAAAGTTAGTGCAACAAAGACCACAAAATGTGAATAGCATTCTAAAGTTAATTCCCAAAAGCCGTGGCGCCGTAACACAAGCAGTGCATTCCAGTATTTCGGGCACTTTATCCAGCCGGCCGGTGCAAAGCACCTGTACTCGGGAATATACGAGTGGCCGCAGTTAGGGAAGATTTGTCGCGCGCCCGCTCTAATGCTCTTCTCTTGCCTCTTGTAAGTAAAAATTATGATTATCGCCCACCGAGAGCTGAGCCCTTGATCCCCAACTAACGGCGAGCCGAGACGCTAGACTTTCCTTTTCTTCTCAACTATAACTCTTTTTTATTGCCTAGCGAGTTGCAACCACTGGATTACGGACTGACCTAACTGATAGCTCAAGTAAGGTCTCTTGAAGGTGCTTTATTTACGAAATCGGGAGGATTTGTTTTTGTAAAATGAGTTTGACCCGGTTACTCGTAAAAGGAAGGGACAATTCGCCCGTGGAAGCTCACGATTACTTTTGTGACGTCGTAAAAGTCACCTTTACGTGTACCTACCCAACTTCGGAATTAACTGAGTTGGTTAAATGGGTAGAATAAACTTGCTTGTTTTTGTTGGGCTTGAAGTTCCTGCGAATAATTTATTTCACGAGGAACCCGCTGTTAAGCTTTTGTTGGTTTTACAAAACCAGTAAAACTACAGTTTTACTGTCTGCATTCAAGTACCTACCCTGAATTTCACCGTCGTGGTACGAGTATGATAAGAACTGTCCAGTGTCCAGTGTAGATCACACTACTTGCCTCTGCCGATAGGCATTTTTGGGGAAATGACAACTTTGATTTGTACAGTGAGACAGGTGTTTGCATGTTCTGTAGAAAATTGTTCGGAATCTAAATTTTTCTGCCGCTTTTCTCATGACATTTTTATTTGTATTATGGTCAAGACTGTTAGCTTTCCATGTGGCCTATCAAAGCAAAGTTCTTTATCCATGAACTATGCACATAACTCCGTAAGCACTAACCACAACTCATTAAATAAATATTCCACCATATTCCATCTATCGACATAAATCAAAAGACTAGTTCTAATCTTTATTACGACCAGGATCAAAGTGTTCATAATCGGAATAATAAATAGTGGAATCCGCGAAACTTGTGGATACGAATGTAGCAAATTGCTACTGAGCAAACTTGTGTAACCTCGATGCAGTAAGCCGGCCATTTATTCTATGCAGCATGAGTTGGTATATTTGGATATTCAAATCTGATATTTATTTTTAGACTAGAGTAGGTATCTGTTGGTTTAAGGGACGGTTGAAGCTATACGTTACTTCAGTGATCTTCGACTTCTTTAAATAAGTGATGATAGTACTAAATTACTTTCCTAGTTTTTCATTGCTCTAAAGAAACCTTGAAAAAGTACCTTCAATTTCAAGAAAAAAATAAGTTTCAATAAACCCAACAAACCTATCTGAAATCTCAATCCACAGTAAACCATAAAACATAAGATCTCGCAAGTGCAATACAATACATAAATGAGAGCTGGCCCCAGGCGGAGGCAGCGACGGTCGATTAAGGAAGCGAGTGCACCGTTGCCTTGACAACGCCGCCATCTTGACACCCCAAACACCCCCTATCACCCCCAAACACCCCCAGGGGCGCCTTCAGCCCCCACTGTAAACAACCGCCTGTATTGTTGCACTGAAATACTCGATATATTTTAAAAGGCTGGCTCGAGTCTCGGGATGAAATTGTCAATTTATTGAGGATCAAAAAAATGTAATTGCGCTCGGAGACTGCGACTTTTGACGGCGCTGTTTTTATGTTTTTATTGAAAACATTTTTAGTAGCAGCTTTTATTTTAATAACAGATCAAATTCTTATCACGAACTAGCCGTTGTAATAAAAAATAGACGACCAAATATACCCAAATAGACATGACCCACAATATTTCATCAGGTAGAAATGTATAGGTACAACCATTTGGCATGGCTGTCTGTCTCTCTTTATCTACTATAAGTATAAATAACTAAGTAGTCATTCGTTTTTTTGTGTAATCCTGGTAGAAGATACCTATTATTAATTACTAAGCAATAGTGTATAGTTATATTTTCTAAAGACAATGAAACACTTGCTACGTGGAAAATATTCGTAGCACGTGTACTACGAACTCGCTACGAAAAAACTCTACGAGTACGAAATTCAATGGTTTACTAGAGTACGAATCTAGTAAACCATTGAATTTCAGAAATGTAAATGGTGACCGTCCAATTACACGTATTCGGACCAGAAGACAAATAGCAGCCATTATTCAAGATTAGTCACGTGGTTTCCTTCAGCTGAGACGTATACTGAATTCAATCATTTTTATTGCCTCGCCATGGGTCTTTTAATAATAATAGAAAAGCATGAAAATAGATTTTATAAGGTTAAAACCAATAAATTATGATTTCGATTTATTTACTGGAAAATTAAAGTGTGAATTTACAGAGAGGACTTCAGATAATTTATGACAATTTTTTTAAAGCTTACCTTTTTTTTAATATTTTTTTAAAGCTTATTCTGATGTTTTACTAAATAACAAATATCGATACTTAACGAAAAAAATCTAGTCACTAGTTTACAACCTAAATGATTTCATAATGGTATGTTGACAACATCATCATTTTCCTGCCTTTTCCCACATTACAAGAGTCAGGACAACTAGATACCATATTATACATGCTATCCTAAAAGTCGACATACACGAGGCAGAAAAAGCAAAACTGCTGTAAGATTTTAATCTGAAAATACGATTCAAGACTGATTCGCTTGCAACAATATAACAATATTAAGTAAAGGCAATCAGTACACCGTTTTAATGTATTATGTAGAATTATAAAGGCGTCGAGCCCCGCTTACTTCTTATGATTTATTCATGAGAAACGTTAAATTTGAACATGCCTGCTTGTACACAGTTTAAGACCAACATTTTGAGTGGTTTATTAAGTAATTTGTTCTTAGTAAGTAATTAATTATTTATTGGAAACTCACTTTGTTTTAGCGAGAGCTTGTAAAATAAGCAATTGATAAAGAATTGGTGTTTTGTTTGACCTACCAAAAATCCCGACTGTTTTGAAATAATCTAAGTTGGGTAAACTGCATGGTCATATTTACATCAAAAACTTATTTGTTACCTCAGTATGGTTATTCGTAGTTGCTCCTGATGTATTTAAATATGAAAAGATAGATAAACCTAATGGATCCTCAAAACTGTCGATTCGTTTGATATTTTATTCATGATCGAAATATCATGGAAGTTGGTAATGCATTTTGTTATAGTATCTACTGAATACGAGTCCTGCACCCCACAAACTTCTCGGCTTCCAACACTCCAACAATTTTATACACATAATATTTCTAAAAGAAAACTTCTTTGAAGTTGGGAACAAAGCCAATCCACCGCGGTTATCCGTGATATTTCCAAAGTCGTACCTTATTCGCAAACATCGAATCTCGTATACAATACAGTGCGAAACGAAATTCGAAGGATAGATAATTTCGAGAAAGAAATAAGGCGAAAGGGAAAAAAATATAAATTGAATAGTCGAATACACGCATCCCGGGCATTACCATAAAGGCAACAGGGATCAACTGGGATTCCTCTACGAACTTTTTTATTTTCCTTCCACCTCTAAATCTCACAGGGAAAGCTTCGCGAATCTGCAAATGTTGATTTGATGATGTCATGTTGAGCGACAAGTCGCGTCGCCTGCTTATAGCTGACCTAGCTTTTATTAGCGTATTCATTATTACTGCCCGGATTTTAATAATTTGCATCTTATTGTTTACGTAATACTAGTCATATTGTCATAGCCTGGTAGTTCTATGGGAAGTCGATATCTATCCGTAATGTACTTGTCTGTATCGAAATCAGTACTTTATAAGTTGACCATAGTTTCTTTCGTTGTGTTCGACAAACTAAGTAATTATTGTATATTATATGGTTTAAATAGCCGCTGATATCCACACTCTAGTGAAGATATCTTAGAGTCCGTACAAGACTCGACTGAGTATTTTAATATAGAGCTCTACAAATTTTTATAGTTTTAGAAAATATATCAACACCAATAAAATTACTAACTTGAAACGCAAAACACGATTTCATCTACAACACGGCGAATACCTTCATCCCCAATACATATTATTGTTTACTTTTTCTGAATCTCAATCTGTAATTTTGTATTTCACACCGAGCTTTTTCAGCGAATATGGGAAAAACCAATTGACTCCATTCGAGAGAGATATAGTCTGGTGTACATTAGGTAAAGTGTAGAGGAAAGGTTGAGGGCGTGAGGAGGCGGATTAGGGCGGCCATCCATTGCGGTCATTAAGACACATTACCCTCCCCACCCCCCACAAACAAACCCGCTTTTTAATTCAACTTTCCTTCCTTCAATTTGCATGATTACTTTCGTTTTTATTACGCCTCTCCCTTGACTCTATTACGCTAAAGTATTGGTTATTCGGATAAGTCGTAGTTTAAATACTGGGAAAATCCTTTTCATTTTCTTGAGGAAAATGTGTGGAAGATGCTGAAAGTCCTTGTGTCTGGATTTTGAAGATAAATATTTCTCTATTCCTTAGATTCTGTACACCACTTGAGTGCTCAACATAAAATAAATCGTGGTTAATCTATATAATATATGGGTTTGTAGTTTGGAAGTAGGTACTTAAGGAAACAGAGCATTGCGGGTCATTACTTCCGCCAGAACACATCCCACTATCCCGGGCTGCAATTTTGAAACAATTACCTCCAGCTCAATATCGTAAGATTAAGAAAGTCCACTGTTGGAATTAGGATTTGGGCGAATGAGGGCGAACCGTCTTAACAGCCCGACTCCACAAATTGCGGACCTTAACGAGGGCATAAAACTCGAGTCGCACTCCCGAGACGCCGCAGATTGCGCTCAGACTTAGTTCAGGATTAATGGTGTGGAAAACAGATTATCATTGGCTGGATTTCCATTAGTAGTGGTACAGACCCCTGCCATCGGCGCGTGAAAACTCCTCAGATAACAGACACTCTGTGTTATTATTTTCCACATAACGGAGCAGCGCTTCTCCCAATTTAATTCTATTACGTTCTGTCGCGTTTGAACGACAGGACAATAAAGTTGTTTGAGTCGCGACGACGACGCGCGACGCGGTGTGATAGTATACGACGGGAAAACCACATATCCAGTAGCGTAATGCAAGATCATAATTTTTTTTTAATTTGAAAGTAAACGCATTACAAATGCACTGCATCTAAATAACTGGAGATACCTTTGTGCAATAATAGGACACTAATAGTCTAGCACTATCACTGTATGTGAAACAATCTGTATGTGTATGTGAAACAATAAAAAGAACCTTATACAAAATACCACATTTGTATTCTTTTGGACTTTAAATTATCTTGAAATATTTCAATAAGGAGTTTGCCTTAACAAATTAATCCTAGCGTGAATGAAGTTGGAAGAGTAATTTTCACAGGGACTTAGAAGTTTTTTTTAATTTAATTTATTACGAATAATTTTTTGTATTTTGTTTAAACGTTCATTCTAGCACCCATACTAAGCGCATTTTTCATCAAACGAACTATAAGTTCTGACAAGTACCTATAGGTAATCCATGTGTTTATGAGTCAAAAAACCTAAACACAATATAGGATAGATAGAATACAAATTAAATTTTATTAAATTAGTGTAGTGTAGTAATTTTAGGTTTCTGTATTTTTTTTAAAAGACGTTAATTAAGTAAAAAAAAATAGAGAAAGACATTCAAAAAGTTACACAACCTATTCATTGATATACTATGGCAGCTACAGTGTTCGTGCCAATATAGTTGAAGCAAAGGCGGCAGATCCGATAGCGGCTTCTCGCCTTTATTGAAAACGCTGATTTGATTTCGGTGATGCTTTGTTTTGAATTTGGTATGAACTATCCGAACTAAAGTTACCTGAGTGATCACGCGTTTGCGATCTGTTGCTCTGTTTGCTGTTTGTTCACGATGTCATAGAAAGTTGGAGTTTGGCAGTTGATCAATCGAACGGATTACTTGTTACTCAACTTTTAGGTTGAAAATTGTATTTGCCAGGGTACTTTATCTGAGCTAAGTGTCACAATCACAAGGCATTTAATTGGCAGATCATTTTACGGGTTAGTTTGTATGTTTGTCTTTCAATTACGCATTAGCCAGCGGTGAGGATGAAACCTTGAATAGGTGTTGATTGTAGTATAGAAAAAATACAAAAATTAAACAAAACAAACCTGCGAAACTACAAAGCTTCATTCGAAATGCTGTTGGACCGTTTAAAAACATAACACGTACATCGCTGTTGCTTTAATGAATACAAATTACATTTGCAAATGTGCTTAATCCACAAATTAGTTACGGGCCCCGCTCGTTGCACCCCGGGAAGTACCCTAGTAGGTGAAACTAACACTTGGTATGAAATGCAAAAATATACTAATCCTATTAATAAATAGGAGTTGTGTTTACCAAATGTGATAGTTATTAAATGTTCTTGGACGTTTCACACAGTATCATCCCAAGATACATAAATAGGTATGATATAGAGATTGATATGCTACTTTTATTTTAATTGTTTATTGTAAACATACCTACTTATGTAGAATGCAAAACACTTACTCACTCGAAACAATTATCTGCACAACATGCAAACCATGAAGGCGATGCAAACATTTGTTCCGTGGCGGAGATCGAACCCGCAACCTTCTTTCAGGTGGGCCTTCACCAACTGCGTTATCTAAAGGTTTGGGATTTCAATACAGTATGGTGAACCAAGGTGGTTATTCGATATGACCTCAAACGTATCGCACCGAAACCTCGTCACGTTATAGTATTGTATTGCCCATTGATGCCGTGTTTTATCGCGTTACGTTTTGTTGAGTTACATCGAAAAAAAATTTTTTTGGATTTCATGGAATATTGAGTTCTGATAAAATTTGACATGTGTAAGTTTCTGAACATACTTTGACTACCCCTTAGACATCTTCTAAAGACTTAAAATGTCTAAAAGATATGAAAAAATATAAATATATTACACTTACCTAAAATGTAATATATACAGGCTTTTCCATATTTTAATAAATTTTTAATTTTCTTTTACCAATTTTCACTGTAAAAGACCGAAATCATCATAAACAAAACACTTTACAAAATTCAACTTCTGAATTTCAGTAGGTATTATCCAATATAAAGTCAGTGAAGCATAAAATCTAACAAATATATCGTTATACAGCAGGTTTATGGGTATAATAACGAGAATTGGGCTTCTTTACGCCTCATCTGCCGCTCGTTATGCCAACGTCGTAAATCTTCATTCGGGGAGGTTCACCCCCTTGATTTCGGGCACCCACTCGAAGAGATACCACATATCATAATGATAGTGTTGACGTGGGAAATAATGGAGAACGTTTTACTTGGAACTAGTATTATAGGTAGTAAAATTTATTTCTACGTGAATCAACTAGGAAACAACAGGAAAATGCCTCGTTAGTCAAAAACGGTACTTAAATTAAATGGCATACAGAAGGCATAACTTGAAACCAATTTTATAATCTCAACTTTCTTAGGAACTTAGGCAAAGCGTAATACGTAGGGTTTTCCACCTCGTTCGAAAACTCTCAGAAATCGACCAAAGTAAAAAATAATTGAATTCTGTGTTAAACCATCCAGAATATGGGGTTTTAAATAAGTTTGGAGCAATAATGACAAATTAATACTAAGTCACAAACTTTGTATTCTCGAGTGCTGGTCTCGTAGTCCTGTCGCAAAATAAGTATTCCCTAATTTTTCCTAAGAAATAGTAGCACTGTTTCTTTTTGAGATTTCGTTCAGTGTTTCAACTATTTACCACCAAATTGCACATAATCCGGGTTCTTCAAGGCTTCCAGAGCGTATCTGCATGAGTCTAGGCAATAAATTGGCGTCGCAGTGTATTTATTTACTGCCGCCCGCCCTACGGGTCCGCCCTCGTACAGTGACTTGAAAGGATATTAAACGTCGCTGTCTTACCATTTCACTATTTAGTTGTTATTGTTATGTCTGAACATATACAACATTGTACTTCTGAATAAGTCAAGATTTGTGATGATGAATTGTACTCTAGCTAGACCTAGTTGAATATAATACCTACTAAGTTTCCACAAAACTTTCCTTGCGAGCCCGTGCACGTCAGAAATACATTTTCGAAAAAGTTTTGCACAAAGAAAAAGATTGTTATGCTGTACTTTAAAAAATCTAAGGAAGCTTATGGTTAACATTATAAAGTTAAGTCTATAAACTCGCATATCTTGAATAAATCCATCAATTTCAAATCTCTAAACAAACAGGCTTGTATGATGCACAAGCCACAAGCAATGCATGCTTCATAAGTCCGAAGAAAGCGCGCGCACGAACGATATTATTTTGTAGTCAGGCGGCTTCAGGCACGGAACACAATTAACTTGTAAGATTGTCTGCGGAGGCACTCCCTCACCCTCCCCATCCATCTACCCTCCCTTCCAAACAAAACATCAATAAACCTACCCCACCAACACAAAACAGACCTTATCTCCAAGAGTTTTAGCTCCAAGTTGCTGTTGCCAAAATAAATTTTATGTGCCGCATTTATTTCGTGTAGGTATAGTCAGTCCAGTTACCCTTGATTGGTTGTCGTTCCTCTAATCCCCTTTTGATCCTTTCCACCCAAAACCTAGCCCTCTTCGGTCCTGAATTAACTATTGACATGTACCTGTAGGTGTGTATATGCTTTAATTTATCTACACATGGGGTTGGGTGTTTTATGCTGTATTTTTTTGATTTTGTCACGTCGTAATAACATTGACAAGTTTGCATGTACCTATGTATATAAAGGGGTAGTTGCAACATATGTAGCCAATTTGAGGAGACGAAGAAATGTAGAATCCTCTGGATAATATAAAACAAATTCTTTTCCCAGTGTTTGTGCGTTTATATTTTAGATTTGATTGGGGTTTTTAGCAATAGACAGAGTCATTTAATTTAAGATTAATTACATTATTTATTTATTGAACTGATTAACCATAGAGGAAATATCTGAATTCTTCAACTCTACTTATATTGTTCCATAATGATTGTTAACCATTCCTGTATACATAGTAGTGGTCCTGCTATTACATGGTTTTTTGTTTGGTCATGTTTCTAGTTTGATTCAAAGAAAACAATTGAAAATGATAGGGAATATTTTTTTAAAAGTAGTTAATATTTTCCACCACTTCAATGACGCTAGTCTTAAAACCTGTGTACTTTACATCACGGCGTCATTACAGCTGTTTACTGGCAAACATTATTTAGAGTTCTAGATAACAGACCCCAGACCTCGGTGACTAACGCGATCCCTAATAAAATAAAAAGCAGACAAGAGCGAATAAAACTCCTATAAACACTGTTCCGTACATTTATGCTAAGTCATCAATATAATCTCTCCTCTCACTTTTGTCTAGTAGTCTAAAATCGAGAGTTTTTAGAGAGTTTTGTAGAAAGGTTGATAAGGTACCCTAAAAAGCCAGCCTTGTTTGCGGCCATAAAGATAAGTTGTGACGTTGCACCGTGGCCACCACACACGTGCTCGAATATAAGCAAATAAAACATACCTTCATTAAACAGCATTAAAAGTAGATACTGGCTCTATGATAATGACGACATGTATATTATATTTGAAACATAAAGCCGACCTTTGACGTCAAAGCTCTATTTGTTATTGAATTCAATTATTTTTGCGAACGAGGCATCTTGCACAATGTGACTATCTATATATTTTTTTACAAACAGTCATGTTTGTATTAAGTTTGAATGTTTGATAAAGTTTCAGCCTTTATTTTGGTCAAATTTTGGAAAATAAAATGCTGTCACATCAGTAGGACCTGAGGATCACTTATAGGTATTATTCTGATGAAACGCAGAAGCGTGTGTGTTGTTTTAGGAAACAACATTTTAGTCAAAAATTTTGATTGCCTTCGAATTCGAATTAGGACGAAAAAAGGACAGGCATTCTGCAAACTCTCTCACCAGTAATAATAATAAAATCATTTATTTCTCTCACAAATGGTTAGGTTAGGTACATGTTAAAGTTGTCAATACATATTTGTAGACTAGTAGGTAAAATCTAACCAACCAGTGTTAGTTAACTTTAGTAAGGATACTAACTAACTCATACCAACTCACTTTATGTTCTTTATGCAGGATTGTAATAAAGCTGCGGGCAAACGCTAGTTCTGTCACGATATATCAGAGTGTAAGTTTTGTATTCGAAGGCAAAAATAAATGGACTCAGTAATAAATAAGAGTTACCAACGCGTTAGTTATCACGGTTTACAAACAATATTTAAGGCAGGCCTTTAATAGCCATAAAAGTGGTTAAATAGTAATTGTTGATACAAAGTTTTGTCAAGTTTACTATTCATAAAATGTTATTTGCAAACTGGAGAAGGTAATTTTTAATGACCTTTGATTTTAAATTGAAATCATTCGGTTGGCCTTCATAGACTTTGGGAAAAATATGCCATTTCGTGTTATCCCTATTTGACCATAACAGACCAAATTCACTGTTTAGAATTCAAATTGTTCCAAAAACACAAAAAGCAATTTCAAAAAGATTGTAAAAAAGGTTCTATATATTATTTTCGGTTCTCTAAGCTGCAGACGTAATCGTACGAATCCTGTTAATTAATAAAATAAGGCCCGATTACATTGAAATCCGGTGTGGTGTCCTCGTAAGCTCCCACCAAAAAGAGCAAAGAATCGGAAAGCGATACGGCTAATCCCACTAATCGGGGGGCAATTGAAAAATAAAAACGTAGATGGCGGAATGATTCCATTTAGAGCCAAAACGATGCGACAAAATAAAGACCCGAGTACACCTAGCCAGTGAAACGGGTAAGTGACTGTCCTTTATGCTTTATTTAGAGTTATGCGTTATTTAGGGTTTATCGTGTCCTCCTCTCATGGTAGAGAGAATGGTCAATGCCTAATTATCTATACATTGACAATAAATGGTAAGCCTTTTTATTATGTTACAATTTTTAAAAACGTTTGTTATAAAGTTAATCAATTTTGAGGTTTTGATAGCCGATACAAATGAATATAATTTAGCAGAAGCATGAAAATTCCACTGGCACATACGTTTCCTCATGCTCGCATAAGATGCTTATTAATTTTTCTAATGTTTCTAATAAATATATTTGAAGAAGTCACTTTCCACAACAGGATTAAATACTCACCATTAGCACCTACGTTTCCGCATGCGAGCTACTTGCCTATTCTACTGGCCTGTGAGTTCCCGGCTGAATAAAAAAGGCGGCGGAACGGCACGGCCCGGTCGAGGCTAATATTGAAAGCAAATCCTCGGCTAAATCCTTAAGCCTGGATTGAAGCACCTGGAGAACTGTGTGTTTGCCACCCGCCTGATAATCATTCCCGGATTATTGTATACTTTCCGCCTAACCTAATGTCGCGAGGTTTGTGTGCGTCAATTGTTTGCTTATAACTTTGATTTTTAGCGTCAATTCACAACGAGATGGAATCCGAAGCGAAGTTTTAGTGTCATGTGATTTTAAACGTTTTAAAAACTATAATGTACATAAATAGGTAAGTATCTGAACCAGGATTATTATGATTTATCTCAGAGGAATCATCTTCCTCAATGTGATTATACTTAGCAACATTTTCAATGTCGAACGTCACACATTTTTGACTTTCAAAATAAAGTTGCTATGGCGATAAGCCGGTCATGGTAAAAGTAAGACTGTACTCTAGGAAAATAAACAGACAGAATTCAACCATTCGACAAAAAATAATTCAATGCCTGATGCATTTTATTATGTAAAAAAAACATGCACCGGTAAGTACAGTTTTTTTTTTTTTTAGGAACCTGTTGTGTCCCACTGCTGGGCAAAAGTCTCCCCCAAAATCTTATCCCTATCCTTGGCGATCTCCCACCACTCCTTCTCAAACGCGTCAAGATCGTCCCGCCAACTACCGTTCTCGGTATAATATATATAAGTACAGTTAACGTATATAATTATATATATATATAGATATATATATCGTTACTCGTGTTCAAAACTTATAAGAGCAATGTAAATAACAGAAGTAAGATAATAAGCTTAAACAAATAGGCCCCACACGAACAGTGTAGCAACGCGGTGCTACGAGCGTAGCGCTCTTCGTAGTGACGTCGCTACGACGTAGAGCATTATTCATTATTTAATTTATAAGAAATTTACTGTGTACCAAAATATGTGTGTGTTCCTCAAACAAACTGCAAATTTCTCGGGACCACTACTCGTTTGCTATCTTTTAACCTTCCGTCTTCTTGCCTAAATTATCTTCTAAAAGCTTATTTTTAGACATTTTAGTTGTCTTAGGTCCAAAAGCTGTCAATTTCAAATTGTTTGCTTACTCCAAAGCCTTCGCTATACAAGTTTACTGAATGCAAACTTTGCAGGCTTCACAAGCAGCTTACACTAACGGGAAGTTTATTTACATTTCAATAATGCATTTCTTTTGAATAAGCTGCTGTATATTTACTGTATGTGTGTATCCTTAGACATTCACATATAATCGTCATCTAGTAAACAGCTTAGCAACTTAATGCTTGCGTTATTGGTAAACTGCCCCTCTACTCTACGAACCGAAAAACAATGCAACGTGAAATAATCGCATGTCAGCTTATGTTGGTGAAGACTGAATTCGGAAGATTACCTAACATAAACTGCCATGCAATGATTGTCACGATGCATCGTTTTCGGTTTGTAGATTCAGGATATATAGATTCAAATGATATGTAGATTCATTCATTCATTCAACAGAGGGGCAGTACTTACCGTCGAGGTCACTGACTCCGTGAGAAACATCAAGTTATTGTACCTAATTCGAACTACAGTTTATTTCCCAAACAGATGGCTGCTTTTCTACTTATAAACATTTTGACCTTAGCATGTATGGTCACTGATGAGACTGATGACGGAGTCGATATTATGTAAATTATGATTTCTTTTATAAGTATTTTTTTTGGTCAACATTTTTAAAGTAATTTTCAAAAAGATTTTATTTTATTTCATAATGGTTTTTATGGTAATTATCTTAACATTGTCATTACTTCAACTGCTTTTAGAATTGAAAGTAGCGGTGTCGTCATTTGTATTCACATCCTGAAACTTCTTTATCTCATCATCCATAACGCTATAAGTACTTTGGTGTGACATGAATAAGTAACGTCAATCTGTGGAAGAGGCATTACTAAATTCCTTTATTTTAGAGTACCATTCTGCAAAAGAAAAATTAAAGTCAATAGATTAACTAGGGTTAACTTGATTGTCCGCCTGTCCATCTATCAAGGAGGTTAATTTAGAACTGGTAGAGACATAAACTTAGAGACTTTAGTTGGCTAAATTTACTAAAGACATAAAGCTTGGTATATTAAACAGCCTACAGTCTATTGAGCCTGTAAAAACAACAAAGCTAAGTTAACTAATATAAGCAACATGCTACTGAATGATGAAAACTTTTTTTGTTTGAAGGTAGAAGATAAGTTAAGATGGATAATAGTGGTTATATACATTAGACAGGATATTAAATAAAACTGTATAAATTATCAGTGATATTTTATTATGACTAGAGGTTTTAATTACAAAACAACCGATATTTTCATTAGGATTCACAAAATATTTTATAATAAACGGGTTGCAGATAATCTTGATATGTATAAAATGAAAACCTCAAATTTAATTTCACATTTAATTATTAAGATATTCCCATACTAATAGGTAAATATGTACAATTTTCACAATTTAATAACTCGCTGAATAGGCACACGGAAAGGTATTCTAATTCGTGGATTTAACTAAAATTAAGTCTATTAATATTTTAAATGCTAATAGTTATTTACATGTAAATTTCGGTGTTACTTTTATAAATATTTTAATAAATTATTGAGATCCCGTTTACTCTAATCTCATTTGTAGGCGGCTATTTTGAAGTGAAGAATCTTTGGATATGTTTTAAGTATGTTATGAGTTTGTGTTGATAGCTTAGGTATAAAAAAACAGCTGAATAATATTGAATAATTTAGGCAAGCCGTTTCCAACTCAATACAGACCCAGCCAGGCACATAAGTGTCTCTTTAATACCCCAATTCTATATTCAACTTACGAATGTCCTTAGTCCATCACCATGGCAACTTTATTTTTACAACAAAAAGTATGAAACTTTTTGACAGATAACAACGTTGCTATAGCGAAAGTCCTACGGCCATTCGTAAGTTGGTTATAGGAACCAGGCGTAAGTGTGATCATTATAGTGCCCTTTGACTCTGTATAATATATCCAATATGCATAATTAGCGGTCCTGGTTCCTACAAATATAAACAAACGTTTGTATGAATGTGTGCATTAGTTTGATGTTTTTGACCTTTCAGGCGAAAACTGCGGAACTGATTTTGCTGAAACTCTGAAAACATAGTTTATGACCAGGAATACATAGGCTACTTTTATAAAGGTACCACACGGAGCCGCGGGTAAGTTAGTATAATAAATGTTAATGCATTCCTCTCAAAAGTGTGTAGAAAATGTTTATTTACATAGGAAATTTACACAAATTTGTCCATAGTAGTAGCTATACATTCAATTGTCAAAAATATGATATTTTCGAAATCTGTAATGTTAGCGGTTTTTTATGTATAATTATAATTACAACCAAGTGATATCGGAGTGTAGTTATTTATAAAACAACTTTAGTTCTTATTCAACAACTACGATTTTATTGTAAATCTCATTTAAATCGCTACAACTTTTAACAATTAAAATTAAATTGATATTAAATAAGTCGTATCGCTGTAGATATGGTACAGAACACAATATGATCAGTAAAAGTGTTTTAGCACCTTAACTATACCATACAAACTTAATACCTCAAAATGCCTCGCCTTAAATATTAAAACTATTATTTACAATAATCGGAATTATTCTAAACTTACAAATAATTAAGTAGAACTAATACATAAGCTTGTAAAAATTGCACACTTTGCTTTGGTATACGTACACATAACTACATATTTACATTTTTAAAAACGTCGTTATGTTTATTGCCAGAGTTTCGTAACGACCATTTTACGATTACAATTATTATATGAACATAATTATTTTAGAAAATTTTACTTTATTTTAATCAAAATTTTTAGAAAAAAACAGTTTTAATATGAAGGTGAAATTTAGGTGCCAATTTAACATACAGAATATAGATTTGTCGATATAATCGTTAAACAAAATGTTGAGTTTAAAAATATACCATGAAAATCTTTTTCATTTGTTTTTAATTATTTTACAGATGTGAAAACAGTATTCAAAATTCAATCTGAAATTTAAAATAACCTACAAATCAACTTTTACATTTTTTCATTCGTTAAAATTCTTAATCTTAACTTGATGCTAATGGGAAATTTTAAGGGAAAAGAAGGGAATGAAGTTCTTAAAATTTCATTAATTTTACTTTAAACATTTTTCTACCATTTAAAACTTTCCTGTATCCAATATTTACTTAGATCAAAAACTCATAAATATAATTTTAGCATGCATGGAATTTCAGCTATTCCCCGTTTCATACAACATATTCTGATTATAGCAAGCGTACAGACAAACTGGCATCGATCGTGGTGTCCCATTCAACTTCCCATACAATCCACGAAACCTCATGAATTGCCAGTAGAATATAATGACTTTTCAAAAATCGTTCAACTTATACGATCTGCCGGCTTACTGTGAACGTTTAAAGCGATTCAGTTTAGGTCCTATAATGAACTGCTTTTGACGTAAGGTAAGGCGCTGACATAAAGTTTGGACAGTCAGAACCTAAACTGAATTGTTTATTACGTCACGGTAAGCCTACTGGAGCCGTACCATGAGGTGTTAGCGATTCAGTTTAGGTTCTGCCTTACTGTCAAAACTTTACGTCAGCGCCTTACTTTACGTCAAAACAGGTTCGTAGTTGGACCTAAACTGAATAGCTATAAACGGTCATGGTAAGCCCGCAGTAAAGACAAATGAATTGCCAGCATCAGAATGACTTTTCAATTACAAATCATTTTCCCTAAGAAAATCCATCCGTTGGTTACATCATACTTAGTAACATTTTTAAAACACTCAACAGTCTGCATTGAGCACAAGAACTCAATAATCCCGCTGTAACCGCACGCATCATTCGAGCCACTCCCACAGATTGCAGGGTAGGGCGTGTGTGCGCGCGGGTGGCGGCTAGGAGACGCGCGCGGCGAGCGGCGGCGGCGAGGGCTCACCGCGCGCCGCCTCTCAAAGCCTCTCACTGACCCCACCCGCGTACTGACAAGCCGACAGCGGCGCCGAGCCCGCGCGAGAAACCGGCGACACTGAACCGTAACTACCCACAAACCCTGAATGCTGCTTCGCCTTCAATCTCAACGAGGCTATGGATGATGACATAGCGGGGCAGGGCTCGGCGCGGTACATGCTGTACGGGTTCGGCGGCGCGGTGTAAGGGCATGGGGCTACGCCGCCGCCGACGCCGCCCGCGCCGCCGACGCCCATACCGCCGCCGCCGCCGACGCCCATTGATGTCGCCGTGTTGAAGCAGTTCACGGAGCCTGGGAAGAAATTTCAAATAAAACACAAATATCATAAGATAACCTAGGCTTTGTCTACGGAATAAGAATAAGTTCTATAAAACTCTAGTAAACTATAACATCTGCCAATTTTAGCTATTTAATGTGTCAAAATCCATTTTGTATTGATATCTCACCTTGATGATGGCTCGCGGGCACGACCGACCCCAAAGGATTCACGGGCCACGGAAAGCTCTTCGTCCCGAGTGGGCTTGGTACTTTCGTAGCCCAGTTGTTGTACGGGTACGAAGAATACAAGTCGGTGTCTGGGAAGGGCTGCATGAGGCCGTTGAACTGCGTGCTGAAGCCGTTTTTGAAGTCGGCAGCGGCGGCGGCTGCGGCGTTCATAGCATTCCGCTCACGCTTCCGCCATTTCGCCCGCCGATTCTTGAACCACACCTGAGAAAACATCAGAAAGTTAGTTAATCTCAAATACATTGTTTTCTTTTCATTTCAGAATGAGCTTTTTAGATAACTAGAATATTGAGAATCTTAATAAATTTAATCGAAATCTTTTCACTGGATACTATCATAGACTTCTATTATTATAAAGGTACAGGTAGACTTCTGTGTCAAAGAAAGCAAATTCTCCTAAGTACAAGTTTTAACGAGATTGAGCATCAGAAGGCGACCCGCGTTGCGTAGTTATTAACTTTGCTCATTACAAAGTTGACAGTGAGGCGGCGCGGGCGTATTCTTGCCACGTAGCGGAGGCAGCCAACCACCCGTCTAATTGCGACCGCAAAATGAAGATAAACGAGCGTCGCGATTGGGCGGGACGGGTCGCCACCACTTGCCCCGCCGCAATAAATGAGCAGTCGGCGCGATCGATGTTGATAATTAGCCGGGCAGCACGGCCAGCGTCGATAAGTCGCCGTGAGCGCAGATAACGTGCGCGCTGATCTACAGCCTCGTCCGTCAGCAATCGATCGCGCGACGACACCTCGCGATAAATTGCGCAATCCAGCGCCTGCAATAAATATCTCGCCGGCGGTATTTGTCTCACTCACTGTGGCGTGTTCACCCAGCCGAAACGGTAAATAATACCCTCTTTCCTCGGTTAAGTGAACATAAACGGTCGTTTCCACCCCATATACGATCGTTTATTTTTCGAAACATAAATTTCACAAATTCGCATGAGCGCTTGTTTTGTACACGGTGACACAGGTAAACCACGGGTCGTGCCAACAAATCACAGTCCAGTTGCTGTTACATTTTGTCACTCTTTACCTTCTCTCTACGCATTTAGCCATTAATATGAAATATCTACAGTGCAAAGACTCGTAGATTCAAAGGGGATTCAACGATGCTCCTCTCTCTTCAGAGACTGTCCTGGCATTCCCACCTGAATCGTACCAATAGTAACAGATGAATAATATTTATGCAGGTGCATACTCTTTCGTGAAATAAGTTCAGGAATATTGTGCTGTATTGAACTGCAATGCTTTATAACTTTAGAAATAATTGTTTAAAAAACAAGGAAAATAAATTAGGCAAAAATCCCACCATACAACCAATGTCATAGATTAACAGTATTATCTACAGCATTTGCTTTAGACACAAAATAAGATTTGCTCAAAATCTTTCAACATATTTCATAAAAAAAAACCAAATCTTATAAACGTCTGCAAAATATCAAACACATTTCAAGATATATCTCATTTTCGAAACAAAACCCCACCGACTAGATTATTATTTGAGCAGAGGGTCGTGTTATTGCGGAGGCTAATCCTTTAAATATATTATTGTATGTGACCGGTTCGCCCTCCCTAGACCCCGCTTTTTAATGCCGCCGAAATCGATACTAATGCGTGTTTTTGAATTATTCAATGTGTTCGTTGCTTATCGCGTTAAGATTGGGGATTCTGTAATAAAACTACTAAAGCTAAGTGTGGAACCACTTTTTGGTAAAATAACAAATCTGAGATGTTTGAAGTGGTTATGTAATTGTTTTGAAATGCACGGAGAGAGTCGATAGAGCAGGAATTTTCTCTCCTCTTACGAAATTGAATAAAAAAACGACTCGATTTTATATGTATTTTATTTTGTCTATACTAATATTATAAAGAGCTAATGTTGACGGAGGTTATCTCTGAAACTACTCAACCGATTTCAATTTATTTTTACCGATGTGTAGAATGTACTGTTGGGATCTGTCGGGATGGTTGTAGGCTATCTTGTCCCGGTAGTTTCATAAGTACATCTGAGCAAAGCCGGTACGTGCTGCTATTCATTATATAAACGTCTGTTGCAATTTAAACTGGGCAGAATCGTTGACATCTCTTCCTGACAAAAGCACTTCATATCATTAGTCAATTCAATATGATAGCTTTGGACAATCACATAATCCTTATTAAGATTACTAGGGATCTGACGGATAATCTGCTGATCTAACTGCCTAATCAGGGTCTACACTACACATGACCTAATGAAGTAGATTGTAATGGAGACATTACTATGTTAGTCTGCTATCAGGCAATAAAACATTATAGTTATGGTATTAGTTTAGGACTGTTACTTGTGACGGTATGGAGCGTGGTCTTAACTTTCGATTTGAACGCGAGTTCGAGTCCCAGTCACGACACTATGCCAAACGGCTCTAAATACGGCATTTCTCATACAAGTACTTATATCATATAATGTACTGGAAGCGATGCCGAACATCAGCCTTATCTATTAATAAAAATGGTTAGGTGTCGGGCAAACCTATTCTATCCCAACAATGGCCCAGGCAATATAGTGTCCCGTTAAGTGTAGGCAGCCAAAATAATCTTAAAAGCCTGAGTCTCCATGTAGCTATGGTCAATGATTACTAGCACGAACCTGTCGCCCTTAAGTGTATCCCCAGAAAGTGTCAAACTTCACTTCCATATTAGATAGTTCTGATGAATGTCCCCAGCTACTGTAATGAAGCTATTTTACGGTCAGAAGGACCACGGGGTGGATTCCCTTAAATTTAAATTAAACTGGAATCACAGTTTTATTAGCACCATCAATCAAACAAACCGTATAAACGGGTATCGTAACTCAGGGTTATAAGATTATAGACCTTATTTGTATTGGAAGTGGGGCTATGTAATTAGATTGAGTTAAACTATTCTAGAGTCAAATAAACACGAGCTCGTAAATGGATAGAGTATAAACTCTGAAATTGACACGTGTCTGAGCTAGGGTTGCCAGGGAGAGGATTTTCTTTGCACTAACCATAAAATATATTGCTATTACTGTACCAGAGTAGTAAAAAGTTTTCTTTTTGCTACCTAAAACATTAGAAAGTTCAAAATGTTTGTCGGTTTTTACCCGTGATTATTTGTGATTCATAAGTACTTTACTTTTCTTACGAAATTTAAATTAAATTAAAGTACTTGACTTTTTTTTTTGTATTTATCAAAATTATGTAAACTTTACAATATCCTAAAGATTTTCTGTGTTTTTAAACCTGACGCTTTTCTTTATCATTTCAAATATTCTCTTTTTCCCGAATGAATCACATCATCAATATCTATATAATGATCACGACTGTAAGTATCCCATGGAGCGGTAGACATTTTTTAGGTCATTATAAAATTACAATACATTGGAATTATTCATAGCTCAGATCTCAAACTAGCTTTCTCAAGATTCATCTATCTTTTTCTGATACCACTTTATCCATAAACAATGTCAAAGTAGCCAACCCTATTTAGGGGTAGATTATTAAATGCACCCCGCTGGGAGGACACAGCGGACTCGGTACATAATGACAGGAAACCGCAAAATTTCCGCTGGACGAAACTATTGAGGGTTTGTTAGGACTTATATAGACTGACTAAATTATTTGAGAATATTTTTTCTCTTTTTCTGAGAAGAGTTGGCCATGAGGGATACTGCTTCGAATTTTGTTTGTAGTCTAGAATAGAAAAAGTGAAACAACTTTATTGGTAAAATGTAAATGTGCGTTGTTATGATAACAATCTCAAATGTGAGAATTGTCTAATGAAGATACGATAATTGAGCTACCTATAGATCGCTTGTAACGTTCCTTAGTTGGCTCAACTGTTTCTATTGTACAATTAAGTAAACTTGTTAATTTCTAACTATAGGTAGCTCAATTGTCCAAGCTACTTTCAGACGACAGCGTACCCAAGGTGCTGAATCCTTTGAGCCAAAGAGCCAGTTCTTGCATCACGCGTCACTTCGACGTTTTTTTAATTTATTTTCATGCAACTTTCGTGAATGTGAACAGATTTAGCAGCTGTTTGTTTAAGCTTAAAACTCCAATAAGCAAAGATAAGATATTTATACACGAATCTCGAAAGCAAACTATCAAATAGTGACGTTCTTACATCACTGAAATCTGAGGCTTAGCCAGTTCTAATTAAAACACGACAAGTTGTTTAATATTTCGCTTCTATTGATTATTTGAGCTGTGCTGGAGCGAGATTAGTACGTCGAATAGAAATTTCCTGGATTACTATGCTCAATGTTTGATGTAAATTTGACTTACATACCGTTTTAGTGCGAATCCCTGTCAACATCAAAATACGCTGTATACACAAACTAAGCCTCGTTTGCTCGTTTGAGTCGTGGATACAGTGACAATATAATTGAACATAATTATCATTGTCATTAGTTTGAGTACAATACCTCTTTTTTAGTAGAACCCAAGTGCGTGTAAAAAATCGTTTGTTAATTTTATTGACAAGTGGTAAGATAAAAAAACACTTCAATTTCGTAAGAAAAAAGCAATTTCCTCCACATACGAGGTGCGTTTCTGTTCATAACTCCTCCTGTAGGACAATTTAATAATTATTTTTATGTTTGAATATTCAGAGCTTTGAATATAAATGGACCTCGAGGGTGCAGTAATTGGCTCTCTTACGAAACTGAAGTCGTTGTTTTAATTTAAACTTTGCCACTGTCAATAAATGAAAATGATGGTATTTCTTACATTTACACATTTGTAAAAAATAAATGAAAATGATGCTATTTCTTACACATTTGTAAAAAAACTAAAAATATCAGACGGTAAAGCATCCAATACTTGAAACATTGCAACCGCCCACCAGTAGAGTATTTTTCTTTGTCCGTATCTATTTCAATAGCATCGGATTTCTACCCGCTGTAAAACAAGGCTAAGCCCGCTAAACTGTTTGCATGAAACGGAACACGGAACACTAAAAGCATCGCAAAAAATCGGCCAAGTGCGTACTGGGCTAGTGTAATCACTATTCTGTATCCTATAAGATCTCATAAGGTCAAAAGGACTTCTATAAAATCACTATTTCATATTATATCGTGTAAGAACTCAAAGGGTCGAATTTCACCCGAAAAGACCTTTTTAATACAATTGAACTTGTTAAACATACTTTATTATGGATGTTATTTTATAAGCTGCGTGTTTATGACTTTTTAACGAAGTAAGCTGTGTGGAATGAAACTAACTGAGTGAGATTTCTGAGCAAAGTAATCTATTAAAACATTACAGCTAACTTTACAGAATTGAGCAGACAGATAAATGTTTGTATGTAACAAAGATACATATATTTCGTACATTATCTAAAGAAATTTCTTAGAAAAAAAGTTTTTTGACAAATAAAGTTAACAGGAACTTAACTTTCACTTACTATATAATCATTTAGTATATAATCATGATGTAGATTTCCATGAGGGATGTAAAGTCTTGAAAAAGCTTTTGATTTATCTTTAGTACTGAACCCTAAAAATACCGATGGGCTTAAACACTGGTAGGACATAGGCTTACGTAAAATAAATAATGCGCCGTGCTCGGCTGTCGGCAAACTGATGCGTGCTTTTAAAGTTTACTTTTTACTCGAAAACTGAAATGTTTTCCAACAAAAGGCAATTTCGCTGGACAGGTATTGGAAAGTTATTGTTCTGTGTTTAATATACACGTGAAATAGTAACGTATTCATTTTTAATAATGAACAATATGTAGGATTTCATATAAATTCTACTCTACTTATGTTATAAACACGAAAGTTTGTTTGTATGATTGGATGTTTGTTTCTCTGTCTCGCAAGAGCATTGAGCATTGAGATGAGTACACAATGAGCATTCTTTTTTACAATAAAAAGTTTAGTAGCGACAGTCTTTAATTTATAGAACTAAATTTTGATTAGAAACAAAAACAAGCCACAATAATATCGCCCAATTCTAACTTGTTTGTACTCGATAAAATTATCTAAACTTGTATCGAATAGATCGATGGTGTAATTCAAGGGGTCGCATTCAGTGAGCGATCAGTGGCAAATGAAATATGTCGAGAGCTGTTTCACGGGCGATTGGCGACGATACGATGTTCTGAGAAGGCGCTTGACAAATTATTTGGGGACAAAAAATGTTTTGCTCTTTGGTGAACTGTTTTTGAGAAAAAATACGTGTACAACTGTACAAATTCGGTTAAAAGATGAACGATGATAAAAATTGGACTGTACATTTTAATTAGTTCTAAAGTTATGAGATGGATATGGACAGACAAATGCATAACTTTGGCATGCTTAACTAAATAAAGTTTTTCGTCCTATTTTATTATTTATTTTGGGTCAATATGTTTGTGTAGATGTCTTACATTGATACCTACATCTAATTGGCACGATTGCAAATAAATACACCAACTTTCAGATTTATAACACTGAAAGGATTAAAATTCAGTGAGATTCTGCGAATTTAACATTAGGGATATTATATAAGCAATAAAATGTCTACTTACTCCACAGTCTACATTGTATGTGAACTAGACTAGACAAATAGACGTCCAAACGCCTCGCATGAAATGTGGTTTGATTTGACACATGTAATTTGAATGAAATACTATAATGAAAACATTCATAAAGCGTCTCGTATTTTACGCGTTGTAATTGAGTCAATAAGCAGCCAATGACCCTAATGAGTTGGTAACAAAAATAATGTGAGAGGATTTATCGGTGCGCGCGCGCAGAGATTTATACGACGCAAGCGATGTGCCGGCGCATTGGACGGGCCCGCGCTAATCCTCGGAGTAGGGTTGCCACTAAAAAAATCGTAAAATTTCTATTCTCGTCTCAAATATGAATTACTTAAAACTTGTTTATGGTGTATTAATAATAAAAAAAGAAATAATACATAGTGAGTTAATTCGAGTAATACATTCGTGAGTTACAAGTTATAACACAAATAACTATAAAATTAAGAAAAAACTATGACTACACAATAATGTATCTATTGTTTTTTTGCATATCAAAACTTACATGTACATCAGGTATATAGATAGTTATTTAATATCATCACCGAATGAGAAAATAAAGACGTGGAAAAAATTATACTTATTAGATAGGTACCTCACACATTCTATTCACTTTGTGTTTTTTTTAAAGTCGTTTCTCAGTTCAACCCTAAAAACGAGAATGTTTTGAAGAACACACGCGTTCAATCCGATTCGGTCGAGTACTGATACAACCAATACCTAAACTCAAACTAACTGTTCGTTAATCTGCGCCTAAACTAACACTTGAACTCGGTATTTAGCGCAGAATATCGATTTCATACTCTTGCGATGCATCATCTGCCTAAACTCTACATCTTTTGGATCGTTATTTCACTAGAACCACTTATAACACCATGATGTATTTACACATTAATATTATCAATAGAGCTCTAGAAAAACAATAAAAAGTTATAGGATAATATCTTGCTCAAAGTTTGTTTATTCTTTCTGATTAACAAATCGTATTCAAAAGCTAAAATAAGCCTTATTCGAATCAAACCCATACAGCAGTCAAACTAATCCAAATATCCAGCTAATACACATGCTCAAAGCTTACCCAAAACATTGCGGTGGATACCGAAGAAACCAAAAATTCTATGAATTCGGCTAAACAGTACAAATAGGGCCGGGAGTTTCGGAACCGCAGAATCCAACAGGGGCCTTCCAAAACTATTGACAGTGAGTGTGGATGCGATCGTACTTAAGCTAGGGATTATGAAGAGACCGAAATAGACGCATCGAATCCTGTAGGATTAAGAGATTTCGTTGGACGGTTCGGCACAAAAATACGATGCGCGCCGGATGCGACGATTAGTCTAAACATCTAGATCGTTAATATTGTTATGCACTTTTTCTTCTGCGGTAAAAAGAGAAAGCTGAGGAAGTGCATCAATGTCACTTGCAGCTGGCATTGGTCCTTGAATATTTATTAGATATCACCAATTGAAGTTAGTTGTTCTAATAATTAACTAGGAAGAGTATTGGAGCTTTTATATTGTTAATTTATTTCGTAAACAAATCGATAATTAAAATACAATTAAATTTGATAACTGCAGTTGGTTAACTCTATTCAGGTATTGAATAAGAGATGACCTAAGTCAAGGTTAAGTGATGATCAGTTGAGCTTATAGATCGTTAGTAACGATTCTTAAGTGGCTGAACTATCTCTAAATGTAATTTGTACAATTAAGTATCTATTGTATCTAGTTGTTTAGATGTTTTATAACTTCTTTCACTAATGGCTGAAAAACAAATTATAATTTATAGTGTAATTGTAGCGTTCAAGGTAAATTATAAAATGAATGATATCAATATGCGATTTAGTCCCCAGAATATTTATAAATATTGTAACATCTAGACACAAAACAATGAATGAATCCGATATCACTTACCCTGACTCTTGCCTCTGTAAGGTTAGTCCACATTGCGATCTCCTCACGCGTCGACATATCAGGATAGCGGTTCCTTGCAAACGTCGCTTCAAGCTCTTGAAGCTGCTGAGAGGTAAAGTGGGTTCTCTGCCGTCTTTGCCTTTTATTCTTCTTATCCCCTTTATCATCCATAGACTGATCGTCAGGACCAACACCGGGGGTCGTTGACTCCGTCTTGATGGTTGGCCCGTCGGTGAGTGGACGACCTGAGGATATGAAATAGTCTGGTTTCTGTTATGTTGTTATGTTCATGTATAATAGAAGGAATGGAAAAAGTCACATGACAGTATTTCTAGATCTTGCTCGATTAAAGCTAAAACCTCTTCAACAGAGGTAATAATAAAACTAGTAGATAATATTTTCATACATATATCATACACTCTCAAATATTCTAAACTCTAATCGTGTTCTTGTTACATAAATATCAATATTTACTTTCAATTTTCATACAAAAAATACCGATATTTCCCTACAAAGTTCAGTGGCTCAGTCAGAATCAGGGCCAATGTCGCAAAGTGCCGGTAGCAAGCCCATAATTCCACGGCTTAGCGCAGGCGCGGCTAAATACTTTTACAACAACGTTGTAAACTCAACTCCATATTATTTATAGGTATCACTTGTGAAATCTATTTCGACTGTTTTTGTACTATTTTATCTGTTGTTGCTTAAATATAAGCCAACTGTTATAGTATACAGCTCTGGTTTTGTTATTTGTGGCATGAGTTTCATTTAGTGCAATCCATTGATCCAATTACCCTTTAGGATTGGCATTACTACTGTGAAAATGAAACTTAAATGCATGGGAAAAGGGTTTTTTCACAGTTTCAACTTAAAAAACTTAACTTACATTGCGCGATAGAGAAACAAACAAGCGAAGTCGATTACTTATTGTCATTTGGTATAAGATATCTAGTAGTAGTCGATCGATTATATAGCATCTAAAAATATGTTCTTATTTTATTATTCGTTAAGGAAGCAAAACACAGGTACGAATAAAATACTACAAAAATTTCAGCTAGGATTACCAAGCTCCGAAACACGAGTGTCTCACACTTAGATAATTATTATAGCACAGAAACCAGAATACTGAGAGCTTGTTGTAATAATTTTAGCTCCGCATTCGGTTGTATTCGCACGTAATACGAAAGCTTGGAAAAGCTGTACTAAGATAATAATTTTGCTAAAATGTTCCCGTTCCAACAGAGCTTTGGTGAGAAAATGATCGTATTTTCATGAGATTTCCGGCTGTACTTTGTAGTGTGCTTACAGCCAGTGCTTTGTAAATAGTAATGAGCGCTTGCATTTGTTTATTTGTTGTTATACTCGTAGTCATTATGAAGACTGTCCAATAAACCGTTGACGTTTATGCTATATCAACTATCTCATTTGTTTTTATTACTATTTCAGTTTGTTTATCACAGTTACAAATTAGGTTCTCGTTCAAACTTGGAGTTAAATATTTAAAAAAAAAATCAGAGAGGCAATAAAATACGTAAAATAACTTAATGCAGCCCAAAGTAATGTAAGGTTCCAACCCAAGTAACATTGTAATATAAAAAGGTATATACGCTATCGCTAACTTACTAAGAATACCCAATATACATTTTGTACTTTTTACTATGATTGTTTTAAAGATATTTAGATACACTGAAATTCATAAAAATGTCTCAGAATAAGTGGAAAAGTTCGTTCGCCGTTCGCCTGTTTAATATTCCATGACCTGATTTGTATTGAAACAATGCATTAACCGTGGGCTGTCGTATCTGCGAGGGGCCGATACCGTGTTATTACATCAATTTGTTACTGATAACAGTGGCTGCAATCATGCCATATATTGGCTTTGTGGAAATCCCTGCGGCGATTGTTAGCCTGTATCGCTTTTTGGTTGAGTTTTGGAAATAGAATAGCTAACTGCTCTTATAAGGAAATAACTTATCTAAAGTTCATTGACACGATTCAAGGTTCTTCCCTGTTGCATACAATTAAATTGAAGCAATATTTGAGGTTACAAGACAACAGGCAAGAAAGTTAGAAAGTGTTAAGGGGATATTTTTTTATCGGAAAAATTTAAAAATCTTAATAAAAGTTTCGGCTTCGGTAGGGTTCGAACCTGAGATGATACAAGCGATCGTCCTATACGCGGACTGCCAGTTACCAACCCAGCTAACGAAGCCTTACTTGCCGAGGTCGAAACTATCATTAAGATCAAGCTACAAGCAAGTCACTAAATATCAGTCTGAATAACTTGATATCACGTGGTTAAAGTTAAAGAAAAGTAATTATCATTAATTTATGAACTATTTTTTATGACATTCTGAGTACCTACTTACCTACTTTATTACTAAGAATAGAATTCACATTTCATCATTACAAAAAACAGAAAACCCAAATTTTAAATTACCTATTCTGCGTATGATTAAAACAAGTTTTATCAATAAAACTGTTTAATTTGATATATATTACACATCGGATTAGTGTTAATGATTTTATTGATGTGCCTTATCTTGATTAAACATTATTAAATATTTATCTAACTATATAAATCAACAATTAGGTATCTCATTAAGTTTTTTACCTATAAATTACGAAATTAAACTCGAAGGTAATATGTAAAATGTATTAAAATAATACATCAAAATCAAAGTAGCATGTAATTTGCCATCTTATATAATGTTTTTTGTATCATAGTATGTATGTAATAGTAATCTGAGCTATAGTTAGCTTAAAATCCATCATGAATAAGGGTTAGTTCAAAACTGCGTAGTAAAAAAGAAGCGAATCAATACTAGGACCACACAAAGTGACAGTAAAACTGAAAGCAAACTCAGTAAACCGTCGGGAAATCTACGGCAAATACAACGCGCTATTCTAATGCCTCCACAAATAGCGACTTGCCTAACAGTAATGGTCGCGTGTGGCGAGGCCCTAATCTCTGCACTACAACTAATATGCTTAAAAATAAGTTTAAAGATTTATGCAAGACTAAGGGATTGATTTTTCGATTGTCTGATAAGATTTCCATAAATTTTTGTTATCCGAGCCAAGCCCACCTTTATTTTTACCACGACTTTATGTTTACTTAAGTACTGATTTTAATTGTAGACCGCTTTTATAAACTTCGGTATGTTATCAAGGTGTCTCTGTGCCTAATCGAATATCAAATTAAAATTAGATTCGTTTTGCAGGTTTTTGAAAAATATCTGAGTTCTTTTGAACACAATGTTTCAGAAACTAGTTTTGTCGGTTAAAGATGATGTATCACAAACATTAAGTATTACCGCGTATGACCAAAAACCACGACACTTGGCAAATTATTAAAAACCAATTATCAAAACCAAATATTTTCTAATTGACCGAATAATTAATAAACATAAAAATAACCATCACGCGAGCAAAACTACCCGCAGAAGCTAGTCCAAGCAAGTATATTTAAAGGAAACGCATCGTTATCAATCGAGTGCGGTGAAGTGGCAGACATGTTAGATATCAGTAACACATGTAAAGTATTTACCTAGAGTGTCGGTACAACCAAAGGTGTAGATATTGTAGATTGGAAGGCTGGTTCGGTGATGGATGGGGCGGCGAGTCAAAGCGTGTCGCGATAGCGTTTCTGATATCGATATCGGATAGGGTTGCCGTTTGTTGACGGTCAGTGATCATTATTAATATCGATATTAAACTCAATGTTAAAATAATAATAATTATTTGGGTTGGGGATTTGGGTGTTTATCTACTGAAATATTTGAAATCTGGTAACATTTGCCACATTCTAGCGACTTGCAAAAGCGCTAAAGTGGCAACCCTTGTCCTAATCCCGCCTTGTTCATTATACACCAATGAGATTGGGCGCTCTACAGATTTATAGTTTCAATATGTCGCATTTGCACGTGCAAGTTATCACGATACAAAACTTATGATCAGATGCCCTACCACCAGTTTCCTCTAGTATTGATACTACCGTCTGAATCAAGTATTACAAAATGTATGAGAATGCAACGCAGTGCTTTATCGGTAACTTGCATAAGCTCATAATTTTATACTTAGTTCAAGAGTTTGCAGTATGTAAAAAAAATCGTTGAAAAGTGGTGTAAAGGTTAAGTAAATGTAAAGGTAAAAAAATTACAGAGCTAACCAGTAGTTCGCCTTTACGCCAACAAGTCGAGCCAGAATGTGGGCAACCAGTTATAATTTAATAGGCATACCCTTTGACTACTTTAGGACTTATAAAAAGTAAAGATACTCACTGTCGTCTGTGTGTTTGCGATCGCGCCGCGGTCTCGGTGGAGCATATAAAGACTGCTCCACACCGGATCCGCCCGAGGCTAAGGACGAGTGCCCACTGTCCCGAAACTCGCCAGTCTCCGCCCACACTGTTGACATAAAATCTATTTCAATTCAGAGGAACAATTTACTGTGAAATGTCCTTTTAGAAAACAGTAAGTAACAGTATGGTAAACTTTGTATAAGATTTTTTTTTTGCTGCAGCAAACCTAAAAACAGGAACGATTCTGACTGCCTTGGATCACTTGGCTGTCTATTCTATATATTTTACTCTTTGTTGTTTAGGTAAAACGAATCTAACTTAGTAAGTAGGTCTACTAAGTTATATTCGTTTTTGTAATTTTCTATTTTTTTCATACAAAACCTTTGTTTTACGATTAATTAATCGAAACAATCTTGGAAAATTTTCTCAAACAAAATAAATAAACAAGAACGTGTCCTCACAAATTAATTTAACGGTACAAATATGCTCATAATTCACAAGGACAAAGTGTTGAACAGTGGTGACGACGCCCCGTCGGTAGTTGAAATGAAGTGGCATTATAAAAGTACACTTGACTAATTAAATTAGTCACTGAATCTATTATGTTCTTTTCAACTCACTCAGGACAGAGTTAAGATTTTGCAAACTTCAACTGTGAAATAGGATAGGATACTAATTGGTTTTTACGATAACTTTAGTAAGTTACAATGATATACGAAGTACTTCTACACTAGAAACTAGATATAGCCGTTACACAATATTTATTAGAATAACTATTGTTTGTAACTATTGTCTATCTCACCTAAATACTCATGCCTAACAGAGAAAAAGCAAAGGTTAAAAATGTCATCGGAATAAAAACGTTTTATATCAATGGACAAACTTTGAAAACATCAGATTTATAAATAAAATCATTTTCAGTGTTTAAATGTAGGTACTTTGCCGACAAAGCAATATTTTGTCAATGCAATCTATTCGAAACAGACCTTGTATCCGTCCGAATTTCACAAAAAAATACCAATCACGAGAGCAAACTAATAATTCTCTCCCGATTTATTTGCGTTTCGATTTATTTGCATCAAACAATACGTTTTTTGTTACAACAGATATAATAAAAGAAGAGATTTTTATTGATGTTTATTTAAAGTCGTGTCTACATTGTGACATCGCTAAGTCCATTGTTTTGAGTAAAGTCACGAACTCGCAATCGATGGCTCTGTGAAGATGGCAATTACAATTACAAAAATCATTAAGCGGTAATATTCTTTGTACTCTTTATTATTCTTTAATTGTCACTAAATGCTGATTAAATGAACTGGATTGCTATGCTAAAACGCCACTTCTAAGTGAATTATTTTTAAACATTCTTAATTCCTAGATAAAATCTAAAAAGTCTGGTAAAAACCTGTGTTACTCTAAAGCTTCAGTAGCGTTTTATTATGCATCGGAAAATGAGTACTATTTGTTCTTTTTAAAAGACGACAAACTGGTTTTTACTTTTATCCATTATAACCATTTAGTACACCATCGATTACAATAACAGATTATGATTATCTTGTTAATCTACTAGCCGCCTGCCCCCGCTATGCACCGGTGTTTAATCTACCATACATAATGTATTCTACACTTACCTTCGACTTGAATCATGTATATTCATGAAAACAGCATTCAATTCCGTAGCGTAGTTGAAGATGATTGTAAGCATCAAACTCGCGCCATCAAATATTTTATTTTCATTATTACGTTAAAATTAGGGACTTTAAAAAATGAATGTTAAGTTTGTGGTAGCTATCATAAGCTTTCTTAATACCTCAAAAGGTGGAAGTGCCTTTATCATACATCATCACTACATAGTATTTATAAACAAAGTCGCTTTCTCTGTTCCTATATCCCTATGCAACGGATTATGATGCGGATTTTTTTAATATAGAGTGATTGAAGAGGAAAGTTGAACCGTGCGAAGCCGGGGCGGGTCGCTAGTCATATATATAATCATCTAGCATAGAGGTAAATGGTTTATATAGACACACCGGTAGATATACAGCGTGAAATTTTAACAAATTAAAAAGTAAAGTAAGATTCATTGAGATTTTTCTTTAACTTGCACTATACCTGTAACCATGTCACGTTATCATTAAAACAAACGTCGGTCCAACAAACGTGCGTAGTGCACAAATACGAGCTGTTTGGCTTGATAGCGTTGATAACCACTTTTATTGTTTTATTGCTGGTTTAAACTGCGCCTCTTGGTGATGGTCTCTTTGTACAGTCGCCGAGAAAATTACAGATTAATTACAAAAAAAAAGTAAAATAAAACAGATGGCTGTCAAAATTATTTCAATGAAATATGAACACGACTGTATCCTAGAGAGCAGTAGACATTTCTTTTTAGATCAAAATTATTTAATAAGAAGCTATGCTTAATAGCTACAAGTGATTAATATTATTGTAGGTATTTTCTCTATAAGTAAATTCTTTTGACAAAATAAATGGTTGAACCAGAAACTTGAGACCTTATTCCGCATTGATAACAGCCTGTTTCAATCTTTTTATGGTTTTCATTGCATCGTTGTAATTTTTAAGTGAGTATAATTTATTTTTATATTTTGGGAAAGCAATCATAAAATCAAGTAACTAAAAAGGTTTTATGCGGTACCCAGGTACCTAATTTTACAAACAGCAAAATTTTATATAGTTTTATCATTTGGCTGAAACTTGTAATTAATACATAGTTTATACCATGGCATAGCACACATGCTACTTATTATCATGTGTTTGTGCACTGTGTTGTGTGCACTACTTATTATCTTAGGAACTTCGCAAGCAAAGTCGCAGTGGATACTAGGTTACTTATACCGTTATTAACTTGCGAATTGTCAGAGCTTTGCTCGTAAAACACTTCAGTGTGATGACTGTACAACAGCTGGTATGGTTATTGTACTTTCATTACTTGGCGCATCATAATTTTTATGGCATCATTGAACAATACTATTTTTAACGATTTCATTGAATATCAAACATCATAATTACAATCGTAACTCTATAATGTTTTGTGAGGTCTTTGATGTTGGCCTAGTGGAATATTACCTTTACTTTCTCAAGGTTTTGGATAAAAGTCGATGTCTCGTCATATTTATCGAAATAAATTTGGTGCGTGTATTTGAGACTATTTCCTTTCAAATTTCCGTTTTATTTTTGCCTGACTAGTTAGTAAGTTTTAGTACCTATTTTTTTTCTACTTAGGTATTTCAATATTTCTATGATAATCTTGCCTGTTTTTCATAATATTTTTCATTAAAAAATACTCGTAATTCGTAAAAATAATAAATTATTAAAATAATATTCTTAACTACGCCATAAATCTAGAAGGTCGTTAAAATTATACAAAAATATGAGTTTTATATTTGTGTTCAAAAAGATAGTGGGTAGAGGCAAATATGAGCCTAGATAACTCAAAATTTATGACCACTAAAGTCATGAAGAACGGTGAGGATACTGTAAATAATTTATAACACTAGGAAATCAAAAAGTAAGGTAATAAAATATGTGATTTGGAATTTTGGATATTTAAAATTAGTAAGGGCCATTTTTTTTTAAATCATCATCAAAATACAGTATTAAGAAACGGTTCAACTGAATTTTTTTATGACGACTATGGATATTTTAAATGAGAGTGAGACGCGCCCGCGAGGAGTGACCATACTCATGTAGATACCCAGATGTAGATTTTTCGGAAGAATCGAAACATTTTCGGTATCTAAATCGACAATATATTAGGTGAGTATTTACCGTTCTGTTACTATAATATTTTAAATGAAGTTGGCGCCAACATGGCTGTTATCAGCGTGCTTAAAGAATAACATGTTAATCTTCACAATCAGACCACCATGCACCGAGCCTGGTTAATAACATAATCCTGATAACGGAAGTGACGGACGAGTGCACGCTTCCGGTATGACTAGCCACCTGCATTAGAGCAGTTTGTTTGATATGATTCATTATATTCGGCTCTTGGATTATGTCATTCATTTTCATTAGGAACATGCAGTCGCACGATTTCGCCCTTAATTTAGAATTTTACAAATACACCTCAAGAATGCAGGAAATTGCACTTTTCTTACGAAATTGAAGTCATTTCAATAAAAAATTACCACTTGACTACTTAATTTTCTTAACTTTTTTCTCAGTAAGTGCCTTCTACAATCTATTTATAAAATGCCTGAAATCATTATTACAATGCAATATGTACAACAATATAACAAATTTTGCGGCGCGAACACTTGAGATGAGAGACCACAGGGGAACATAGGTGGATGGTTACATCGTCATAGCACACTTAACAGAAGCAAGTAATATACTCATATGTTTTAAACAATACAGATGAGAAACTGCGCCCAGTTTTCATTGACATAGAGAAGCATTAGTATAAGGATTTGGTTTAAGATTTCATGCTGCGAGCTCATCCACTTAATATAAGTTAACTTTTATCCGAATAGTTCAGGTGGTGAAAACGTTGTCAAATCAAATCTGCGGCACAGGATTTAAATTACTTAAATTGAAGTATGTATCGAATCCAACGCAAGTAGGTACTAGGTACCAGTTGATTAGATTACCTGGAGCTGATAAGGATTATTAGAGGCTCACCATACCGCTACTGTTCGCCTTTTATAGGTAAGTATATACCTATATCTACGACCAATCGCATCGCCATTCATGAATTATCGCTCAAATTAATGGCGTGTAAGTTATAAATGGCCGCCGGATTAGGACCCATCCATTTTATTCCTATTTTACCTACCATAAAGAACCTTCATTGAAAACGTACACAAATTCACGGGAGCATCCACTAATTTTCCCCCAACTCTATCCCACTCGCACTTATGAGGGAAATCCAGCACCGTCCCGCTCTAACGACCCTTTCCTCGAACGCGATTCATCATCGTTTCGCGGTTTACTGATTTTCCATTCAGGTTGAGGATTGGCCGCTCTCAAAGCTTTTCGGTTAAAGCAATTACGTGCAATTTATATTCGTCAGAACAGTACCTAACCATTTTCCAATGAAAATCATAGCAGTAGATATTATTGTACTTGCATCGTAAAGATGAGTTAAAAGAAAGGACACGACGACATTCCAAGTCCCTACGACCCCAATTAGTATTCCAAATAGCCGGCGACATACTGTACACCGACATAAAGCTGCATAAAGTGTAAAGAGTGGACCGCTCCAGAGGCACGAACGTCGCATAACTTTCGCGCGCATGATTCGTTTACTCAGAACTTCAATCTTAAAATAACAGGAGTAAGTGCTAAAGTTGTCCGCAAGTATCCTGAGACTTGGCCCCAGACGCCGTTTTTACTTCACCCAAGCAATAACCGTCTTACGGTACTCGCGAGTAGGTTCAAAATGATGAAGTCCCAGGCTGCGGCGTCGAGTGCGGGACTTTGAGGCTTATGGTAATTGTAATAAAGCGGAGTGCAGCAGTTATGGGACGTGAGAGGTTCTAGACCAAATCCCGAGTAAGCTGTAACTTCCTTTTGGATTTTCGGAAGCCATTTATCAGTCTGATGTGGGCGTCTGGAAATTTTTCATGTTTCGTTATTGTAGGAGAGACATGACACGTACGCGCCAAGCATTCCTCGTTTGTTTATAGCCACGTGTCTATCGGTCTCAAGGTCGTTCTGAGCTTTCATATTCTACGGGTCAAATGCGCACTTGAGCCTTTTTACGTACAATCTACATCGTGCCCTTTTGACTTTCATGTTCTTCGCATCTGTTCTTATTACAGATTACATTCTATTGCAAATCCGTTTAGTTATGAAGATCGTAAAGAAAATGTGGTCATTAAATCATGAGTTTGGAGCTAACTAATTTGCGGTGTTGTAAGTGTTTAGTAGATGCAGTAGTGTTTCCCCGGGGCCGCATTACGAGCGATATAAATCAAGTAACCCTTCCGCGCAGAGGCAAAATTACCGACCACCTGAGACTTGTAAAAATATCCCGCAAATTAGAATTGTGGCTAACTAAAACTTAGGGGAGCAAGGTGGATTTTCTTTCGGTTTTTTGTTATATAACTGAGAATTTATATACAGGTACTTTAGTGTTTCAAGTTGTAATAATAACTACCACAAGGCAAAACCCGAAATAAAAAATTTAATAGTTACCCACCTTGACAATGTTTCACAAAAACAAACTTAGCACGTTGTTTTTACGATCTATTTTCAGATACTTCTAAGAAAACAACTGTTTATTTTCTCACCGCACCTTACTCTATTCACGGTATAACACAAATGACACATACTCAACCCTAACAAAACCGCAATGTTTGTGCCATACCGCTATATTAAAAGGACCAAGGAGTTGAGGGGTCGCGAAATTGGCCACCAAAATACTATCTGGTCGAGGGTAAAAGTGTTCAGAAGGCAATCACAGGTCCCATATGGGCACAAATTACTTTTCCTATTCGGTCAGACACAGCGATGACAATGCGAATAGGGTGTTGTGATTCGTACAGTTGGCATGATAGGGTTAGATAAGGAGGCCATGAGCTGAGTAGACAAACAGCGATACAATACGTCGTTTAATTGTTCAATATTACTAAGATATTTCATTGACTAGTGGAAATAACTATACGAACTGCACTTATCTTAAATACAGTAAGTAACCATTCCCTAATCTGGTTCTGGACTTTGTAAAGCATTATTAAAGGAATCTATGAAGATATACCTGTGATAAGTTATATGCAGAATTGACAGCTTTCTGTGCTATCCAATCACATTCTGAAATTGTGCTTCACTAGGTCTCCCACCAATTTATTGAACAAGCAGAAAAAGTCTGTACCTACTTCCCTTTATGGTATGTCATTTTATTCAAAATAATATGAATATCACCGCAGTTGTAGACATAATGTAGAGCTAATAAAAATGAGTCATGGTTATGGAGACGAAAAGAGCAGTTCAGTTCTGGCATATGTCGGCCTCCTCTGTGCTAGGATTAGGGTAGCATAAGCGATGCCATTCTGTACGTTTTCAATTTGCATAAATATTAGCAGAGCTATAACGTCATAAATATATTAGTGCGGTGATACAGATTTTATGGTGATTACAAAATTATAGTCGCGATCGGTCACGAGGGTAACTCCCTTGTCGGCTTTACTAAATGACGTTTGGTCGGAACGTAAGATAAATGTTATTAGATTTAGAAAATAGTAAGAAAACTCCTACACAAAAATATAAGGGGTGCGAAAGTAATACGCTTTTATGCGTAAAATGTGCCAATACAATAGCCTTTTCTACCTCAGAGGGTTTGAGCCTCACAGAGATATTTGGGGAATAATGTGAAGTCATAATATTATAATTATGAGGCAGGGTCCCGGAGACCGACGTGTCTCATAAAGCGACGTCATTCGCCATTGTTAGAATTTTCGCGTCATATATCACATGATGTGTCAACGTATTTTACACAAATGCCTCATCAGTTTGGACATTAAATTCGAACATGGGATCTTATTATTGTTTTACTTCTATAAATACACCAATGACAAATCTGTAACGCCTTTCAGAAGCTATAAATAAGTTATTGCCAACAGATTTCTTACGCTCTTTTTTTAACAAATATTTTTTTTTACTGCCCTAAATGCGATAAATTACAGTGGCGATGCATTATTTTGTGTACTTTGTGACCGATATTACGGTAGGGCGTTATTGTATTTGTGTTTACAAATGGTCCGTGTTGTGATGTCGGCATTAGGCCATCATAGACCATTATGTCAGTATTTGTTCTAGATCCTTTGTTGCCGCGAGGGTAACTGAGCATCAGACAACAATTTGTCATAAAATAAAAGATTTATTGCCGAAGTATCCGACGTGTGTGCAATGCGCGCCACTCTTTTAACAACCGTTATTCTTCCCTTTTATAGCGTCAAATAAAATGAGATAAACGAAAAGTAATATTAAACAAAAAGATGAGGGTATTATTTTAGAAATGTATTACCTACCTGTGCGTTGTAAAATACGTATTTACGGGGGCTTTGCTTTTGATAAGTCATAAAATTTAGATCAGATGGGGACGTTGTCTTCCTCACCTAAAGTATACGTTTTGCACACAAATCATTTCCTGGGGTTTTTGCGGATGAAAGTGCAGAAAAAGGGTGATGGTCTAACTGACCATTATAACGGTCCGAGTGACAGATGGCCCGTCGGCAACGAAGGGTTATCCGGGTCCATCTGTCAGGCACTATCAATCACTGGCGTTGTAAATATTGTGCACCCATTGACTTACTGTTGATGTATCAGTCGGTTTCATGCTGAGTTGTATCGTTAACTTTCCTCAGGGAACAGCGAAAGGGAAACAATTTACAAACGAGTTTGTCAATAGTAATAGACATCAACAGAATCATATTTTAAATGGTGAGAAACAAATAAAAGATTTGATTTGAAGGCATACTGTTACGTAAATTGATAGAAAAAAACAGACCCATGACTGGTATCTTCAAGACGCATAAGACATTTTCTCAGATAGGTACTCGAGATCCTTTGCAGATGTTTTAAAGATAGCTATGCCATAGGTAGGTATACACACAGACAGATCGACTCTGGCGGGCATTTCAATCGAAAAACCGAACTATAAAAAACATTTCAATGTCACTCTGGAAGTTCGTGAAACTCGCGTGTTGCGCAGGGCGTGACCACCTTTTCTGCGCGACAGATGTCGATGCATCCGCCCTAGGGCCCTAAAAAACCCGTCTAGAAGGCGTGGTACCAATAAATTTTGTCAAAATATGCTAGACACAAACACTTCCCATCGCCCTATTAGAATAACAGAACAAATCGTTTTAATTTGTTAACAGGCGTTCAGAATGGGTGTCACATGTCTCGGTTGGCGCGAGGTATGCTCGAGAATTTATTTAGTTTCGTTCGACATCACTAATTGCCGATGACAAAGTTTAATAGCTCGTGCACATGTTAATAGGTTCAGAAAAAAGTAAATGAATTAGGGAACAGTTTTAACTAATTTGTATAATTGATGCGTTCAAAATCTTTGTAGCCGACTACAGAAATTTGAAACAAAACATGCTCTTAGACTTACGTTGATAAATATGCTGTAACTCATCTAACTTCTTTGTTTTTTATTTCTCAAAACACAATTTGAGAAATCTTTAATAAGATTTTATAACCACCACCTACTTGGTTCTTGGTGAATTTTCGACATCCTATTAAAATGTTCTTTATTTTTATAAAACGAAAATCTAGTTCTAATCAGAATATCTAGCCATGTAGCAAAACGATGCTATAAAAAAAAACAATTGTAAAATGTCCTAGTATTCAAATCCATGCGTAAAATTTATGTTATTATTTTTGCTAATTTTTGCAAAAAAAAATACGATTGACATCAAAGTTGCGACTCTACTCCCCGCGGGCATCACAGGGGGTGTTTTTTCTACAAAAAAACTTGCAAAAACCTCTGGGGTGCAGTCAGACAGTGTGGCACCGCGTTTTTGTCTAATAGTTTTTGTATTAATAAATCACACGTCGTTTGTACCGGCGGTGTTTCGTATCAAAAGGTTCGGATTCTTGTATATCGTAAGGTCAAATAGACAAGAGTCAAACCGTTGTAGGTATTTGCAAAAAAAATATTTTACATTTGACATTTATTTTTTTAGGAATTTGGATTTTCATTTCAAATTACTATGTGTTTTTACCCGCGGCTAATTGGTCCCATACGTACTCGTATATGTAGACCATTGTCTTTCCTGTGGATATGACAGGAGAAGCTGAGAGGTTTAGGTGCTTGACAAGCCTATTCCATCTCAACAGTATCCCAGACACCACAATGTACCTTTAAGTGTAGGCAAAATTGCCTCTTGACACTATAAATTATCTAGTATACCTGGATGTAAAGGTCTGAGGCCTGAATATTAAATTATTAACTGTTTGTAATTAGTGTAGGTAGGTACAAGAGAGGATGTTAATTCACGAGATAATCTTCAATTTACAACGAATCAGTTACGTGTCGTATCCGACAATCTAAACAGAACGGTTGCGTACTGTTTAGACTGTCGCATGCGCCGGTCAGATCCTCATTTGAGTACACTCAGATAAACTAATCTCTTAGACACGACAAATATTTGTGAATTCCTGGCCTCACACCTATGCACCTTAGCTTTGCATAGGCGCAGGATCGTCGCCCAAAATGATAAGGAGTGTTGATATCGAAGTTAACAGATTTAATTTTCGGTTGTTATAAACTAGCTGCTGCCCGCGGCGACGCATGAGATCCGAAATAAATGTAGCCTATGTCCTTTCCTAAGGTATTTTTTATCTCATTACTAAGTCTCATTAAATTTCTTTTAGTGAGTTAAGGCGTGAAAAAGTAAAGATTTTTAGTAGCATCAATGGACTTGCTTGTCACGTATATAATGTTAACTCTACAAAATGTAGACAGAGATGTATCAAATTAGCACCTATCTATATGAATACCAATGACGGTAGCCAGTGTTGTTCTAAAAATGTCTGAAGATCCGAGAACATTGTCTACTTGCGACATATTCTTAGTAGACATGGTCATATTGAAATGAGGTTTAAAAAACGTTCATTGCTTATACTCGTACCTAGCTGCTGATAAACAATACTCCAACTAAGTCTCAAGTAGTAATCCTTTACTTCGCAAATGGTCGATTATGTAAGATTCAAAGCCTTGTTTCTAAATTCTTTGACAAACTTCTCTCATATGTTTGCGAAGTTAAGATGTAAATATTTTAATGATGATATATCATATATGCGAAGGATCTTAAATGTGAATTTATAAATAGTTCTGATTAAACTTTAGAGTTGAAATTATCCTTTCAAATTAAACTTCATAAAAGTTGAATTTCACCTACGTCCTCCTCGTTAGAAAATTCGAAAAGAAAAAATAACTTAAAATCAGAAAAAAATCTGATAACCCCGTATGAAAATGAGATTCTATATTAAAACGTGATAAAAACCTAAGCCTCACATAATTAATTCTCCATATTTTTCCGAAATAATGAGATCTGGGGGTAAAAGTAAAAAAGCGACGAAACGAAGGCTTACTACAAGATTTTAGAAGCTCTGATCAATTTTAAATTAAAGCCACGAAACGTGTTTTTTATAAAAATGTCGGATATGAGAACAATCTTCGATGGATAAGCTCGGCATACGCAGTGCTGATGGGATTTCTTGCGAATACACCTATAAAAAGAGCAGGGTTATTCGCGAGTTTTCGGGCGACATTTTATTAGAATCGCAAATTGGATAAAAATGATACGTTTTATAATTTTATTGTTTAAATCTCGACACACAATGTGTTCAATATGAATTATGAATGTTCACAATATATTTATAACGAAAAGTCGAAAAAAGTCACTTATTTACGAGACTAGAGTCAAAAATATCTATCTACTTATGTTTCTCTTTTAGTTATTTTTTACTACCTACTATTTAGAACGTTTTAGGTACATTTACATTTAGTTTTAAAATAATTTTATTTCAAAGATTATTGCACATTAATTAACAATTTGTAACTTTCATGTAAACCTGCATAATATTGAAACTATCCATTATTCAGCATTACAATAGCAGAATGATGACAGCAATCGCCTAATGAACTTCGCACAATAGCTTTTAATAAATAAAATGCGTATTTTAATCCCCCATTTAAATTCAATGCAAGCAAGTGCAGGCCTAATCATCGCAATATAATGCTTCACTGATCCTAGGGGTATTTTTTAGCGTGTGAGGGAGATGGGTAATTGCTTTATGCAGAGGAGTGAAAGAGAGGGATGCCCGTTTCATCCGAATTGACTTTAAATGATTGCTTTTGTTGCCCTTTTTGTACGTCGGTGATGGATTGCAAATCGTTGCGTTTACGCCAAAAATAAACAACGGTGTGGAAAAGGCTTTTTGCCACCTTATTTTAACAAAATATTTTTGATATTTTTATTAAAAACTTTTAAGTATATTATTTTAGATATCGGTTGTCTCATATTTGTTCGCACTAAGTTTAAAATTTTAATTATTATAAAACGCATTTTGAAATTACAGTGCATCTTATTATTCACAAGTACTCCCATCACCAGAATCACAGCAAATTATAAATTATACCTACTATTAAATCGCTTTAGTTTTCTTTTATAATATCTACTTAAGTGTTTGAAACATTGCTACTTTTGTTTAAGCTTTTAAAGTTTACCTACAAATAAAAATACTAATTTCAAACGAAAAATGGGATATTGCGATAAAATTTTATTCAGTGGAGCATCATTCAATCCATCCGAGCCCCAAAGGGCATGACTAATTGCGTAACTAAACATCCAGGGGTGTTATCCGACACTGATGTGTTTGTAAAAACTATCAGATTAGCCTCGCAGTTACAAGTGTAATTTTGTTTGCATTGAATTATCTTTATTTTCAAGGCTGGTCTTATTTATCAGGTTTTCTTGACAAGTTTACATTTACATTACACAAAAAACGGGTTACATTGTGATATGAAAATGTTTCTACAGACATTTAAGGTGCGATAACAAGTCCAATCACACTATAGATGCCTTTGGTTTTTCTAAAAATCAATACCTAAGTACCTAAGTAACGTATGTATGTTAACGTATGTATGTTTGTTAGGTATTAAAATTCTGATTTATTTATTTACTCAAAATGTAACATTGTAGTTTAAAAAATCGATGTAAGTAGTTAAATACCTATCTAAAAGATATTATGTTAAGTAACACTTCTGACTATAACAGACTATTTCTTCGATTCAAATCATAGAATAACTAATAAATATCAAGATTCATATTGATAATGTTTGCTCTATCAAAGTGGCAATCAAAACACAAGGTACATTGTAGCCAAAATCAACAAAGGTTGAAAATTGCGCATCGCCAAGACAGAAGGGCTATACAAACTACACAGTCATAGTAACTATAACATACACTATACTACCTATACTTACTATCACATGAGCTGTGACCATAACCCCTAGTAAGTATGTAACTATCTGTGGTTCTGAATAATCCCTAATTTTGTATGAAGCCCATATCTCGTCACGGTCTTCACGTTATACCGATGTCATCATGAAAATAAAGTTGTCGAATTTTTAGCACGTGCATCTTTTGTGTTTTTATTGTGTATCAGTGATATATATTATTTTTGATGATAAAAGCTTATTTTACGCGTAATTATATTACTGGATTGAAAAATACTCTGAACATAAGGATGTTCAGAGTATCACAGTTTTGACTGAAATATTTTGTTTGAAAAGTAAAAACATCTTTACCAGTCAAATTCACATCTAACGCATATTTTCACTCTTTTGATTCATATTAATAGTGATTCAGACATCGACAAAACAAAAACTAAACCTATATATAAAGTTGATGCCATCCTTTTTATTTCGATCGTTATGAAAGGGACGGCAACATCTTTCATTAGTTTTGGTGATATCCGAATAGCTACAATTATGTAGATTAATCAGTAAAAAATGTTATTGAGAAAATAATTTTAATTGTGTGATAATTTTACTGTATTTGTTATTTTATTTCTTCGCTCGTTCGTATGAGCAAGTGGCCAACTCTAGTGACGGAGTTTTTAGGCCGCTTAAAGACCTCCGTCATGGCTTAAGGATTTATAGAAATTGACAAAAGTTTATTAAGTTCCATTGTGATTATTTGTTTTATCTAAGCGAAAAACATGAACGTATCTGTTTAAAACAAATTGAATGGAACTGTGTATTTATTGTGGATCAGCGTTCCAGCATCAGTGTGCGAGGGCAGCAACATATCTTCATAAAACAAAACGGGCGAAGATACGACTCAATCGAGAGCTTCGGCGAAATGAGCGTCCCTTTATTTTATTTACTATCCCGCGTTTAAAACGGGATCTATAGGTTTCTAGAAGAATAGGTAGGAGCAATCGGGTTGTTTAGCTAGAGGAGTAACATTCGCGGGTATATTTTAAAATTCAACCCCCACTGCTCTCCGTTAGAGGTTAAACTATAAAAATATAACATACTCGTACTTAAATACAAAAAAACTCAAAGCTTAACCCCTTAGAAAACGTTTTAAATAATTAACTATTCGTCTTAAATAAAACACTATTTCCGGTTTTTTTGTTTTGAAAACCATTTCAATCTTTACCCCTTCTACTTTTTTCACATCTTTGGTCGAATTTCAGAACAGTCATGGTAAAAAAACCTTTTTGGTGAAATTGGATAAGACCATCTTTAAAATTGTACATGTTCTTGTCTCTATTTTGTGTGTAACATTGCTTACAGAAAGACCCAGTAGAGACAGTAGTTACTATTACTCTTATCATTACTACTAGCCCATCTAGTCCCTTGGACAAAGGCCCTCCCAGTTTTCGCAAGTGAATTATAAAAAATATTAAATGCTTACATTTGAGTTTCTCCAGCGGCTCGTGATGCAGCGGCGGCGCGTGATGCAAAGGCGCGTGCTGGGGTTCATGATGCAACGGCGCCATAAGACTGGATATAGCAGACCCAACTGACGCGGCCACAGACTCATGCAAATGAGCCCCCCCATGGAGGTCCAGCTCCGATAAACAAAGGCCGTTCTCGCTGAGCGGCTCCATGCCAGCCGCCAGCGCCTCCTTGTACACCCGGAGATGAATGGTGAGGCTTGTTCGTGCTGATGCGAATAGCCGCGAGCTAGGCGACCATCGCCGATCTGGAAATTATCAGTGTTTTAGTGATGGGCCACTGAAGTTTGAAGCGTTCGGGGGTGTTCAAAAGACGAGTAATATATGCGGTAGTATATGTAACTTGGTAAAAAAGTTCTTGCGGTCAAGGCATCACTGTAATGTGTTTTGATAATCTAACTTCTTTTAAACAGGGTTTTCCTTACAACATCATAGAGATCTTGTTCATATAACATCTCGGCCATCAATTTACCACTTACAATGTCTACTACTTCTTTCTATATTAACTTCCAACACGCTACAGAGATAATAAATCAATATCATTAAATTATCAGTTTGATTTAAGGAGAACGCTCACTGAACTGTTTGAAAGCCGTAAAAAACAAGCGCCATAAAAAACTGCTATGGAGATACAGCTTTATAACTTTCATTACTCAAATAGCCGTCAGTGACTGCGCTTGCATCGCTGAAACCAGGAGCTTGTGATTGGTTATCTTACCTTACATTTAAAAGGATTACTTAATTTTAGTAAGTGACTAGTTCTAAAAATTTTGCATAGTTAAGTAAATAAGACTTCTAGTTTCTGTAAATAAACTCATTCTCTTATTTTTTTAATTTCGTTTTTAATCACACAATTTTAAATAAGAACAAGTTTAATATAACTTTAAAATGGCTTTAACATTTTTAAATTGTTCTTCAATAATGTAACAAATTGATCGCAAGCTCTTTGAATCTTTCAGTGTTCAGGTCGTAATGGTGAGAGAGGAAAAAGTAGAATATGTGATTTATGAGTATAATTGCCTTTACAGGGTAGTCAGTTTTCACAGGGTAATATAATTCTCTTATGCATTTTTGTATTAAGTTCAAAACGAAACCTTTCCAATTGAATTCTGCCGGTTTGAATGATATTTTCAGATGTTCAGGATTTTATCCGATGAAATAAATTATATTTTTTTACTAAATAAGTAGTTTTTTTAGAGCTAACAGTTGTATCTCCCGGGAAGATATAATTGTCAACATCTTGCACATAATAATTTATAGAGAGTTGTGAGAGATGCGTTGGCACAAAAAAAACTTGTTATCTTATCAATGTTAACAACATTTTACAACAGTTTTAAGGTTACTAAATCAAACCATCCGTAAAGAATATACATTTACGATATTATTTCACTTATTTTAGACATCAACCAGTTTTATAAAATTTAGCTCTAAATATGACCGGAAATAAATTCATTAAAATAATATTATTTTAATGTTAACCGCTGATCAACGAACCTATTTTCTCGGGAATTTACTTTGAAATATGGGTATTTTCTGTCAGTGTGCAGACTCCGATAAAAGCAGCAAAAAGCAACTACACAGTTCATACATACTGAGACAAGGTGAAGTACAGTAATGCTTACGGTTCATACATTTAACGTACTTCTATTTTATCACTCGGATATCGCCGGATTCAATATTCAGCAAAATGAACAAAAAGGTGGCGACGCGCTAGCTACCGTTATTGCACATGCAACTCGCTTTTTAACATGACTGTAGTTTTTTTGCAATGACGTCGGCGATAGACAAAGGTTTAGATTTTTTTGTTTGATTTTCATCGAATATTGTATTGGATAGTCAAATATTTAAACGGCTGTTCAGAGTTTAAAAACTTCTTTTTATTTGTAAAAGATTTTATTAGGATTAGTTACGTATTGAAAGGGGATGTCCTACAATTATGAATTTTCAAGTAGAGTTTTGATTAGTTACTCTAATTAATTATGTAACTCAAACAAATAGCAGCTGATTATTAGTTAGTGATAGTAAAAGAGATTGTGAACCAAAAACTTGCTATAGGTGGTTACTTTGTTTAAAAAGAAAAATGTATCTCACTTACCTACCCCCTGATGCATATTGGACCAGTAAACTTATATTATCTAAACCCGATATTAAATTTGTAGCTATCTCTTGTGATGTCATAGGAGTAACAAGAAAAAAACATATTTGAAACCTATATTCAATCGACAGATCTCTATATTAATAAAGATTTTTTATTTAAAAAATATCGAAGTCTGAACAGATTCAAACGAATAAAACTTAAAACCGAAAACAATCACAAAACTAGCTTCGTTCTAGAATCGAGAACAAAAGCTCGAAAATCAAAGGTCGACAACACAAATCCACTGGATCTAGTCATCTCGTCACCGCAAATTGTTCCTAATACAAAGAGATACTAATCTTGGCCAGAAGAGTAATTGGGCAAGCCGAAGCAATCGGCGAGCTCTGTTATCCCTTTAAACCGAGGCAAAGCCTTTTTTAAGCCGAAAGCTTTAAGTTGGCGAAAGTGCTTCGCTCTATTAAAACGCCATCTCATCGGAATTTCACTTGTTCGATCGCTTCTACGCTGGCGTTTAGCATACTTTTGGATTTCCTGGGCGATTTTTTGCGTAATTTTCTTTCCTGTTATTATAATTCTTCTAAACGAATAAGTTGAGTTTGAGATCGTCGCTCGATTTTATGAAATTAAAAATATAAAAATGATCACGACTGTGTATCCCAGGGAGTGAGACATTTCTTTCAAAGCCTTATATGTTATTTTGATTCATTTTAAAACGTCTAAGAGGGTAGTCAGAGCTAGGTCCAAATACATATTGAGCGGGCATCATGCTTCTACAAAAAGAAAATGTGGGCACATTTTTTTTTTTTAACTAAACAGGATGTTTGATTGAAAGTGACTCTATCAATGTTTAAAATAACAGATACCTACTCCTGATGCAATGATTTTTATATCATTCTATTAATTTCAAGAAAAAATATTTTTAGAGTTTTAAATTATTAGTTTAGTTTAATTCAAGTACGCGTACGTTCTATAAAATGCACTTATTGAAAATGATTTTAAGTGACTGTCACTATCTTTGATCCAGCCGCTCACCTATCAATCGTCCATTTATATCTGTAGTGCTACATCGGTAACTACGTGTAAAACATGTGTAACTGCCAGATAGTGCATGTCAGTGTAAATATTTAGTATTCGTTACTTTCCTATATCTATAAGATAAGGTATGATCTAATGCTATCTATTAACATGCGATGATCGGAGTGAACAGTCTGTTCTGTACGATTTTATCAGTCAATAAATGCTCCTTTTTTGTTTTATTTGTATAGACTAATATTGTAGACAAGCGGACTAACGGTGCTGATCTATGTCATGATTAACATTTATTCTGTCCATACAAATAAGTAAAGGGTCTTATTCATAAAAAATTGATAATTTAAAATAGGTTTAGAAAATGTTTGTTTCTTGTTACTCATACGGTAACGAAAAGTGATAGCAACTGATATAAATGGGTTTTAGCTCATATAGGTTTACTGGTCGAATATTAATAAAATAAGATATCTTCAACATGTGACGTTTGACGTTCCGTGCTTCGGAGAGCACGTAAAATTATTGGTCCCGGCTTTTAAAGGCGATAAGCCATGGCGGAGGCCTTTAGGCGGCCTAGGCAGTTATAAACTTGTATTAGTGATTTTTACTATGAATGGAGATACACCCCGCTATGATGGTCAGTCTGGCGGTATTGTAATGGCGATAGGATTATGGGTTCGACTCTCCCATTAACAATATCAAAAATTAGAGTGAAAATCACTAGTTCTAAACACAGCATTGGGTGGATAAAACTAAACTGATTAGATAGATACATAGTAGTACATGACATGTCTTCCACTATTCTTTGGTAATATGTCTTTTTATCTAAACAAAAGTTACCTTGCAAATCACCTTGAAAACAGAGTATTATTGACATTATGTATTTGCTTAGATTCTATCTACATATTTGCGAAAAATATACGTGTAATCAAAATGGTGATAAATCTTTGTTTACGGTTTTTTGCACGTTTTGATGTTATTTTAAAAATATCTCGTTCAAAATTAGTAATCAGTTTGATCAAGATATTAAATGTTTTTTTCTCATGAATTACCTATCTCTAGATTAATCAAAAGTTATTTTATTGACACAATTCTAGAAACGGGACTTTATCGCGTAATTACTTAATTTTATGTTTCAATGATGTTTTATTTTTTTTAAATAAATAAATATCTTTGGACATGTTGTTGAAAATGTACTAATGATGATGATGATCATTCATAATTAAGTGTTCTTAATTTTTCAATGTTCTTGTCTCTTCTGGCACTCCCTTCAAATCCCCAAAATTCACCAATAATTAAGAAATAGGTATGTAGTTAATAAATAATTGTAAAATATGTAGGCTATGGATTGACAGTTTGGTAACAAAATTGGCATAGTTTAGATGAGTAGATAACTAACAAAATGTCAACGAAATTTTTTTACACAGTAATAACAGTAGATTTTGAAGAAATTTCATTTATTATTTGTCTGGAGTTGTCAATTACCTATCTTGAATAGGAAATGTGTGCAGTCAGGTGTGGACTAACCTCCATCGCCGTAGAATGAAACCCGACGTAATTTCAATTTATCTACACAGTGTTATCAAGTTGGCATGATAAAATTATCATTCAGTGATAGCGTGTAACACAAACATGGAACCAACATTTTTGTGAGTTTTACTCCTATTTTTAGGTTTCATTCGCTTTATACGTTTTTGTTTAATAGACGAAACGGTTTCTTTACCAAACCCTGTTCGTAGTGCTCTAATGACGGAATTTAAAGTATCTTTTAAATTAGCCATGGCCTAACTACTTTAAAAGAAGCTACATACATACCAGCAACTTCATTGTTGTTGGCATTACACTTGATAGTAAGTTACACCTAAGTGAACATATAGAGAATATTGTAAGTAAAGCATTTAAAATGTATGGCTTTGTCATGAGATCTAGCACTGAATTCAAGCGACCATCTACATATCTTTATCTATATAAATCACTTATCCGATCACAATTAGAATATGCTGTACCCATTTGGAATCCGCTGTACAACAAGTATAATATTGCTCTCGAATCAGTCCAAAAGAAATTTCTACGCTGTATGCATTATAAATGTCATCACGAAAGTTTATCTTACAAATCACTGCTTGATAAATACAAACTTCTTAATCTCCAACAAAGACGCTCTTTGCTTGAAGCAATGCTACTTTATGCCTTCTGCAATAACAAATATGATTGTATGCCAATAATTAATAGACTATGCTATTCAGTTCCTACTAGAACGCATTGCCGTAAACCCTGTCGAATGTTTTACACATCTCGCTGCCGTACCAATGCTGGCAAGCGTTCACCGCTGTTCCGGCTCGTGGACTCATACAATACTAAATTCAACTCATTAGACATAGCGGCAACTCGAGCTAGTAGCTTCAAAAAGTTGTTATTAGAAATACTCGTAGAATAAGCACTATCATTAGCTATACCTAAACTTAGTAATATAGTTAAGTAAACCGTGGTAAACGGTGTTGGTTTCACATTTAGTATGCATTTTTATAACCACTATGTAACCTATCTATAATGTGATACTGTTTGTTTACCCCAATAAAATAAATAAATAAATAAACTTCATGCTCCTTTTAATATAAGAAAGGATACAATTCGCCTCCAAAATTCACGAAGCAGTACATAGATAGGCACGTTTCTAATCTGAGCTCGTACATACAGAATTAGTATTTCAACCACTTAATATTCAGAGAGGGTAGAACGGAAACTCTGAAATTTCCTCCTCAAATACAGCCTCAGTAAACTACATATTTTGTGATAATATTTTCACGGAAATTTTGAAAGTTATATTTTTACAGAGACTTTTTGATATGACTGCTCGGGAAAAGAGTAAACAATAGTTAGGTAATGGTTTATCATTTAGTTTTTCGTAACAGCCGTCATCTCAGTATCTCTCTTACTCATGTCATCATTCACACAATTCATCCATATTTGTTTTAGTCTTCTATCTGTATCCATTCACATTCGTAAATGACTGAAAACGGCAGTATTTACAAATTACATTTCAACAAACCATAATTACGGCTTCGCATAAATTTTCCAGAATAATCACACTTACTCTATTTTTTAAATTTTCAAGAAAATAAAAGTGGTTCCAATTAGTATAATTAAAACACGAATTAAAGAAAAATCATTATGAATTCTAATAATAAACTTTAGCATTCAGTTTTTTACCTACAGCAGTCTCTACTAAATATCAAAGTAATTCTCTAATAAAAACTATAATGTTCAGAAATATGATCTCTACATTGTCCGCAAATTTTAAACATTTTTGTTATATGTTTTTGAATTGTTTCAGTTAAATTAATACTACACTCTACATGTTTAATTTAGGTTGGTTAGGCTTTACTATTCCTCTCTCTTCTCATATCTCTACATTTATATTAGGTTCCGAAGAATCAGCTCAAAAATAGAGCACATACATATTTTTTTGTAGATCAATAGACATCGAAAATGCTATATCAGTTTTAGGCCAGGCTATGTTTTTATTAAAATAATCTCCTAGTCATAAATTAGTTAAGAATGGAACAAATAAAAAAGAATTTTGAAGAATTTATTTTATAGTTATTTATTGAAGAATCTTAAGAATGATTAATATTATAAGCCGAGGGTATTTAGTTTTGTACAACATTTCAGAAAATAAATGTTTTATTCCGTTGAATATTTCATTTAAACATTAATTTGAGTCATTCTTATATTCCTGGTTTTACTTTAGGCATTATAAAATATATGTATGTATGTATAGAATAAACATACCTAAGTATGGTCAATATGGTCATGTACCATTGTGTATCTGGACATACCCCTACCATTAGATCTTCAAAAGTTCTATAATGCATAAAAACACCTCATCTTGGAAATACAGACGATAACTATTATTCAATTAAATTTACTAATTTTAAAAAACTAGGGCCCGCGGTTTAGCCCGCGTAAGTCCCGTTTCGCGGGAATATCGGGATAAAAAGTAGTCTATGCTCAGTTTTGCCGCGAAAAACGGTCAGACACACACACACACTTTACCATTTCTAATATTAGTATGGATGAGGGTTCATAGCCAACTGACTCTGGTATTAAAAATGAGAGGAACATTAAAAATGAAATAGCATCAACAATTAAATATTAAATTGCTTTAGAAATATGCTTCTCATTCCCTCTGGGCGTTTGCCAAGCTTGGCCAAAATTAATAGGCATTTGTTAAATTCTAACAATCATCACTGGATTTAAACGGCCGATTTATCACTTTAGCTGATGGCTACTATTTTCAGAATTTTAATGCTTTGTATGATTGATATCTATTTTAAGCAAAAAAATATATTAAAGGTGTTTCTTGGATAACTTTATCGGATAGTGTGGTTTGTTTTTGCAAAAAGACTAGCTTAACGACGAGCTTGTTTAACTCTTGGTAAGTGCAGTTTCATCGTATTTGGTGTAGCAAGTGTTCATAACATTTCAAGTTTCAGATTCACATTACAAAATCAAAATACTCACTGTTGTTAAGAGATTAAAGCAGATTCCAGGTATGAACCGACTTGATGATTCCTCGGGAAGCTGAATTCACAATGTGTGTACACGAAATCCGATGATATCCGTCATAATCTGGTACAAGCCGCGGGATTACGCGCGTCCACCGGTGGCGGTCACCACTAACGTAAACACCAGAAAACAAACCGAAACGTATCCGTAACCGATAAATCAAAGCGCACCACGACGACGTCGCTTATCCGCTAAATCCTGTCGGGATCGCGTAAAAAATACTAGTATTAAAAACAGTCTTAAGGGCTTACGTACGCGGCGCGGTGCGGCCCGCGCTGACTCTAATCTCGGCCACTTCCCGGACCAATTTGAACCTAACTCCACCACTCTATACATCATCCGGCGCCCGCCCATCGCGCCGGTCCACGACGCGCCGGCCCCTGTCGCCGTCCCGCTCGCACCCGCCACCTCTATCTACACCCATCTCGCTCACCCTGAAATCTCGCCACACTGAAAATTGTGTGCGTACCGTCTGTGGCGGGGAGCGGGGCGCAGTCAGCTGGCCGAACTTGTGCGAATAAAATCGACTTTTTATCGGCTCGATGACGCTCCGTGACGTCACTGTTTACTTCTGCCCGCGAGTGTGGACACTGGATCTTGATGGACCGCGTGACGTAACCGGCTCACGGCACGCTTGTGGCACACCGGCCCTACAGAAGCCGGTTGACTCGCTCTACCAACAACATAGGTACGTATAAAGTATACCTTATAAGTAAAAGTTGAATAAGAACATCCCCATAACGGAAGATTCATGAACATCATCCATCTACATTTAGCAAATTATCCTGGAAAAACTCATTTAAATGGTGCAATATGTTTTCCTTATAGCGTAAAATAATTGCAGTTTAAATCGCGCTGTGCAGCGAGTCGCCCGCAATAAATAAGCTCTCGCAACGTAAACAGATCGGGCGCATTAACCGCGCGTCGGCGTACATAAAGAGAACGGTATAAATATAAAGTTCCCACTCGCCGCGGCGCAAACTTAGCTAAACAACGCCATAATTGCCTTCATTACTTAAATTACTGAAATTATTTATTCAAAAAGCTGGCAACATTGAGGAGAAGTTGGCCCCGCCCTCTTCGCAAGGCTTGTCCAATAGGAGGGGTCGGCGGTGCGGGGGGCGGGGCGCCGGCCAATATGGCGGCGGCGGCTCCGTAGCGTCGGCCCGGCATGCTGTTTCAGTCTGATTCTCACGCGACTACTTTCACGTGTTTTCAAGTGGCTAATTAGTTTAGGTGATGTAAATGTATGTTGAGGTGGTGCTACGGAGCTACGCGAGTGCTACGAGGGTCGCGGCTGGTGCTACGGCGCTACGCCGCCTCACAATGCGATCCGACGGGAATCAACCGCCGCCGACGGAACCTTTTCAAACGCTTGTATGAAAACTGTGATTTTAGTTTATTTTTTCTTTAAATGTCAACCTATAAATCGATTCTGAATTTACAAAAGAACTGTAGATTTTATTACTGTAAAAATGTAGAGTAAGGTAAGAAATCATCTAATTGCATTTGACACAATATCTTTTTGTGTTTATATTTTTATTTTTGTAAACAAATTATTTTTATGCATTAACACATTACATTACATTAGAATTATATTCTTTTGATTGATAATTTATACCCATACAAAAATACAGAAGCCTTTTTAAATTATTTTATTATTATGAAAATAAGTATGTGATTGAGTCACAATTAACTACCTTTCAGAACAATGAACAAAAAAATAAATGAAATGTGAATAACACATACATTAAACAAAATTTTTTTGGTGTTTATCGTAAAAAATATTTTGACAAGGAGATATTTTACAAAAAAAATTTTTAGGGTTATTTCAACATTTAAATCATTTAAAGCCTTTAATTCAATTATAGTAGGTACACTGTTATTTTACGAAATTTCATATGTACTTACAGTGCAGTTGTAAAGCAAATGCAAATTATGAAAACAAACTGAAAATACTTATCTACCCTATAAATAACTTTCATTCTGTAAATTTTTATTCATATTTCTCAATTATTAGGGACTTGTAACAATTTCCTGCAACATAAATAGCTAAATAGCTATCAACTCTATCAAAAACCAAACTTTAGGAAGCGTTTAAGTTTGTATGATTGACAGTTTTCCTTTTCATATAATTCGCATTTGCTGAATGGTTGAACTACGTATTTTTACTTACGAACGAACTCAGGCCTTTACTATATTATATACTAAGTAGATGATTTATACAGAATCAGGGGGCAATCTTTGCCTACACTTAACGGGACACTGTAGTGCCTGGGACATTTTTGAGATGGAATAACGAACGAACGGGCATAATAATAAAATCTTACATATATTGTGACTACAAATTGTATGCAATCGTGAATAAATCTTAGTTATGTTTTCTGTTTGTTTTCTCTTAAGAGCTGTAAAAATCAATACTAAAAAATAAGTTAAGGGTCACTGCCATCTCACTTTATACATTTTTATTTATATCACAATAATAAACATAATGAAAAGCCTATTTTGGTCTTTAATTGTGAGAATTGTTTTAGAATATGAACTTTAAATTACTTAGTAATTTATAAATTCTAGATACCTTTTTTACCTATTGATTGTTTTTTTTTGTGATTTATAATAAAAGCAAATAAAACGTTTGGTAAAATTTTATTTTATTTGTATCCCCATCCCATTGTTTTTACTAAAATTTTATACTTACTTAAATCTAACATTTTTTTTTATATTTTCAAAATAGTTGTTATTATAACATTCAAGCTTTTAATTGTTTTGTATTTTACATAAAGCACATTTAAATTGATGTCAGTAACGATTTATTCAAATTTAAATTTATTAATAGTTAGCATAAAAAAAGAAGGAAAATACGGTAATTAATGATGATGACGGCACAAAAATAAATCCCAGTTACATTACTCGTATATTTTGATAATTCAAGTTAAAAGTATAAATACCAACAGTAGAAATAAAGAAACACTTATTAATAAACAACTCAACCTAAACTGGTACTAAACTAAATATAGCGACGCGCATCTTGATCCTAGGATTAATATTACTAAACATCTTTTGTTATGAATAGAAGCGCAGATGTTTCTAAAAATACAGCACTATTTAGGGAGAAAATAATCGAGAACAATGGCAATGAGGGTTACATTCACTAGTACGTTTGTAGCTAACTTTGGTGACGTAGTTTTTAGGCTGTAAAATCATCTCCGTTTTGGCTAAGTGGATTGGTACCTAGACTTTCAATCCGAAGGTCGTGAGATCCAGCCGTGCATCAAATTTTTGAGTCGAAAAGTTAATATGCGCATTAACAGGAGCTTTAAACGGTGAAGGAAAACATTGTAAGGAATCGCGCGGAAGAGTACTATTGTAAATACCTACTAAAAGCGATCCACTCGTATATCTTGACTAACCTAGTTTTGATGATAAACCCAAGAAGAATAATAATTATGTTTAAGGCATTATCCCTAGTTTTAGCCCTAAGTATAAGGACTCTAGACTACAGTCTGGAGTCAGTAACGAGTTATATACGACGGTTGAAAAGCAAACCTAAACCTGCAAGGGCTAAGCCGGATCCGTTGACATAAATAGCGAGAACGGGCCACCAAAGATTATAGCTAGATTAGCAGTAAGAACATAATCCTGGCACCGAGTGAACTTGACCGAGAGGCACCTATCTACGACCAAGATGTAGGTATATCTTATATAATATCAATCGTTTACTATTTGAAAACTGGTTAGTGGAGGGATTTCAACTCTTCATTTCATTGTTTTCAAAGAGAATATTAAATAAACTTTCCAGTACCTTTTCATGAATAGAAACATTACGACATGTCTTCAAAAACTGATAACACACAGAACGAAGACTATGGCCAACAGTGAGTACTAACTGATTCCATTAAGACATTTTCTTTAATCAAAACTTGACTGAGTGAAATCATAAACTCTCGAGCAAATGTTGAAAGAACATCCCATATTCCCTACTTCTTATTTTTTGTTACCTGTATTGAGCCGAGTAATGTGGCGTGTGCGAAGGGAGGCCTGAAACCTGGAGTGGGTACGAATGGTTCTCTTCACGTCGAGTCTTTCTACCTGTGGATGATAATGATCATCATCATCATCATCATCATCAGCCCTTTTTATCAGCCCACTGCTGGGCATAGGCCTCCCTTCGCGACTGCCATTCGCCTCGATCCTGCGCCAGCCTTAGCCACGTGCAACCTGCAGCCTTACGGATGTCATCTACCCATCGTGCTGGTGGACGTTCCCTGTTAATAATGATAATGATCATATCCTAAAATAAATAACAATCTGACTCCAACTGATCACTATAACATACTACTACAAACATAAAATATATAAGCAGTAGAAAAAGGCTTATTTCCACAGCAATTTGTTGCGACGCTTTTGTTTGGCGTAGCTTAGCCTAATTTATTCCTTTTGAATATTCAAAGCCTCCCTCAATACTCGTCTAAATCAGGAATAGGAACTTGGGAGATAATATTTTGAAGGAATCACGACCATTGTCTTCGAGTAGGGTGGCCAATAATGGCTTCTTACTTTGAACAACAAAACGGAATAGAAAGTCTGATTATATTTTATCTCACTGCACACACACTACTTCACTGTACTTTATACTCTACTGCAGTGTAAGAAACTTGTAATGTCTACGCGTCTACGGTATTTTAAGTATGTGAAATCTCAATTATTTACAAAAGTGTCTTAAATGTTTACCATTAGGTAATGTGGACCAAGTTGAACTTTTCTAGCTTTTCTTATAGAAATAAGATGTAGATTTTTTTTCTGTATTCTTTGTATTGCATTATATTATTGGTTGGGCCAAAACCTCCTAAAAGGCTTTGGAAATATTAATGACGGGATTCAACCGCCTCTTAAAAACTGTTGGCAAGTCAGATTTGGAAAATTATTTCTGCATTTTTAAGCACAATTCAAGAAGCTAGTAATGCTAGTATAACGGATACGATTTTTTGAGACCCAGTACAAAAACAGTGGCAGGTGAAACCGCCAAACACAATTCACAAATTTTTGTATTGTAAAGTTGAATCAGTTGTCCTAAATATGATCGCAAGATGGTCATAGCAAAGCGTTGTAGGCTCAGAAATCCCATTATTAATCATTTCATTGCTTTAATTAATGTAAATTATGCAGATTAGGCATCGGTGTCACAATGGAACCATCTTCACGAGCGAGATGAAGGCTTTAACCTAATAAATTCAGTCGAACAATTCAACATTTCAAATTATATTTTGAACATGACTAGGAACTTGGGTTAGTTGCGCAGTTGTGTACTAGTTTAATAAAATTGTAATGGAGAAACCATAAGAGGCAGTATACTCGTAGTGGGTTCATATGAGCTAATGGCCCAATACATACAGTAACTCCTGGAAAGCCTCCGTCATTTTGACTTGGATCGGATTGGAGGAAGGTACTACTTGGATTCCACAATATTTCGTGGAATCCTAGTTGATATTTTCTTCCTATAATTTTGTATAAAAACTTCATATTACATAATTTACTGACCAATTAATACAAATAAGGATTAAGAGCTCAAGACAAGGAAGCATCGAAGGCTTGCTTAAATTAAATCTCCAACACTGCCGGCAGATGTCGCTTCACAAATTGAGATGCTTATCTTTTAATACGATTTCGACGGCAATTATTGGGTAATGTTGGTGGTTTTGTTTATATTGCACAGGTCACTGAAGAAAGAGCCACGTACATCTTAGTATTTCATTAAATTCCAAATTGTTATAGATACGAGTTTTGTCTAAAAGTCTTTCTGCCCTGGTGCACCTTTGGGAAAACTTCTATTACTTTGTGTTTTATTGTTCTAAAGACTTTTTTTGTAATAAGTTAATTACCTACATTTATACATTTCTTTGATTGCATTCATTATCGTCTACCTACGGCGTAGCCATGTGCTACGGCAGATGACTAACTTACTATAAAATTATAACACTACACAACCATACATTTTTCAAATAACTAACTGAGTACACGTTTTTATTACAACACTGAGTAGGTATGTCTTTGGTGAAAGGGGCTAATAGCTCCAAAGGACTTCTTACAAAAAAAGTTTGTCAAACTCACTTAAATGCTTCTTTGCTGTTTATTCAAGTAAACTGCCAAAGACTGGGTTTCAGACAGACGACGATCACGTGTAAGGCCCAGGAACTGGCTCGACTCATTTCAAAAGGAAAAATTCCGTATTGCTGAAAAACAAAGAAGAGTTTAAAAAGAGAGGGAAACCTTTGCCTTGCAGTGGAACAGTACACATCTGGCTTTAAATAAATAAAGAACTGATTCTAGTCCTGTAAAGTACCATTTTCTTGAGAGTTCCTTTCAATTAAATTGAAGCAATACTTGTTATTCATGGTTTAAACAATGTTAAGACTATGTAAGTCATGATGATAGTCGATTTAATAATAATATTATCATTTTATTTCTATTAAACACGATTCCAATGTAAGTTATAGCGGTATATTTAGAGTGTAATAGCTAAGTTCTAACCAGTTTATGAGAGACTGGTGCCAGTTATGGGTTAAAGCCTGTATTACTGGTAACCAGACCCCCACTCTTCGGTAGACAATAAGACAATTAGATTTTATTGTCTGACAAAAGAACAAGAAAATAGCATCATGTAAATGTGACTTTTCTCATTAAATCTTCAATCATTATTTCTAAGTTAGTGCGGAACTTGAAATCAATTAAGCTAGAGTTGTAATTAAAGCGCATAAAGCAAGTAACCCGAGCTAATAGAATAGTTAGAGTCAATCACACGCCTCGTAAAGTGCTTATAGTCACTGTGAGACAGCGGTGCTCAACATTTATCTTACCCTATTTCATAGCAGTCATCTTTTATTAAATGAAAAATCTTACTAAAAGTTTTGGGCTTCGACAGGATACGAAAAAAAAGTAAAAGCCTGTCTTTCTTATTATTGTTATGTTGTCGCAATAAACTTAATGCGTAAAGTTTGAACACCGCAGACTGTAAGTTCTAAGGGTAGTTACTTCCACTACATATAATTACAATTGAATTTACGGCGAATGGCGCGCGTAAACTATTCCAGTTAAACATCTATCAGGAGATAGTCTATTTTAATTAAACTCAATTGTGACGTATTAGAAGGAAATTAATTGGGTTTTGCTTTATAGTTCTTAGACCAACATCTAGAGTTTAGTAATTTATGTCGCAATTGTTATCTAGGTATAGTAGACAATTATAGGTACATTTTAAGAATTTTGAATAGCATTAGGTATTAAAAAACTAATCAATAGTGTTAACCTTGTGCAATAATGAGCTATGAATTTCAGAACACATCTAGTATCTAGCATTATCGGGACTAAAAAGACTGTGATTTATTTATTTTCATAGTTTCTTAAATCTTCTGTCCAAAGTTTGGAGAATCAAAGTTAAGAGCTAAGAAATTAAGATTGAACGAGGTTTACATAAACGAAAGCGAATTTATAATGTATTTAATTAATTAATCTATGTTTACATTCTCAATAGGTGTAGGTGTACCTAAGGGCGCTGGACAACATCTAGTTAGAACGAAACCTAACAAACAAATATTTAACTAAACAAACAATTCGGAAACTAACCATAACGAGGGGCTACCGCAAAATTGAACCTTGAACTACCAAATCCATAAATAACCTAATCCCATTCCACGCAAAATCAATCTATCCTCGTAATGTGACAAAATTAGCGTGTAATATTTCCTGTTCGAATTATAAATGCCCTCTTTTCCCGCCAAAATACCGTCCGCACGGTTAGAAGATAAAGGCGCATGCACACTGACGCGTCCGGCACGCGGCAGCCACGCGACGGTCACGCGACCTCGCGAAATTTCCGCACCCGCGCCCGGTATTTATTCTCCACTATCCTCTCGTTAAAACTCGTGTCATCCTATAGACGCAACGCCCCGCGTAAATTCAGTTTAGATTTCATCAGATCACCCCCGCTTGTTCACAAAGCAAACACTGCTCTTGGATTGCATTATTTAATTGGTTTGAGTGGTAGTTTCTTTGTAGACCGTTTAAACCGTGTATTTTAAATGTTTTATCCGCGTGTCGTTGTTTTTAACTAGGTATAAGAGTCTGATTAATTTACGACTATAAAGTTTATTAAATACGAGATTGCGATTTTTAAGTAGACTTTTGAGAGGTGTGTATGGATTTTTTATTGAAAGAAATTTATTTAAGCTATGATTCGTTATATAACTTTTTAGGCGCAAATATTTTCAAAAAATACGTATACTTGTAGTAGTAGGAGGGTTCCTATTATTTTAATAAACCTTAATTTTCTACAAATTCACTATATCAAAACTCCACAAACGTGTAAAACCTCTTTAATTTCCATCCAGCGTTCATTACGACCACGAGTAAGCAAAGCGCTGGCCATACATCAACCGCCTCCATTCTAATGGTAATGTGGGATATCCCGCTCGCCGATATTGTGCGCGTCCCTTGCCATAACAAATGTTTATTTTATACACAACGCCACTAACAATAGTGTGCAAATACCTAAACACCGTAAATGGTGGTGCGATGCGATTTAGATGATAATGCCGGCCAGAAATAATAACGTTTCGTAATTTCGCCTTGTTTATTTTGAGCTCGGTGTGGACGCGCCCTGCTGTTTTTGAGAGTTTATTTGCATTTTACGTGTGAGATTTTTTATTTCAATTAGATTTTTGTTTCTCCTACCTATTGTATTATGCAATTAATAATATTTTATCGTTGAACCTCAAAGATTTCACCGTGTATTGGTAATGGTAGAGTTCATTAAAAATTAAAGTAAGTACATTAAGTACCTTACATAATTTTTTACTTACATAAGACATTGGAAATTTAATATTTTTTCTTGATTTAATAATTAAATCAACTTACTTTGTTTTAATTAGGTAGAGCCTGCTCTCTACAAGGCTTGCCTATACTGTAATTTATATGATTGTATAGTTGATAATTATAATAATTATATGTACCTATTTAATATTTTACAAAAACCTCTAATATATTTAATGGACTTCACCCTTCAAAACAGCCTTCAAGACATAATCCTTCGCCAGAATCAAGTATGAACATTCATGTTTTATGTGTAGCATGCAGGTAGAGAATGTGTTTAATTTGGTATTTAAGGTGCCTGACAGCCCTAACTCTCATACATATTCATGAAGCGTGATTAATCATGCTGGGTACCCCCCTTTGTCGAAAATACCTAAGATATGAATATACCTTGCTAGGTGTGTGGCAGCGCTTTTTGGTACAGTCAAACGAAGGTGCTGAACATTTAAGTTACGCGGCCGATTACTGAAACTCCAATAACGAAATTGGCATTTAACTACACCTAGAAGATTATTGGTCAGAGCTGTGAAAAAACTTCCAAAATAAATAAAAAAAATTACTTTTCTCGAGGCAAGCGTAATAAACGTACCTAATTATTTTCCTTTTGAAGTTTACAAAAATTATGACTTACGAATCTACTCCCAAGGTGCGGTAGACAAACTATTTCAGATCTTTTTAGTCATTCTAAATCCTTTCAACATCGCAAAGGATTTAAAGTTTTTATAAACCTAGTAGATACTAGGTCCTGTATCTTTCAGCATCAAATTATCGAAGCGACTTTGAATATTTTCATGGTGACTGTACTTTCACTAACTTATACATGTAGGTACTTACCTACTACAACATCCACATATCTACATACTTACGATGTTTATTATAATGGAGCCTAATACCGCGTGCTGTGATGCTCAAATTGTGAGTTATTTGCGAAAATACGAAAAAGCCAATTTGTTTTAGATGAATTGTGTAGTTGCAGGGCAATTTGTTGGAGCATGTTTAATTTATTGTTAGTCAGTATATATAGGTAGGTAGGTACTCGTAAATAATCTCTAAAACAAAGTATTTCATTTTTGTTGTTTTTTTGTCAAACATTGCAAATAAATACAAATTGAAATGAATTTATACTTACCTGTAGGTTTCTCAACACATTTTTTGACAATGTTGTTTTTTTATATACGTGTCATGCCATGCGATACTATTCTCAAAAAAAACAACAATTAAAAACGTGTGCCAAGCGGATATAAATAAGCATAATGCGATCTATTACTAAGTTTTAACAACTGAGTTGAGTTACACTGACGTCAATTGATTGCTACGATAATTAAACACCCTTTGAAAAAATGAATTATGAATCTCTACCCAGGGCTTACTAAACACGTGCCCACGTTTTTTTTCTTTTGTCAAAAAATAGTTTACAATGTCATTACAAGTTGGTGAAAGAATTAGCATACGGAACCCATATCCAAATAAATGCATCTGTCGATGGGCGGTTAACATGCGGATTTTATGATAATTTACTCGCTTTAAAAGATTAACGAATACTATTTTAAAGGTTGAAGTTGATTTACTTACTTAAATTTTTGAACAATTAAAAAAAACCTTTGTTTCTATTTTTTTTTTACTTATTATTTTGTTTTTATTTCTTAACTCTTTAGGGGTTTGTCATGTTTTAAATAGGTATAACATAAAAGACGCTTGATACTTTTGGAGTCATTCGTTCATTGTATCTATTTTAGCAACATTCAATAAATCTGCAGGTAGATATGTTAAATACCTACAGCAGGTAGCATAGGAATCTAATAGTAATTTTTTGTGACCGATTTTCGCCTTTAGGTCTGTGCTGAAATAAAGGTTGAATAAACATGCAATTTCTTACTGACACAACTTGTCTCAACATCAAACGTTATCAGACACGTGACGGGTGGCAGGCGGCGCGCCGACAATATCGGATCCGTCGACGTCAATCGTAGCCCAATCCGTCAGCGTGGCCCCACGGGACGGAGATCCGATTAGTCGCACGGCTAATTTGGGAATATTTAGCAGTTCGTATCAATCATCTCTTTTCAGAAATTTTAGAAGAGGTACCTTTCTACCTAAATATTAAAAGTAAGTACTTAAATATTCATGTAAGATGGTAAGATGAAGAAAGGTAGGTACATACCTACCTTTCGTCACTTTCGTGACGAAACAAACAGAAACATCGCACTATCAAAAATAAGTAGATGCTCGTTTAAAACACATCTACTTAATTGAAGGTTTGAATAACATTGAAAAATGCCCATTTTTCAGTAGATTACCTTCGTTGAGTCAACACGCGCCCATTCACCGGTGCAATGGAAATATTGGCATTTTATCTTTTGTTTTCCGATTCTCGTTTTGCAAAAACTTTCGATGGGGTGGTTACGTTGACAGATTCATTTTGAGGTGATTTTCAATATAATTTTACTGCAACAAATTATAAAATACAAATGATTACTCTCTTTATTTATTACCTCTCTAACCTTTCTGTTACCTTACTAGGTACCACCACCTACCACACAGTAGGTAGGTAGGTACCTACCTACTATGAAAATAGTAAGCCTACTTACTACCGATTAAAATATTCCATACTTATAGCTACCTACTTAGATTTCTACTATGAATTAAAGAAGTTTCAGTGTGCTAAGATTAAAAGGACAATCAACGGAACTCCGGAACTGTTTATGAATTAACAAGTAGCGACATCTAGCGGCAAGACGAGTCATCGTCGATTCCGCTACTCCACGCTAGATTACGCTCCACGCTAAATTTACTTTTGGATTTTTGGGAAACTAGCTAGCTCGTCAGAGTAAATATGTTCTGTGCTAGCTAGGGATATTTAGGAATGAGAATGAATAGGTATTGAGTGAAGAACGTACTTAATAAAACAATTTAATTAAAAATATTTTGTTTTATTTTAAGTCTTTTTGTATAAAACTGCTATCACGAATCCCAATCCCAATAAATAACAAAAGGTAAAATAAAAACAAAATATAGGTAAAAATAATATAGGTAACTAAAGAATCTGATTTAGAAATTAATTGATGATTGGTAAGTACAAATCACAGATCAAAATAGTAATAAATCAGTATCGGTTGAAGATCTAACATAGTAAGTAAGTATAAATCGGTCAATCTCTACTCATACCTCGTACCTAAGTAGGTGACGAGACGACTGACTCAAATGAATATAAATTCAGGCCAGTAAAAAAAGTCTTTACATAAACTTTGTTTATAAATTTCGTAAAAAAAAACAAACTACCTGAACTTTATTCAACTCATTGCATTATGATCCAGCAAAATGTGTCGTTATGTCAAATGTAATCTAATCTTATCTGATAAGTACGTACAGTACCTAGATCAAAATAAATAAATCACAGAAAAGTGAGCAAATTTAATTAGTTAATCTTTGTATTGTCAATTGACAAAAGTGCGCACGGATGATAGGTCATAATATAGACTAATATATTGAGAAAAACAAAATAAATGTTAAGAAATAGAAGGTAAAAAAGCTGTAAGCATTATCATAATTTTAACCCAATTTTATTGAGCACACTAATATCCGATGGACGTATTTTTAAAATAACTAAGTATGTATTACAATTTAAGTTAAAATATCTAGAAATTAATGTTATTGTCTTTACAAATTGATTTTAATTACAACACGAATTTTTTATTCCATAAAAAAGTAAAATTACTAATACCTAAATATTATTAAAAGTACATAAGTAATGTAAATAAGCTGCATTTTTTTCTCTATAATTTAAATAACAATTTTGACGCAGTCTATTTTTCTTAATGTGCCAGAAAGCTTAAAGATACGTGCTATGGTAGAGTAGACCAAAAGACCAGAAAAAGCATGTATTTTAGCGTACTTAGTTCATTTTGAGCACTTTACATTGGAATGTTTAGGATTTTATTACAAGTTGTATAATGTTAGAGTAGGAATGTTCAATGTTCATGATTCTGCTCATTGTGAGGTATTGGTTTTTATAAAGTATCGCGCTACCTAAAACTACCTTTTGTATGCTTTACGAATACAAACCACTTGATAGTAAGCGATTATTTAAATATATGAAGGCTTTCACAAGGCACAATAAAATTAACGATTTAGATTTTCATCAGGTACAATTTTCTACAATTTTCCTGCAATTTATAAGGCAATCAGCGTTCACATATGCGTAGATATATTCTTACGCTCTGTATAAATAACGTTAAACGTTAGTCTTCTTTTTCCAGAAAGATCTTTTCTTTTTCAATTATTCTTCCTATATCCCTTTCAAGAAGAATAAAAGTGACCCTTTACAAAACGATTGAGCAAAAATTTTCCTATCACAATTGCTCGTAATATTCCACTCCAGTACTAACATAACAACCCACTTTTGTGTTATTCTACTCTAAGTTCAAATAACGTACTTTCAAAGATGAAAGAGTTATTAAATACATAATTATCTAGTACTTTCAAACCTGAAACAATTCTGCATTGTAGGAGATTACCCTCCCTTATTTTCTCAATAAAATACATTAACATAAGACCATGACTTAAGTAAGTTTTCTCAACAAAATACATCAAGATATCCACGACTTAAGTATCTGAATCAATCGGTACCTTAAGGTCGCGCTTTCATAAATTGCAATACTTCTGCTTCAAGCTGTGGGTAAACCAAACATGCCATCAACATAGACCTTCAAAAATATGGTTATTTGAAGTTTTTTTTAGTGATCTATGCCTCCAAAATCACAACCAAGTGAACTTTTCTTGATAAATTTGTTGTTTGAAGTAGGTACCTTTTTGAAATTTAATTTAAAATTTCTCAATAACTACTTGAGTTGAAGTTAAAATTAAATGTTCATAGAATGGATAAACACTTTATCTAACGATTCAGTGACTCAAAATTGTCTTAGACCGCCTATTTTTCTCATAATTAAAAAAAGTTTGGATTTTAGGTGTACTACAGTTCTGTACCTAAATGAATGAAGTCAAACGTTTTATTCAAAATTGAACCTTATTTAGACGAACCTTCAAATTAAACGACAATGTCAATCATTCGTTCATGTTACTCTTTGATTCGTCCGCCGGACGCCGTCGAAGGAGGACCTTGCGCAAAATCGCTCCCGAATTGACATAAATTATTACGAAAATATTTAATTTCTTCATACAAAAAAGTTTGTGACAGAAGAATGTCATTTCAAACAATAAATTAATGGAGTTTGGTTTTCAACGAAATATTTTATTTCACATACTACTTTTGCCCGCGACTTCGTTCGACTTCCCTGATGGTGGATGGGAAGGTATGTTTTTTTTGCAGATTCGTAAACAAGTAAGAGCGAGGCCCCATTAGTGCGTTGCGCTGCGTTGCGTCGTCGCAGCGTCGTCGCTGCGTCGGTTTCCATATATTTTTTACGACATGACCCATTAGACCGTACGTCGTCGCGCGCGACAATTCAAAATCTGACTTTGCCCATTTTTTGCCGCCATCTTGCCGACCCCTGTCGTATCTCGGAAACTAGAGGACCCGTAATTTTTGTTTTATGTGGATTCGTATAGAGGAGGTCCTGGGAAGTAAAATTCGCTAATTTTTTTTGCCCCTCTTTTGCCCCCCTTTTGCCCAATCAGCTAATCTCGGAAACTACGTAATATTTTTGATCGTTTTAAACGGATTTGTATAGAGGAGGTTCTGGGAAGTAAAATTCATTTTTTTGGTTTGCCCCTGTTTTGCCCCTCTTTTGCCCTATTGATGGATCTCGAAAACTAAAAGAGATTTTGCATTTTTGAAAACGGATTTGTATAGAGAAGATTTTAGGAAGTAAAAAAAAGTTTTCAGATTTGCCCCCATTTGCCTCCCTCATTTTGCCGCCACGCGTATCTCGAAAACTGCAAGACTTGGAAAATTTTAGTTTTCAGGTTCAGATAGGGCATTACAAAGTTGATAAAACGTGGTATTTTTTTTTTCTTAATTTTGAAATTTTTTTTTTCTCCATATATTTTGTATGAAATTTCAAAACTTTTTAGGGGTAAATTTTTTTTTACTATACCCTTTTATTATGACTACTCGATTATGACGACCTCTGTGGCGCAGTTGGGTGAACGCCCGGCTGAGACGCCGAGGTTGCAGCTTTCGATCCCCTCTGCGGGACAAATATTATGTTTGCATGTTCTGCAGACATTTGTTCCGTGTCTGGGTGTTTTCTATCTATACTAGTAGTTTGCCTCGAACGAGATCTCGCTCGACGGTGGTTGTGTATTATATTCTTTTTTATCTGTGTTTGAAAGAATTTACTTCAGAGGTCTACTAAAAAAAATTGAGGATCTAATGAGAACTAAGTACCTACCTAAAGTTTTTAAAGCCGATTATTATTCCTTTAATTAATAGTAAAGCGATTTTGAGTGTGCATTATTTACAATACAGGTTTTGATTAAAAACTCCATGAATATGAATTTAGGTTTGCATCTGTAATTGAGGTGTCACTAGATTTTAATTTAAGTTATTTTACTCTAAGCATGTGCTAGTGTACTCCTTGTTGATGCAACTAATAAATAAATAAATAAATAAATTTAGAGTCAAACCTTAGGCTCTAAACCTATTTTATATTTAGTATGTCATGTTTGATCCTGTCGTGGCACTACTTTCGATGACAAATGCCCGCGGTTATTTCAAACATTGTCAAAAATCATTTTGCATTAATTTACTTATATTTCTATAAAAAATATTTGATTGTATTTTTAAGAGCATAAGTTTTTACGAGGGTTTTTCGACTTATAACATTTTGGTATTTTGTTCCTTGTGAAGTGGCAGTGACATTGGTTCAAGAAAACTATTTACACCCGGTTCCTATAACAAACTAACGGATGTCCGTAGGACTTTCGCCATAGCAACGCTGTTATCTGTCAAAAAGTTTCATACATTTTATGTTGAAATAACAACGTTGCTATGGTGATGGACCTACGAACATCCGTTAGTTTGTTATAGGAACCGGGGGTTTGTAAGTTGAATCCTTTTTCCATTAAAAAGTCGTTAGGTTGTCAAAAAGAGTTAGGAGTTAGAAACACCAACCAAAATAATAAAGAAGAAGAAGAACCATTTTCTGTGCTGCGATTTCACCAAAACTTATAGAAATGGGAGCTCAGGTTATAACAGTCCTGATTTTTTTACATTTATTTTACAAGTTATTCATAAACTTTACATCTTAGACTATAAAGTAAAACCATTTTGGAATGTAAAAACAAAGCCCTTTCATATGACACCCCACTCAATGTATTTTCACAACTTTTATTTTTTTTCATCCCCTTCGGAACCAAATATTTAAAAAAATAACTTCGAAAAGTCATAATTATTATAAATCACCAAAAAATCACCTGAATAATTCAAGAAATAATGTGAAAAAGAAGTCTCCATCGGATATCGCGAATCGTTACATTGTCAGATAGAGTGTCATTTGAGCTAACATCTCAGAAATTATATTGTGCCAGGCCTGCTCTTAACCGAAATTCTTACTGATAGTTTCAATGCTGGTATGAATCCGTAACCGAGTGGTAAAAGCAGTCCGGCTTCAAAACAATCGAAACTTTTAGTAAAATTGTATTAGAAGTTTATAATGTTTAAAATATCCTCATAGTATTAGCGCAGCCGTGGTTCATTCTATACTGGACGTACATCATGCCTGAGTTGTGCCAGTAGTATAGAGCGCCCAGGACAAGTAGGTGCCACCATTGATGGGAGTGCCCTATGTAGTCCACCTTACCAGGAAACCAGCGCTCTGGTATCTGTAAATAAATTATAATAACACTTTAGTGGCGATTCAGATGCTTTCAAAACTTATACTAAACTAATGAATATGCCGTAAAAGTGAGTATTCAATACGTCCTAAAAATACTGTAACTTACCTATAGAAATATATTTTTTAGATACGGATTAATAGTTTCGGAGATTATCCGACTAACAAACTATATCTTAGCTGGTAAAGGCCTTTTCTCTTACAAGCTCTACCTGTTTTGTTTATAATACTTATTGGTACTTAATAGATTACAGTAAAACAATAGTGTTTCTAAAGTTGCAAAAGACAGGAAACAAAGGTCACTTGGATATATTATGTACATTATTTAATCACCTAATCGAATAGTGGACGAATTTATGTAAATACGTAAATTGTATGATAATATTTACCTTGAAAGTGTAAATTATGAATGCAGTGCCACTGATTAGATACATTCCGATCACTCGCGGAAAGAACATCTGGAATTAATTAATGATTTAATTATTATACAATAATACACTACAATAATAATACTACAATAATACACTTAAGTTGAATAATATAAACAAAAGTATTAATATTTTATAACATAGGTACCTAATTAGTAAGGTGTCTTAGGGTAAGATCGGACAAGGGGTAAGTCCGTACAAGTCGCATAACTACAAAATTTGGCGATATTTTACAATTATGGCAACATTGCCTTTTGTGCCATTTTGTTATGCACCCCCCTACATCCTGCGACTGACGCTAGGCCCAGCCGAACGCGAGTAATCATCGTTCTAGCAAAAGATGGGAAAAAAATTAAAAAGGAGACGATCCGATCTTTCACCTCAAACTTTCAACAAGCAATTTGGTAAGTAGTTTTCATGATTTTTGAAGTTTCGCGGCTTTATCACTATGAGTGTAGTTAAATTTATTGATTAATATTATACATTCACGTCTAAGACGTTTGTAAACAGAGATCCGATCTTTAGCCTCGGAAATTTCAATAGGTGAAGTTCGGACTATGATCATCCGGTCATTTTTTCGGTTTCATTTCCCAGTGAATTATTTAATGTATTCGCAAATTCCTATGTTAGTTGATCAACTTGTTCATTTTCCTACCATTTTTTACTAATTTTAATTGGTTAACTAGTTAAAAAGTCAGAGTTTCAGACATGCAGGGGTAAGATCGGCATAGTGGCAAAATTTTTTTACAAAATCCAAGCTAAAACTCAAAATTGTAAAGAGATTCAATTAATTTTTTACCATGTTTTTACTAGGATAAGTCCGAATGTTTTCTAGTGATAGAGCTTATTCTATCTGTTACAGGGGTGGTTTTATTAGATAGTCCGGTCTTACTCTCACACGGTCCGATCTTTCCCTGGCCATTTTGAAAAATTATGCTCTTTTCTATTATTCATAAAACATCGACCGTTGGGTTTATCTAAAAACTAAATATAAGAAATGAAACCTCTGTATTTTTGCATTTGTTGACACCCTATTGCGTTAGGAAAGAATAACCAGAGGCGATACAAAAAAATATTTTCAAACACTCGATTGGTTTTCTGAAAACTAGTCCGATCTTACCCTAAGACACCTTACGGGTATTTAACACGATAGATATAACGGCCGGTTCCTATAGCCAACTTACGGATGACCGTAGGACTTTTCGTCATAGCAACGTTATTATCTGTCTAAAAGTTTCATACATTTTAGGGCCCCCGCAGACGGCCGACTTTTTGTAGGTGGAAAAATCGGTCGAAAAATAGAACGTACTGACAACAATAGCGCAACGCACACGACCTACAAAAAGTAGGTGAGAAAAAAGTAGGTGGCATTCCGACCGACCCGACACCGACTCCGAACGTGTAGGTCGTTTAGTGATGCGCTTTTCGGAATAAGAGATAGAGCTTACTCCGCAAGTGGACTGTTTACTCCGAATTTTATTTGCTTAGGTACCTAGGTACACTTCTGGTAGATAAGTAGGTTCAATCATTCATAATTATAATTTATTGTTATTGGATTAATAATAATAATATTACTTACCTAACCATGTAATTTATTAAATACTTATTGTAATTTCAACGAATTCCGCGGGAATATCAGGATAAAAGTAGCCTATGTATTATACCATGTCATTAGCTACCTATATCCCATAGTATACAATCGGTTTTGTAGTTTTTTCGTGAAAGAGAAATAACCATACATCCATACTCACAAACTTTCGATAAGCAAATTATAGTAGGAATTTTCGTAGGATTAGTAGGAAGGATTATAACCGAAGTACCTACTCCTTCCTTTGTATTGTAGGTAGGTACCATGTAGTTGAACATAGGTACTATCACACGCAAAAGTTTTTGGTTAGGTAGGTAGGTACCTACTTACATAAGAAAAGAGAGCTAGCTATACTTATCTTCCTTTGCAAATCCACCGTTATAATATTTTTCGACGTGCTGTCCCCTCACTAGCCACCTACAAAGTGTCGGTCGTGTGCGTTGGAGTCGGTGACAAAGTAGGTGACAAAATCGGTTGAAAAAGCGACCTACTTTTCCACCTACAAAAAGTCGGCCGTCTGCGGGGGCCCTTATGTTGTAAAAACAAAGTTACTATGGTGATGGACCTATGGACATTCGTACGTTGATTATTCGGGCATAAGTCTTCCTGCGAAAATTATATTAAAAATTAATTATTATAAGTACCGTACATTATAATGTTATAAAATGTGTTCTGATCACGAAAGTTAAAGAAAGATAAAAGTATAAAAAGAAAGAAAATGTAAAGCAAGGTACTTAGCAAAGTAAAATATAAATAATCGCTCAAAGCGATCTCTCCCATCTGTCTTCTCTTTTCAATCGACTTCAAAATTGAAGGAGGTTGTCTGGATGTATTTTCCGAGCAACATTTTCATGCGTTAAATATTCTTGTTTCATAGCTTTTTTTGTTATTTACCGGTCGATTATATATAAATTGTTTTCAATTAGACTGGCAAAATTTCTTCGTATAAAAATAAGTTTTAATATGGCTACTTATGTAAATAATATAAATAAATACCAATTGTTTTATTATGTAAATTGCATTTTAATGAGGAACCTCGCAATGACCTCAATTCTGCAATAGTTTAAATTACTTTTTAATTCATGCTGAAAGTTGACGCACTTACATTGTATTAATGTAACCTAATTGCTTTTGTTTTATTCGGTTACGTCCTAACTAGCCGAATTGGCTTCTTTTGTTTACGAAATTTAAATAGAGTTTAGCCGTGTATTATAATTATATTGCCTCGGTTATTTATTAAACTGTTGTCGAATTCCTGCAGTGCGTATATGAACGTTTTATTGGTTGGAAAGTTTTAATAATGTAATTATAAATAATTAAAAAATATTTTTGCGTTGGACATTTTAACACAATCATGTCTTGTTCATTATTACAAAGAAAATAAGAATTAAAATGTTGAATTGATTTTTTTCGGAAGTGAACAATCGCGTCGACGCCATTGTAAGCAACAAATTAGCATTAAAAGCGATAATATAAATTGATGACTTTCAATACATTGTGTCCATATTTATTAATATTAACGGGACTTAATCGCGTATTGAAATCATATTATTTACCTCGACGTTTCGTTAGCGTTACAGTCACCTAAGTCTCTAGTACTGATCAGTAGGTAAGTTCGTCATTACCTGAACCATAGGATTGTCGAATCCTCCCATAGCATAAGTCCAGTGGAATGTAGGCAGCACCCCATACGCAGCCCAGCCTATAAACACGCACATCTTCACGGGATAAGGCACGCCCAGACGTGGTATTTGGAGAACCATCGCTGCGATGAAGATAAGCGTCACTGATGCCATGTAGAAGAGACGGAGCTCCTGAAGTTAAAGAAAATTAAACATGATTACGATTAAGTAATTATTTATTATTATTTATTTATTTATTTTATTCCATTTTTTTGAAGATGTCTAAGGGGGACAAATACATAGATGATACATAGTCGGTATCCGTAATGGCGACTTTAAAAGCCTCTGTCTTGGCGTAATGACTTCACTCTTACTAAACTCATTTACTAGAGTTGTCAACTTAGACAAACGTATAGTCTGTCTATAAAGACGTGACAATAAATGAGGGCGCTGCTAAAATGTATATAGCAACCCTATAGTGTGACTACTGATTTTGATACTTGCAGTTCGTTCCATGTAAAAGATCCTACCAGCTTTTAGGCGGGAATTTGAGAAGGCATGTTTTATTTTTTAATTCTTGTGCTTAACTGTGTAATAATGTTGAATTAAAAGGTTAAACTGTTTAGTGTTCATACATACATAGGTGAAGGCAAATGAAACAAAATTGGATTTCATTGTCATTTTTATAAGAATTTTATTTTTTGCCGTAGTGCACAAATATTAAAATTGTCCATTGCTTTCTTGGCCGACCCTACTGTGTTTCACAGGAGTTCCAAACTTCCCATCATTCTTGAATTCGCCTAACCGTAGGTACTTTCTGATTTACCTGAAAATTCAAAAAAAAAATTACTGAAAGTAATTAAAAGCATTTTAAACATAAAGCAATTAGTTAAAATTTTAAATACTTAGGTAGGCAGAAAACGTAGCTAGACTGTGTGCCATTTTAATGTATCAAGATTAGATGGTCTCCTATAACATGACCTACTGTGATGTTCAATCTGACGTAAAAATGTGCAATGTAAACAATGCCTGTTTTGGTCTCCAAATCGTAATTTAGGTCAATTTGTTACTTCAGGCAGATAAGAAACAAACAATAAAACGATTACATACCCGTTATACATGCTGTTCGCCCATATAAATCATCCAAATCCCACAAAATATGTCCAACTTGGTATTCCGCTAAACATTGCTAAAAAACTTTAAAAATCACTTCCCGCGTGTCACTCTCATTTACTTTACTTATTTGTGATACTTTTGTGCGTAGTTCGGTTTCATTTCATTGCAGTTTAACTAAGAAAACAATAAAAAATAGAGGAAAATATGTTCTTGAACTCACTCGATGACAGCTGACGACAGCTGTTATACCTTTGTTTGGTGCTGCCAGATACACGAATAATTTTAGTTCCTCAAACATTCATGCCAGGACTTTATAGACAGACTATACTTTTAACTTAACTTTTAGTTCATACAAAATATGTATTGTGTGTCAATAGAAAGCTACGTCCTTGCACGTGACACTACTGTCTCAAATTATGCCATATCTTGGTGCGTCCTTAACCACTTTGAATAACCACAGTTCTGCTAACCAGTTATGATGAGGAAAAAACTATTCAAGCAATCTGCATATTGCAGTTTCTTGTAAGATTATGATAATAGTTACACTACTGAGTAAAAGTAGCAGTAAGGAATCCTAAGACAGTTTTTCTCTATCTCCTATAGCTTATGATAACCCTATTAACCTTTTTGATTTGATTTTGATTTGATTATTATTATTTAAACCAACGGCCTTTGCTTGAATAATAAAGGGCCTATGTGTGTTGGCTTTGGCCAAATGCATGCCTATCAAAGGTCCGGGACTCCATAGTCCCGAGATGTGAAAACTTGACATACATAATAATAATAATACTCTCCTTCCTAGTAAAAAAAATACCGTGTATAGGATGTTGTTTAATATGATATGATGCAAGAATTCTGTAGATGCATGTGAATTGTATTGCGAGTACTCGAGTCGGTATGTACCTATGTGTGTGTTTGACATAGATTTGAACACGCTTAGACTACTTTATACAAAGAGCAATTAATTATGTATGATAGTAGGTATATTTCTACACTAATATTTTATAGAGGAAAGATTTGTTTTTTTTGTATGTAACGGATAAACTCAAAAACTAATGGAGCCAAAATTATTTTACCATTAGAAAGCTACATTATCACTAAATATAAGCTAATGAAATATCAGTGTACAATATAAAAGTTCACTATTGTAACTCAATCATGAGGAAAATTTTGTAGCTTACAAGATTATTTCAGAAGTTTAGAAACGGCTGAACAGATTTGTATGATTTTTTAAGCGCTTATTCTAATAAATATTAGTATTCGAACAAACTCATCATCAGGACACATCCACGATGCTTTTCCTAGCTGTTAATGATTAATAATTGACCTCTTTAAATAAAACCTAGACGTTTGAATCAGTGATTATATAACTAAGCAAAATGCTAATCATTTTCTCAGTAAGTTTTAGTAAAAATCTCAGCAAGCATTACGTTCAAGTGGCCGGTAGTTATGTGAACGCATATTTTGACCCAGTGACAAGATTGCGTGGCTCGCTGCACTTACCATGGATCAAATAGGACAAATTACTTAATACTAGTGCTATTCTTGAAATTGAGCAGTTTCTTGGAAACTGGTAAATTGATATCAGCTGATTGTATACAAGAAAATGATAATTATTTATTTAAATTGTGCATTAGATTATCATCCTTAGTATTAGTGGGATTAGTATGTTAGTTGAGTCGGCGATAGCGAATCAGTAAAGACTTGAAAAACTTAATATAGGTTTAAAGAATGTATTTTTCTTGTTACTCATTTCGCAACAAAAAGAGATAAAAAAAGATTTATCTTCTTATTAAGCGTTTTAGCTAATATGAGTTAGCAAACCATTGTTTACATCTTCACCATCACACAAAAACATAAGAAGATAAAAACATAGCCCAGTCTTAAAAATAAATTATAGTAATGTGCCTGAAACTTAGTTGAACCATGTTAAACTCATATTTCAGTCATTATTTCTGTTTTGAACAACACAGAGATGGTCCAAGCCAAAACATTATAATTATCTGTGCATACAAACCCGTGCATGGAAAGTCGAAAGCCCATTATTTTCATTAAGTAGATAGCTCTTGTTCTTAATCGTTTAGTTTGAAGTCCCGTTGATGAGCTCGTGTTTCAAGACTTTCTTTTGACTTTCTTGCAACCTCCGTACCGTGGCGAGATGGTAAGCTGACAAGAGTTGTCTTACTTTACTTTGTATCAAACTTCCACAGCATCTAATATTGACACACATTATGATTGACTGCAAGAATGGAAGAAGTGGATGGATTGTGTTGTGTGAAAGAGTATATGACTGTGAGAGTAGTGAATTCGGAGTTGACGAATGATAGAGATGAATGGAAGAAAAGAACATATTGGGCTGACCCTACCTAGCGGGATAAGCAAGCAGAAGAATGCGGGCAGGAGAATGATGATTATGCTGACTCAACTAAACATCACTCTGACTCGTAACAAATATGTATATCTAGAGCTTACAAAAAATTGCGAGAGATAACAAAACTAGCCGAAAAGACATTAAAGGACCCGTAAACTTACTTTATACGTAGTGCAATTCTATATTTCGATGTCTTCGTTCACTGTCCATTACCAATTACCAGCGATGCATTACTTTAGAAATGTGTCAAAATAATACCAAGGTACTAACACCTACTAGAAAACTTGATGAGACACGTAACCGCGAATGAGTGAATGTACCGTGTATTCTCTGAGGATTTCCCGGATGATTTAGTATCTCTATCAACAATTTTACCCATGAATTATTATCGATTCTAAAATAAATAAAAAACATGTTAAAAGTAGTTAACAAGTCAATACGCGTTTTATACGATTACAAAACAGCGGATACATTCGTACATAAACATTAGCGTGAAGACGAACCATGTTTGTTAATCGGCCGTGTTCTTGACCGATAGCCATTGAAGGGAACTTACAAAATCTTAGAACACATTCCATCGTAGTTCTTTGGAATATCGAGTTGCCCATTGTAGGAGCACTACAACATTATCATCATCATCATGTTACAGATTTAAGTGGAGTCGAAGACGTGACTTGTCAATGTGGTTAATCATTATGATCTCAATGAGTCAATTTTTGAGTTTGAGTTGAGTTGTGTCGATAATGTAAAACTGACATTTTAAAACTTATAAGTTTTAAAATTGGTAAGGAAGTATTTAATTCTTACTAAAAAACAAAAACTTTTAAAACTTTATGTTGTTGTTTGTGAAATTCCTAACATAATTAACATAGTCATAAAAATCAATGTAGTTATAATGACGTCATAGTTACTTAAAATGTTAGAACAGTTTCTGAATAAGTAGAGCCATAGAGCTAAATGGGAACATTTCTATCACCATTTTATTCAAATTGTAGGTACAATTTATACATTACACTTACACACAAATTATACATACATACATACATATAATCACGCCTCTTTCCCATGGGGGTAGGCAGAGACCACGGATCTCCACTTGCTACGATCCTGACATACCTCTTTCGCCTCACTCACTCTCATTACATTCTTCATACATGCTCGCCGGTTTAGGGTACTTCTGACCTACACAAATTATACGATTAAGTAATTAACCAAGTAATTAGCTTATATGTAATACATTTTGAATCTAATTTAAAATACTTCCCCAATACAACTAGGTATATTTTACATTTCGACGACCTCTGTGGCGCAGTTGGGTGAACGCCCGGTTGAGATGCCGAGGTTGCGGGTTCGATCCCCGCTACGGGACAAATGTTTGTATGTTCTGCAGATATTTGTTCCGTGTCTGGGTGTTTTCTATCTATACTAAGTATGTATTTACAAAAAAAATATATATCTATGTATTATATCAGTCATCTGGTTACCATAACACAAGCATTAAATTGCTTACCTTGGGACTAGATGACGCTGTGTGGAATGTCCAAGGATATTTATTTATTTATTTATTTATTATTTCGCATCTTCACATATAAGTACCAAAAGGGTTACATTAAGCGCCAACATCTCTGCAAATAAATCAGATACCTAACTGCACCTACAGTTTTATCGTATTGAGTATGATTTATGTCCGTCAAAGCTTTAGCAATTTTGAATGGCAATGTTCATTCAACGCTCACCATAGGTAAGCGAAATACAAGTGAAAGTAACTACATAATGACAGGCACAATCTTGTAACTGTAGATATTATTTTTGTACTTGTACGCATCTTAGGCTACCTTTCTCTTTTGACTTAGCATGTCGGTCGATAGCACATAGCACTTTGGTGTTTTGTGTTTGAAAAGTTTGATAAAAACCGAACTGTGAATTGAGTATTGGCTTCAATTCAACTTATCTAGCAGAATAAAACATCAGTTCTATCACACACCTACTTATACATAAGTTAAATTATACGTTTAATATCTAGTTAGAAGTACCTACCTAGTATAGTGACGCGCATTTTATGGCTAATCAATTTTTCAAATGCTTAGTAGCTTAATAAGAAAATAATTAGAAATTAATTAGATATTCTAGCTAGATGAATGGGTTGGTAAAGAACGACTTCAAAATTCTTACCAATATAAGATTTTAGTGGGGCTCATATTCTTGGTAATTAAGTTTTATAACGATAAAAAGACGTTCGTAGTAGAAATTAAGTGAAATTCGCCAATTCATATGCACAACGTAACAACCTTTAGATAAGCTCTGTCATAACCGGATGGACAGGGTTTATGACAAGTCCTACCTTAAGGCCAGGCGCGCACTAGGCAGCCAGGCTGCGGCAGCCAGTAAAACATATGACGTTGTATAGGAGCCCGCGCACTATGCAGCCACGAAATCTCATATGTTTAACTGGCTGCCGCAGCCTGGCTGCCTAGTGCGCGCCTACGCTAAATTTATCGATAACTACGTAGGTGACAGTCATGGAATAAGCTAATTTTATTCTTATTACGTTGGAAGATGTCTATAGGTAGTAAAACACCACAAATTTCCTGGGACAGAAAGAATGACCTTCGGATTGGCTAGTTATAAGGACAGAGGAATTTGGAAAGTAGGAGGCTCTTGAGTTGTATTGCGATTGGACTAAAATATTGAGAGCAATATCGTTTTAAGGTATTGAAAATAAATTCGTTTTTAAATAGTGTAGGTATTTTTTGTTTCTGTCTGTTTTTTTTAATTTGTTCCTTATTTCAATAAAATTTCTTTCTAATAAATTGAAAATATAGGTACTTAATAAGTTTTGTGTAGCTAACATTAATAGCACAACACAAGCATTAAATTGCTTAGCTTGGGACTAGATGACGTTGTCTTGAAAGTCCTAGGATATTTATTTATTAGCCATACACCACTCCTTGTCTCAACAATGATACATCCTAATTAATAAAAATAAGACCGATACTTACATAATGACACCAGAAGGCATAATAGACGCCCGATGTGTAGATAGCCAGAAGAGATAGCGCGATTCCAAAGAGATCATACATCAAGAACGTGTTGTAAGTGCATTCCGAATGGCAGGAGAATGTGTGGTACAGCGATGAGAGGGCTAGGCAGATCTGGAAGAAAAGCTTGATTAGTTAAAACGCTTTTTTTAGCTGTTAAGCTATCGTTTGTTTTTACGCAGGTTTGAACCCCTGTCGGAGTAGTTAACTTTTAGTAAGTTTTCATTCACACTACTAGTACAATGCTAACCACCCAAGCCAACAATAACTAACAACTAAGCCAATGTCTCTGTAGCCGAAAACGGCCAGGAAGACTATATATACTCGTACTTCGTCTATGATACAACAGTTAAGTCACGAAAATAGTTGTGTCAAATCGATAATATTAGTAGGTAATTTTGCATATAGATTTATCAGAATTAAATTCACTGTGGATACAGCAATACTTATTTATCTTTTATTTAAAAACCCTGGCAGTTAGGGATGGCAATGACCGTAACCTAGAAACACGTCCAAGCCATATTTCTTTATTGATCCGCACTATACTGCAATCCTTGCCGCATTCACATTATTTCATAACTACGAGGTCTACGAGCCTACGCATACTATATACTTTAGTATGTCTTACCGATACGATTCTCTTTATGGATCTTTAGGATTAAAAGATATGAAAGGGTAGATCATTTTTGATTTTTTGATTACATTTGGCGTGTTAAGTACCATGCATATGAAAAATCTTGGCACTTTCAAGCTTGCCTGATGGACAAGCGTGTTTTTTTTTTGTAATTTCGTACTTTCACTGCAAAGAAAAGCAGGTCAACCACTATACAGCAATCTGTTACTCGAGGCGACCAATCATTAGACTTCATAGCTTCGAAGTTTGAAATTTTCTGCTGTGATTAATTTTGTAACGGACACGACATAAAGATGCATAGATGTTCCAGATATCATTGCTTTTGTTGCTTTTCGACTGCTCTTATAGACCTCTATGAAAACAAAATGAAATATGATTACGACTGTATTCCCAAGGTGTTTCATGGTTTATTTATGTCTTATAATCGATAAAATTTGTTGTTTCCGATAATTGTGACCGTTTTGCATTCTAACCTATTCATAAAACCTTGCCTTGTCGTTTTAAACATAAGAGTTAGGGTAAAATAGGTTTAAATATAATCAACATAATTCACTCACCAAAAAACATGAAAAGAGTAATCCAGCGACAATTTTATCTGCTACCGTAGCGTGGATATTTATTATGACTAGATCATTTATTGTCAGGAAAAACAATAAGAAAAAGCCAAATATGTGCGTCCAGATGTTCATAGTCTCATTTGTCCACCAAAACACACTGAAACAAAAAAATAATTAAAATTAAAAATGAAAATTTTACTTCATTCATGGATTAAGATGTCGGGCCCTTTCGAAAGCCTTTTGAATTTTTTCAGAAAATTTATACATACAAATATTATAATGAGTTAAAGTTGTTACGAATTGTAAAATGTACCATTTTATAATGAGGTAAAGTTCGTATGCAAGTGTCGAAAAAATAATATTTCCTCATTGTTAGAATAAGTTACCTATGGTTTACCGCATGAAGCCACAGGCGGAAGCTAGTTCCACATTATAGGTTTTAATATTCATTGCGTGTATCTCTTTCAGGGTCAAATCAAAATCAGGAAGGAATCAAAAATATGCTGTTTAAAATAAAACTAATTTAGCAAATGAACATTATTTTTTCTGATTCTGTTTCAAAAGTCCATCGACATCGACCTTACGAATATTATAATTAGAAAACAGGTTCTAAATTGCTGTTTGTGGTAGAGCAGTTATTTTTGTAATTATGCTACTACGAAAACTACTGCATAAATGTTTCTTTTATATAAAAAGTAGAGCTGTTTATGGATTCATGGCAAGCAGGGGGCCACTATAAACAGAGAACGATGATGATGATAGTAATAAACAAAACGATTCCAACAATTTATGAATATTTCATCTCTAAATATTAATAAACTACTTTTTGATGCAGATGGACTTCGCACTGAAACATGACACATAATTGCCATTAGGAAATCCTACAGTAACTTGCGCAGGCATCAGGCATGTCTTCAGAATACGTGAGTTTCACAGCAATGCATGAAACCCTATTATACAGTCACACTCTGATTTCCACGGAGTATGCCATCGTGGTGTGCGTAAGAGTTTGGTAGTTACAACGTAGGTAAGGTAGTAGTCAAATTAAGCAATACTTTGTATCGAATTTGCCTGAACGAAAAGACGGAGTGGACTACGGCGATTAAAGAATAGCAGAGCTCAACAGCCAAGGGACAAGACGACCTGAATTTTAATGGTATGATAATTCTATGTTGCGTTGGAGGCCAAGAGGTGCGGGGCGAAAACAAAGTTTCGTGTCAATCGGTTCACCCCTTAGGGCATTAAGCGCTCTAAAGTTCACCCAGCTGAAAGTTCAGAAGTACAACAAATAAAAATACAAAACCATCGAATTGAGAACCTCCTTAGAAGTCTTTCGAAAATGGAAGACGCTACGAGACAAGAGCGACGAACCGAGTCGCTAAACACAAATAACACACCAACGCAAAGTCGAAACCGAAAACAGTTTCCGATACCTGTCCCTAATGAACGGGTTATGCTGTAGATACGCCGCCCCGGCGCGCTTGTTCGTACTTCAAGAGCTTTCCGTAGTTTATAACAAAAGTTCTGAGGTAAGAAATAAAAAAAGCCGTCGGATTAAGAACATCCTTGGAAGTCTTTTGAAAATGGAAGACGCTACGAGGGCGACGAAGCGAGACTAAAATAGGTGCAAGCAAGACAACAAGATACATATTACACACCTTTCCCAGCACAGTCGAGTGGGCAAAAGTTTCCGATACCCGTCCGTAATAAACGGGTTATGCTGTAGATACGCCGGCGCCTGTTCGTACTTCAAGAGCTTTCTGTAGTTTATGTACTCCTCATCTTCCTTGCTCAGGTTATTGTTGTCTTCCAGCTTCTTCCCTCGTCTGAGGAGTTTGTTTGTGCAGAATTCTGATGCTTCATCGTCTTCCTGTTGGGAAAATAAAAAAAGAATATAAAATTAAGACTGTCTCAAGCTGTGGTTTCAGAATAAGTACAAAAGAAACGCTGTGGTACCTAGACAAATTCTTTCAAACTTTTTAGTACCTAACTTTAGAACTAAGTAGGTACCTATTAAAGATGTCCACAGAGGGGTAGTCAAGGTCTGTCCAAATAGATACCTACATTTTGATAGCTAGAACCTACCTACATGTCCAAATTTTGCAGTTTAACCTAACCTTTCAATATTAAGTGACTGGTTGGTTGGAAAACCATCGAAGCTATCAGACAGCTCCTGGGTTCCTCAAGATGTCTGCGGTTCTCTATTTGAATAAATAACCTGGAAGGATTTTTTTTCAGTTTTTCATTGATTGTTTTTAATTTCGATCTCGGTCAAGCAATAAGATTGGCACTTACTTTTTCAATTGACATAAATTGTACTGTTTCAGCTTGACACGCACTCACTTTTCTGGTCATCGTAATGGTCATAATAAAAATATTTCCAGAGAATAACACAAAAACTATTTAGCAATACAAAGTGAACTGACGTTACTTTATTAAGCGAAAATACTTCGTGGTTCCGTTTCCAATACCATTTATGTACGTTACAAACGAGATTTTATCACATTTTTAGGTAAATATTATTTCGTAAACTTTTTGGTCCAAAAAATAACGTACACCTCAATCGCGAAAAACACGATAACTGATTGACCATAGATAAAAAAAGAAATCTTCTAAACAAAACTGATTGAACGAAAATTATCGAATGACCGATTGAATTGAATAATGTCAAACAAATGTCAAGTGTAGCTGTTGTTCTTTCCGTATTGTCAACTGTCAACTGTCAGTGCAATTTTATACTTTTTTAAAACAAACACACAAACGATTTATTTGTATTCTACCATCAAATAAAAAATCTTCGTATAGCTTAGTCTTGAACTCTGAAAGATAGAAAGTAAAATTAACTATTGCTCAATAGACTAGCTTCATAAGAATAATTTTCTTAATTCAAGAAAAAAAGCCATACAAAAATGAGCTCATAAACCTAACTGTGAGTACTATTTACTACTAAACATGCGTCGTGGATTTAGAATTTTTGTGTTTTGGAATAAATAGGTTAATGTATGACATCGGCCCAACCATGTGCTGTTCACCTGGGAAAGTTTCAAATTGCAAATAAGTGGTCTAAAATAGCTGGCATGCCTACTTCTGTAATGAATATCCAAATAATCCAAAAATAGCGCCTATCCATCGTGTCGTCTTTATTTGAAACGTCACTTCCGCTAATGTCTTGTATTACCATATACAAAAACACGGTTTGATTCATTCTCAATTTTAATATTTTTTTCATAATTACATGGTGTCATTACAAACAGAATAAATCTAATAAAATGTTATACATTTGTATTCTTTTTAGCTTAGTTAGTAATCAAAATAAATTGAAATTTTGAAATTGAAATATTTTACTAGAAACATGTAAACTGGAAACCCAGTAGTTCAATTTTCAGAATATTTGTAGCACTCTTTGTAAATGGTCTCGTTTCCTGTTTGCTGTACTCCATTTGCTGAAAGTGTTAAATTTTGTGAAAACTCGTGTTCTGAATGTATTTTTATTATACGTTAATATAAGTTATTATTTATTTTCAATCATTGGTTTCAAACTATTTCTATTTAACGTAAAAATATTATTATTCACATAAAACGACTAGAGGTGGTACTTTTCGTATAGACGGGAGCCATCTTGCAGTCTCTAATCAAAGGTCCTTGGATCACAGTTTCGTTGTCTAGTTGAAAGTCAGTTTATTCCATCATAAAATAATCAAATGGCGTTAAAACGAATTAATAGGGTACGTATATTGTTGTACAGTATAAATTTCGTTGTTTCAGGTGATATCGAACCAAGTGTTATAAAAATTGCGATCAGTCTTCGTAGTGAATGTTTCGTCATTGTGAATATTTAGTAGCGAAATTTCTGGATTATATCCGTGTGCGCATTGATTTTATCATAATTTTCATAAAATATAAAAACTAATTGGACAAAATGACTAAACTTTCGTGCTAACGGTGTTTTACTGGTCTATGTAGGTGACAATTTTGTGCACACGGCGTACATAAAATGTCGGAATTATGTGCCAATTTTGAGGTTTTCTTGTCATCTTCGGCAAAAGTGACGTGAGAATATCGTGAGAAGGCGTGTGGTCGTGTTTTATGATGGAAATCATTGTTGTCAGTCCGCGGATGCAATGTTTTGTGCAGACTGTCTGTCCCTTGTTTTACGTAGTGATGATGTGACACAGAGCTATCAGACTGTTTCCTGTATTTGTACACATGGTATATTTTTATTGTACAGGAATTACAAGACTTGGGCAGAGATCCACCAGCACAATGTTCGGCGGGCCCACACGGTGAAGATCGTAAGTAGAATATTGATCTGCTGTCTACTTATTTTTTGTGAGTCATTGTTGTTGGATAATAATAATACTGTGAAACTGCCTTGTTATCCAGACCGTGGATACAGACAATGGTACTATCTTTGCAGTTCCATTGTCTATACCTTGTTTGAAGCTTGATTTGAACTGCACAATTTCAAGTAAACCCAATAAACATAATAATATGAAAATAGATTACCTAAGTACAAAGAACACTATCATTGCTAATAGAAAATAATATAAAGTGGGTACTAAAAGTAAAAATACACACAACTAACAGGATATTTGCCGCTAAACTATACCTATTGGTTGATGCATTCCTGATTTTGTCTGTGACTCATCTATATACCTACATACATGCTATGTATAACTGTCTTCTAAGTTGGGTATTTACATGTCTAACTAATTATTCTATTTAGCAAATGCAGGTTATCGATTTTCATAATCCTAAATAACGTAAGGTTTTTATTTTTTATTGAAACATTGTTTTGATTAACATGTGTATTGAATGTCCTTAGCCGCAAGTCAATGACCTTGTTCTAGTAACATAAAGTGACTTCTAATATTTTTGGAATCATCTGTATAGTTTGTGCTGATGCCAAATCATTCACCTGTTTTCACTCATTACAAAGTCAGTCACTTATTTGTAAGGTGAATGTATTTGCAGGTATATTTTTATCTTGAATGGATATGTATCATTTTTCATCTTCCATACCTACTTTGCATTTAGTTTACAGGTCAATGAACTTATGTTAGTGAAAATAAAAGTCACAAACCATACCTACATTGTACCATGGAATTGGCAACAACAATATTTTACTGTAAATTTTATCTATCTAGAAAAATGTACAACATAACTATAGGTATTATAAGTTCTGTGCTTTTAGAACTATATTTACTACCAAATTATGTCCTTTTGTAAAAAAAAAACTGAATATACCTACTAATAAACTATACAACTTTACTACAGGCAGTGGAAAGTGGAAAATTTAATAATTAGCACAAATCAATAACATGGCTCTCAATATTTAATGCCCTCCGCTGAATAGTAATTATAAGTTCCGTGCTTTTAGAACTATATTTATTATACTACCAAATTATGTCCTTTTGTAAAGAAAAACTGAATATACCTACTAATATAGAATTCTCTTGTTTCCAGTTTTCCATTGGCAAGCCACAATTATGGGACCAGTAAGTATCCAAATTACCTTATCTCTGACACAGTTCTTATGATAACAAAATTTATTTCTGATAAAAACAGACTGCTTTCCCAAAGGATATCTTAGTGGGTAGTCAGGCAAGTTTGACTCCTCTATTTTTATAGAATATAACTACAGTAGTTCTTTTTGTGTTTCAGGTTGACAGTCCTTACCAGGGTGGTGTTTTCTTCCTCACCATACATTTCCCAACAGACTACCCGTTCAAACCACCAAAAGTTGCATTCACAACGCGTATTTATCACCCCAACATAAACAGTAATGGTTCCATTTGCCTTGACATTCTGCGTGCCCAGTGGTCACCTGCTCTAACCATATCCAAAGGTAATTGTCACTTCTACTTTTGATAAGAACTGATTTCAAAATAAAACAGATCTATCTGTTGGATACACTTTTCTATGTTGAAAGGTAGATAGAATATACTCAAAACTCCTCTATTTTGAGTTGTTCTTTGTTCTATAATATTCACTTCAAGTTCACACCATCAAGTTGTGTAGGAGGCAGTTTTCCAATATGAACTTGAAAGTATGCTATCTAAAAGGTACAATAAATAACATTGTAGAAAGTTACTTGTTCTTGACACAAAAAATTAAATCAATATGTACCCAACTATTATTATGGCTTCCAAGATGTAATTATTTTTCTTGCTACAATATCTTGCAAATTTATACAGATATGCTCATTGATTATAATTTGATTGGTTAATATTAATAATGCTTTCTTTTGTTTTCAGTGTTGCTCTCAATCTGCTCACTGCTATGCGATCCAAACCCAGATGACCCTTTGGTGCCTGAAATTGCTAGGATCTACAAAACTGACAGAGAAAAGTACAATGAACTAGCGCGCGAGTGGACAAGGAAGTATGCCATGTGAGAGTCAATTGTGACATCAGAAACATACACACACATCGCCACAGCCCAGGCCCTATTCCCAGCCTCATTCCCATGTTCCCCTCCCACTATCCTTTTGTCCTCGTCCCCATCAAAACTAAATTTACTGGAAATGTGTAAAATATTTATGGTCATTTAGATTTTGCCTAATTTTTGTCGTTTCTGGTAATTTTGAGCGCGAATTTAATGCATCTAAGTAAACACCTCTTGAGCAAATAGGTTCTCATTATCTGATAAGAACTTTTCTGTAAGTGCAAAATTACGTTTTGTTAAATGTCGTGTCAGTAGGTGTTTCACTTTTAGTTCAAGTATGATATTAGTTAATTTACATCATTCAACTTATGTAATTCCTATAACTATTTGTACTTTAACTAGATCTAAAATTGCATTGTGAAATTGTACAATAGCCATATTTTTAGGAAATGGAGCGTTATTTGCTATTCACTTGTCTGGTTCTCTTAGGAATTTGTCGATGGAATGTAAGTAAAGCTCATAAGTGTTAAGAACATTTTGGGTAATGTAAGTAAGTGGTATTACAAAATGAGCTCGTTCACAGAGTCGAGTGAGTGTTATTTTTTTTTACTAGAAACACTTTTTTTTAAGTTAGTAAATGTAGCGTGCTACAGACTGTCGTTGATCGATCAGTTTTCTTTTCATCCACAATATTTAAATGGAAAACGCTCCAATAGTAACAACATGCAGTATAAATTACAGTGTATCTCTTAAGGAAATAAGTTACGATTAATCTAGATTTTTTTTCAATATGGCGATCTTTATAATATAATTTTATCTAATATATATTGTGGTTGTAAGGATATCTGCGTTGTGATTTCCATAAAATGTCCCGTACCACTGTCCTATCCTGGTTTCCTTTGAACAAACAGCATTTTATAAGCATTGAGGCATAAGTGGCAAAATGGTGTGTCCCGACTGGCCGCGCCGGCTGGGGAAGCTTACGTTACTTGGTTGACAGACTGAGAGATTAAATTCAAAGCTTTTTTAATTGTAATCAATCAACAACTTGTACTATTTTAGCTTCACTAAATTGTAAGAAACAATAAATTATTGTGTATGTAAATAATAGCGGAGCTTTATTTAGGAACTTCCTCAAATCAGTAATTAAGGTTACTGGCACATTTACCAAGTCACGTGTAGGTTTTTGGGTTTATTCTAAGTAAACACAGATTATTGTGAAATACGTACCTATTATTTCGCTTGTCATGGTGCGTCATAATACAAGTTATATTTTTTGTTAACCTTTACAAATGAAATGGAAACCTAGGTGCTGCAGAAAAAAGCTCACACTAACGTCAGCCGAATAAATGCAATGTTTGTAAACAAATGTCGCTCATAAAATTGAATTATTACTTCACGCGTTAGATAGTTGACAAAGTAAGTACCTACCTATATAATATAGTGACGAAAATGGTCACATCAATAGAAATAATGTAATTTTTCTCTTATTCAATGAAAATATATTTACTTACATAACTGGCTCGTCGAATTTGACTGAAACATTGCTAGTCTATTCGTTCTGAAAATGGTCTATCATTCATAATGCATCGCGTAAATATGGGCGTGGCATTCATTCAAGTTGAGGGACGACGCTTGTTTACACTTAGCACGGCATCTATCGGGTAATTTCGTCAACTTACGAGACAATGAAATAAAAATTCGTACCTATTGACTTTCTCAACACTTACCGCTTTCACTGCACGCTCGAGAAAATATAGGTAACTAACTTATGCTTAAAAGACCCAAGGTTGTAGGCCCATTTTTAAGTCTGAATACCTACCTACATCAATACTAAATTAGTAATGTATAGATAGGATTAGCCAACTTACTCATTGCCATTGTGTTCTATAATATGGTAACGTAATAAATTAGCTAGGTACAAAAGCTTTGATTTATCATCATCATTATGATACGTAGGTAGGTACTTGTTATAGGTACTTAGGCATAGGTATCTCTACTCTTTCTTCTGCGTCACAGATTTGCTGTATGAATATCTACCTACCTACCTACATTTCTACTTATCGCTATCTATAGGCAGTGGATTAAAATTAGCATCCATTGTTTCCTTCGTAATTTTAATAAAATAACGACCTACATTTAGGAATCGAAGTAAGAAAAACTTGTTATCCAGCTGGTTTATTACATTTTCCTACTTGTCTTTTAGGTCTGCTGATTTGGCGTGCTTATATCAAATCTCGAATTCATCAGATAAATTCCTATTCATTCTATATTCTTATCATCAGACCCTTCATATCTTGTTAACCTAGAGCGCAAACGTTTGGTCCATTCACGGTTCATATTTGTGGTGCTTACCCACCGTACATCCCTTGAGGCCCTTTAATCAGTGAATGGCAAATAGACCACCTGGGTGATCCGTGGGAAATATTAAAGATTACATTGCCGTCTCCTTTATAGTCGGGGAAACATCTAAGCAATAACGATGCGACTTACTTCTTACCTTAGCAAATACGTACGTACCTAGGCGACGTCAAACAAGTAATTCAGGATAAATAAGGAAACTTAAGACCATCTATTTATTACAAATCATCTAATTCACAATGGTATATAATTTACAAAGGCACATTACTATTACTAAAATTACAATTCAGTCGTTTCCATATTTTTTGCGTTTTTCATTTGCTCCAGCTGTTGATAAAAATCGTACTTTGCTTGGTTCGTCTGCGGCTCTGTTTCATTAGACTCTATTGACGGGAAAGCTCCTGTTGTTATAAAATATGGCTTTTCATTAGACAAGTCTTGGTCGACGGCGTTTTCGTCTAACGAATCTCTTTCTGACCGGCTGAGTTGGTCATCGTTTTTATACCAGTCGTTTTCATAAGCATGGAGCCATATAGGGTTGGATCCTTTTGTACTATGTTTGTTTGTATTGGGCACTCTTCCACCGGAACTACGGATAGTCATGTCAGATTCGCCAGCTGTCGGCGACGCTGTGAACAAAATACAGATACGTAAAAAGTGATAAGTGAAAATAAATGGCAATGACCCAGATGAACAGATTGTTCCGGCCAGCCGACTGTGACTTCTATTTTTATGTGCTTTCGGAAAGATTTCGTCTGTAATTTGAATAAATAAGTGTGTGTTTTGGACTGAATGCGGACTTTAATTAGTGAAAAGAGACGGCTGCGGGTCATTAACGTGACGTAGATGCTACTAGATAAATTCCTCAGCAGACCAATGAATTTTTCACATAATTTCGGGTGCAATTTTACTTCAGATGGCCTCTAGAATAAACGTTACGAAAGAAAGCAAAATGCATAAAGAAAAATACAAAAGTAAGGCGTTATTTTGGAGGGCTTAAAAACTCCGTCACCATTCGTACTCATACTCATACTTCTAAGCTATAATAGCTGGAACAAGTCTCATACAACTTAGCAGTCGAACTGAACAGTGAATTTTAAATGATGGCTTCATAGATACTTACAATAGGCTGTAGTGGTAGCCGCTTTCAACCGTCTCGCGTAATCAGCGCGCTGTGATAGGCACGTCATAATAGACAATACCAGTAGAACGCCAAGGAACAGGGAGGTCCATACAAGCCAGAATACAGTCTGGTTACTGGATAGCGTCTCGGCAGTCAGTGGCTGATACTCCGCGGGTTGGGTGTCGAGAACGTTGAAATCCTGAAGAAAATAAACTTTAGTTCAAATTCGAAATTATGATGGCTGTTATTCCTAAGATTCGATAGACATTCTGCAGATCTTACGCCCTATACTGAAACGCTAATTAAAGTAAGTGTCAAATTATCTATAACATAATTTGACATTTGTCCATACAAATCTATCAAGAAATAGCTTCCTTAATAATTAGTACGGCCTTAAATATATAATAAGCGTTTGAGTATTCGGGCATTAGGCATTTTAGATCCTATGTCTAATTGGGTTGTAAGTGGCTATACACTTATTTGATTTGCTGTTGTCTGTAAGGCCCCGGTCTCGAATTCTGCGGGCAGCGGGGCGGGAGCGGGCGACGAGCGGGCAATGAGCGGGCGACGAGCGGGCGACGAGCGGGCGACCAGCGGGAGACGAGCGGGCACTGACAGTCCGCGCGTCATCATTGTGTAGTGTTGTGCGGATAGTTATACCAAATCTCATTTTCAATTCCTGGTTCGATGTTTTTGATAAAGTACCTTAGTACTTAGAAATGTTACTATTATTACTATTAAAAAGAGATAAATTAAAAAGAGATCGAAAATAAAACCATTTTAATTACAACAATTTTGATTTACGTTTTTCATTTGTATGTTTTTCGTGTGAACAATTTGTTTGGTTCATTAAGTATTCACGTACAGATGAACAATAACTCACATTTAAACAAAAATAAAAAAATAAATTGTATGGATTCAATTCAGTCTCGCTCGATCCCCTGAACCATGAATAGGTACAACACTAACACCGCGTAATCTGTCCGTCTTGCCAACTGTACCATCATCTTAGTAGCTATATCTTTTGCAAAAAGTTTCCAGATAACCATATCAATCATCATCATCATCACGTCTAGATTTGTTGCATAAGTACTTGTGGTCGGTTATATATTAGGTACTTATGTAAAAAGTGTTTATTTGTTTTGTATTTGTTTTTGCTTAATAGTTGACTTTAAATATATGTATTTTTTTGTGATTGTTTTGAAATTTTTTGACATGAATGTTTTTAATAATAAATAAGGTACCTAATAGATACGTAGCTAAATTGACATAAAGTATTTTAACAATATATTATTTGCATGTTATGAAATTATGACAAATACCTGAATATGTATTATGAACTATTTAATGAAATTTTAACACCTGTATGTAAATTACCATATTCAAAGCAAATAAATGATTTAGATTTAGAATTTTATTTAGAAATAGTTTAAATCAAAATATAAAAAATCATTGACGTCTTTTTTCAAAATAATTTGCTTGAATGGTTGATTTAGTGGAAAGTTGCTAGAAAAATTGATCAATCGTCTAGCTACAATTTTATTGAAATAGTTGCTGATGGGGGTATAAAAATTGCTAGAACTAGCTATGAAGTTTCATAGTTGGCAATGGTGACTGTCAGTGCCCGCTCCTTGCCCGCTCGTTACCCGCTCGTTACCCGCGCCGCCGCCGCCCCGCTGCCCGCAGAATTCGAGACCGGGCACTTAGCGCCATCTAGCGACGAGTAGATATAATCTAATACATTGATCAATGAAGTCTTCATAGTTACAAATTTACAATGCAAAATGTTTGATTGCATATTGATTAAAGATAAACTTATCATTGACAAAGATTAAATAAATTGTTCACTTGTTTTATGTTTTTATCCACTTTACCTTGAATAGATCATCTAATTGCTCAATATTCTTGTCAACAATCTTCAGTACTTGCTCTACTTCTAAAACCGAATGGTCATCGCCATTTACTAAGTGCAGGTATAAATCTGTTTTTGTGTTATCCACTGAGCCATCTTTGTTTTCATGCACCTGAAATGTAAGAGAGATTAGAAACAATTAAACGTTTATCACTAACTGCCAATTTCAATAACCTTTCTATCTCCGATTTTGCTTACTGCGGATGGATATTTGACATTACTTCCATACAAAATATGTCAAATATCTACCGACAGTAGGCAAAATCGGAGATAGAAAGGTTATTGAAATTGGCTGTAAGTCAACCTTCATAAGATTTTATAGTTTTAATTCGATCAACTGCGAAATCCGAATTCTAAATTACTTACACTGTTTTTTGACTAATGAACTTAATTAATTTAAAAAAATAAAAAATTGTATGACTTCGAGTCACATTGTGAATGTATTTTTGTTGAACACGTAGAATTGTATCAGTAAAATCAAACCGTGTGAACTTTACTTCAACAAAAGAAATGTACTGTGGGAATAGTGACTGAACAATATACTAGACAAAGTTTCGTTACTTTTAAATAGAGAGATTACAAAATAGATGTCTGATTTTCAAGGCAAGTTATGTTAGTGTTCGGTGAAGTTATAAATGCCATTTAACATAAAAGCCCATCCGGAAAAAATGAGACTACTGCATCCATAGGTCAGAGTAAATATGTTCTGTGATCCATAGTATATACATTTTCTACTGTAGTCGATCACAGCATTGAAGACTTACCCTCAAATCATCAACATTAACAACGGAGCTAGTAACTCGGGCCAGTTGTTCTCTGAACATGTGTATTCTGTCGCGAATCTCCGAAGGATGCGAGCGAAGCACGAAGCGAACTCTCTGATCTTCTCTCAGCAGATATATGAAGACGTGCGCTTCGTCGGTAAGACCGCCCGTGTCATTGGCTAAAACCTGAAGAAGGATATTGATTTTAGTCATTATTTTAACCGGATTACGCTACAAAAGTCGCTTTTCGAGTGTAGGTAGGTAAGGTAACTTTAACTATTTATTTGGTGGTTAAACGCCTTGAAGGAATTTAACAGTCCTGATTACATTGTTACAACAAGGAAATTGCGTTCAAATAATACTTCGGTAATAATACTATGTGGAATGTCTAAGAATATTACAATAAATTAAATTACCCACCTTGAAATCAAAATATCCCTTCATTCCTTTCTGAGGGTCGAAGTTCAAGGACACTGCTCCAGTTTCGACATTGACTAAAAACGGGGCTACAGCTAGATTATCCAATCCTTCTGTAAGAGTTTCCTTTACTTCGCCAAACTGGTAGTAACTTATTCGAGCATTTTCACCTTCGTCTGCGTCTATTGCCTAGGAGATAAGAAAATATGTAGCTGTAGTGTGTAAATAAAGTGAATTATTTTCTTCTATTGTTTAGGAGTAGTTAAGCCATGTTTTTCATTTTTTTAATAATACCAGTGTTCTGCTAACAGAATACTCAACAGAATAGGTATACGGATTTTATAAGGTTGGCAAGCTAGACTAGATAAATATGTACCTATATATAAAAGGCAACATAAAGGCTATAATATATACAGGCTCAAAATAATTCAGAGTTAATAAGGTATCATCATAATGCAGATTATAACAATACACTCCAACGATATTAAAATCTTTCGCTTTTAGCTGCTTAACGACCGTCATTCATAAAACTGAAATCCCTGAGCTCTTTTTCACATCATTGTTATTTTTCAAGTCGTTCAAAAGTGAAAGTTTCATTCAGAAAGTGGCTACCGTGACCGCTGAAATCAATACCAGTCGTAGAATACAGGTATAAAAAGTCCTTCAATGTCACCGTAAAACATTCAGTAACTTGGTATTTGTGGAACCAAGTCATTACCTACAGGTACGTACTAGTGGTCTACCCCGACTTCGGAGTAAAGCCTTACTTGAGTTAAAAAGGCATTGGCATATACTTTTCATAGGTATATAGGTACGACTCGTCGTCATTACGTAGGTATCGACTGTCAGTATGAGTGACCTAGCCACCTTCATTCATAAAATTAGATAGGACCTACAGGTATCGATCACGTTTGCAAAGATAGACATAAGTAATCTGATAACAAAGCAGGTTTGTCGAAGTACATAATTATTAGCAGAACAGTACTTTATTTATATATTGTTTTTTTAAATATTTGATATAGTAAAGAAATGCCACTATCAAAAGCAATGCAAATATTAGTTTCCAAACTTATCTAAGTACTGCGACATCTCTTTCAAATTCTTCCTACGTAAAATCTTTTCCAATCTAAACCTACGCCTTTCGAATGACCGTGTTAAACCCTACACGTGTCTAGTATTTATATAAATAGACCAGTATTCACCTTGACCTGATGAAATCGATACCTGCCGCATTACTAATCTCTCCAGTGAATATTTTACTTGAAATGTGACGGTAATAAACCCCCAAGAGGTTTATGAATTAACTGACAATGCTATACTATACAAACACTATAGTAAAGTGACTGTTGTGACAAACCACAGTCATAACGGATTATTAAACCTACTTTAGCTAAAATGGTGATTTTAAAGTGACTGTTGTGACAAACCACACTCTTAATAGATTAGTAAACCTAATTTAGCTAAAATGATTATTTTGTGTAAAATTACTGTTGTGACAAACCACACTCATAATAGATAAGTAAACCTAGTTTAGCTAAAACGGTTACTTTATCTGCTGCTCTCGTTTCATTGTCGTAAGAGTAACAAGAAAAATCATTCTTTAAAGCTTTGTTAAATTGTAAAATCTTTATGATCTGACGCACTTGTGCGACTTTCTCAAAGAATGCTACGATCCGTTTGATGCGATGCGTCCGTTGCGTACGATACCGAAAGGTGGACGCATAGCTTAAAGCTTACCTCCTGACGTTATATATAAATCATCTATTAGAAAAATATATTTATTACTTGTAGTTATTAGCAAAATATAATTACTTACCTTGACTTGCATAAACTCGATACCAAAATCAGCCTCAGTAGTAATTCCCCCCGTGAATATTTTACTCACAAACTTCGGAGGGTTGTCATTGACATCTGTCACTTTAATATGTACTTTAAGCGTGCTGACAGAGTCAAGTTGTTCTTGATACTTGGGGTTGTTGACACAGTCTTCAGAAGCTAAAATTGTGAGGGTGTAGTTGGATTTCGCTTCACGGTCTAGAGGTTTTCGGGTTGTTAATCTGGAAGTAATACATTGTTTAATACAGGACACAAATAGGATAAAACGTCTCAATTTAAATTTTGCTTTTTATCTTAAAACACACCAACTTACTTATGCGTAGTAGTATGAAGATCAAACGTATCATCATTCCCCTCCACGATATAATAACAAACGGGCAACATTGGCTCATCTCCTCTATCTATTTCATCTCTCTCTATCACACTGGGTAAGTAAACCTCGTATTTCAGTACATTTTCAGTTATATTCAGATGCATGTGTTTGTTTGGGAAACGTGGGCGATAGTTGTCGACATTTTGTACGTAGATTGTCAGGTCGAGGAATGAGCTTAGTGGTGTGGGTAGACCGAGATCATATGCTTCTATACGTAGCTGAAAATGATGAAAAGGAGTAATAATCAGTGGTAATGTAGCTTCTTAATGCTTAAACTATTTTTTTGGAGTAATAATCAGTGGTAATGTAGCTTTCTAATGCTTAAACTATTTTTTTAAATCGGTCTAGTACGTTGTTTTTAAATTTATTCGTTACATAGAAAAACACTAATCTTTCATCTTTATTACATTAGAATAGAGTAAGAAGCTTTTACAACCTCCGCCGCAGTGGGGAAGGCCCGCTGAGGTTGCGGGTTCGATCCCCGCTGCGGGACAAATGTTGTACGGTTTGCAAATAGTTATCTCGCATTCACATAAATAAACTTACCCTAAAAGTAGTCTGCTTGTCTCTATCCAAAGAGTGTACTGTTCTCAAAGCTCCCGTGGCCGCGTGAATAGAGAAATGCTGAGAGTCGCGCAATCGAAATCTGACTGCACCGTTCGCACCGATGTCAGCGTCTATAGCTCGCACTGTGACTACAATAGTACCTATTGTTGCGTTCTGGAACAAGGTTCATTAATGTTAGAATAGAAAAAAATAAAGTTTATTTGGTACAAACACAGCTTACAGTAAAAAAAACATTAAATAATAAAACAAGCGGAACAGAAAAAAAATTACAACAGTAACACGAAAGAAAACAAACAATGTACCGAAAGAGTCCGGTTTCAGCGAAATGCCACTCCTAGGGAGAAGCGCTGGTTTTTAGACCTCACCCAAGCATAGTGGACGAGATATTTATAACAATGTTCGATTTATATAACCAACTTATAACAATGTACGATTGATATAACCAACTTACTCAATAAAGAGTTATCTATCTATCTATCTATCTACTTACGGATGCCCGTAGGTCTCACTTTGTTTTACAGCATAACATGTATGAAACTTTGACAGATAACAACGTTATAATAACAACGTCTTATTGCCATTTGTAAATTGGTTATAGAAACCAGGCGATAGCGTACCTACATAGCGATGAATTTTTGTGTTGTACAAGCTATATGCCGAGACAAATTAATATATCTCACAGCTTGTACTCACCTCAGGTACTTTAATCGTATCATTCTGCCTCGGATGCACAAACACAGGCGCGTGGTCGTTATAATCAGCCACACATAGCTTCAACTCCCCTTTCACTACATTTGATGGAGTTCCCAGATCTCTTGCTTCGACGGTAAGAGAATAGTTTCCGAAGCGATCCTTTAGCGATTGTCGGGCGAAAAGACGGCCTGTGTTCGCGTCGCCGCCTACTTGCTCGAACCTAAATAGTTCTGCGGACAAAATATTATATTTTAATCAACACAAGTATTATTAAGTAACATGGTATTATCAGGGACGAAAGTCTACATCGTACTTGGAATTATATTATCTGACTGACGATGTAGCTAAATTAAAACAAATCAATGACAAAGAGTACATAACCTAATATGTATTCAGAAACAGCCGAAACGGTCACAATCACAATACAGATGGGTGACTGTAATGCCCCGGATGTAAGTCATGTATAAAAGAAAGAACTACAGGAAATCTACAACCCTGGAGCACTTGTGTCTCGTGGGCACTGAACGCGCTACCCAGCTATGCGGTTACGTGTTTGAGTGTTGCCATCTAGTTCTGTTTCATGTACTTTAACATATATCTTACCCCGGATTTCTATAACTAACGGATGTCCGTAGGTCCATCACCATGGCAACTTTGTTATTTCAACATAAAATGTATGAAACTTTTTGACAGATAGCAACGTTGCTATGACGAAAGTCCTACGGCCATTCGTTAGTTGTTATAGGAACCGGGGGTGAGACTATACTAGCTACATTAAGCCCTTACCATGCCCCTTCCCGCCAACAAGATGGAACTGTACCCTTCCATTCGGCGAGTTATTATCGTCCGCGTCGGTCGCGGACACAGCTACTATCGGCTCGCGATGATTGTGGAACTCGGTGATGGTCGTACAATCATCGGGTAGGTTGAGGATTGGTGGATTGTCGTTTACGTCTTCTAAGTGGATCCTGAAATAATAATGCTAAATGAAGCATTGAAAGTGATTGTGCCTTGCAACCGTTTATAAGAAGGTTGAAATGATTACCTATGTTACTTATTTACAACAGGCTACCTTTACGACCATTATGATTATGTACCATAACTTTACTTTGTTCAATAGACATTTTTTTAGACATTTTTTTTACACTTAACTATAAATAGGACAACGAATTGCCAAAACAGCTGTCAGATTTGACAGTAAAACCATTTTACTGTCAAAACTGACAGCTTTATTTGTCCAATGTAAGATTTTACTCACGATATCTGCTTATGTGCATTCCTACTGTCAGTCCCGCGATGCGACAACTGGTAGTTATCCCACGCCTCAACGACGAGTGTGTACGCGGCCTTACTCTCGCGATCCAGGTACGAAGCGACATATAGCGCGCCCGTATCCGGGTTTATCACGAACTTGCCCTGGGAATACTTGGGATATTATAAAGAGGGACTGTTATGCTCAGGATACACGACGACACCAGACACTAAGACACTCAGTGTATACATCGACTGTCTGCGTGTGTCCACCGCCGCGACACTTAGTTGCAAATCAATTTTGTTTGCAATCGACACTAGTGTCGACATTTGTGTCGAGTGTCAGTGTCGTCGTGTATCCTGAGCATAACTGTGTTGAAATAGTTAGTAGTTTCATTACTACACCCGTGCAAAGCCGGGAAGTGTTGCTAGATATTTATATAATAAAATAATAGTAATATCATAGACGAATTAGAATTCTTATTATATATATTCTAATTCGTCCATGTCTATTAATAGAATGTACACACAAATACCTGTGTAGAAGATCGATCGAGCAGATAAGTGATCTTCCCATAATCACCGGAATCGGCGTCTGTCGCGACGATGTTAGCTATAACAGTGCCGGGGTCAACGTCCTCTCTTACAAGATACTCGTAATCAGATGACTCGAATACTGGGTTGTTGTCGTTTTCATCTAGAACCTGGAATTTGTGAAGTGAATAAAAACTTACTGAAAGTTAAATGAAAAAGTCACATTTGCACCAAACCAGAAAGAAAGAACGAAAAATATGTTTATTTCGTAGGACCTCAAGGATCACTTAAAATAGTACAGTCTTATAAGCTAGGTGACTCTATTGCCTGTTCCAAAACAACTCCCTACACCAGTAGGTTCTATGGTTCATTGTTTGTATTTCTTTTATGTAATGCCACCGATTATTCCATCAATAGTAAACCAACTTTGATTATTTTTTTGTTTGATAAAGTAGGTAAGGGAACTCTCGAGGTGGTCCCATAAAAATATCATAATTTTTGTGCAACTAGTGAACCCTCACCAGTTGCTCAAAAATATGGGATTCGGAGTGATAAACAGTAATGTACGTAGTGTGTATCCAGTACGTAGAAAATGTGTCTGTTATGTTAATATTGTCTGGTTAATATTGTTTTTATTTTGCCATTTTGTTAATGTAATATTTGTCTCAACTCGAATTTGAACACGACAAATGCCAAATATTACCCGATTTCCTTAAGAAAAATATTTACCTGTATAAACAAATCAGCAAAGCTATATCTAGCCGGTACTCCGCTATCCACCGCTTTAACTGTCAGATTGATCCACGGATGCAACTCGTGATCGATCTGGTTAGCAACCACTAGCTCACCAGTTGCACTGTTTATGTGCACCATACTTAGTAGTTCGGTTTGTCCTGGGGAAAATTGCATAACGAATAATAATAAAAAAAGACGTGTGGCACTCGGGGACTGCCGCGATAAAGCTATTGCATGCCTAAAGGCGAGTTGCTGAACTAAAGTGACAAGCGTTAGGTTTTTTCGTTACGGAATTTCTGGATTCGGTCTCCACACTTCTCAAACACAAAAACAGCCCGAAGAAAAAAAAACAATGTTCGAGATGAGGTATGTCTTATCATATGTAGACAATCTGTGCTCTTTTTAACTTTTTTTCATAAATTTTACGATCTTCTAACTGACTATCAGGTCAATGAGAACAGTCTAATTACCTTCAAGAGAATACGTCATCGTGCGATTCTTATCAGCATCATCGGCGACCACATTCACAATCCCCACACCGTTCTTTGAGTTTTCAGCGATAGAGGCGGTGTAGTACGCCTTCCTGAATACGGGGTTGTTATCGTTCTCGTCTTGGACGGTGACCGTTAAGATGGCGGATGCAGTCTGGGAAGGCCCGCCGGCGATTGCCGCCATATCTTCTACTGTTATTAGAAGACGAATTGTTTCTACTTTCTCTCTGTCTATTAGCCTGAAAATAAACATACACATACGATCTTATTCATAATAAATGTCTATACTTCATTTCTTGAATCGAGCTAATAGGAAGAAAAAATAAACTCACGTGATTGGTTGTCAAAAATAATTTTGCTATCTCCTTATTGGCTAGATTGTCAAATCAATTGTCAATTGTCAAATCTAGCCAATCCAAGAATGGAAAATTATTTTCGACGACCAATCACGTGCGTTTATTTTCTTCCTATTAGCTCACTTCAAGAAATGAAGTATAGTAAACTAAATTTAAACATGGACGAAATATAACTATTTTCTTCTATCTGTTCTATTTCGTTAAAGAGTAAAAGATTTTGCTTTAAAGATACATACATAGGGATATAGGGACAGAGAAAGCGACTTTGTTTTATACTATGTAGTGATAACATTCACTTACCTAACTACTTTTAAAGAGCCGTCAACAGAGTTAAGATCCCACAACGATAGGTAATCGTACTCGGTAGTCAATATCGGTATTCCGTCTTCATCGCGGGCACTGCTACCGGTCTTGTCGATACTATATCTTAGTACTGGTTGATCGTCCGGGTCGTAAGCTTGAGCTTTGTAGATTTGTGTGCCGACCTGTGAAAGTTATTATAAGGATATTTAAATAATCGATGTATCGATGAATTGTATTGTAATTTTAAATACTTAATGAAAAAAATATTAAGATCCTTTGAAAGAATTTTTGAAATCAGCTGAGTAGTTTCGGAGATTACCTCCGTCAAACAAACAAACTAACCAACATTATCTTTATAATATTAGTATAGTTATGAAAAACTCGAACTTTAATTAACTGAAATCGATAATGTTTAGTGTCTAAGTCAAAATACTGCAGGAACTCATTTACTGCGCCAAATCTTTATTCAATAAGATCTTAATAAAGACCACTTAGAATAGTCACGTTCTTAACTCGAGGATTCTATTGCCTGTTTAGTCAAGTAGGCTATTCAAAAGTAAACTGTATAACAATCACCTGAGTGTTCTCTTTGACGCTGATCCCGCCGGGCTCCACAAGTACTGGCGGTTTGTTGTTGACATCAACTATTGTTATATTCACTAACACCGCTGCGCTTAGTTGCTGATCACCTATTCCACCGTCTAGAGCGATCTACAAATATTTAAATTTTTATTAATTATTAGATAATAAACAGTTATTGGTTGCGCCACGTAAAATGTACGCTGAGGGAAAAAGCTGCGCAGCAGGCGATTTTAAGGAATCTTAGTTGGAGGGGTGACGCGGCGCACTTCACTCCATTGATTTAGCGCGTGCTATTGGTTCGTGAGCGAGTGGAGTGACCCGTGCGCAAACATACTCCCTCCCGTTCCCCTCATCGTTCTTTTTACGTGGCGCGACTTATACAAACTATCAAATAGCTTTTAAAGTCGTTAAGCCATGACGAAGGCCTTTTATACAATGATTATTTGGCACTTACTGTTCTACTAGTTAAAACAGCTAACTAAAAGTAGGATCTTAACTTACCACAGTCAGCGTATATCTAGTGTTCTTAGGCGTTGTTTTATCCGGATCTAGTGTGGATCCGTTCGCGACAGAAACCACTCCGGATAAGGAATCGATAACAAACTTATCGCTGGCTCCCCGCTGTATTCGGTAAACTATACGATTATTCGGCGATGAGCCGTCTGCGTCTCTAGCTTTTACCTGAAAAACATCAGTCTTTTTCTAATAACAATAAATTGATCGATGTTATTTTAAAAAATTTAATCTGCTTCAGCGTGGCACACAAACACACATAAACTTTCACCTTTACTTACAATATTAGCTAGACTCACTTATGGAAGACTAGCTGCGCCCCGTGTTTATTTAAAAGTATCTAACAGTGTCCTACCTCCAAAACGCTAGTGCCACCAGGTAAATCCTCGGGAATGGACCGCTTATACAGCATTTGTTGGAACAATGGCGCGTGATCGTTCACATCCTGTATATATATTGTGACGGGCACGGTGGATGATAATGACGGCACGCCGAAATCACGGGCTCGGACCTATTGATAAATTCAAAACAAATTATTTACACACTAGTACCACTGGTGCCTCATCTTGAACATTGAAATCACTCCTTTTTTTCTTCGGGCTTTTTTTTGGTGTTTGATTTTTGCGGCGTCACCTAGCGGCGTTTAAGGCAATTTTGTTTTTACAACATAAAATGTGTGAAACTTTTTGACAGATAACAACGTTGCTATGGCGAAGTCCTACGGCCGTATATCCGTAAGTTGGTTATAGGAACTTGGCGTTACTATACTTAGCGTTTCAGTATTCGGTCGTTAATGTAATACGTACAGTTAACGTGGATTGAATGGTAAATCAAAAATAACTTACAGTCAGATGTATAGGTCGTATATTGCTATTATCTCCTGGTATCTGCTCAAAGTCAAGTCCATCTTTTGGTGTAATAATGCCTTGGTTAGGATCTATTGTGAAATTGTTTTTGTACTCGCCTCCTACTATTGAATATTCTATATGACTATTTTTTGTACCTGAAACAATAAAAAATCCGTGTTATTTAGCTAAGTATTATGTTGTTTTTGTTAAGAAATAGTCCTAAAATTAGTCTTCAAAAATTATAAACCGAAAGGATCACATTAATTATCTATTTCTTTTAAATAAGGCAGTTAAATTAAAATAAAACTCACCATTTAAATCAATATCCCTAGCCTCAAGAACCAACGGATTCTCAAACTGTCGTTCATTCTCCAACAATCTTGCCTCATACTTATTAGCTAGAAACATCGGTGCGTTATCATTAACATCTTCTATATTTATAACAAGTTGAGCTGTGTTTCTGTTCCCTTTGCCGAGGTCATCTCTTGCTTCCACTGTGAGGAAGTGACGGGTTATTAGCTCACGGTCGAATGAGTCCCCACCAGCTTGCTTCACTGTTATTACACCTGATATTGGGTTCAGATTTAAGCTGAAAATAATTGATTATTTGTATAGAGATAATGTTTATTGAAAAGGGGAAATAAATAACGTGAAGTTTTGAATATTGCGTAATACGCTTGTAGGTTGTTTTATGGACATAAAAACGCATAGACTTCGGGTAAACGCATAGACAGGCAATAGAATCCCCTAGTTTTAAGAACCTGACATGTCAAAGTGGTCTTCTATAAGATTTTATTGAATAAAATATTTTGACTTTTTGACTTTTGACTTTTGGTTCGAGATCGAGAGAAAGCGACTTTGTTATATACTACTAGCAGCACGTCCCGGCTTTGCACGGGTGTACTAATGAAGCTACCGGGATAAAATATAACCTATAACCACCCGGACAGTCCATTCTACACACCCGTAAAGGAACTTTTGAAATCGGTTGAAAAGTTTCGGAGATTACCTCCATCAAACAAACAAGCAAACAAATTGTACCTCTTTATAATATTAGTATAATATAAATATAATATACTATAAGATACTTAAACAAAACAAAAGAAATGGAAAAAAACATGGAGTTACTGCTAACAAAACTTGACGAGAAGTTAAACCAACAAGCAAACCTAATTACTACGTTAGTTACAAAGAATGTTATGGAGGCAATAGATGAGAAATTCAAGATACTGTCAGAAGAAAATACCAAACTCAAAACCAGAATAATAACCCTAGAACAAAAACTAAATATTTTAGAAAAACAAAAAAGAAATCATAACCTAATATTTTTTGGAATAGAGGAAAGTGGAAAGTCAGAACCTGAACTGGTAGACCACATCAAGGAAACAGTCATAGAATCCGGAACACACCTAGATAGCCAAGAAATAACTAACCTATACAGAATTGGCAAAAACAACAACAAACAGAGACCCGTAGTGGTTACTATTTCATCAATATGGAAAAAGCACATTATATTGAAAAACAAAGCCAGTCTGCCACTAGGTGTAAATGTTAAAGAGGACTACAGTAAAGAAGTACTAGAAAGACGCAAGCAGCTACAGCCACAGCTAGAAGAGGAGCGGGCAAAAGGAAACATTGCCTTTTTAAAATATGACAAATTGATAGTGAAGAAACCATCGGGGACAATCAGAGACAAGAGAAAGAGAGAAGATTCGGGCTCACCGAAATCATCTACTCAGAAGAGACAACACACTAAAGGAACTTCGAACCCTATGTCTACCAAGGGTGCTGAAATTATAAAGCCCAACATTCTTAATTTTGTGGAACGTGGTAGACCAGCACCACTGAGAGAGACCCAAAAAAACTAGAAAAGACCACCGGCAACCAGACCTATATTAAACCTACAGCAAAACAAACTTTTGAAAAATGCACCCCAAGCCGGCTGGTCACCGTGGGGGAAGATGACCGCAACCCTCCAACCACACCACCACCCAGAACACCCTACCAAGAAAACCATACAACGAAGAGATTGACATTGCACATTGCTACCCTAAATACAAGAACACTGAGAACCGATGAGTCACTACAGGAATTGGAACACGCTTTGGAAACAATCAACTGGGATATACTAGGCCTAAGTGAAGTAAGAAGAGAAAACGAAATAATAGAAGAACATACTGATTACTTACTCTATCATAAAGGAATTACACCGGGAGCATATGGAGTGGGTTTCTTAGTGAAGAAACCATATAATAAATATATAGATGAATTCATCGGAATATCTGATAGAATAATTCAAATAAACATAACTCTACCAGAGAAAAAACCCATGTCCATCATACAAGTCTATGCACCAACAGAGATAGCTAAAGACGAAGCAAAGGACAGCTTTTATAGTGACTTAGAAGAAGTGCTAAGAAATGCTCACAAAACTATAATACTCCTTGGAGACTTCAATAGTCAACTAGGAAAGAGAACAAACAATGAGGAGCACCTACTAGGTCTATACAGTACAGGAAGAAGAAACAATAATGGTCAGAGACTACTCAACATTGCCAATGCTTACAATTTAAAAGTCATGAACACCTTTTACAAGAAAAAAGCAAAAAGAAAATGGACCTGGGTGTCCCCTAATGGTGAAGTAAAAAACGAAATTGACTTTATACTGTCCAACAAACCAAGCATGTTCAAAGACGTTGACACAGTTCCAAGATTAAACTTCAACACTAATCATCGAATGGTTCGTGGAAAGCTCTATATAAAGGAATTCAAATTGAGCAGGAAACACATCTCAAAACCTAACCAACACATACCACTACCAATCCCAGATGAGATATTGGAGAGTTTGGAAGACAGAATACGAACTATAGATGAAAAAGTCACTATTCAAGACAAATACAACCTACTAGAGAAAGAACTGAAGGATATTAACAATAAAGTCATACACCAACGCCAAAGACAGGATAAAATTGGAAAAGAAGCAAGACAACTAATATATGAAAGAAAATTGCTAATAGAAAACCCCAAGCCGAATCGCAAACAAATAGCATCAATCAGTAAAGAAATAAATAAAACTATTAGAAAACACAGAGCAGAAATTAGAACAAAAAAATTCGAACAACACTTAGAAAAAACGGTAGGAATTAAAAAAGCCTTAAAAGAACTTAAAGAGTCTTCTACATGGATACCAAAAATAAAAAACAAAAACAAAAATAAAACAGTCACAAAAAGAACTCACATATCAGAAGTTGCTACTGATTTCTACAAAAATCTTTACAATGACACGACAATAACTTCAGAAAACTTAAGTCATTACTCCGAAAATGAAAATGAAGAAGAAATACCACCACTATTGAAACAAGAAGTAGAAAAGGCTATTCTATCCCAGAAGAACGATAAATCACCAGGAGAGGACAATATTTCTAACGAACTCCTCAAAGGATCACTGAAGGTTATTTTACACAGTATTACAGATTTATTCAATAGGATCATAGAAGACGTTACTGTACCTACTCAATGGACAGAATCTACAATAATCTTGTTGCACAAAAAAGGTGATAAGGAGGATGTTGGTAATTATAGACCAATAAGCCTGATGCCAAATCTCTACAAAGTATTCTCAAAAATAATTCTAAGTAGAATCTCAAAAATCCTGGACGAAAATCAACCCGTAGCCCAAGCAGGATTTCGTAAGGACTACTCAACTATTGACCATATACATACAATTAAACAAATAACAGAGAAATACCATGAATATAATAAGACATACTATATAGCTTTCATAGACTACAATAAAGCGTTCGATTCTCTACGCCACAAATACATATGGGAAGCTCTGAAGTCTCAAGGGGTTCCTCAGAAATACATCTATATTATCAAAGAGATATACAAGAATTCATCAGCAAAGGTACGAACAGAACGAGTTGGAGAAAAATTCAGCATACAAAAAGGCGTAAGACAAGGAGACCCATTATCTCCAAAACTATTTTCAGCCGTGCTTGAGCATATATTTCGAAAACTGGACTGGGACAGGTTTGGCCTCAATATTAATGGGACAAAATTGAACCACTTGCGCTTTGCAGATGACCTGATCTTATTGAGTGAAAGTGCATCAGAACTACAAGTCATGATGGAACAACTATCATCCCAAAGCATGGAAGTGGGACTAACAATTAATGCAGAGAAGACCAAACTAATGACAAACGCAGAAAAGAAACCGAGAATGGTAGTAAATGGAAATGACATGGAATACGCAAATGAATATGTATATCTAGGACAAATAATAACACCCCAAGATCAAACTCAGAAAGAAATAGAAACTAGAATAAATAAATCATGGAAAAAATACTGGTCACTAAAAGAAATCATGAAAAATCCTCAAATACCATTAAAACACAAAAGAAAAGTGATTAACACATGCATCATGCCATGCCTAACATACGGCTGCCAAACATGGGCACTAACAGAGAAGGACAAGAAAGCACTTGCAGTATGCCAACACAACATGGAAAGAAGTATCTTAAATATTAAACTAAAAGACAGAGTAAGGCTGGAGGACATCAGGAAGAAAACTAAAGTGTCCGATGTTACATACACCATTAACAAATTAAAATGGAAATGGGCAGGCCATATGATTAGGAGTAACCAGGATAAATGGTCGAGACGTGTCACTGATTGGTACCCACGAGAGGGAAAACGAAAAAAAGGAAGACCACTCCAAAGATGGGAAAATGATATAAGGAAAGCAGCAGGAGTCCTATGGAAAAGAAAAGCCCAAAATAGAGATGAGTGGAAAGGGTTGGGGGAGGCCTATGCCGCAAGGCAAACTGACGAAATGAGAAACCAAAATGCTCAATGAAATAATTTAAATTTATTAAAATGGAATAATTTATTACTTAATTTAATCTAAACACTATTATCATTTGCATGTAACTGTATTTTATGTTTTTGTTTAATGTCAGAAATAAATGGCTATTTTATTTTATTTATTTATTTATTTATTATAAGATACTTACAGGTTAGCAATGCTCCCGCCAAGCCGAGTGTACCTTATCCCTCTAGTTCCATAGTTATCAGAATCCTGATCCAACGCCTGGACCCATGCAACTGTGGTTCCTACTCCACAGTTCTCAGGTATTGACACTGTGTATAGAGATTCTGTGAACTCTGGGAAGTTATCGTTCTCATCCTTTATGTGTACCATTATTGGGACTACACTGGAAAAAAACATTAAGGTTAATCGTTAAAACAAGATATTTTTGTATTATTCAAGATATTTCTGGTTAATTTGTTCAATGAGCAAGTAGCCAACTTTGGTGACAGTTTTACCTATAAATAATTTTTACCTCATTTTAGGATCTTTGGCAACAATTTCTTTGGCGACTAGACTGAAATTCATTACAGTTACTTTCTCATAATCCAAGAAAGAGGGATCATTCACCCGGATAAGGAAGGACGCTTCGTTTATCCCTTTGAACGGCGTCACATCGAATATGCCGTTATCACCCTTTAGAAATAATTCAAATGTACCATTTTTACCCTGGAACAAGATAAATACTATTTTATTACAGCTTAACCTCTGTGTCTTAAGACAGCCGTTTTGGCCAAGTGGATTAGTACTTCGACTTTCGATCCGAAGGTCGTGGGATC